>JAJGOT010000110.1:402500-1002500 GCA_022457155.1 Cladopsammia gracilis
AACAATAATGGTTAAAAAAATAGACATGTCTTGAGACAGAGACAAGCGATACTGTGAAAGTAACTTGGCCTTTAAATAAACTTAAAATCAGTAATCATCATCTCATGCCCAACTCTCATTTTACAAGTCGCCAATTTATACATTCAACTTCAATTTGCTGATGTAATTACAACAACAACAACAACAACAACAACAACAACAAAAATCTTTATTAGTTAGTTATTATAGAAATTATAATACTGGCCTGCAGGTAGCAAAGGCTAATCTTGGCAGGTCAGTGAAATTAATTACATGATTAGAAATCGCTACACACACTAATTTGTTGAAATAAAAAGAAAGGATCAAACAATAGAAGAAAAAAAAAAACAAAAAGAGAAAACAAAAAGGAAAAAAAAAAAAAAAAAGAAGAAACAAGTGATTGAAATAAAGTTTTATGTTAAAACAAGTTTGTTATGTAGGAATCTTCGTTGATTTCAGCTGCTTGTGCGGTGGGGTCAGTGCTCGAGTCAGCATCTCAACAAATGCGCGACCAATCTACCGTTCGCTTATTTCGAAGCAACTATTACTTCATTTTTTACACAGGCTTACCATCCTCTCTTTCTGTGGTGTTCTGTGCATATAACAAGCCTCGCTAAAAGCAAAATTTACGACTTTTAAAACAGTTATTATATTTTACTTTGAAATTTTACCTTGTTACAGGAAGTCACTTAACTGCCCAATTAGTTTTTGTAGTGTTTTATGCGTTCTACGCCGTTATGTTGCCTCGTTATTTTGCTCATCTTTCTAAAGCATTTTGTTGCAACTTACGCAAATAATTGTACCTTGCATTGTACTTGATATTATCTTGACCTACACTAACTTGTACTTAGCACTTTTTATTCTTTCATACTTCAGTCATTTACTTTTTATTTATCTTTAATTTTGGCGTGTTGGTAGTACCTTTGCCGAGTTTAGATGTGGATGTTACGCTTCATCAGTACTAAACACGACGACGAATCATGCGTTTCTAATATGAGGCATTAACAGTTCGACAAAAGACTTTTCGAGTTTAAATCGTGTTCCATTTTGCCGTGCCTCTGTTCAGTTATATCACAGACAGGGGCGGATTTAGGAGAGGGTCCGAGGGGGCAGCGGCCTTCCCTTTTGTCCCTGGGATTTATATTTTCTTTTGAGAACCACGTCTATCGGATGGTATTTTGAGATGGATGACTCCCATACCTCTCCGGTTACTTGGATTTCGTTTGTAAATTAAAACAAGTCGAGTTGATTTGCATTTTATTAAATATTTCAACATTTCTTGTTCAATATGGCATCCTGGCATTTGCCAAATTTGAGTGCCAGGAATATGCCGGATTGCATCTCAGAGTACTTCAATTATCAAAATTTCTGGGGGGCATACACCGAGGGGAGAAGGGGAGATGAGAAATATTGAAAAAAATGTTTGCAAAATGTTTACAAAATGTTTGCAAAAAGACAAAATAAATTGTTTGCAAACACGATATACGGCATAAAAAATGTTTGCAGAGAAGTGAAATATTGCTCAGTGATCCGAGAGCAAATACAGCTGAAAATAGCTTCAAGATGTCTCTTTCTACGTGACTGCACAAGACAACTCCTTCACCTTGCCTTCGCAAAAAGCAGCTATGCAAAACAGCTCTTCGTTGTGCCAGGGATTTAGGTCAGAATTTCAAACGGTTTTCGTGCAAATGGCCTATTGTACTAACGAAGATCGGGGATTCCCTAATGGCAAATAATCCCAGAATGTGGTAACTTTGTACATATACTGAATGTTATCATACTTAAAAATACCGGAAAACAAATTGTACTATATTATTTCTGCCGCCATTGTTGTTGGATTAAGATATGGAGAGTGACACTCCGGCGTAGTCAGGAAACGACACGGAGTGTCGCTGGTGGAATGCAGTTTTTTGCCCTGGCCGCGGGGAGGACACGCGGCCGTATTGCAGCTAAAGACAAACATTTCGTTTGGCGACCCGCCAAACGTACAAGGGGAAAAAACTGCGCTCCATTGTATGGAAGCTCCGAACACAGATCACTCGGGAAGGGAGGGTGGGTCGCGAGCTTTCCACTGCGTGGTTTTCCGCCAAAAGATGCCAAATTAAGCAGGGAGCGGTTAATATATACCCGTTACACCAATGAGAGCGCCCCGAGGGGATTCCATATCCATTTGCACGAGACTACTGGCTTGCATGCATAATAAAGTATATTTAAATGACTTTGAATAGTGACAACGAGAGATACATTCCCGCTTAGCCTAAGAGAGGCGGTATCAAGAAATGGTCTATTGTACCGGGTCAAATTCGCACATAAAGATTTAAACAATGGGCCTTTTGTTTTAAGTGACGCTGCCGGAACCACGCCGAAAAGTTCGAGGATGATCGTAAAAAATCTTCGGCTTAACAACCCAAGCGCGTGCATCTTTGTGTCCACAAATAACTCTTTCTGAAATAGACTCGTAAAACTGGTTCGGTCTTAGATTTACATTTCCAGTTTAGTAGAATGTGCGCTCATACAAGCGCACTTTAACGCAACGGTGTGTCTTTTAGGGAGTTGCGATCTTTTGCCTCAAAACGCCAAGTGCATTTATGAATAAAGATAAAAACACATATTTACATAAACAATTATTTTCCGCGGCGTGAAATTTATACGCTTTCACTCCGGCACTAAAGACCGTAGTAAACCAAAAATCCCGACATAAAACGTGTTAACTACTTTGATAGCTTGTTATCCGGGGAACTAAGATGCCGGTAGCCTCCCAAAATTGACTTCCAGGCAAGATGCCAATGAATAAAGCAACACGTTTACGTAAAAATTATTTATGCGGCTACAAGATTTGAAAGGTTTGTAACTCGAACGAAGCGCATTTGAAACCTCAAGAAACACAACCAATGTGTTGTTGTTAGAGGAAGTCTCATGGGGGAGCTTGCACTTCGCCCGGCGCCGGCGGCGCGGCGCATTTCCCTTTCGTAAACGGTCGTTGCCATTTTAGCGACACTTAGAAAAATTTTCACCAATTTTAGAATTATTTTTTCTATCAGAAAAAGAAAAATGGAATATAATTACCTGGAATTGAACCCGGAACCTCTGCATGCTAACATCTCTCTCTTACCACTAGACCACTGGGTTGATCCAGCAAACCCAAGAAAAATTTAATTATAAAACATGCATTCTTAATATATATCAATAACGGGTCACCCTAACCCTAAATCTCACCTAACCGTGAATCTAGCTTAGATCTAATAATCGCTTTACCTAGGCCCAATTTGATCTAATAATGATAGCCTATTTTCGTCCCAATCCAGGCATAAACTAGAGAGAAATAGCATCGACCATTACAAGAAGGCTTGGTTACTAATGAATGCTAATGATGGCATCGACCGTTAAAAATGGCATCGACCGTTTGCTAATAATGGCATCGACCGTTAAAAATGGCATCGACCGTTTACGAAAGGGAAATCAGCGGCGGCGCGGCGGGAAAACTCACCAAAGAAAATAACGAGTCTGTTTATTTTTTCCAAACTTTCTTCGATTTTGACAATCACACATTTACAAAGGCCATCTTAAAGTATATAGATTACATATTAAAAAATCATATGACCATCGGCTTACAAAGACACGATATTTGATTATAGAAAAGGAACGAAACATAAATTACTATTCGACATAGCATTCTGTAGTACAAATACGCATCAAAACGAGTGCAAATATGGCATTTTATTACACTCTACTGACCTCGCGCTAGGAAAAAGAGCTTCGAAAAGTTTTAGGGGAAGAATTACTGCCGTATAATAAACAACTTATTCAGCGAAAAACCGCGCGGCACGGCCGGGCATTCCTGCCGCTAAGGGACCGGTCATTATTTACTGGGGGGGGGAGGGCCACTAAACTGAGAAAAAGTTTGGCCAAGAAGTTGTGGCCCACCCCCATAAAGGGTTTAAAAAAAAATGACCCTCCAAAAACTCAAATAAAAAAATTGTGACCCTCCCCAACGGCAAAACAGTAAAACAGTGGATTATAAATAACTCTCAGCTTTTCCTATAGTCAGATATTAACCTTGTTTAAAAGAATGAATAATAAAGATATCGTCCTTTCCATGTCCTGCATGTTCTACCAGATTTGGCAGTACACAGAATATCACTTATTTGCACTTCTTCGCTGTTATCATCATTGTTTCCTTCATTGACAGCATCGCTAACGCTGCCATCGCTGTCGTCATTGTCGTCGTCGTCATCATCGTCATCGTCGTCGTCATAACTACTATTGTCGTTATCCTCGCTGTCATCGTCACCCTCACTGTCATTTTCATCTTTTTCACTTTGTTGTGCAGTATCTGTTGTTTCATCTTCATCACTGTCGTCGCCAATTTCCTCCAGCACTACACCATCTATGTATTCTTCATCTGATTCTTCATCCTCGACATCATCTTCTTCATTGTTCATTGCATCGTTAACTATTGATCTCGCAATGTGGGAAGCAAAAATGTCTACTTTGTCCTGTTTCAATGTGCTCCTTGGACAGATGACACCATGTTTGTCCAGGTAAAGATCAAGAGAGGAGACTTTCAATTTTCGAAGCTGCCGTTCCCTATACATAAGTGTCCAAAACTTTGTACAAGGAATTGAAGACAAAGTGAAGGGTGATCTACAGTCCTCAATTCTTGCAAACGGAAAAATTAAAGCTGGCCGAAGAACGTCATACAAGTTTGACGAGGACGTAATTTCTGAGTTGCGCCAGTTAAAAGAGAAGCTGGTTTCCACAAGACCAAAGTTAACTGACCTTGGAAGGAAGGCCTCAAATCTCTTTCAGGTAGATTTTGGAGCCTTCAAGAGAAAATCGCGTTCAAAAAAAAAAACAAACACTGTGCGGCAAAACGTAAGGCTATGCGTACCTCTCAGAGGACATCAGAAGTTACGAAAAAGATCGCCCCTGGATTAGACGAGGACTCTCGCTGTGAAAAAAGTCATATAGTAAAAGAGCTTGTTTTCAAATTAAACAAAAGAGAGTAGAAATGGTTGGAGTTATTAGTATGCCAACATGATACAACTCGGTTTAGCAGTGACACAAGGGATTACCTCTCCAGCCTACTAGGCAAAAATGGAGGCAATATTGCAACCAGTACCAGTACTTACCACGGCGACGACAATGAAGATGATGATGATCTGAATTATGATGATGATGATGATGGTGACGACGACGGATACGATGATGACGATGACTGCAGTGTTTTTGAAGCGGCCAGCCGAATCAGTCCAGTGCAGGAGAATAGTTCAGATGACGATTATGGCCCATACTGTGTCAGACTAACTGTCAGAAGTTTTCTATATTACTTTTATTCTTGAAGAAAATATTATTTCTGTTCAAAAAGTAGAGCATATTATTAGGTATCATCAGTTATAATCAATGTGCGGTGCACGTGCGCAAGTCAGACATGGAACTTTTGTAGTTTTTAGCTGCTACTGATCATGACATCTTCTCATGAGTTGTATTTTTAAATTTGTACAAACTTCGTACAACAAATGAATCATGTAAGAAACCGACACAAATATTAAGTGTTTCTTTGAACAGTTGTGCATTTAATAAAGACCTTTTGTATTTATATTACATGTACCTTTATTATATAGGCCCGCATTGCACTTTTTATGCTGCAACCAGTGACAAATTAAAATCCACGGAGTAGAGTGACCCAAATCAAGAGAACTATGAGTTCAGAGACTGGTGGTAAATTCTTATAATCTCAAAAACTCGTAGCCCTCCCCTCAATGAATTTTTTTTAAAAATGGCCCTCCCCAAAGTGGAGCTAAAAAAATAGTGACCCTCCCCCCAAATATAGTGGCCCTCCCCCCCCAATAAATAATGACCGGTCCCTAACAATTATTTCCTCTCGCCTAAAGGCTCGAAGAAACAAAAATCCACTCGCACAAATACCCGGCCGCACCACACAACTTCATGCTTAATAGACTTAATAACCTCTATTTATGACGCTTAATTAATAAAAATATACGTATTAGATGTCAATCTGCTTTGATGATTAAAATCGTTTCCTCAAACGTTTTCTATTATTCCTTTAACAAATAAATCTTATCCGATTTAAACACGAAGTTCCGGTATAAAAAACGTAGCTCCTCCCCCATTTCACACTTTTTGGGTGTGAAAAGCAAATTAAGACGTCTTTCAGTCACAAAACGTGGTTAACTTCTATTAGCAAAATTCCTTTGAAATGACTCAATGAAGGTTTGATGTCTCTGCATCGTTCGACAGGTCCACATATGCGATTGGCATTTAACTGCAATAAAATTAAATAGATCGATTTCCTTCTTTAAAACCCCTGTATTACAAACCAATGTATCACAATGAGCGAGAGAGAGAGGCTTCTATAGTGAACGCACCAGGAGAAATTTCAACGGTATCGTATATTTCACGAAATCACCCTAACTTAACCATTAGTCAAATCACGTCCATATTTTAATATGCTAGTGGTTTCCAGAACATAAAGCACGAGTTTGCTGTTCCAATATGCAAGAAAAGAAAAGGAAAGAAACGCGATATTGTGAACCTGACAATGAAGACTCTCGCTCACAACATACAATGGGCGAACGACGAAGAAATGTGCGAACCGAACGATTTACGTGTGCCGCGCGTGTGATAATTTAGAGTGCCATTCGCAGGATCGCGCGGGGCCAAGTGCTAACAACGACCGCAGGTACATTCGGAATGTAACTGCTACCTCAGTGTACTAACTGTCAAGTTTACTTCATTCCAAAAGGAGTTTGAAAAGGAGCAACAAACGAAATATGGTTATCCCATGTTGTGAAAATTTTAAATCAGTGACTGAAAAAGCGGCAACTGTGGAATAGATTGCCTTAGATTTATCCATGCTAGGAAAATTTGACCTTGTCAGTCTCGCATCTCTGACTGCATCACTGTATGACATGTTATAAACCAGGTCACTTGCGTAGTTAAGGACCTTACCCAAGAAATGTCTACAAAAGGCACTTTTGCTGTCGATCCTGTTTAATTTCCTTCGTTGTACCGAAGAATATATAGAGCGTTTTCACTGACGTCATATCAAAATTCAGAAGCAGTTTTCGATTCCAAAATGTTTATGGAATTTAGAGAGTTTAAAACTACACATCTGGGCCAAATGTCGAAGCGCAAGAGCATTTCATTCAAGAGGTATAGGCGAATGAGTATACACATTTTTAGTAAGAAATGTATGAAGCGGTCATCTTGCTGTTCCACTTAGGGACACCAACATGGCGGCCAAAAATTTAAAGACTTTAAAGTCTTAATAACACCAAAAATCTCATCACAAAATATTGTATTCACTATCAGAGGCATGAAATCGGCTTTTAAGCATCTATAATTCATTAATAACTTTCAACTAGTTAAATTTTGTTTATTTTCACGGCTTATCTGAAATAGCGTGACGAATTGCGTGACATATTTACAACCTTTATAAATCGAAAACGAAACATCGTTAAAACCTGAAACTTTTTGTGAAAGATTATAACACTGGTATCCACATACCATGTTACAAACAGCTTTGTAGGATGTATGCTTTAGACTTTTTAATTTTTATGACGTCATGTGAAAACACTCTATTCGTATAGATTGTCGGAATCCTCAATTTCTCTGAAGTTTGGCCACCATACTACTAGTTGGTTATGCACTTTAACCAGCTTAGCGTTAGAGCTTTATCGTGGTTTCGCAATCGATCACTAAAGACCACCATGGCCCCATGAATGCCCTTGTCTGGTTCCACAAAAATCGCATTAAGACTAAGGTAATGAATTCTTCCAAAACTGTCGGAAGGGTACCTAACACCAAGCTAGGATATATCATTTCCGCAAGCAAAATTTCTTTTATAATGTTTATTGTCCCATGAATGGACAATCTTCTTGCATTCTTGGTTTGTTTTTTCAATCCCTGCTTGACGTTTTTTTCTAAACTAATGGCTGTACGTGATATGTAACAAAGATTTCTAAAACATTTAGCACATTTGCTGCTTTAAACTCCGAGTGGTTCACATCACAGTTCTAAAGGGGCCCGATCCACCAAACTTCCCGTTTCATGGCATTGATGTCTTAGATCAGAGGCAATTTAAAACGTTTAAGTTGTAGAAATGAAACTCTTGCGGAATCCAAAACCGATAAAACCGCTGTAGGGTCGCCAGCAAACTGGAGCAGTTTAATTTACAGACCGTTCATTTTATTCCTTTGACATTTTTTGCATCCTAATGGCAATGGACAGTATTTTAACTGAAACTACAAAAATAATAGAGGGGAAGGGGGACATCCCGTATAACTCCACGCATGTTAAAGGAGAGAGAGCATAGTCCGTTGTTAAAAAAGCGGTTTTTCCTATCGTCCCTTTTGCAAATGACTTATTAAAACATTCAACTAGAGGTTCCCCTAAAAAACCCCCAACGTCGTATGTCAGGTTCTGTTGGTAAACCATCACTTCCAGGAACCTTATCCGATGGAAAGGAGTTAAAACCTTGGTGCATTCATCAAGGGTTATTAAGCTTACGGGCTGCTCCAGAAAACTGATGAACATCAGGAGACTGGAGGGCAAAACACTAACGCCCACTGAGCCAGATGACAAAAAAGAGGCGAAATGAGTCAAAAAGAGAGGGACTCGGTTCTCCACTGGACTTCAAGCAAATGCCTCAATGGAAAAAAACTGTTTCCTGGCCGGGACTCCCGCCGAACTTAACCTGTCGGAGCTGTCGCTCTCGTGCTCTCGTTGAGCATCTAGAGGGAAAAACTGAGTAATCATTTCCATACTGGAACGCTGAGAGCGTTGGAGTGTTTGAAACGCTTTCGAGGAATAAAATAGCAAATAAACCAACGGGATTGACAAAGGATAAAGATTAGAACAAAAAGAGTAACTGACAACCCAGAGTTAAGGAGGGAGTCCCAGCCAGGAAACATCGCTCCAACACGCCCGCGAACGGACAATACACGTGACACCCGATGAAACGGATTGCTGTTCCCAGCCGAAAATGATTGTGATCGAAAAAAGGATAACAGGGAAAAACAAAAACCTTCAAAAAAAAGACTACAGTTAATCATCGCTAACGCCCTTGCGAACGGAAACACTTTATTGGGCTTTGGGCTGAAATACCCCGCTAAGCAAAAAACAAGGCAGCCTATCAGACCAAGACAAAAATTAAAACGACCCGCCCTGTTTAAGGCCGCCGTTCATCCCATGGAGGACGCTTCACAGCAGGTGGGTTCTCCAGGTCTCTCTGCATCCTGAAACACCAATTCTGCGTGTGCACTAGGCAGTTGAAATAGAAGCAAACGCCTCTGTTTTATAGGGTGCTGCCTTGGCGTTTGAAGTTTTGCGCAGTTTTGACATCTCCAAGAGTCTTTCTCGTGTTTGGGGCCGTACACTAGACCGTTTTGATCGATCTAAATGAGATCGATCTTAGATCGATCCAAGACCACCTCCCGAGGCGTTCGGAGAGCGAGCTCCCGGCCAAGCAGCATGGATAACAACCCAAGACGGACTCAAGGAGTACATAATCCTTTAAAATCGAAGGCAGAAGCCGCCCAAACGACAAAAATAAGTATCCGTAAACAATCCAAAACCCGATGAAAAAAGCTCCACCACTTCCTCAAAAGAGTGGGGCCCGCAGCCGTTCAGAGACTCGAGAAGCTCTCAATAATCGGTCCTAAAGCCCACACAGAGCACAAAACTTCTTTGAAAAAAGGGCCTGAGGGCAATCAGAGACTCGAAACAAGCTCTCTAGAAAACGGACCTAAAGTCCGCAAAGCTACACAAAAACTACTCTGGCAAGGGCCCGAAGCCAATCAGAGACTTTAAAGAAGCTCTCTATAAACGGACCTAAAGTCCACAAAACTACACAAACGCTACTCTGACAAGGGCCCGAAGCCAATCAGAGACTTTAAACAAGCTCTCTATAAACGGACCTAAAATCCACAAAACTACACAAAAACTTATCTGACAAGGGCCCGAAGCCAATCAGAGACTTTAATCAAGCTCTCTATTAATGGACCTAAAGTTCACAGAGCTACACAAAAACTTCTCTGACAAGGGCCCGAAGCCAATCAGAGACTTTAATCAAGCTCTCTATAAATGGACCTAAAGTTCACAGAGCTACACAAAAACTTCTCTGACAAGGGCCCGAAACCAATCAGAGACTCGAACAAGCTCTCTATAAACGGACCTAAAGTCCACAGAGCTACACAAAAACTTCTCTGTAAAAGGGCCCGAAGCCAATCAGAGACTCGAAACAAGCTCTCTATAAACGGACCTAAAGTCCACAGAGCTACACAAAAACCTCTCTGACAAGGACCCGAAGCCAACCAGAGACTCGAAACAAGCTCTCTATCAACGGACCTAAAGTCCACAGAGCTACACAAAAACTACTCTGACAAGGGCCCGAAGCCAATCAGAGACTTGAAACAAGCTCTCTATAAACGGACCTAAAGTCCACAGAGCTACACAAAAACTTCTCTGACAAGGGCCCGAAGCCAATCAGAGACTCGAAACAAGCTGTCTATAAACGGACCTAAAGTCCACAGAGCTAAACGAAACCTCTCTGAAAAGGGCCCGAAGCCAATTAGAGACTCGAACATACTCTATATAAACGGACCTAAAGTCCACGAGCCATATTTCCAAACCTGAATAAACGCCCGAAAGTCGCTAGGAGACTTGACGGAAAAAACTCTGTATACATGTGTCAAAAAATTCCACAGAATGAAAAAACCAACCACCACAACGAGACACTGTAAAGTGAAACAGAAACATGAACACGGTTATTCTGAATTCCTTTGACGATCTGAACACACGTGCGCGAGACAAAGAGGCAAAGCATGTAAAACTAATAGAAACTTTGGGAACCACGTGCTAGACTGAAAAAACCGACGACAAACCACGAGTCGACCAAGAAAATAGCAACACAAGCAAAAGCTTTGAGGAGAAAACTTGTTTCTAGACGCGAAGGGCGACGGACGAAATCCCAACAAATGTGCTCGAAGAATTGAAATACGCTAAATAACACCAAGAAGAAAACAACAATAACCAACCTCAATAGCGCTTTGCTGGGCCGGAGCCGGTGCGTTGTTCTCTTGAATAGCCTGAGCAAATTGCGTGGCAGCGGAACCGCGATGTCTTGGCCGACCGTGATCTGTGTTCGGAGTTGATGCAAACAACAAAAGCGAGCTTTCCACTGCGTGATTTTCCGCCAAAAGATGCCAAATTAAGCAGGGAGCGGTTAATATATACCCGTTACACCAATGAGAGCGCCCCGAGGGGATTCCATATCCATTTGCACGAGACTACTGGCTTGCATGCATAATAAAGTATATTCAAATGACTTTGAATAGGTAGTTTTTTCACGAGTCGAACAAACTTCAATTTCTTGAAATTCATAAATTACGCACTATAAACATCTTGTTCTTTCTTTGCTTATAGGTTTTGCTGGGAGCTTCCGATCTTTTTCGGTCATTCAGCAAAGTTTTCGGTTGCATCAAACTTTCAAGTGATAGGGTGCGATTGTAAAATGTGTACTTATAAAAGAGCAATAGCAATGAAGCTTATTTGCATTCCTATAAGTATTCTGTATCAGGATTAACAAACCTTCATCAGTTAAATTCGGTCATCTTTAAAAACCCCATTGCTCCATGAGAATTCCACACAACATTAAATGATTCACAATTCTGCTAAAACTCAGCCAATTTGATTCAAATTTGTTGTGTACATTTCAGACCATCCCAAACAATAGACCAGTTCCGATAAATGAAAATTGGCTCCGAGGCTTAGCAGAATAAAACAAAATAAATCAGTGAATAATTCAACGCTGAACCTCAATGTGATTTCTTTTGTTTTATTCCCCTAAGCCTCGGAGCCAAGTATAAATTTTAATATATCGGAACTGGTCTATTCGCAATAGGTGTCCATGAAAGCGATTGCCATGGAGATCTTCTAAAGATACGCAAGTTTTACTTTTTCTGCCGGGCTAAATGACAGTGAAAAAGTGCGATTAATAAGCAGGTATTTTGATATTTCACTGAAACATTTTTATTATACACAGAATGGACTCTCTTGAATTGGATCCGAAATTGGAAAACTAATTACTTTAAAGTAATTAAAATTAAAATAAATTAGAATTATGGCTTTTATCAATATGACAATAGGTTCTAACATTTGAATATCATTGAGTGTAACATTTCAAACGATAGGTCTTGAAAGTATGTCCTGCGGTGATGGTTGTTTCACGGTATTTTGCAATTGAAATTTCAGACTTTTTTTCCAGCATTCAAAAACCAAAATTGAAATTGAGCAGCTGAGATGGCGTATGATGAATATAAATTGCCAACTTTGAGGTTGTTTCGGTAAATTTTACCAAAGTCGATTGTATGTTTAAGTTATGCAAAGTGGGCTTACGAATAACATCGGGCGTTCGACTTATAATCTAAGGACTTCTAGTTACAATCTAGCTTTACCGGTAGCTAAAACTGATTACTACCGAAAAAGCTTTGCATACACCGGAGCGAAAGTTTGGAATTTATTACCAGAAGAGATAAAATTTGAAAAGTCCGCGAGTGCATTCAAAAACAAACTAGCATCTCTCAATCTCCCTATTGAATTTTAGTATTTTTCCGAATTATTGCTCTGTTTTAACCGAAATACTTATTTTATTCATAGTTAATATACTGATGTAAAATATTGTAATTAGTATATGTAGTTATATATTTTCACGGCTTTTGTGAAAAACAAAAGTGCAATTATTTGTAATTTTTGACAAAGTCACCCTGGGTAAATAAAGTTTTTCTATTCTATTCTATTCTATTCTATTCTATCAGTTGACATGCTTGAGAACACGAATGCCGAAAACAGCTCGTAACACAAAATGTGGGACGCTTAGCCGGTCTACTCACAGTTACACAGTTCCAGCTTTACTTTTTATAGATTACTGAGTCGTTTAAGTGTTGCGCATTGATCGCTGAGACGGGTCTTTGACTTAGTTTGAGGGCTTCAGTTGAAATTGCAGTGATTATTCATCTTCAGTGCAATCAAGCGTATTATTATTAATGACCGAAAATCATTTTTCGTGAAAACCATCGTAATGGTGCTTTGTAAGAAAACAAAAATGATTTGAAACATACAGTTAACCTATTTCAATCTGAAGTTATCGTTTGGTTGCACCTTATTTGCCAAACAAGATCCAACTCAATTCAGTGGAACCCCCCGTAAACGAACACCCTCGAGACCAAGGGAACTTGTCCACTTACGTGAGGTGTCCGCTTACGGGAGGTTAAAAAAAAAAAGTACACAAGAGGGCGTATAATGTACCAGAACATGTCTTTTGAAGCTTTTAATTGTGTTATCCATCACGCGGTTGTTGAATGTTGCTTTTTATTTCACACATAAATTTAGTCGCTAAATCAATGTACATATCTGTGAAGCTCTCGCATTGCCGTCACACGAATTTATGTAAGCTATATAAAAACAATAACATTCTCTGCAATCCCCCATGTTTCGGGTGTAAACAGAGCAGAAGAAGAACATATTTTATGTCCGTTGCATGTAAAAAGAACTATTGATGAGTGGGGGTCATGAGTCTCTGCTTTCGTGGCTCCCTGATCTTAGGTCTCTGACATTCGACACCTTGGAATCGAAATGACTCGGTTACCTCCATGTAACTGTACTGTTCCGGCAGTACTATAAATGCGCACTTCGCTTTTATTTAGGTCAAGTACAATTAAAACCATTAAAACCGAACCCATTTTGTAGAAATTTTCTTGAAATCGTTTACTGTCCGCTTACGGGAGGTTATTTTAGACCTCGTGGTCCCCGAATAGGTGTCCGTGCCCGCTTATCGAAGGTTAAAAATGTAGTGTTGGAGAGGATAAATCGCCGGGACCGCGGTTTGGTGTCCGCTTAAACGGGAGGTGTCCGTTAGTGGAGGTTCAACTGTACGGAAATCGCTTAATCATGGAAAGGTCACAAAGTTGAGAATCGCCCTATACGTTAAAAAATCCATGGAAGCTGCCGGTCAAAAAAGATTTCTTTTTGTGCGTTATTTATGTGCTGATAAGAAAAAGATATGTACTAACCTTGCAATCTCTCAAATTTCGATTCAGTGAAACAGAGCGAAACAGAGCGTTCACAATATCCAAACACGCTTCAGATGGAAGGCGACATGTTTCAATGAGTTTTAATGGCTGTTTCCGGGCAATCTCTGGGACAAAAAGTCAACCTTTGTAGCCCGGGGCGACCCTGTAGCTGTCCAAACGATGTCTGTGATTGGCGTGCGATACAATTGATATATCACTCGAACAATGCCCCTATCCCTAATCCCCATCCCAGCCCGGGGGTAAAATCGGTCAGTATAAAATATAGAATGTGGACTGCGGACTCACGGACTGCGGACTATGGACTAGGTATAAAACATGAACTAGGGTATAAAACATGAACTAGGGTATAAAACGGGACTACGGACTGCGGACTCGGTATGAAATATGGATTAGGGATTAAAACGCGGACTGAGAATCACGTGACTACGTATAAAACGCCGACTCGGTGTAAAATAACGAGGACCGAAGCTGTGAACATAAAATATTGATTTTTACCTAGACCCATACCTATATTTTTAATACGTAGGGGTCACGGCATGTTACTTTTCAAACGTTTGGTCTCCAGACAATTGAAGGAACACTCAAATAAAGAAAAGCTGAAATACCATCTTAAGTGCTGTGTCCAGATACCCGGCGGGCGGGAAGTGTTTTCAAAAATTAAGGTCGATAATTCTCATAGAATTTCCACGAAATATCTTATATAATTCTTTTGATAATAGTCGATCTTTGTTTGGTGAAGAACCGCCGGCGCTGCAAGTTTTTAATTCGTTCGCATTGCTAGGTCTTGATCTAGGAACACCCAACGGATCGTTTTGGCGGAAAGCCCTTAAGGTATTTCGATACAGTTTTCTGGAGACCATACCTACATTTTTCAATCGGCTTTTAAGCGGTCTTCTCGAAGTCAGATCAACGTAACATTTTCACCATTAACTGGTTTTGACTTGAAGTTTGGCTTAATATATACTCTGGTAAAATCGATATTACCATGACAACGATAAACAAGAAACTTTGAAATCAGTTAAAATGAAATTTTGTGCGTTTAAGATTTCGCATTGAAAATCCAACATAGACATCTTAAAATATGGTATATGGCATATATATTTTGCAAGAATAAAAAATTCTGTATGTTTGATTTCAAATAAATCGTAATAACATTTCAAACCTTACTATTAGTATACTGCTACTAAATTGATAGAGAGATTGACACCGGTTTTATGAAATTACTTCAAGATAGTGTCAAAAAGTAGGTTGATGTTATGTTTGCACATCATAAATTTTTTATTCATTTTCTCATTTGCGATCATGAGATTTACCGTTACATCGTTTACATCGCTCCATGTGCAATTTTTGGGTAATTTTCAGTGAATCAATGACAATGAAACTTTCAGATAATAGCGGAGCTCTTCGGGCCGAAGGCCCGCACGAAGCCCCATACTCATAGAACCTAGAGCCTATGCTCGTCATTTTTCATGGTCATGGCTAGCGGAATGTTTCGCGGGCGCGTGCGTGTGCGGCCCGCCGAGCCCCACCCCCCCTCCCCCGTGTTGGACACGGCTAGTTCGCGGGCGCGTATGACATCGCACAACATGCGCGTATGACGCCACACAACATCCGAGATGTTTGTTTTCATTACGGATTTCACAACCAAAGAAGTGCAGATTTATTAAAGAATTTCCAAGCAAACGAGGCACTTAAAGGTAAAACAGATTACATTTTTCGATGGCAATTTATGTTGATATCAATCTGTGATTGACTTTTTCTTTGTGTTCTCGCTAGTTTTGGAGAATTGTTTAAAAAAAAAACGTGCTCAATTAATTCAGTTGTTTTGATTTCTTTCATCGGAGACATCTCGGCCTCGATGAGCTATAAATGGTTCGCGTTCTGCTTTTAAACATAAACTTATGGAGATTTGAATAAAATGTTTCGAAAGAAGATTGTGTTGTGCATTTTTATGTGTTTGTTCATTCATTACATAGGTTGAAAAGGGATTTTATGTAAACAAAACAAGACTTGGATTTTATAGTTCTAAACTTCAACTCGCGTGGTCTTATGCAAATATGTTTGTGTTTTTTTTTTTGCAATTTTGATTTCCAAATAAGTTTCTCGGACAATTTTTTATAAGCAACAGGTGTATTTTATTTGGAAATTAGTCGTACTAGTTATTCTAGACGGAGAAAAAGTTATTTTTGTGAACTTTTGTACGGTCTAAATGTACTGTGCAATCGGTCGCGTAAGTCTGTTTTTGAGAATTGCTAAAATTAAAAAAAATAGCCCGGTCGTCAATTTTATTCTTGTGCTTCCGACCTTTCACCTCAGTTAAGTTTATTATCGGCTTTCTGTTCAAAGAGCGACGCTGTTAGGCTCAACCTATCTATATATATATATTATTTTGCACATCGGTAAGCATGCTTGGTCAACGTTTTAAAAAATTCCATCGAGCCATTTCTCAGATTTTTGCAAAACTGATTTCGACGTTTCTTGTTTACCGTCGTCATGGTAATATCGATTTTACCAGAATATACATTAAGCCAAACTTCAATTCAAAACCAGTTAATAGTGAAAAATTTACGTTGATCTGACTTGGAAAAGACCGCTTAAAAGTGGATTAAAAAAATGTAGGTATGGTCTCCAGGAAACTGTATCGAAACATCTTTAAGACATTAAAAATAACAACAACGCCATTTCAAGTGTTTTCCTAAACATTCCTCGTAGGGTGCCCCTGTTGATCCAACTGAAGACAGAATTTATTATTTGTTTATTAATTTATTTATTTATTTATTTATTATTCATTATAAATGATCTCTATGTAGTTCAGAAATTAGTAGACGCACAGGCACCCCAAATGATTGTTGGTTGGGTTATTGTTCGCTCAAGGTGGCTTAATTTCCCAAAGCTCCTGAAAAAAAAAGTGAAACAGAAATGATGATTTTTGTTAACTAAAAGACAGCTTCATGTTCAACATCTTAGTTTTCCTGTGACTGTCTTACTGCATAGTCACTTTCATCGAAGGCACACTTTATTATCTTAAAGAGGCTATGTCACCATTCTTAGTGGATGTCACTTTAACCCTTTCACTCCCAAGAGTGCCAAACACAGAAATTCAAGAAAAACTTTTAAATTCATTTTGTGTTATAATGAACAAAAAATGGTACCATGCAAAAGTACTGCTGAAGAGGTTTCTTTTGAATGGTCACACCATAGGATTTCGTCCACAGACTCAAAAGTTAGAACAAATGGTACCATTCAAAAGTACTGCTGAAGAGGTTTCATTTGAATGGTCACACCACAGGATTTCGTCCACAGACTCAAAAGTTAGAACTACACTACATGTCTCCATAACTGACTCTGGAAGTGAAAGGATTAAAAAGCCCAAATGATGTATTAATGTCAGTAAAAACCCAAACATAGTGGCTCAGTTTTGTTTAAATTACTCTGCTAGTGCTCTAAGAGTTAAAATAAGTGTGCTGGGCTGCAGATGGCCAGGATGGAAATGGTTGCAACTCACTGAAAAAATTGAGCCAATTGTTTCAAGTTTGGAAATAGATACAAATAGACAGTATATTTAAAATCACATTGCAGCCCGTGGGCTGAATTACCTAATTATTTACATGCTAAAAATTTATACATAATAAAAATTCAAGGTAATAACAAATATATAAAACAATAATAATTGTTTTAGGCCTTTAAAAACACATTTTTGTCAAACTAATGATTTATTATTGTTAAGGTACTTAAAACAGATCCAAAATGGGGAAGAAAATCCACATCTTTGAGAAAAATGTTTTGGGCCCCTATGACACCCTATGGCCCCCAGGACACCCTATGTACCTGTTCGAAGACAGAAGATTTGTTGGCCTGGCTTAAATCCTTTCAGTGATATTTACATGATCCAGTCATAATTTTGGCAAGTGACGACCCTTTTGAGGCTAAAAATCCAAGATTTCAGTGAAAATTTTCCAAAAACGGACTTATAGGACGTTATTGCCGGGAGCCCTTCAATTATTACATACAATAGGTTTATCGCCATGTGAGAAGTAAACATTGCGAGCGTGGTTGCATATCTTGACACAAACATGTCAATCGAATTGCAGGATATGGTTTATTAGTGTATCCATCCATTATAGTCAAGGTAGGTCCGAAGTGTATGTGCTTTTGACATCAAGTGACACTTGAAACTCTCAGTTGGAGGGAAAAAGGTTTTGCGAGATTTTAATTTTGCAATTTGTGAAAAAGACACAAGAAATACACTTAAAAATATTGCCCCAATGTTTTAAGATGCAATCCATTTCCATTCTGGCCATCTGCAGGCCGAGACCAGGGTCCCATTTCTGGAAAGTCCCGATGACTTTTCGGGCCCGGAAAGCTATCTTATGTGCGCCATGTATTCATTAAAGATTTAAATTGTGTTAGTTTTGAAAGCAAAGCAATAAAAGTCTAAATTGACGAAACAAGTCGGGCTGGTTTGAGGGCTAAAAATACATCACCATTTTATAGATTCTGATTTTAAAATATAATTACGGGCCCGTAAAGTTATCGGGACTTTCGAGAAACGAACTGGTAGACACTTGTTTTTACTTTTAGAGCACGGCATTCTTAGAGTAAAATGATTTTAAACAAAACTGGACCATTATTTTAGGGTTTCTACTGATTTAAAAATAAAAATGGTGTAAAGTTTCCTTTTTGTAATCGGTACAATTGTGCATTCATAATTGAACAGTGAAAGGCGGATATTTACCAATTCCTTGACTCTCTCATACTGAAGATAGTTCGGAAAGTCTGTGGCGAGCTTCCTCGCCCTTAATCTTTGTTCCTTGGTTTCGAACTCTTCTAAACTACCAAGAAAATAGTTGTATGCTGGGGACGTCACGGCAAGGTCGTTAAGTGTGAAGTTTAAACTGAAAAAAATAAGTAACGTTGTAATGTCATTATTGAGAGTTCAAAATCGACATGACCAACAAAGCATTAGATTTTGATTGGTTGAGTGTACATTCAATTATCGGTAATATAAGCTCTTAACACTTACGGGGAGAAGCATTAATAAGGGCTGTTGGTGAGAACATGCTCCATTTTGTGGCTCGGGTTCTATTCGAAGAATCGATGCAATATGCGGGTTGAATTTGTTGGTGGTTGTCACCTTGTTCTGAAGGATTTTTCTCCAGGTTCTTTGCTACATTTCTAAATTAGCTGATGTACGAGGAACACCTTTGCTTAACGACTATGGCTGCGGTCGCATTAGATAGTTTTTTTATACTGCACTTAGTGCGCACACCATAGGGTTTCGTCGTTTTTTTTTAGAACTACACTACATGTTAATTTCCATAATTGACTCGGGGAGTGAAAGGGTTAACTTTCTAATGCGAACGCACCCTATAACGAATTGTAACTCTCGTTAAACACACGAAATAATAAATAAAAATCAAATATTGGTTTATTGATTTCATCCTGATGACTTCCAGTGAGGAGATGTGTACGAGCGAAGTTATTGGTTCACTGAACGGGCGCTTTACCTGAGTCAAGGAATGACCTTGAAAGCAATGATTTAACCAAGCAGCAATAGTCTATTTTACAGTGGTGGTGACTAGAATGGATACTCTAAAATCAGGTTGGTTTTAATTTTGTAATTTAAGTACTAAGTTTCTGGCAGGTTCCCACCAGCCTTTAGGTTGCCACATATCAACCTGCCTCAACAAAAAGTATATGTATGTATGTATGTATGAATGTATGTATGTACGTACGTACGTACGTATGTATGTATGTATGTATGTATGTATGTATGGATGTATGTATGTATGGATGTATGTATGTATGTATGTATGTATGTATGTACCACCTCGGACACCTTATTGAGACTTATATAACGGAGTAACTGGTTGGCTTTCAGTTGAGGTTGGGGATAGCAGTTTAAATAGTTAAATTTAGTACTAAGCAACCCGGGAAGCTAGGAGGTACGGTAGGCTATACAAGCTGAGGTCACAGGTTCAATCCTGAGTGGGGATTTTAGATTTTCTTTTTCACACTTAAAAAATTTATTGAAAATAAATTCTAAGTGTCGACATTACGTTATATAATTCTCATTAAGTTTCCGAGGTGGTCCAACCTGATTTTGGATTATCCATTCTAGTCACGACCATTTTACACTTGTGTGCTTAGTGCCCTGGCCTTTGAGTGAAAGTGAGGCTGGAGTTGACTTGTTTTTTATACAAAACCTTCCTTCTTTTAATATGCAAATCATGCTGACCAAAAACTAGTTAGCATAAGAACAACACGATTTACATATGAAAAGAAGGAAGGCTTGTGTAAAAACAAGGTCAACTCCAGCCTCACTTCCACACAAAGGCCAGGGCCGGGTTGTTCAAAGCGTGGTTAAGCTAATCCAGGGTTAGCATCAATTTTGATTCCAGTTAAATAATTAATCAATGGAGATTTTTTTCAAAAGTATTTTTGCCCTTTTGTTTCGTCTCTCACTTGTCTTCGCATGTAACTTATAATTAGCTTTTGAAAACACTTCTAACAAGAAAAATTGAATCCTCGGTTAAGTTTTGATCGTGGGTTAACGTTAACCGGCTTTCGAACAACCGGGCCCTGGTCATTACACAGACAATTGTAAATTGGGCTATAGAGCGTTTTCACTTGACGTCATAGCCGCCATATTGGTGTTCCCGTACAAAAGAATTTTAATTAACTTCTTTTGTTAGGAACACCAATATGGCTGCCATGCATGGCCTTTGTCATTTTAGTCCCACGGGACTGAGTGAAAACACTCATTCAGCTTAGAAAATGTTTACTTAATACTGGGTTTGTTTTGGTAAACAAACTTACCGCTTTTCAAGCGCCAAGAAAAGAACTATTTGTGTGTTAGCTTCCAAAAGACGCAAAACTGTTTCAAAGAAGGCATCGGTCAAGGAATCGTCGTAAATCACTAGAAGAACAAAATATCATTTCAGTCCCAGAAGACAATGTCGAGTCTGTCTCTGGCGGCTTCTCTTGTAGTGTTCCAGTCGCACCATCCTTCCTTCTTTCTTTTTCCACTGTTTTCCGCCTCCAGGTCGTTCTTGGGTCTCCCTACTCCCTAAAACTACTTTAAACCTGTACTTCTCCCTAAACCTAATTTCTTCTAGACTGGGCTATCCCTTATCGGCTATGCCTTTATTATTTTGATGGTTACAGCTTTTTCAATTAACGTTGTCGGATCAAAGCTAAAAGCCAAGACCGCAAGGCAGTATGGGTAGTTGTAAATAACCATCCTAGATTCTGGTTGTCACGGAAAATGGGCGACAGTACTAAAGACGTTTGCCTCCTTTATTTGAAGGAGGGAAACAAAAACCGATACGGATCATATTGCCTTCGAAGCATTCCTTTATTTGACTGTGTGGGAAGATAATTAAGCAGCCACGACAACGGCACAAACAATAGGTTTAATTAGAAAAAACAATGCCTCTGCACGTGCGTTTTATACATTTTGGTACTTTTCTTTGCCGTTCAGTGACTTCAAAACAACAACGTAAAATGATCAAATTTTCATTTAAACTTGAAAACCGTCCCTACAAATTAAGCTCCTTGACAATCCAGTCAAGTTAGACAAACTAAACAAATTGGAAGAACTGCAAAGTAGTTTCTATAGAAAGAATCCTTGGTGTTGCTTTAATTAGCTCTCTATTGTTGATTATGGTGAATTTATTCATAAAAATCCTATACTACCTTGCGGTCTTGGCTTGTAGGCTTAAAGCTTTCATCCGACAACGTTAATTGAAATAGCTGTATACCTTATCCCTAAAACTATTTTGCCAGTTACCTCTTGTCTATAAGACTCACAACCTTAACCTTAACTCTCTCCGCGAAGAAGGCGCATAAGGCTGTCACGTTGTCTGTCCATTCCGCCCTGTTTTGTGCTGCCTCTTTGGCTGCATTCCAACTCGGCCACCCTGCCTTGTTCCTCTTCTTTTCTACAATTCTTCTCCACATTGTTTTCGGCCTCCCTCTTGCCCTTCGACCCTATGGTGTCCATCCCAGTGCTGTCATACAGTCGTTTCCACCCTCTGTCCTGAGTATGTGTCATGTGACGATATTTCGTGTATGTTAAATGAGGTGTTTTTCAACTGTTTAGAAATAGCCCGGATGTAAACGTGTTCGTGTG
Source organism: Cladopsammia gracilis (assembly GCA_022457155.1). Lineage (NCBI taxonomy): Eukaryota > Metazoa > Cnidaria > Anthozoa > Scleractinia > Dendrophylliidae > Cladopsammia > Cladopsammia gracilis. Next base: position 424,767 of record JAJGOT010000110.1, read on the forward strand.
ATTTAGATAAAAGTTAGCCTTCAAGTCGTTTGGTTCTCTTTGGTTCTTTCTCTAGCTAGCCTTCGAGTTCTGTTTGGTTCGTCCAGCCAAACACATCGTTATATGTCCTAACAGAATCCCATAAGTGAGTTGAAAAGTGTAACGCGCATTCACAGCTTCCGAATATTTATTTTTTGCTTAGTGCCATATTTGGAAACCCTTCCGTCCAGTCTTTACTAAGCAAGTTGTTCTAGCGAATTGATTTGCTAATATTTTTATCTTGATTTTCGAAATATGGCTGTAACAACTTCTTAGCAAATTGAATAATCGGAAGTTTGTTTTGAAGCGTACGAGATCGAGAGACAGTTGCACGTTTCAACCCACTTATGGATTTCTGGTCCTAACCAGTTCCACTTCCTACGTCTTACAATAATTATCATCTCTGCAAACCACCTTTTACTTTTATATCCTCACAGTCTGAAGGTAAAGTCGCACTCGGGCCACGATGGCGCACACGGCCGGAGCTTAACCCGGTTTCCGTACCATGAAGCAACTAGGAATATTGCTACTCCCCCCTGGATGGGATGCTAGTCCATCGCAGGGATACCCCCAGCATTTTGTCGCCGGTACCCATTTATACACCTGGGTGGAGAGAGACAGTGTGGAGTTAAAGTTTCTTGTCTAAGGAGACAACACGACGGCAGAGACCAGGCTTCGAACCACCGACCTTCAGGTTGAAAGTCCGACGCGCTAACCACTAGACCACCGTGCCGCCCACAGTCTGAACACCTCTAACAAATAAGGCTACGCTGAGTAGAGATGACGCCCACTCACCATCTGCCGCCATTATCACTGATATTTCTTTTAAGGTTTCTTTGTCTTCCTTTGTCCAACAGAAAGATCCTTCGTCTACATAAAATTAAAAAATGAACGTGAAGACAGCACATTTACAAGTTCATCACTCGTTTAACCAAATTCAGCATAAATTGTAGCTTGCACGACTTTTCTCAGGTGTTTAGCTTCAACAAGTTTTGGTGACGTATCTGAGATGAACGATTTAGACTACAGAAATATAAATTCTGCAAAAGCTGACACTTCACATAAACTGAAATTAATGAAAAATTGGCTGAAGAAGATCAGATAAGGCGATAATATCAAAGGCCGCGCGTGACAGGCGTGTGTGTGAAAAATATCTTGCTACCCACCAAGTGACCTATACTAGATGAGTTGGCCTTCAACGGGTAGACCCCAAAATATCAAAAGAAATGAACATCCAAAAAATTAGCAGCATGCAGCAGACACATGCACTCGGAAGGGATTGATTCTTCAACCTTGTCCCCAGGGCCTCTCTATGTAAAAATAGCGTCGAGTTGGTGCGAGTGGCCACAATCTTGGATCGTTACAACCTATAGAGCGTTATCATATGACGTCACGGCGGCCATATTGGTGTTCCAAAACAAAGAAACGGCGGCCATATTGGTGTACCAAACCAATCCTCCGGGAATTGAACTCTATTTTTATGCAAACATTTTCTTTTGTTTCAGTAAACCAATATGGCTGCTGGTCACGTGAGTGAAAACGCTCTATAAACTGATACTGGGAACTAGGGTTGCTTGCGTTTTTCTTTTTCGTACGGGCAGAAGCTTATCACGTAGAAGCGTGCAACTTCCCCCTATATGTTCAGAACTATGCTGGGGATTATTAGAAGTCCCAACCGACCAATCAGAATCGCGGATTGAATTTTTGCCCTTATATGGAAGGAGGTTTTCAGCTCCACGCGCGTACGCGCGGCCGCTCAAATCAGCAAGAAAACTTCGAGGAAACTACAAGCGCTTCGCGAAATATGGACAGCTTACTTTCACGGCTATTTTCGTCGCTACCAAATCACATTTTGAGGTTCAAAACTGAAGAGGAAAAAGTATCGAATATTCTAGTAGTTCTAAGAAGAAGACGACGGAGTAAAGAACGAAAAAAAGCTCAACACCGCGAAATCTGGATAACTCAGGTTTTTTCAAGGCTTGTTTCATTTCTACCAAATCACCACTAAAATGGCTCTTTAAGGAATTTCATGTGCAATATGGTAATGTATTTTACTTATTCAAATGTAGTTTCAAATTAGAAAGATTGTTTAAGTCAGATTTTTATGGTAGTAACAAAATATGAATTGTTTTTAACTTCACAAAGAGATTGAAGCGTACGGAAGAAGCGAAGCAAATTCTAATGATTCAGTACGCAATGCCATGTATTTTTCTGTTTTATTTTGAAAACAAAAGTGTTTTTACTCTCCTTTTCGCTTATAATTTATCGCTCAAACATACAATATTTCGTGTCTGACTTGAGCTTAGGGTTTTTCTTCCCAAATCGGTTGGAATAAAACTAGTTGTATAGATTTTGAAATATGAACGGCGGCGCGGTGTTTATAAATATTCAGTTCGTTGTATTTTAAACAGCCAACACTTTTTAAAACTTTCACCGACTTTGTCAACCCATGCTTACCATGTTTTTTCTTTGTATATACTATAATTGTTTTTCAAAGCGATTTTTGAGAGGAAATGAGCATACCAAATCAATTAGTTTCAAACATGTTTATTTAGCTCTCGAGCCTACTTGTTTTCCGAATTTATGATTTCGTACGAGAAAGTTCTGATCATTTGTATCTTGAGAAATAATTTAAGCTTAACGTAAGCTTACTATTTTTAAAACTGAGTTACGTTAATTTTTTGTTTGTAAATGTGGCATCGCTTAGGTTCTGAACTCACGGAGTACGTTTTCATCATCTCGACAAAACTAAATTGCGGTTGTCTTGAGGAATTTCGAAGTTTTCGTAATCATTAATTGTTTTCGAGCAGAAGCTATCATGAGCTGTTTCGAGTTACGATTTGTTATGAGTAATTTTAACTGTGATAAACTGGCTGTTGAAGATCTGAAATGACCTTTCAAATACGTACAAGTTATTTATTCATTTAACTACATTGTATTTGAGTCTATTTGTCTTTGTTTTTAAATAAAAGTGATTTGGAGAACCCTACATGTTGTGTGCATCTTTATTTCATTTTCATCTTTCTTTGATGCAAGTGTCCTAAAGTTTTGAACTCTGTGTTTTTATCATTTCACCGTATTTCATTCATTAACTGATGTTGATTGCTGGTATGTTGCTGTTGACACAAATCGCTGTGGAGTATTAAATTAAACCTAAGACGGTAAGCAATCTAAATCGGAATTTTTTCGCTCTGCCGGTAATGTTTTTCCACGGTGCGTAGAATTTCTCCTTTTCCCCGCTTCCTCCAGTTCGGCATAATCGGCCTTCTTTTCTCCAAAGGGAGTCAATGGCCGTTTGAATAGTATAAAGTTGACATTTTGGTCGAGTCTCACAACTTCAAAGTGCAATTATTGACCTTTGTAGCAGCTTGTATGAAACAAGATGCAAGGTTTTTCCGCAATTCAACATGCGCAAGTAAGTGTTGTGGGAGCGTAGAAGTAGGCTTCTTTTAGAACTCCATATTAGGAAGTAAATTCTGATTGGCTCCCCGCGTTTTCTAAAAATCCCCAGCATCGGAAACGAGTTAATCGCTTCTCTGTTATGAGCTTCTGGTACGGGTAACTGAATATAAATCGAAATATTCCCAGCCATGTTCACAAGGATGCCATAAGAGCCACTATCAACCAACAAGAAGCTACTTTTCACGGCCGATTTCAATTGTACCCTTAAAGTAGATGATCAAACGGCCATAATAGCGTTCTAAGCCATCTGTTCCATATTTTTCTATATAACCAGCCTACCAAAAAAAAGTAACATTAATAATTTCATCATTAAATAGGTACCTGTTGATAATCCAGGCTTCCGCCAGTCATACTCATGCACTGTAACAACATCACAGCCTGGAAAACCAAAACGGTTATAAACTCAAAGATCCGCTAAACGTTACCATGAATCTCAGACTCCGCAAACTTGCACTTTACGTACAACGTTTTAGGTTAAAATACCGAACTCGAAGATAACAACATGAAACTTAACTAAGCATTTTTAATTTTATTTTTGGCGCTTTTTAACGAATGGACATTAATTTCAGCTGATTTAAAGGTACAATGTTCCGCCAAATGCCACCAAAAATATAACTTAATTGGATAAAAATATTCTATAGAGCAAAACAGAAGTAGTAGTTTGGAGATAAAGTGCAGGATTACAAGGATGGAAGTGGATTACAGTTCATCAATTTTGATTTCGTGAAAGGTGGTCAAGAAATCAAAGTATCCATTCTCGTGGAATTTTAAGTTTTTAAGTTGTTATTTTGCCCTTTTAGTTCATATATTTTTGCGTTCATCACTTTTGGCGATTTTATCTTCCTATTTTAAGATAATACAGCATAAAATCATGAAAACACGATATTTCACCCGCGACACTTTCCCTTTAATGTTGTACTAAGATCCGAGACCGCATTTAGTTTTCTCCCTAAGGAAATCTGAAGCGAAGTTCCGTGTGACCGGCATGAAATCAAGCTGCTGCTAGGGCACGAACCGCCCTGGAAAATGCCCTGGTATAAAATCGAACAGCTGGAAACGATTGTAAACCAACTAGGCATGCTACAATACGATACAATATTTTATTGACCACTCCCCAAAGTGGCCTTTTGGGGACAATATAAACAATAAGCAAAAATTTATCAACATAAAACAATAATCTTACTCTTATATAGTTAAAGTAATGAATTTAAAGGAACGAGTTAAGGTGGCTCGACTGGGTTTTTGAGCGACGATACCGTTTAGCTTTGAGAAACTTGTGTACCATCACAAACGATCCAACGGAAAATTGATTGCCACAGCTGTACTAGAGAAAGATTATAGTTTCAGATGAGATTAGTTTTATAGAAATCGGAGTTGCCAAAGCAACGTTATGACGTCACTTCCGGTTTTACATAATACCGAATTACTTGTCATCAAGAGATAATTTTGGAAAACCCTTTCTGGATCTTCGACCTGACGTACTTGTCCTTAGGTCTACAAAATTTTACAAATTTCAATGGAAGCGTTTTCGAGAAAATTTCGAGTGAATTTTTAAGGTATTAAAATACAACAAAAACAAAACAATTTTGAAATGATATTAAAACTTATGTCTACAGGGCTTGATGAAATAATGTTTTGGTCTGACATGAATTTTATACCATTCAAATACATTAGGTGAAAATCTCAAGGAAATCGCTCCGTTTGGATTTCAGAAATATTACCTTGAATATGAACTGGCCTGGAGTGTTATTTCGCTTTTACATCAAAAATTGACCCTACACTTATTAAAATTGTCATGAATTAAAAAGCGAATGATGAATTTTTTTAAAACTTAGTCCTCATATAGCTCAATATTTTCCTACGTTGAGGCTGTAAATTGACAGCCTTAGAACATTTTAATGAATTTGAAACTAGGCAGTTGTATTGAATATGAATTAATCTTTATGAGGACTAAGTTTTAAAAAAATTCATCATTCGCTTTTTAATTCATGACAACTTTAATAAATGTAGGGTCAATTTTTGATGTAAAAGCGAAATAACACTCCAGGCCAGTTCATATTCAAGGTAATATTTCTGAAATCCAAACGGAGCGATTTCCTTGAGATTTTCACCTAAGGTATTTGGATGGTATAAAATTCATGTAAGACCAAAAAATTTTTTCATCAAGCCCTGTAGACATAAGTTTTAATAACATTTCAAAATTGTTTTGTTTCTGTTGTATTTTAACACCTTAAAACTTCACTCGAAATTTTCTCGAAAACGCTTCCATAGAAATTTGCAAAATTTTGAAGACCTAAGGACAAGTACGTCAGGTCGAAGATCCAGAGAGCGTTTTCCAAAATTATCTCTTGATGGCAAGTAATTCGGTATTATGTAAAACCGGAAGTGACGTCATAACGTTGCTTTGGCAACTCCGATTTCCATAAAACTAACCTCATCTGAAACTTTAATCTTTATCTAGTACAGCTGTGGCAGTCGATTTTCCGTTGGATCGTTTGTGGTGGTACACACGTTTCTCAAAGCTAAACGGTATCGTCGCTCAAAAACCCAGTCGAGCCACCTTAACGACGACAAAAAATTGAGAAAAAAGTCATGCTTATATCATACTTTCACTCATTTTAAGGTAAAATTTTAATTTCTAAGCCGTTCTTACACTGATCCGAAAATTGGTAACACCGTTAACCCTTAAACTCACATGAGTGCCCGAAAACCAAAATTCAAGAAAAATCACAAATTTCATTTTGTACAATATGAAAAATCAAATGGCACCATGCAAAAGTACTGCCGAAGAGGCTTCATTTGAATGGTCACACCACAGGATTTCATCCACAGACTCAAAAGTTAGAACTTCATTACATGTCTCCATAATTGACTCTGAGGGTGAAAGGGTTAAATCGTCCAAAAACTGTCACCTTAAAAGTCACACTTGTAGTTTTCGCTTTTAGGGAAATGTTTAAAATCATTGTACTCGGACATGAGGACCCAACATTTTACAAAACGACTGGTGGTCTTTTTATATACCACCCTTCTCCCATATTGTTGGTATAACCCCCATTCTATCAGGAGAAGAAACCGACAAAAAGATTCAAACCTACCTGTGCCGTCTTACAAGCAATGCAAGCTTCGTGCACACAGAATATTAAAAGTCTCATCTCCAATTTTTAGGCCAATAAATTTTGTCCATTACACTCATCAGATGGGTGGTATCTTACGTAGTCCCTACCCCTACACATGGTGGGTCCTCATCGAGTTTTCTTGTTATGACCACTTCCCTTATTATTTACTTGTTACATTTCATCACAATAGAAGAAATAATATATTATTATTGCTTCATAAAGTGTTTCATTCACAGACTCAAAAGGTAGAACCAGCTTATACAAAATAATTCACAGCACCAGAGGAAAGAACTGCTCAACAGCTTTCATTTAAATGTCACACCTAAGGATTCATCAACAGACTCAAAAGTTAAAACCAGCTTGTACAACACAATAAACAGTACCATGGAAAACTGCGGTTCATCACCTCTCAGGATTTTATTTCACTGACTCAAAATTTTAGAACCACTTTGTTACAACATAATAAACAGCACCTCATGAAAGTACTTGTTCATCAATAGCCTTTATTTGAATGGCAACACACAAAATCGAAGGTAAGAACTACTTTTTGTACAGCATAATAACCGACAACTGGAAAATATTACTTGACATGCAGTTTTCCTTGAATAGTTACTTTGAGAATTTCTAAAAAAATTCAAGGATTATAGCTTGGTATCATAACTCATGGATTGTTCCTGGGTCTCACCCCTGTCATGACGATATTCTCTAGCACGTGCCATGCGCCTAACAGGTTCAACTGCAATGGCAACTTGTTGGTTTGGTGGTCTGATTCTCAACATTTTATAATGAAAAACTGGGTTTGCCACGTACATCAAATGCAACATTGCATTGCTGACAAGAAACGCAGTTTTTGTTGTTGTTTCATGAAGACTTTCGATTCTGGGTAACATAGCGTGACAAATTATCACTGGAAGTCTGAACAACAGAAAAATGCCACACAGTTTGTAGGTCAAGTAAGTAAATTTCTTTTCTCTACGTCGCAGCAGTTGATGTAAAGGATTCACTGCAATAGTACGCAACGCTTTCTTAATACGAAAGAAGGTTATTATTACGATTAAAAATGTAATCTTATCAAATTGTCCCACAACTGAATGGAGAGCGATGAACAGTTTATGATCAAGTTTCGTTTCCACGTTGTTGTATGGATAAAATTCAACGCATACATTGGGTGCCCTTCTTATCGATATGGTAAACAAAACAAAAGTTATCAAAGCAAAAATCCAAGTCGCTGAAATAAATTTTTTGATGTTGCTAGTTGTAAGTCGTCTATTAAATGAGCGTAGAACACAGTCCTGCCGATCAAACGCCATTAGCCATAAAGTCATAGCGTTCAGCGACATGCAGGGAAAAGTTAAAGAAAACCCAACTTTACAAAGTATCTCGACGAATGGACAATCACGAATTTGAAAGTAACTGACACTTGTCATAACTATTAATAAAGGCATGTTGAACAGCGACGTCAAAACGCCGGTCAGAGCAAGATTGCCTAACAAATAATGCGGTACTTTGCGAAAATCACGTCGCCTTCGAAGCAATAAACACACGCCACCATTACCAAATGCTCCTGTGACGATGTTGACTGTCACAAATGCGATGACAAATATTGCGACATTTCTTGGAACCGGCGAAAAGGGAGCGTTGCTCGTTGATGTAACATTTCCTTGGGAAATTGTCGAGTTTTTCATTTTGAATTACTAGAAGGCCTTCTTGAGAGGGGCGTGAATGCCATTTAAGGTGTGTTTGACGAAATATGCTCCTTGATTTTTACCCCTACGTCAATATTGTTTTCCTAGTATTTTTTCTAAACCTCGCTCGTCAGAGAAATTAAGACTGAATCGCTAGATTTGAGAAAATGTCTTGCTTTTAAAGTGAACATCGTCTTCTTCAGCCGCAGACGAAAGTTGTGCCATTACACGACGAAGAAATCAATTTTGTGAAGAGTCTCTGGAGTGATGCCCTAATATTATACCTATAATCATTCTAGGAAACGGAAACGCAATTAGAAGTCATTAATGTAGTGCAGGAATAATACAGATGACATGTCGATATCTTTAATGACCAAATCTTAAAAAAAGTAATACAGTTCATTCGAGGACCCTCGAATTTTCTATTGAAGCTTTTAAAAGCTTTTATAATACCCTTCCTGGCTAATATCGACATTTTTGTTAAATCTAAAGGAAACAGATAGTTCAATTATCTCGCATCAAATAAATTGGTTTCTCGTCAATTCATATAATTTTTACTTAATTTATTTCGTTGTCATGGCTCATCTGCAAATCGTGTTTTTCTGAAATCAAGGTGAGTTAAATCATGTGTAGCCTTTCCTTTCCTCACGAAAAGTAAAAGCGTATTTTCACTTGGTTTCGGAACCGTTAAAAAGCGGTTGATAATAATAATCTTTATACAGGGTGCGTTCGTTACGAACGTGGTTTTCTGAACGACCCTGTTGGACGGAATATTTTTGCCCATGGCGGATATATGTAGGGTCTGAATTGTCGATGCAAAGTTCTTTTTCCGGAAATAGAGTTTTGCATTAAACGTAATGAGTCTTAAGTTTGGTTTTCTTTAAATAACATTCTTTATGTCTGTAGATAAATTCAATCACGTCTCGGCTTCAAATGTGACGATGTGCTACTTTCGTTAAATTCACAAAAACTTAGGATAAGCAACGCAGAATTTTTTGCGTGCTGTGCTGGTGAACACGAACAAGCAGCCTTCCGCTCGCTCGTGTAAAAACACAACTCAGGCAAGTCATATCTTAGGGCCCCTGCTGTTTATTATTTATATCTATGACTTGCCAACTATAACCAACCAACACTCTTGACCGTATAATTACTTGGCTTAGCAACAACTACCTATTCCTCGACTATAATAGGACCAAAATTATGCTTATAGGCACTAGTCAAAGACTAAGCTTACTCAGCAGCTTTACTGTCAAAGCCAAAATCACCATTCTTACACGAGCCTATATTTAAGTATGTTGGTGTCATACTTGATCCAAGCTTATCTTGGATCGATCAAATAGATCACATAGCTAAAAGACTTTCACCTAGGCGATGAATGCTCCGCAAAGCTCGTACAGTGCTTCCTAGAGAGGCCTGTATTGCACTTGATAATACACTAATACAGTCAACTCTCTCTTAACGGACACCTCTATAAGACGGACACCTGGTGTTCGTCCGTGCCGTTCGGTTTTTCAGTCATTTCCCTGTAACTAAACTCTCTACAAGACGGATATCTCTCTAAGACAGACAGTTTGGAGCCGGTCCCGACGGTGTCCGTCTTAGAGAATTGACTGTAGTATGGTCCTACCCCTTTTTGATTATCGTTCCGTCATTTGGGGTACTTTTGGAAAAACGAATCTGGACTATCTTGATAAACTTCAGTTTCGAGCTGCTAAAATATATGAACAGCGTAATATTGAACCGCATGAACTTAAGCATATCTTTAGTTGGCCGTCACTGCAATCACGTAGACATTATCAAACTTGCCTGCTTGTTTTTAAATGCTTACATGGAGTGGCTCCAGCGTACCTGCTTAATGAATTTGGCCATGCGTAGAGTGTACACTTGTATAATACTCGAAATGGAGATTTACTCTGCCCACCATTTGTAAAAACACAAACATATCGAGGATCTCTTAGGAAAAACGGGGCTAGCTATAGAGTATGGAATATGCTGCCGTCGGACTTTAGGAATGTAACTGAACTCGGAAAGTTTGAAAGAAAGCTTAAGACGCACTTCCAATACGCCCAATAAATACTGAACAAGTACATGTAATTCCTATCTATATGTAGTCATATCTATTGGTATTAGTCATTGTAATCTGTAATGTTATTTAGCGTTGTTTTTGTATATTGTAATACGTTTTTTTTGTCGTTTTTTTAAACCAGCCCTGTCTAAATATTGATTATAAATAAATAAATAAATAAATACCGGTCCAGTTTTTTTAATGTGTTAAAGACAAGTTGACAATTAAGAGAGCGCTTCTGTTACGTTAAAAATGACGAGTCAATTAAATACAGCTTGTTTGTCGATTCAATCGCTGTGATTGTGGTTGTGATGTTTGAGCAAGAAAAACTTAGAGAACAAAAATGTAGGTTAATGAAATATTTACAAGGGTAGCATCTTTTAATATCCAAATAAAATTTAAAGATATTCTAATATTTTGGCAATAAGTGTTTAAAGGCATTAAAGTGCCTATCACCCCTAGAAAGTTATTTTCAGAATCAACTCTATGTACATTGAATAGTTGAATCGTAAAATATTTCTTGTTTTGAACATCGCGTTTGTGAGTTATAGAGATTTGAATTTACAAAATGCTAATTAGATGACGTCAACCCGGGAATTTGCCATTATTTCTACGCCAATTTACAATGCGCAGTTTACAGCTTGAGGATAATTAATTTGATAAATAATAAGAATAAACTGTGGATAGTCAATTGATTCGTAAAAAAATTATTTGGAGCTGTAAACAAGTAGTTGCATAATAAATGATTCCCGGGTTGACGTCATCTTATTAGCATCTTGAAAATTCAAATCTCTATAACTCACTAACACGACGTTCAAAAGAAGAAATATTTTACCATTCAACTATCCAATGTACATAGAGTTGATTCTGAAAATACCTTTCTAGGGGTGATAGGCACTTTAACTATTTTACTGGTTGCGTGCGACGAAAGTGATCATTCTGACCAAGTTGTCTTCTGTCCGCTCTTGTAAAGAAGTACCATACATCATGTTTGGCTTAAAGCCTAGGCTAAACGTTCCAGCATTTTTGGCCAACATTTGTTGGATGGCAATGTTTGACGTGCGGCTAAACGTCCAACAATATTGTCCAACATTTGTTGGATGACATTGTTGGAGTCAGACGCTTGGCTAAACGTCCCAGCATTGTTGTCCAACATTTCTTGGATGATATCGTTGGAATCAGACGCTTGGCTAAACGTCCAACAATATTGTCCAACATTTGTTGGATGACATTGTTGGAGTCAGACGCTTGGCTAAACGTCCCAGCATTGTTGTCCAACATTTCTTGGGTGACATTGTTGGAATCAGACGCTTGGCTAAACGTCCAACAATATTGTCCAACGTTTGTTGGATGACATTGTTGGAGTCAGGCGCTTGGCTAAACGTCCAACAATATTGTCCAACATTTCTTGGATGACATTGTTGGAATCAGACGCTTGGCTAAGCGTCCCAGCATTGTTGTCCAACATTTCTTGGATGATATTGTTGGAGTCAGACGCTTGGCTAAACGTCCAACAATATTGTCCAACATTTGTTGGATGACATTATTGGAGTCAGACGCTTGGCTAAACGTCCCAGCATTGTTGTCCAACATTTCTTGGATGATATTGTTGGAATCAGACGCTTGGCTAAACGTCCAACAATATTGTCCAACATTTGTTAGATGACATTGTTGGAGTCAGACGCTTGGCTAAACGTCCCAGCATTGTTGTCCAACATTTGTTGGATGACATTGTTGGAGTCAGGCGCTTGGCTAAACGAGCATTGTTGTCCAACATTTCTTGGATGATAATTGTTGGAGTCAGACGCTTGGCTAAACGTCCAACAATATTGTCCAACATTTGTTGGATGATATTGTTGGAGTCAGACGCTTGGCTAAAATAAACGTCCAACAATATTGTCCAACATTTGTTGGATGACATTGTTGGAGTTAGACGCTTGGCTAAACTTCCCATCACTGTTGTCCAACATTTGTTGGACGCGAGGCTGTTGCTACGGTTTTAGCGTTGGAAAGCCCTCTAAACATTCAACATTTTGTTGGACAAAATGTTTGATCGAAAGCAAAACATTAATCCGACAAAACATTTTGGTCAAATATCATCTAACATAACGTGGTTGAAGCAACAAATGTTGTCCAGCAATGTCAGAACGGTCTGAATACGGATAAGACAGGAAGCCGCGGAACGTGGAATAGGTTACACTGTAATGATTTCAAAGGCTTCAACGCATATACATTTTGCCATACCGTACTTAAAGAGATGTGAGTTCATGGCTATGTTGTCCTGGCAGCTTTGAAGAATATTGTGCCCTACATCTGAAAAAAGTACAAAAGAAGAATTTAAATGCACTGAACGTAACATTGACCAACATTGTATTTGTTGTATTTTTACATTTCATATATTTTTACTATCACTTCATTTTTTTAAACTTTGTAATGTGCAGCTGGACATATTATTTGAAATGTAACATATGTACTATAAAACGAATTATTATTATCTTTTGGTATAAATCTACTAGCGTTCTATCACGAATGCTGTTCTCTTATTGGCTACGCTACTCTATCTATTCTGTTGAAGAAAGTGAGTAGCCTAATGGCGGCCGCTTCTTCGCGTTTTCGAAGTGTCTGTGAAGAGAATTTGTTGTTAAGTTTTGAACGTCTAGAACCCTCATCAATTATCACGCGATAGAACGTCTAGAACCCTCATCAACTATCACGCGATATAAATCTCGAGCTCATAATCTAATCGTTAAATAATGAGGTTTTGTAGCCTAAAGTCAATAAGAGCAATATTACCTCCCCTTAGATGGGATGCTAGACGTTATTTTTGGCTCTCTACCAAAGCTGTTACATCTACATAATAGCTAACATTAAAATTTAAGGCCCTGTAGCAGCTAACAGTTAATTAAAAAATTCGCTGCAACGATAAAAACATTTAAACCCCACAAAATGCCAAACTAACGACATTTTAAGCAATTACTCTGACTATAAAGTGTGATGTGAAGTACAAAATAAACTTCAAGAATCTGTTAATTTCTCTCTGGAAGTTGAAAACTAGCGGGTTCTTTTTTGCATGTCAATGGAAATTTCATCAATAAATTAACTTCTTAAGTTATTTTTTATTTTTCTTGTTTTATTTAATATCTAGGATACACTGTAACACTTTCTTCTAACAGTTAACATTAGAATTTTGCGCTTTTACTATAACACTTAACAGTAAATCCCATTCTAGGCCGTCTTTATAAAACTCTACTTTTCTGTACATACCAGTGCAAAACACTCTCTTTGCCATTCTTCCCAATACAATGCTGCATAAACCAAGCCCTGCGCCAAGCTCCAAAGCAGTACATCTCTCAAACCTTATATAAATATTAACTGGTTACTCTTTGAGAGACAGAAAAATAATCGGGACTCAGAAAAAAACGACTCATACCAATACTACAGTGTATGAATCATGTTCATTTACAGCGGTATAAATTGTTGCTACATTGGACAGTTTTATTGTTGCGTTAAAAGTTAATTGACACCTTGTAACAGCACGTGTATGATTTTTAACGCAATATTTTGTTGCGGCCAAATTGTTATGATAAAAATCGTACCGTGTCGTCGTCGTTGATGCGCTTAAAATCGTCGTTAAAAATCATCCTGTGTAACATCACCTTAATAGACTAAAAGCACTGTACCTTTCTTCATTGTGAATCAAAAAGTCACAAAGTAAAAGAGCTCCCCTCCAAACCTGGAAGCAAACAAATAAAATTCAATTTAAAAAGGCAACAACGAAAACGAAGTTTATTAACTTAATATGTAACTGGTAGTGTCAGAATTCTCCTGGATTGGATAATGAAGTATTTTCTCCTCAGTCACTCATTGAAGAACAACCACTTGATGGCAAGATAATTTGGCGGTTTTATGGATAACACTTTCTTACAATTATTGGAAAGTATCTTTACTCATGCACAAAATTCTCTGATTCGTAAATGGAGAACAAGCTACAGCCAATTTTTTTTCTCGATGTTTCAAAAACACGGGGGAAGAAGTTGAAAAGTTTAGCCTAATTTTTTTCAAGTTGCAATCCATTTTCATCCTGGTCATCCGCGGCAATAGACAGTTGTTCATAGTTTAAGTTCATTTGTACAGTTATTCGTAACAAAATTCAGGAGGACAAAACGGAGCTGTTCCACAAAAAAGCTGTTCTTCATGCTCTTCTCAGCTGGCTGGGAGAGAATGTTATTCAACCCGCCTGGCTGGGAGAAACAGTGTATTAACCTGCATGGCTGGGAGAAACAGTATTTCAACCTGCCTAGCTGGGAACAAACAGTGGATTTTGTCCCGCCTGACTTGGAGAAAAATGTGATATTAAAAGATCAATATCAAAATAAGCTCCTAATCTGCTGCCTGCTGACTTGGAGCAGGAGGAGCCGCTAAGCTCTAAAGCCAGGAGTTAAATTTAACGGCTTCGTCGACAAGGCACATTCAATTTTTTACGCGTGTCAATTTTTGGGTAGCGCAAGCCCCTTTATACGTAAATCAGACGAGTGAATACCTGAAAGCCGTGCAGTTTTGGTAACCTTACTAACTTCATCACGACCTTTCCATTTTATTTCAGGCATGACACCCATTTCGTACTACGCGACAGAGTTCCTTGGCTGACTGGCTGGCTGGTTGATTGATTATACGAGTCAGCTAGCTGGCTGGAAAAATTAGTCAGCTGAAAAGCTGGCTGACTGGCTGGCTGGCTGGTTGAGTATAGTCAGCTGGCTGGCTGGCTGCGGGACAAGGGTTGGCTGGCAAGAAAGAACAGCTATTTTTCTGCCAGCTCACGGTAAAATTAACCATATGGAATCTAAACAGCTATAATAACTATTTTCTAATCAAAATAAGCGTTTTTAGTAAATTGGATCGTTTTGTCCTCCCAAAAAATGGACCAGTGTTTTCAGTCGATACAAATATGTTTTGTGGCTTTCATGCCCCTTCAAGAATACTGTTGGCTCCATGCATATCATTTATTGGTCTACCAAACGAATGAAGAAGGCCTAACCCTTCTAATCAGCTGAACTCCTCCCCCTCTTATTCCTACAAAGATCACCTTTTGGACAGAATTTACTGCTCAGTCTTGTCACTTTGACCCCAAGCTCAGCTTTCACAATTATTAATAAAGTAAAGAATTTTAAACAAGGTCACTAGGCTTTGATGGGAAGGAAGCAGTCCCACAAATGACTTCGAGTGTGCTGTGCTCAAATGAAGAAAGAAGATCTGGGAATAGAGGGTCCATTCAAGTTTGTTGACAGAGGGATATTTCAAAGTACATTGATTTCTTATTTATCAGTTATAATTGAAGGGCTGTAGAAAGATGTATCTCTATGTCGAATTTTGACAACAAATTTTTACTCTCAAATTGTGTGTTTGAGCTGAGAAAGCATTTTCTTGCTAAGTAATGACAGGTTAATGTAAGTTAAAGTAAAAGAGAACCAATCAGGCCAAAATATATCCTGTATGCAAAATATATTTTGGCTATTAAGCACACTCTATATGACTTTTCGTTTCAAAATATCATTTTTCTCAAAGATGTTGGAAGTTTTGGTCGAATTGAATCTCTTTTACTTCAGCTACATGTCAATTATAATCACCTGTAGTCCCACATCTTTTATTGGAGTGGAAAGATGGTGCTCTAGTAAGCAACAAAACAACAACAATAACAACAACAATTTATTTGCACATTTTACAAATATGGTATTCAAAAAAAAAGTAGCAATAACAGTAATGATGATACATCAATAATAGAATGAAATTAAATATATAATTAATAAAACTATTATTACAAGCATGACCTTTGTTTTCTATTAAGCTTCAAAAACATAAACTAATTTCGTACAAAAAGAGAATCTATGTTATTCAATATTGAAAAGAAATAATGTTAATAATGCTTGGATTTACCAATATTAGCCAGATTATTAATTTGTTTGCCTTTTTACCACACAGTCAACTCCTGCTACAACAAATGTACACTGTATCTTTAATTTTAGGACCAAAACAATGGATGTACCTTTAATTTAGGACAATGATTTGGAGAGTGTATTATAGCGATGCTACATCTCCTATCAGTAATAACAGGGTGTCCATTTTTATGAGGTGTTTATGTTGTGATTCAAATTCTTCTTTGGTTTAAAAATTATCAAACAAGGTTAATTTTTATTACTCATGCGCGAAGTGGCATGAGGTAAGGTTTTGGCTCCATTTTTCTTGTTACTATTATTATTATTATTATTATTATTATTATTATTATTATTATTATTATTTTGTCACGATTTTGCATGCAAATTTATGCATGCATATTTTAAATTGTGCACTTCCGGTTCATAGCTTTGCCACTACACTTCCTGTTTAGTGACTTCCGGCTACTCTCACTTCCAGTAAAAGAGCGTTACTTAAGTGTCATAACAGCGTCTCCTACAACCCTACTTATATTAGTAATTTTCATGTTTGGTATACATTGTATATAAGACTTAGAAGAATCACTGGCTTCATTGTGGTACAGCCTTCATTTCCAAAACAATCAATAGTAAACAACATGGTTTGCAGGAACGATGACTAAATGAAAGGAGTACTCTTCGCCATGTTGGACATCTTCTTATCATGTTTAAAATATATTTTAAACATGATAAGACTTTCTTATGCATGCGCATGAGTATAGGCTGCTTGGAGCCTCTTGTTTTCCTTCATCTCAGATTCAGAAATGGTTTGAAAATTTTCAAACCAAAGAAAAAATTGAACCACAACATCTACAAGGTGGGAGTTTACAGTTGTTACCCTGGAGTTTGAAAATTTGAGTACCTTGGCAGTCTTGTATTGTTACCATGGCAACCACTGATTGAGTTGTTGGGCTTGTTGTTCAAGGCTAGCAAATCTCTCGACGGCTTTTCTTGGTTTTTACACGGTAAATATTCACAATTTTTGGTGAAACATTATAAACATTCAGTAAGTCTCATCTGACAAAGCCATAAACAAAACTGGGTACATAATGTTTGGCAATTTACTCACTTTTTGTTTTTTACGTTTATTTTGGTTTGTGCATGTACAAAAATTGCTGTCTCTTTTTGTGATTGTGAACCAAAAAAATCCTATGCTAATTTTTATAAAAAAATTGCATGGGTGGAATGAGCGCAATAAACATGTCAACTACCGTAAAAACCTCTATATTTTCATGATGCCATCAAAATAAACAAATGCTACTTGCGCCATTTTTATGCCCATGCCTCATGCGCCAAAAAATTGTATGGAGCCACCGTTATGTTTGGGACGTTAAAGTTGTCGTTAAGTGGGTCTAAACGATGCACTTAAAAGAAGACATTAAATCCATCTGGTTTACTTCCCGTTTTATACTAGACGTTAAAGTTGTTAATATCATCTGAGACATTAAAGTTGTCTCGAGACAACTTTAATGTCTCAGATGATATTAACATTTCTAGCATTAAAAAGACCTATCACATGTACAAGACAGTTTAAACCGTTTCCTGTCAAAGTTGAATATCGGATCTTTTTTCAAACTAATGAATACAAACTCAATGTCCACGTGTGACAGGTGAAATAACAGGAAGACTAAATTATTAAACAAAAAATTTCTGCACCTATTGTAATGATATCAGAATCATCCTGAGTGGCATGTTTTCTGGGAGGTGACAAATCTCCATCTTCATCCTCGTAGCTCTTTCTTGCTTCTTTGGATACACAATGCTCTTTAGATTCTGAAGGCCTGGTTATTTTGAACCTAGTAAATGCTGTCAAATATGAAGGAAAGGGAAAGTAATATAAATATCACCTGTATAAACTACAGATATTGGGATTCAATGTAGATTTAAGATTATCATAATATACAAGTGGGGCAAGAGGCAATGTGTGGTTAATGCGTTGGTGAAATTCTTTATTTATGTCAAGATCCCAAAATGGGTCCGGATCATGACAACTTGTTTCAACTTACGTTTCAATTGTCTACGGGGTATTATGGCCCAGGAAGCGGGGATTTAAGCAACCCAAACCCCACCGAAAAGTTATCCCAGGGCATTGCTTGTCCACCTAAACCTACATGTACCGGCTCATCCTCGGTGTAAGAACCTGTCAAATTCACGAGTGACGTAAAACAAAGAAAACAAAAGGCATAAAACAATAGAGTCAACTGGGAATGCAATACTACAAAGGTAAAAAAACAAAGGAAAAAGTCACAGGTTCTTACACCGAGGTAAACCCCATGTACCCACAATGTACATGGGAAGGGTTGTTGATGTTTTGATTTGTTCAATAAGCTAATCTCGTATTAATGTTTATTGAAAATTACATCTTTTTAATTAGAGTTAAAGGATTTAACTGTAAATTTACATTTACATACCAACATTCTCCTTGGATGTTCGCAAAAATGGTGTGTAGAGATGGACATCGGACAAGAATGTTCCATTCGCGGCAGCCATGTTTGAATGAGCCCGCGAAAATTTGGGGTTTTCGCGGGTACTTACACGACGTTGGGGAAGTTGGCAAAGATGGCGACGGGGTGAAACAAAACAGCTGATGGGAGTGATAGCAAGAAAATATGAACATATCACAACAGATTTTAGCTTTAGACGCTCGGTACAACGCTTACCGAGTTCCAAATAATCCTCAGTACCGTAAGTGTAAAAATTTAGAAACCTGTCGGAATCGGTAATTGCTTTTATAGCCGTTGGTTTGTGTGCAGAATAATTTATGGTGCAAATTATTTCAGCAGGTTTTTGAAGTAAGCTTTTACCTAATAGCTATTGATTTCTGATTTCTTCATTGATTAATGCAGGAACTTTGTACATTCGAAGAAGAAATCAGTTACTACGAGAGAATGCCAAAAAAGAGGTAGGCTGGTCAGAAAAAAAAATTGAAAGAAATATTTAAGTTTGCAACATGTCCTCCAAAATGCACCTTTCACTTAAAATTTGGCTGTTGAGATCCCCCTTCCCCTCGGAATTTTCAATAAGCTTTCATGGGGGAGGTATTTTCTCAGGAAATAGTACGAAATACATTTATAAGTACTAAAAAGTATCATTTCAAATACGATAAAGAGCCTGTATCGATTAACATAATTTGGTTATTTGTTTACTAGAAATTAGATCATTCTTGTCGTCGCCAGTATCTTTACTTACGAAGGCAGCTCCTGTCAAAGCGATATGGACCATCTGAATCATCATTATCAAGGTAAGAGTTACCAGTCTTGAGCATGTTTTATATCTTACATTGCAAGTACTGTTAGTATTATTTTGGTGGTGACTTGTGGGGGGGGGGGGGGGGACCCCTGATACATGTTTTTTTTTTGGGGTGGGGAGGGGGACATTCCACTTATTAAAACCTGTACCCATTTTCAGATGGAATCATTAAAATTGTCCCATATATAAGCCAAAATGGAAAAGTCTATACACATTTCCATATCAGAAGGCAAAATATACCCATTTTAGAACAAAATTGTCAAATCTTGCTGACCACCATTGTTTTACTTTCAGAAGTCGAAGTGCAAGCACATATAGTAAATTAAGCTCTTTCGAGGTACAGTATATGAACATTTTTTTCAACTCGAGTCTGTTCTTATTTTCAAGCATTTTAAATGATATAAGAAATATGGTGCAAACTTTTCATATTAATTTTTTGGAAGTACTGTCTACCCTCTCTAAATGGACACCCCTCTATGAAGGACATATTCTCTCTAAGATGGAAACCTCCATTCCTCTGTACCACACTTCAGTCATCCATTTTACTTTAACTGAACTCTTTATATGTATATATGCACAAAAAATCACCCGTGTAAACGGGCCTTCAGAGAGAAGGGCTGGTGCTTAAAATGTCAGCTTTTGATTGTCTTTACAGTGGCCAATTTTCATTATCAACTTAGTTGATGAAACCAAATTTTCTTTTTAAGACAGACACTTCTCTAGTAAGTCCTGATGGTACATGTATCTGTTGTGGTTCAAATTTTTCTTTGGTTTTAGTTTTTTTAACCAGTTTGATTTTTGTTTTCCTTTGTGTTAGAACATAATAATGAATCTGAGACAAAGGAAAATAAAAATTAAACTGGTTTGAAAATTTTCAAACCGGAGAAAAACTTAACCACAACATATCCGTCTTACAGTGAGTTGGCTGTATATGCATGCAGTTGTATTAAAGCCTGAGGTTCAGCTGCTAACTGAGGGGAAATTCAAAGTGAATTCATGATCCTGAAATTGTTTCTAGACCAGTTTTGATTCCCTGCACATTGATTCACCTGAAGGAGGGCATTCCCCCAACAAGCCTACACATCGCCGTTATCACAGTGGAGGTTCCTTCAAGTTCTTGCCTTCACCTGATCTGCCAGAGTCCCCTCCAAGAGGTGTTGTACCCACACGTAAAGCTGAGGCCAGTAGGTAATGCTTTATCTTATATATTAATTCCTTTGTGCATGTATGCATGTAAAAAGCACATCATGGTTTTATTACAAGAGAAAAATGATGACTTTACCTTTAGGGTTTGTTCAAGAGGCCATAATGACAGGAGTCAATAAAAAGAAAACTCTTCTATATTAATACTCAGAAAAATATCAATGCTTGTTTTGGTATTGTAGAAGATTAAGCAGATTTAGGCCCTCCTTAAATTTACAACATATATTCTTTGTCCTATTTTGCTTCCCTGAAGACGGATGGCAGGAAACACAAGTTTGGGAGAGAACTATGCCTTTGCTGGAATGTATCACATCTTTGATCAACATGCAAAAAGTGGTAAGAATGATTCTGTTTTGCTTTATTTAAAAAAAGCATACTTATCATGGTTTCAATTAATTCAGTGATAAGACTCACTGGACATGACTGTATTCAACAGATTGTGAACCTTTAAAAGACATAAATACATGTATTAATCAAATGGTGATTTTGAAATTATGTTTAAGGAGGCTAGAAAGGGTTTTCAGCTGTGTGCATGCACGACATGCACTCGTCGTGCACTGATGCATGCATCAGCTGATTTTCCTATCAAAAAGTAGTGCATGCAGCTCACCGGAAATGAAAATACTGCATAACATTGCGCGAATTGGAAATAATTTGTGCATAAAATATTCCTCTTTATCTCAAAAGTTTGTTCGGTGACTAATCTCCTGATTTTCTTTATGCAAGCAGTATTTGGTATTTCCTATATATTTTAGACAAGTCTCTTAGTTTGAGAAAAAATTATCTAGCGGAATTTCATTCTTAACTGACAACAACCTTTTTGAAAATAACTTGATTTTCCACTAGATAGATGTTTGTCATAGTGCCAAAAAGAAAAGAAAATTAGCAGTGCTTTCCAAATTGAGAAAAAAAAAAACAACTAATGGGTCACCGGATTAGTTTTGAAGATAATTAGCGAAAACTGAGTTTTAGAGTCTTTTTTTCAGAGAGCTGTACTGTTGCCATGGCAATAGCTGTGACATAATAAGCACCCTTAAAGTATTGTCTGTTAATAGCGTCGTATAGATATCCAAAAGTTGTCCATATAATCAGTTGTGTCATTTTTTTAATGGTTCATTACTTAGACACACTATTGAAAGCAAGAAACCCTTACAAACCTCCTTAAGCTGGCATTGTCGGTGTCACACTATTATTCTTACCAACTTATTGATTTCACACAAAATTTCAAAACTGTAAGTACCATAGGTTTTTTTAGCTTACAGATGCATAATATTATGTACAATGTATGATATACAACTGTCAAACACACAGTTACAGCAATGTTTGTTTCCCTTTGTTTACAGTGTCTGCCATCAAGTTTGCTCATGATGATAAATACTTGTTAGCATGTAGCTCCACTGATGGGACGTTGTCTGTCTGTGCACTTGTACCATCACCGCCATCCGTGTCATGTACACTGAGAGGACACACAGCAGCCGTGATGGGTAGGCAGCCATTTCTGATCCCTGATCCTAAAAGTGTTGATACCTGATTATACAATAATTGTGCAGCCCAATCCCTGACCCCTCCAGGGTTCTCCTCAAGATTTTGGGAACGCCAGGAGGTATTCTGACTTGCATCAAGTGGTCGTGTGAGTATGACCTTTTGCTGAAGTCCAAAATATCTTCAAGCATGGTGTTATCTTTTTTAAGCCTGGGGGCTTTCAATTTTTCGAAAATCAAGCCAGGGGGCCCACCTGGCTTAAAAGGGCTAAGGAGAACACTGCTCTCAAAAACAGGTGAGACCAGTTGCCCTAGGTGCATTTCTTGTGAAGCCCACGCCAAAGATCTGCCAATATTTAAAGGATTATACTGAAAAAAAAAAGGCACAGATCCATGCCAAAGATCTCTGGAGTACCCTGCCTAGAATTGTACCCTGGGGAATAGCAAGACTGATTCATTATCCCAGCCCTTTGATACTTATAACCTCTGCTAATTGCCTATTCCAATTTTAGAACAAAGTTTTTGTGATAAATAGAAAAACGATCATGGCAAATGTTACGCTCGGTAATGAGATGAGAAAGATAATATGTTCATCATGTAACGAGCATGGGACAAATGAAAAATTCTGAGTCTGAATCTCAAAATTCATTTTTGTTTCTACAAACCTGGATTTAAAGGATAAGTGTATCTTTCTTTAGATTTTGACTGGTCAATAACCAATGACTTCATATTATCTGCATCAATGGACTGTACTGCAAGAGTCTGGGACCCAGCCTCTGGGCAGTGCTTACGTGTGTTCAATGACAGTCATTCCTGTGGCGTGACAGCTTGTAGATTCCAGCCTGTTAATAACAACATGCTGCTTGTATCCTTTTAGTTATGCTTATGGTTATTGATTGTTAGCATGCATGCAGACGCCTCCGTGGGGGTTTTGTACAGAGATGCTCCACCCCGAGATGCAAACCTTTACCCCCTTTATACAGCTATTTCAATTAACGTTGTCGGATGAAAGCTCAAAGCTACAAGCCAAGATACTTGGGAGCGGCGCAATCGTTCATTCGCGCCCTTTTGTTTTCGTTTCGCCGCATCCAACTATCTGCATGCCTGGAACAGGTGCTCGGTTTACTCGTTCGGTCTTAACTTGAAGGCTTTAAGCTTTGAGCTTTCACCCGACAACTTTAATTGAAATAGCTGTTTACCGTTTTTGACAGAAAAGGTAACCCTTTCATGCCTAGTTGACTTACATCCCTGACTTAGTACATGACAAACATGACAAACGAAAAACTAAAGAAGCGTTTTTGGCTAACATTTATGCAACGTTTACTCACTTTTTACTTCAGTATAAAAGTACTTTAATAGACGAATTAGCCGTTACGAGCGACCTAAATGGCAGTTTTCCCTACCCTTTTGTTTACTTCAACTCGTGAAATGCCTACCCTATTCTAGGCAAATAAACTTTCTGATTTCTATACCCTATCCCAGACTAAACTGTTCGAAAACCATATCCTTCACAGTAGCACATACCCATATAGCTTATATACGAGAGTAAGCCCTTCCCCAGATCTGCATGTGACAGTTTGGAGTTGTCCTTAATGCGACAAATAGACTGGCAACCAAAAGGGCCATCTTAATGTTTTCAACATGTCCACTGGTAAAGGTTTTAAGGTATGTTCTATTTATTTTGAAATAAGCTAAGTGATTTATCCTGAAGATAGCGCTACAGGGGCGGATCCAGGATTTTGAAATGGGGGGGGGGGGGGGGGGGGGGGTGAAATTTTAAATGCAATCGAACCAAAGCCTGGTTGAGGTGTTTAAGGTCAGTGCATCAGCAACATGATTGTTAGATAAAAGAAAGAAAGGGTCTCAGAAAAGGGGGGGGGGGAAAATTCACCCATTTCACCCCCCTGGATCCGCCCCTGCGCTATCCCCTTTTTTGAACAACTGCGGCCAGCTTGATTGCATCTTGGGGTGGGTGAAGGAAAATTTTAATTGATTAGCTTCCCCCATCATATCATTTTTTTTGTGTTATGATTTATAGGGCGGCAGTGCAAAAGTGTCAGCAGGTGTCAAGTCCGTGGAGTTTGACTCTTCCGGTGGTCTGGTTTGGGTTGGTGATGAAAAGGTACTGTCCTAGCCTGTTCCAGGCGATCAGATAGTAAAGAGCAAAGGAGAGGCAGCACGCGGAAAGAAAAATATCGCGTATACCATGCCCGATATATATTTTCTTTTATTAAAACAATAAAATATCAGAACACAAAAGAACGACAATACAATAGAATACAATGCCATAGAATATTTTAGAATACATAATTTTACCTAATACAATGGAGGTGTACAATGTACAATGGAGGTTATAAACATATCGGGCATCATATGGTATGTACTTGGTGTATCCCTTATTATTTTGTATTTAAACACTTAGTTTTTATTTCAGTAGAAAAAGAAGATAAAAACAGCAGAATAGGGAATCGAACCCGGGCCGTATGATCTACTCCATGCACACTATCCACTGTACCACCAAGGACTAGCTGCCGGAAATTGTAATTTTTAAGGGATATAAGATAATATGCTGCCAGCCCAGACCATATATAAGAACTAACCCTTTCAATACACTGGAAATACTGGAATCAGTACTTAAACCTAAATACTAAAATCAGTGCTTCAACCCTAGATACTGTAATCCGACCCTAAATTACACTGCAATATATCTAAATACATTACAATAACGGATACATGAAGTACCATACATTATGAACAGGGATACACCAAGTACCTAGGCATCATATGATATCGCCAGTGCTGACGGAGGGGATAGGCGGTACCTCCTCTCCCCAGTCTCCCCTCGTCTTTCCCACTCGTTCACGCGCTGGTTTTTAGCTGCCGCCCGGTCTTACAATCTTTACGCCTGAAACAGGATAGTACTGTCGTTAATAGCGTCATTAGATTATTGTAGCCGGTGAACAGTATTCTTTCAGGGGGATATTTAGTTGCCTTCTTACCCTCCCCAGACCGCGCTCGGTTCGCTCCTGTCATCGGAGTATGGTAGTTTTGCAACAAAGTCGTTTCGCTACATATCGATGTCGTTTCGCTACAGTGTCGTTTCGCTACATCTTACTGTCGATTCGCTACATCATTCAACAACACTGCAGCGAAACGAGTTGTAGCGAAATGACTTTGTAGTGAAACGACCGGTAAAGCTCTCATCGATGTTCTTCTAACTCAATGCCCTCTTAAAGAACTTATTCACAGCCTAGAGTATTGCGTATTCCGTTTTTCTGTATTTGAATAAAGCATTATTATTGCGGTATTTTGAACATTCTCCACAGTCCGCGAAAAACATTTACAGCAACAAAACCAATTATAAAATGATCTCAAAGAAAAAAATCACTCATGTTTATAGTTAGTTTTGAGTATCGTTTTGACTTTTTATTTCAAATGTTAAGGTCAGCTTGTTGTTAACTTGAATGTATTTGAAATTTAGGGTTCCATTTATTCTTTCTGCTTTGACGTGGCGTCTGGAAGGCTTCATAAAGCCAAGCGGTAAGCCATTCGTTATTCGTTATTCTTTTTTTCTGAAAAGTGAGCTCCAGTCCTACATTGTAGCATCCTTTTTTCCTAAGAAAAAAGTGATTTTTACTATAGAAACAATTCCACCGAGTCTTTTTGAACGAGTACTCTCGTGCTACGAATCTCTCTTGAGCGGCAATCTCCTGTAGGCGTAAGAGTTTTCAAGAACGGGAGGTTAGACTTTAATAAGTGTCCATGAACTTTCAAAACCCTGCAGTCCGTGAGTCCCGTAAAACACTACAGGAGATTTGTACCAGCCACATCAGTCCCCGCAACTTTAGACCCGTCATGCATGTCAACCTTTAATTTAAAGGCCCACCTTCACCCAAAATTCAATTCAATTTAATCAAACTTTATTTAGACACGGTATATTCATCAGGCATAACAATACTATAAACTATATATATATATCTATCTAAAAGTATCAAAATTCCTAGAAAATAATGTTAAAAAATTAAAATTTGTAAAATTTAACTCCACCCTCGAGAAATAATAAACCTGCTTTACAAGAATGCCGTGTATAGAAGATCAAGCAAAAAATTGTGACAGCCCCTTCGAAAAAAGACGTTGCGGTCGTTTGCTTTTGTTTTGAAATGCTCCATTGTTAATACGCGTGATCTGATTGGTTGCACGCATTCAAGCGTGAATTTCATCCTACACGAAATTTTAGATACCACGCAGCTCTTTACAACCTCTAATTTCATTGGACCTGTATATCATGCAGCTTTATTGTTTTTAGGTCTAGGGTCTATTGTTAGCCATTGTTGTGTTGTTTGTTCTATTGTTTTCTCAGCAAATCAGAGAAGACCTTGTAAGAGCTGCGTACTGCCCCCGAAATTTAGCACAGAAAGTGATCACGGCGCGCACAGAATTTTGAGTGAAGGTGGGCCTTTAAAGTGCGATAATATTAATTTACGTTTCTTTCATTTGCATCTGCAGGATGTCCATAGCTGAAGGTAGTCCTGTGACATCAATCTCGTATCGCAGCTGGATGAATCGTGAGGCAAGAGACCCCGCACTTCTGGTCAATGTTGCCATCAATTTGCTTTGTCTCTATGGGTCAGTATACACAGGCTAGAGAGCGCTGAATAACGCACTGCGCATGTTCGTTACGTCATTGCTTTCCTCGTGGTGGAAATGTGTGAATGAGTCAGTTTCTTAAGCCAGAATTTCACCCTTTTACGGATGATTACAAATTTTCTTCCAACTGAAATTAGTGTAGTGGCTGTCCAGAAACACGCAGACTTTACTTAACCACACAACACGGTGCTTAACCAACGGGTTTGTTTATGGTAAGGGAAAACTCCATAAATGCCAGCCATTTTAAGTAGCACGTCACAGTCGGCGCCGGTTTCCACGCAGTCGCATGCATATTGCACCGCTGACCGTTCAGCGTTATTCAGCGCTGTTCCCAGTGTTGTAGTCTGTCTCTGTGATCGTTCGTTCGTTCGTTCGATAGTTGGTTGTTGGTTGTGAATGTTTGGTTGTCAGTTGACGTTTGACGGACGGTAAAGATAAAGGGCAGAATATGCGGTGGTCTTCGAGTCCCGCTTTCTGTTTTTGGCCATGCCATGCTGATGAGTCCTAAACTTGGTTCCCATTAGTGACGGAAGCGACGAAAGCCGAATCATAAGCGGAATCGGAATCGGAATCGCATGAACCTTACGATCTAGTGGAAATCAAAATGGAGTAAGCGGATAGCAAGCGACGGAAGCAGAAGTGGAATTGGAAGAAAAAGGATACCTTCTGATCCTTCTGATTCCGATTCCGTCGAGCTTCCGATTGCGATTGCGATTCGCTTTTTTGATTTCCACTAGAAAAGACGCTTCCGACTTCCACTCCGCTATTACGTCACTAGTGGGAACCAGTCCTAACAAGGACGAAACAGCATTTTCTCCTCTTTACCGGTCTCTCTCCTAGCCTTTTACTCGTCCTCATTCTTGGCGCCTACAGAGTTGGCTCAGTACAGAGGAGGCCAACACAAGCAAACATTCTGAAAGTTTTTATTCCTAAATGGTACGACGTCATCTTAATCCAAGATTTCCCTCGACACTTACCGTAGTTTGTTTGTCTTTTCAGAGTTGAGGATGATATGGGTGGTTTAAAGTTGAAAAAGTCGTTTTCCATTGAGCACAAGTCTCTCCATGTAAGAAGCTCATTTTGTCCCCTAATGTCGTTCAGGCAAGGCGCCTGTGTCGGTACGTATTTTACTTATCTCTGGCAATGCCTATATGACTGTAAAGAAGTAACCTGCTGGCGCTTAAAGGAAGGCAGTTTTTCAGAAAAAAAAAAACTCATAATTTCCATGTATAGTCAGCTATAACGAACGTTTTAATACAGAGAGTCCATAGTACTTAGTGGGGTTTATGTTCAGTAAATCTTATTTTGCCGGGACATCAACTTCTGTCTGTAATAACAGTGTGTTCGTTGTAGCGAGGTGTCCGCAAGGTGGGCCGGAATTGACTGTCTGATCATGCAGCGTTTCGTTTGTTCGTCCACCTTCGTTTGGTCAATCAGTTGGTCAGCCTGTCCGTACGTTCATCCGTCAATTGGCTGTCCGTCTGTCTATTAGTCAGACAGTCAATTAGATAGACAGCCAATCAGACACTCAGTCCAATGTCCATTCGTACGTTCATCCGTCATTCAACCAGTCAGTCCACCCGTCTGTCCGTCCATTGGCATCCATCCGTCTGTTCATTATTCACAGAGTCAATTGGATAGACAGTCAGTCAGTCAGTCAGTCGGTCAGTGTGTGGGTCGATCCGTCTGTCAGTCAATTTTCCAACAGTTAAGTCAGTCAGTCAGTCAGTCAGTCAGTCAGTCAGTCAGTCAGCCAGCCAGCCAGCCAGCCAGTCAGCCAGTCAGTCAGTCAGTCAGTCAGTCAGGCAGTCAGTCAGTCAGTCAGTCAGTCAGTTAGTCCAATCAAGTCAATCGCAAATAATATTACTGTTTTGTTGAGACTTGCGGCGAACGGATGGTAATTTTACCAATGCCTATATCATCGGGACCAGTTCATATTACTCTGTTTCCTCAGTGAGTGCCAGTGAGGACATGACAGTGTATTTCTTTGATGTCGAACGCGCGGAGAAACCGTGTGTCAACAAACTTCTTGGCCACTCGGCACCAGTCCTAGACGTTTGTTGGAACTACGACGAGAGTTTACTGGCTTCCTGTGATACAGAGGTACGTAGAATTAAATCCCGGTATATCGAACCACCAGGGAAAATACAAAACCATTTGTGTTTGGTTTTACCAGGAAGTTGTTTTTGTTGTTGGCCACGACTATTAAGGAGCTTAAGCAAGCACGACGGCGACGGCAGCGAGAAAGGCACAAAACAATAGGTTTAATGAGCGAAAAAATTGCCTCTGCACGTGCGTTTTACATTTTAGTACATTTCTTTGCCGTTTCCTGCAAAAGAACAGCGTCAAATGATCAAATTACTGATAGGTTTTGCGGAGAACGTGAACACACGACGGTTAATTTTCCTTTCTCCATTTGAACTGGAAAGTCATCCCTTCAAATTCAGCTCCTGGACATTCCAGACACATCAGACAAACTAAACAAATTGGAACAACTGCAAAGTAGTTTAAAAAAGCGTGAATCCTTTTTTCAAGTGACGTTTTCCTTTGCGTTGCCGTCGTGGTTGCAGGCCTACTCGACGTTTCCTTGCGATCGCTGCGATCATATAGAAACCTGAGGTCTCAGCGATCGCAAAGATCGCAGCGATCGTTACGGTCGACGATCGCTGCGATTCTTGCGATCCTTACGATCGCTGAGACCTCAGGTTTCCATATGATCGCAGCGATCGCAAGGAAACGTCGAGTAGGCCTGGATCCGATAGGGATACAGGGCTTTGGGGTGCAATGCTTTCTGGGACATTTTGGATCGCAAGGATCGCAACAGTGGTTTCCATATAAAAACCTCTCGATCGCAAGGATCGCAGAGATCGTAACGATCGCAAAGATCGCAAAGTTTTTGGTTTCCATATGATCGCAAGGGTCGCATAACACTTTTTTCTGCGATCGCTGCGATCCTTGCGATTCAACGCCGATAAAAACAAACGGCCGCCGAAATAGATCACTTTCAACTTCAAAATTTGGGATGAAATCGTGGAGTCAATTGGAGTCAATTAGGTTTTCGAGAAAGTTTATACCTTATTAAAATGACTGGAATTGGTTATTATTTGGCTTTTGACTCGCCTTTTTTGAATCGATCCAACCAATTTAAAATATGCATTACCAATGACATGGACAACAAAAGTCAAACCATACCACGATAATTTTGTTTTCAACAGGTCCACTCCACTCTAAAAAATCATTTGCTGGAACATTAATAGAGGAATTAGTTTCGCATTGTTTTCTTTGAATGCCGTTACATTAAATCAAGGAAATCCATGTACAACTTTGACTAAAATACGTGCGTTCTTCGGTTTCACCTGAAGTGATTCACCCGAATTTTACCCAAAGCACGCTGCGAAGACGGTAATATCCTCCTTTCATCATCTGTAAACATTTTTAATTCCCCAGTGTATTACGTGTAGAAAGATGATTGCTGTGGTAAACGTTTTTTAATTTCCCAGTGTAATTACGTCATTCAGTTATCTAGACAGTCTCGTTTCACACAATGCATATTTATGTAACGCTAAGATGTTTTGGTCGTTTTAATCTGTTTTACTCTTCAATTCTTTGACTTCAAACTCAGTATGGAAATTTAAACCGATCTTTGGACTTCACCTTACGTTGTTTTGTATTCACGAGATGGCTGTTAGAGCCCTTTGATTTGTTTTGTTTTTGTTTTTAAGGGAACTGTCATCGTATGGAAGCGAGAGCAGCGGAAGAAGCACGTCACATGACCGCTGATGAAAATTAAAATTTGAATAAAAATTTACGAGTTACCAGGATTAAACATACTGAAATCTAAAAAACGGTTTCTGTTTAAATTGTTTTTCAAACTGTAGAGCCTTCGGCTTCCAGAATTTTATATATCTTTTTTGTCTTTTTATTGTTCATATTCGCGCTTTTTCTATCATCGGTTTTTAAAGGCTTCAGACTGAAAGCCGAACAAAAACCAGTTAACAAAATTTAACCAGAGAACGTTTTTAAGATTTCAGTATTAAAATTTGAATTGGTCATCGCTCAACAATATGTACTCTCACCACGAGAGGCGTAGTATTTGACGGCCGTCTTATCAGAACAACGGGTGTATTCTTACGACATAAAAATTCAAAATTCTAAACTGTACATCGTACAGTGCTGTTTCTAACATGGTATGTAGATACCAGTGTTGCAATTCTTCACAAAACGTTCAGGTTTTAACGATGTTTTGCTTCCGATTTGTAAAGGTTTTAAATGTGTCACGCAATTTTCAGATAAGCCGGGGCAATAAACAAAATTGGACCAGTTAAAGGTTAATTTTGCATTATAGACGCTTACAAACGTATTTAATGTAACTTAAAGTGAATCCCATTTTTTGTGAAGAGACTTTTTGCGTAAATAAGACTTAGAAGTTTTGGCCGCCGTGTTTCCTCCAAGGTGCGGAATTGCAGAAAATTGGAATATACTAATTTGCATCTCATTGAATAAGAATAGAGCTCATTGTCTCAATGCCTCGTTCTAAAAGAACTGAAAATAATAGAACCAATTTTCCGCAATCCCGCACCTCACTCCATGTTTGTGTCCCAAACTGGGGCAAACAAAAACAAACAAACAAACAACCTTTATTTACCCTCTGCAGTGTTTATAGCACACGTGCTAGTGGGGCGGAGCATTCAAATTGAACATAACATTTTAAAAATCCCAACTGGCAGGAGGCAGACCAGTTGGCTATTTTACAAGCGTGGTCGAGGAGTTCAACTCGGGTCTACCGTGAAACAACTCCAGCTAGTGGTCAGAACGGGACTTAAACTCGGGACCTCCGGATTTCAAGTCCAGCGCCCTAACCACTCGACCACACTGCCTCCGGGACACCAAGATGGCCGCTCGTTTGCCGATAACTCTTGAACGAAATGCTTTTGGGCTTCAAGATTTGGTCCAAATGTGTAGTTTAGAACTCTATACAATTCCATAAACACTATGGCATCGAAATCTGTTTTTTAGTGCTTCTGAATTTTGTTACGAAGTAAGTGCAAACCAAGAATAGTCGGTGTGAATAAAACTGCTTTAATAAATGACAAAAGTTTGTAAAAATGATAATACATGTCAGATTAATAATAAAGACAAGACATTTTGCTACTCGAGTGTTTCTTTCGAATTGTATGTGAACTGCCTTGTGCTTTTTTGCCATTGGGTTCAAATTGGAGCTTTGAAAGTTCCCCTTGCTTGTTTAAAATACATCATTGTACGGTTGTGTTCTTAGAACCCTGGCGTTTGAGTTAAAATGAGGCTGGAGTTGACTTTGTTTTGATACACACCTATCTGCTTTTCTTTATGGAGCTCTCGCGGGCGGAAGGCCCGCTCGTGGAGCTTCATATTCATGAAACCTATGCCCGTCATTTGTCATAGTCATGGCTAGTGGATTGTTTCGCGGGTGCGTGTCCGTCCGTCCGTCCGTTGCGCAGGGTTAGCTCGCGGTCGCGTATGACGTCGCAAAACATGCGCGTGTGACGTCACCCGACATCCGGGATCTTAGCAATTTTGAAACCACGATGCGAGGCTTTGTTTTCCGCGCTGCCACACGGCTGTTGTGTTTAGCAGAGTAAACGGTTTGAAAATCGTTTGTACCTGCATTTTTTTCGTGGTTTGTTACTCAGACCGCATTTGAAGCTGCGTAGCTCTGCACGTCAAGCGTTTTTGGAGGAATATAGAGCTAAGTGCTTATTTTTAAACCTGATTTCGTCTTAGGACAATTAAAGCATTTGTTCAGAGATAAACCTTTTAACCCATTGATGGTCTTGTCGACCAAACCTGGCCGTGATTTTGCAATAACACACATTTAAAATATTCAAAATGGAAAAGAAAGCCTTAAAAAAAAAGAACTTTGAGCGATGAAATCTTGCTTCCAGGAACTTTATACCTTATACCGCGAAGAAGCGGAGTTTTAAGAGGGTGTCTCTATAATAACCACCCACTCAATTTCGCGTGAAAAGTAATTGTGCCTGAAACTCTGGCAAATGATAGACTTTATCGAGGCTAGAAATAAGCCAGGTTTGGTTTGGTTCAAAAGGATTTTCTGCTCGCGCAAGGAGCCGTTGAATATTTTGTCCGGCGAAGGCCCGTCGCAACGTCTCGAAAATTGAAAACTAGGCAATTTTTGTGCGGCAGGTTTCTTTTGCAGGTCACAGGTCACGGGTTACAGGTCACAGGTCACAAATGTAGTTTAAAAAATTTCAGTGGCAGTTGCAGTCAAATGTGCATTTATGGTGTATAGCGCATGACACTGGCGTTTGTAACAGAATGACATGAAAGACCTAAATTTGAAAAAAAAAATAAAAACTAATTAAAAAGTTCCAGATACGATAGACATTATTGTTATGTATACAGTATGCTATCTACAATAAAGAAAGACTTAACCCTGACTAACTTGCAAGACCATTAGTTTTTCGTATTTATTTACACTAAAAAAGTACAAGACAGTAGATGTTGTAACAAAGGCTGTCTGTTGCATCCTTCCGCGCAAAAAAGGAATGAGTCGATTTCGGAATAGTCGGGAAAATCGCAAGTGGTCGCACCTGTACTGATACAAACGGTCATAACTTTTGAAACACTGAAAACGTACAGGGGGTTTTGCATATGTTTGCCAATGAAAGACTAAAATTTCGGGCTGCGTAGGCTAGAGTTATGAACTAGGTCCCAATTTTTAAAAATGAGCTTTTAAATCAAGGCCATTTCCAGCTTTCGTTGGATGGCGTTTAGTGTGGGTCATAATATGCTTAATTTCGCGTTTGCGGCTTAATTGAAAAGTCGAATAGTGAAATATTTTTATGTTTTTAACGTCGCGTCAGTGAGTTATAGAGATTTGAATTTACAAAATGCTAATTTGATGACGTCAAATCAAGACTTTACTTTTATTTCTACTTCAATTTACAATACGCAGTTCACAGCTTGAGGATAATCAATTTTAGAAATACTTATTATAATAAAAACTGTTAATAGTCAATTTATTTGTAAAAAAATATTATTAGTTGTATAATATTAGTAGTTGTATAATAAACGATTCTTGATTTGACTTCGTCTTATTAACATTTTGTAAATTCAAACCTCTATAATTCACTAACGCAACGTTAAAAACAAGAAATATTTAACTATTCAACTTTTCAACGTACATAGAGTTGATTAAGCGAAAAACAAGTTTGGGTTTAAAGGTACACTTTAAGAAATGGTATGACAAGTGGACTAATTGGGGACACTATAATAAATCAATTAATTCTAATTAACCTACGATACTTTAAAATGAGTTTCCACAATGTAGTAATCGAATCCTAAAAACAAGGATGGTGGCGATGATAGTTAAATTGTAACAAACGATGATAATTAAGTTGTAAGCGATGATAGTTAAATTGTAACAAACTATATCAAACTTGCTTGTTTATTTATTTATTTACTCAACTTTAATTATACAGATCTTAACATACTATACAAATTAAAGATAAATTAACAATTAAAATAAATGTAAAAAAAAACAAGATCTAAATAATTAGGTCAGTTTATACAGAATACAAAGATTCCTTATAAAAATAAACTGCCTTAATGTAGCTCAAATAGTAAAATATCATAACAATATATTATTAATTAATTATAAAAATCTATCCTTATTTACTTTAAATTTATTAAAATAAAAATTATTAATACTGTTCTTAAATGATGATAGATATGTTGAATTCTTCTGATGCCTAGTGGTAGGCAATTCCACAGGTCTACAATACGATTAAAAAAAGAAAACTTAAAAACATTACTTTTAAAAAGGCCCTTCACCAGCGTAGCTTCACTATTTCTGATGTTGTATTTGGGTGTCTTAAAATTTACATATGACAAAACTAATTTATAACTAATCATACAGCAGCAACGAGTCTAGTTATTTTACAGTGAGGTATGATGTTCACACTTTACCACTCTACAACCTTATCATTCTTTAAGCCAAACTTTGAGCAGAATAACTAAAGGTGGTTTTAACTTTTCTCGGCGTCAGTGGGTAAAATTCTAAAGTGCGTGCAAGTGCCCATTTTTTATTTCTTTATCTAAATCTCCACGTCACGTAATGAACGTAATGACTTTTTTTTCATTTTTTAAAGTCTTCGAAATTTGCCGCCATTTTGGTCCACCATTCGCATTAGTCTCCTCTCGGTCCCTCTCGGTAACAAAGGATCCGTGACGTAGATTAAGGAACACGTGACTTCAAACAAAGGAATTGTGACGTAGATTAAGAAACATGTGAGCCCGTTGGCCTTCTTAACAGCGGGACTGGTATACCGTAAAAAAAAATAGGATTTTGAAGATTTGAAATATTCATAAAAAATTCGCGTTTTGTGCAAAGCGCGAAATTGTTCCGCAGAGGTTCCTTATGGGCACTTTAAATGCTATTGATCTTTATTGATAATCGTTGTACAAGGTGGCTAGAACTGTGCATTAAATCTAAACATTGTGACCATTCGATTGAAATTTTCTTAACAGTACTTTGCTGTAAATTTGATCGTTTTTGCCGATTTCAATGCATCTTTTTCTAGCCTTATACTTGGGCACTCCTGGGAAAGAATAGACTCGATTTCCAGCCGTTTTGTGGAGGATCTGAAAACTGGACTCCCTCAAACGGTTGAAAATCGAGCCTAGGGAAAGAAAGAATTATCCCCAAAACTGGTTTCTGTTCTGAACTAATCATCCTTAAATTAAAGGGGCAGTGAATAAGGGGGATTTGGTTGCATTTCAACGCCCCCCCCCCCCCCCAAAAAAAAAATAAATAAATAAAAAATAAATAAATAAATAAATAAATAAAAATAAATAAATAAATAAATAAAATAAATAAATAAATAAATAAATAAATAAATAAGGTTTTTCTATAAACAGAAAGGGAAAAATAATGGTCTAGTTTTGTGATATTACCACCCTCGTGAACCAAAACTGTCGAAGAGTGTCTCTAGTCATAGACGGACTAGGCCTCAATGAATTGCAACTTTAAAAAAAGTCAGCTTAATTGTTTTCACATGTTTTCAAAATGGGCTTGAACAGACCACGATTCGTTTCTCTCTTTCATGAATTGGTTGACTGTTTTATTTCCGTCTTGGCGCTCTAACAGTAAATAAGTGAAGGTTTTGTAAAGCATGGTTTTTACCATGCAAAAAAGGTCAAATTCGCCGTGACACTGCACCTGTAACAGCTACGAATAATCATAACATAAATGAATCATGCTAACAAGATGTTTTACCAGACAAAATCATCATACAGCTCTTACTGAGATGTATAGTAAATGTCGAAAACTCATGATCACTTATTTCGTACTATTTCCTTTTCAAACTGGATTCAGTCTTAAATAACACAGATCGTTCAATTCTGAGAATATTCTGGTCCAGTTTACTTGCAAACTCCCAGCTTACTGACCTCCTGTATGTACTCAAAGCTGAGTTTGCGTTTTGCTTCTGAGGTCACTTGTGAAGACGTTACTGTAAAGAAAACCGGAGGCGACAGCAGTTCTTCATCTTGGACGCCAGTTGGATGGTAGTTCTTCATCTTCTTTTCTGGCATTAAATTGGAAGAAATGATTTTGACATCGGAACGCCTTCTCTCGGAAATCTCGACGAAGCTTATGGGTACGTTGATTTGGCTGATGAAACTGATGTAGGTGGAGTCGGGTTTACGACTTTGACACTGTTCTTTAAGAATATGCCTTATCTCAACAGGCTCTACCACACGAGTGCTGGTTAAATTGTGTTGACTGTTTTGACTTTCGGTCTGGGCTTGGATTTTTAACAACCTTACTTCAATTTCATTAGCAGTGGATACGTTGTTCACAGCGACATTAGATGAATTCAGTGCTCTTATTTTTTTAAGCCAATCGCGTGAGATCTTTTCCTCTTTCCAGTGCAACTTGTGGACGCGAGGCATCTGCACTCTGAGCGCAAGCAATTTAAGCTGGTCTTTCTTGCTCAGCAAGCTGGTCATATTATCTTCTTTTGCCATTTATAGATGTTGACTGTTCCTACTCGCGCCTATAGGTTTGGCAGAAATGAAGTGTGCAATTGGCTAGAGACCAGATCTGCGTAAAAAATGAAACATCAAGTCAGTATGTGTCAGACAGCATGCCATGCGCAAAGTGAAAGCAGCCATTTTCTAAAAACAAAAAAAGTATTCCATAAATTCAGTTTCCTACAAAATAAGACAAGCGTGAGACCTTCTTCCATTATGGATCTTCGGGCGAAATGCGATTTTTGCATGAACTCATTTTCACTTACTCCTGGTGTGGTTGGCTTTTAGGCAAATATAGATTGCGTTGGTCTGGTGGCAAGAGATTTTTATTTGTTTTTCTTCCATGTCCTTTTTTTCCTCTCTGAGACAAGAAGCTTAAAGGGAGGGAGCAATATTTTCTGGCGTGATAAATGATTGCAATAGCGTTCCGCCCAGGTGACGTCATATTTGGCAGCATTGCACTGTGGGATCGAAATGCGGACAAATATTTCAAAATGGCTGCCTCGGAAACACCAGTTTTTGCGATTCCTGTACATGTTGTGGATAATTGTCGAGTTGTACCCAAGAACAGTGCTTCGTAGCACCTGCTTTTTTCGTAGCTACCTGCATAGTTCTTGAATGTTTGTTCGCATTTCAATCTCATGATGCTGCGCGCCAATTCTATTTTTAGAATCTGGGCGGAACGCTATTACATCATTGCATTAAGTCATGACAAGGGAAAATAATATACATTAATATTTAATAAGGAAGGCTAAAACATATCGAGAAACAACAACTGATTCTGTTTACGAAATATATAGGCGGGTGCAAAAAAATGATGTTTAATATTTACACGAACTTAACTCTTGGTATCGCTTATTGTTGTTCTTGTCACTTATTACATATTAAAATATTGTAAACTTGTCGCAGGATACAATATCCATTTATATAGGTGCAGTGTAGCACTGCATTTCTAAACAAATTGTTATATATTATTAAATATATTTTAGTTATTATTTATTTATTTATTTATTTATTTATTTATTTATTTATTTATTGTTTTGCGTGAACATTTTAATGGTGTAACGTGGAAAACCCCCGACAGTTAACATTAATGCGTTTGGGCATGGGTAAGTACTAAAAAGAGGGAGTAGAGACGAAGCTGAAATTTGTTTGTTGGCTTGGATTCAATATCCATTTACGCGCAATGTATCACTGTATTTCTAAACAAATTGTTATATTATTATATATCTTTATTAATATTATTATTATTAACCAGAGTTCGCACAGTACTGAATTATTATTATTATTGTTATTATTATTATTATTAAGCTTGTAATTTGCATGGACAGTTTTATGTAATGTGAAAAACCAAGACAGCTAACATTTCATAAGTTTGGGCTAGCTAAGCACTAAAAAGAGAATTATCAACAGAGACGGAGCTGAGAATTGTTTGCCAATGGTGGCTAATGAATTCAATATCACAGGATTTAATATCCATGCATTTACGCGCAATGTATCGCTGTATTTCTAAACAAATTGTTACATTATTAATATATTTTTTTATTATGTTTTTGCGCGAACAGCTAACATTAATACGTTTGAGCTAGTTAAGAAATAAAAAGAGAATTATCAACAGAAACGGAGCTGAGAATTGTTTGGTGGCTTTAATTCAATATCACAGGATTCAATATCCATTTACGCGCAATGTATACGCGTAATGTAACAAACTGTTACATTACTATTTTTGCGTGAACATTTTTATGAAACGTGGAAAAACCCCAACAGCTCAATAACATTAATACATTTGGCCTAGATAATAACTAAAAACAGAAGCCGCGAGAATTGTTTGTTGGCTTAAAAACCGAACTAAGAAGATATGAATACACATGAATCGCTACAGCGGTCTCAACGCTTGTCCTATCTTAATAGTTTATTATTAAAAATAAGGATGACTGGTGAGTGAAAAATATTTCCGTATCGTCCCAACGATCAACGATTCGCGAAGGTGAAAGACATATTGCACGGCTAAAAGTATTGTCAGTTAGTTCAGCAGTAACTCTCTTAAGAGCACGCGCAACTTCGCTGGATGGATAACACACACTTAGACCATTTTGTAAATTAAAATGTTATTTCGCAGCATGTCAATGGTCACCATTTATTCCAAAACACATTCGTGACACGAACAATCTGAAAAGGTTTAACTATAGGAACTGTTTTTTCTAATGTTCTCAAAACATATGACTTGAAAATATCAAAAATCTGGAAAGTTGTTTTAGGATGTTTTCTTACGCAAGCAAACAGATTCAGACAAGTAAAAGGATGTAGTAAAATTTACGCATTATACCACCAGTAACTCAAGTTTAGTGTAACAACTGGACGCCTAGTTATACTATTGTTCACAAAGAACTAGCGATGGCGTGCTTGAAATTACGCTGCTGATTTCAGTGCCAAACCACTTTCTTCTTCCAAATACTGGAAATCTTATAGCTATACATCTCACTGGAATTTATATAATTCTCTCTCCCAGAAAAATAAATAACAAATTAAAATAAATTGTGCTAGGAAGTAAAACGGTAAACGTTACACTTACCACTATTTCCACACCGAATTCAGATTGCTTCCTAGAGGTTTTCTCGTCAGACGCTTTTTTCAAGAGTAATTATATAATATAGCGCAGGGACCCTCATGAATTCTAAAGCGGAACTGTGGAAATATCGCTGACTGTTCCTATGTTATTATAATTGACCTTTCAAAACAACTGACGCTTCAATGGTTTATTTTGTAGTTACCGAACTGTTGAAATTATTCAAAAGACTTTTCACAATACAGCTAAAGAAATATCAATTATTGGAAGTCATTAAAGACTCATTTTCTAACCGTTGGCCGTTTCACTGCCTCCCAGCGATTTATGGACGTGCAATTATAAAACTATTAAAATTTTATCTTGACAATTTCAAAGTAAACGTGAAAGAAAGAAAAACGATGATGTTTCTATCATTTTTGCTGATTTTGGCGCGTTCCGGGTGGCTATGACATGTGATTGGTGTTCAGACAATTTGTCACAAGTGTTTAGTTAAGGTACTTGGCTATAAATCCTAACTGCAGCTTTCCGCGGGATTCGCTTGAGTGAAACGACATGGGTCATTTGAATATGCAAAACAATTACTTTATTCAATTCGAACAATGATTTATTTATCGCTTTCAATTCTAGATGATATCCGCCTTAAGTTCTGCGCAACAGTGGCATTTCTAGTTTCTGAACTTCAACACGTAGAGCGACAAATCGACGTGATGAAGAAATTGTAATATAACGGTTCTTCCCAAGAAGTTCATATCGTCCATTGAAGCACTTATTAGACTAGTTTGTTTACTTCTTAAGTAGATTTAGGCTCACGACACTCGCGTGCGTGCAAACAATAAACAAACATTGCGGCGAAGTGTTTGCAAGAAATACTGAGTCTGCATGCGATTTTTATTAGTTTCTATAGCAACGACATGTCATTTATGCTCAGTAATTTGTTAGTGTTAGTCAGCAAATAGCACAAAAATAAAATAACTACCTGCCAAACTTTATGATGTCTAAGATAGGGAGATATATGAGTAAATTAAGGTCTGAGTTCAATTCAGTAGTTCTTTTCTGTATTTATGACTAGGTGGTATAGGAAAGATGAATAGTTGCTTTAAGAAAACTCTTTACTGTTTCCGTTGCTTCACATAATATATTTTCTTTTTACTTGAAGGTAGTCGAACACACCCCCCTACGCACCCCCTCTCAGGATCATTATCCCATGTAAGCTATATAGGTATGTTTTCCTTTAGGGTATGTTTTTTGGAATAGTGGTTTTGGTCTGAAAATATGCAGGGAAAATCACATATTTCGTGTTTCAAGAAGCAGGCCTCACGCCCCCATCAAAGCTCTTTGACGGTTATACCACCTTGCCCTCTCCCTTCGGGGTCGAAACACATTTTTCTGTGAACTCCACCTCACTCCAAATATCGTTCGTTAATTGCCCCATCACGGCTATCTGCTTGAAATTATTGCGCCTTGTGACGCCATGACGGTTCGGCGCGGCAATGGCCGTTTTTATGCTAGAGACGTTAATATCGTCTGAGACGTTAAAGTCGTCTCGAGACGACTTTTAACGTCTAGTATAAAAGCGAAAAATAAGTCAGGCGGATTTAACGTCTGACGACTTAAACGTCTTATTTTAAGTGCGTCGTTCAGACGCACTTAACAGACGACTTTAACGTCTCAGACGTTAAATACGTCTAGTATAAAAACCAGACGGCCTTAACTGGGACGAATTTAGCCCCATTTTTATATTCGCGTTCTTAAAATTTATTTGGCGACGAGTTTAGTCGTATCTTGCAGTCACTTCCGAGAATAGCTTTTTCTAGAAAATCTTGTGTTTTTTTTCTGTTTGGCCGTCCATTTTAATGCGTCTCGTTTTTATTGCAGACGTATTTAACGTCTGAGGCGTTAAATACGTCTAGACGACTTTAACGTCTCTAGCATAAGAACGGCCAATGACACGAATATCGTGTAATATTGGCGCTAAACGCTTTCGATTCATTGGGTTGGTTGGGATTGTTCAATATAAATTCGTGTTCTATTTACAGAAAACAGGTTCAGTTGGTTTGGTAAATGTCATTTTTAACCAGCTCTGAACTGAGTTGAAACGATTGAGTAGTGGTCAATAATTATCTGCTGAATATTTCAGCCAAAAATGGTTAGCCGAAGCGAGGATGCAAATCGGAGGTCTTTTGAAACAAACTGTATTTATTCAAGAATTTGTTAAAAATGCAAAAAAAAAAAAAAAAAAAAAAAAAAAGAGAAGAGTCGTATAACATGTAAATAGAGACGTAAAGGTAAACCTCAGGTACTTTTTTGTTCTTCAGACAATCTCGCAAACCAATATATTGGGAGTGTTCTACTTTGCAAAAAATGATAGGGCTGTTTATTTAAAGGAAGTCATAGGCGTCAAAGAATGTAGAACGTAGCTCCCATCTCTTTGAATTTTAATACCGTCACCCTTGGTGGAAGCCATTGAAGCAGTTTTCAATTGAGTATGAAAAGTAATTACACAATTGCTTTGGTTTTTCATTGCTACTTTTTGTGGTGGCTAAAGAATCTCGCGCCACTTTCTCGACCAATCATAAGTAAGGGCCTGGTCGCACTACAGTCAAAAACAAAAAAATAGCCCGAGCAAAATGACACAAAAACAAAAACATTCCACAAAAAGCGTGTCCCACCGAAGCGGTTTCTTTTCTTTTCCTCGATTTTGCACGGGCGGATTTTTGTTTTTGACTGTAGTGCGACCAGGACCTCAAACCAAAACCAATCCGTGAAGCTCGCACGCGTTTTCCCGTGCTTGGCGGCGTCGATATGTAATTGCTTCGAGTTCTGATTGGTTCATTGGATTGTTTACGACTGTTGTGATTGATCAGAATAATTACTTTGGTTTGGGTTTTGCACACTCAATTGAAAACTGCTCTACAATGCATAGGTATAGCACCCACGAGCCAATCAGAGAAGGGGTATTGTGCACGTGCGATGAGGTGATCTGGCGTGCACATTTTAGCTGAATATTTGTCCGACAACTCACCAAGTCAACAACGAAATTTTCTAACTCTTTCGCCAGAGTATAAACGAAAGAAGGAAGA
Organism: Cladopsammia gracilis; assembly: GCA_022457155.1. Classification (NCBI taxonomy): domain Eukaryota; kingdom Metazoa; phylum Cnidaria; class Anthozoa; order Scleractinia; family Dendrophylliidae; genus Cladopsammia; species Cladopsammia gracilis. Next base: position 467,337 of record JAJGOT010000110.1, read on the forward strand.
ACTCGCCAGAAAAGGACAATGAATTCAGAAGCAAATCTGACGACTGCAGTAGAGTAAAAACAGAGATAAAACGTACGGTAAGGTACTGCATGAGTTTCTGCTGTAAAAGACACTTTTAAACATTCGTAATCTGTCGCGTCTTCGTCACTTCTTTAATTTGATAATTCAATAATTACCAATTTTTGCTTTGCTTAGTTTGTTTGAACAGAGCGTTATGAGAATGTTTTTTTCCCCTTTAAATTTAAGACAAATGTTTGCTTGCAGAAATGGCCAGTGGAAGAATTCTTACGTTTTCACTGAACTGAACTGTGGAAAACTGTTTTCACTTGGTCCGTTGGAAACAAGTTGGATGCGCGTTGCATTTCAATTCAAAGCCACGGACATTCTAAAAGGTAAGCTTATTTTTTTTATACACTTAAATGAACGATTATATTAATTTCTCCAAACTTATGCGACACTGGAATGTAAGAATTGGCACAGCAAGCACAGATTCTGAGCAAGCGCCTTTATTAAAGTTCAGCTTTCATATTTGTTGTGGAGCAACACATATTGTTTATATCTTTGACCGCGAAATTTGAATTTTATGACGATTAACAAATTTTCCTTCGCTAGAACGAAGGTTCCATTACTTTTCAGCAGGTTCATAGAAACATTTATGAAGATCTCATTATTTTTACTGGACATTTATGATTTATTATATTGAATTATTTGACTTCGCGGGTGTCTATCGCGAAAACAGATCGTACACGCGGCAGTAATCGGAAAGAATTTCACGAACGTTGTTTGTACATGCGAATAAAAAAGTTTTATTTTATCAAGCGACATTTATCAAGTGAGTGATCAGTGGAACATTTCTTCTGATTCTGGATTACATGTATTTTGCCGGTTGGCCATTAATCTTGGTTTTTAATTTTTTGTTCATTTCAAATTTCAAACATTTAGGTTTCAGTGACTTTTTAAGACCTCATTTTGGTTCATTTTGGTCTGTTTTGTTTTTTTGGCTACGGGTAGTCCTTAGTTTTCCCTATCGATTCGATGGTTTAATATATCTGGTATTCCGTCGAACTGTGAAATCGCCGCTTATTTCGTTCTAAAATCCATTTATATAGGTGGTTTGCAATCAATCTCTAGAGACATAGATAACAATAGTGAAACGAACAAATGCTGGTGGACGAACAAAAGGAGCTAATGAGAGAACTATTGTTTATGTCCACCAGCATGGCGGCGATGACGTAACATGAAAACCACCTATACAGTAGTATCAAATGAGACAGGCAAAAGTCGTAAAAAGTATTTTTAAAAAAATCCTTTCGAATATTAGGTATACATTATATCACCCTAGGAATATATGACATGTTTGCTCGATAATATTGCTTTGATAATTTCAGCAGGGTTTCATGTTGACAATAGAACTGATTAGATCTATTTTATTTGTCTATTATCCATGCCTTCGTTGTAATGGCTCTTCTGATGTATAATAGGATTTCTTTTGTTTGGCTTAGACTCGTTTGTTAGGTAAGAAATCGGCTGAAGTTTTTATTATCATTGTGAAAATATTACTGAGGATCAGAAAATTTCTTAGGCCGTGATTTAGTGTCTATTTTAATAGACGTAAATAGTCTATGGCGTGCAAGCCTTGTGAGAAAGTGTTTCTTCGCGGATGTAGAATGAAAATGCTGTGTCTATATTAGAATAAATACTTCTTGTGGTTGTTTTAGTTTATTTTTCTGTTGTGGAGTAGTGTCTTGTGCTTCACAGAACCTTCCTAGAATGTCGCCTGATCTGAACAACTGATTAAGATAATTGGCTAACCACCCCCCTTTTGACCGTCGGTTTTAACAGTTTTTTTTTAATTGCAGCAATAAAAAAATATATATACTAAGGCATATACCAGTAGCCACCCCCTCCCCATAAAAAAATCCTGGATCCGCCCCTGCATGCGTTACTCGTCAATTTTGATTTCAGTTAAATAATTAATCAATGGAGATTTTTACAGATGTCTGCAGAGTATTTTTGCCCTTAATAGTTTCTACTCTGTTTGTCTTCACGTATAGCTTAAAATAAGCTTTTGAAAACCTTTTCAACAAATAAATTAAATCTTCGGTTACTTTTAATCCTGGGTTAATAGTGAATCGGCGTTCGAACAACCTGGTCCTGGCATAAAATAGGGTTTCTTTGGCTTAGACTCGTGTTCCAAGGTAAATATAAAGTAATGGCCTCCAATAAATTTTATGTTAACACTGTGGAAATGTTAGGATCAGTAAATTTCTTAGGCCGTGATAAGGGCACTGCAACGCGCCCTTGTCTGGAGCGATTTGTGATGCGGAGCGAGACTGAGCAAAAAATGAGTGAAATGAAGTTACCTGACTAATGCAGAGAACGGGTTGCTACAAAAAAACAGTACATGATTTCCACTTATATTTTCGAAATAAACATTTGCTGAAATTTATTTACAATGAGATGCACATGTATGCATAGAAAGGTATTGAATTAAGCTGGAATGGAAACTAAAGGGTAACGTTTGCTCCGGGACTATAAATTATCACAAAAGAAAAGATCACATAGCTTGTATATGACAGTGACATTTATTGATGACTTAATTATTAGCTTAAATAGAAACGTAAAAAATTCTACAATGCCAATTTAATGTTTCGACAATAAATTGTTTGTTGAATATATTATTGTTACACATAATTAAAACAACCTAGGTTTAGATGAATGTGAATAAATGAAGATCATATATTTGAACGGCGGATAAACATGAGTGAAATTTGTGATCCTCGCAGTGCCCTCTCAACTTAAGCAGATAAAAAAGCAACCTAAACAAAGGTTTTATTTTTATCTAAAACCAGGTTTAGATAAAAATCACTAAAGGAAACGGTCTATAAGACAGTAATCACCATTTAACAAAGACTGGTGGTCTCTATATGTACCCCCTCTCCTCCACCTAAAAAGATGGTGTCTTGTCCCCTCTCCCCCACCTAAAATGATGGTGTCTTGTTCGTATTGTCCCCATTATATCAGGAGAAGAAACTGAGAGAAAGATAAAAATATTTCTGTGCCATTTTACTAGCAATGCAAATTTCATGCAGACAGAATATTAAACTCTCATCTCTGATTTTTAGGCCAAAAAATATGTCCATTACACTCATCAGATAGGTGGTATCTTGTATAACCCTCTACCCTTTCACAGGGTGGGTCCTCGTCGAGTATACTTGTCACGACCACTTCCCGAAGAGCCACCATCTTTAAAGTGTTGCTGGCATTTTCCCTGCAGCAAATCAAAATTAAAAGCTAGAAATTAATTGTACGAATGATAACAGTTTAAGAAAACTTGTTCAATCTATGAACAGACAAATCGAGATTTTGTTACAATGTACATGTGTTACACTCTGTAAAAAATGACGAGAATGCCATTATTTTATAAGAGGTGGTGCATGTCAAGGAAAGAACTGAAACAGTAACATATTGTTTCTTTGAGGCTCTTGTTACAAATTGATAGTAACCCAGGTGGAAATCCAGTCGAGTTGAAACTACTAACACTTGCTCCAGAAACAAGACAAGTGGAAAGCATCACCATTTACAGTGACGTCCAAACAAATTGATAAAAGAGAAATTTGACTCAAGAAACCACATAGTTTAGCCTAAAAACAATATTCGGACATAATGACAACACTGTGATGGGAAAAAAACTTACAGGAGATAGCCCAAATGGCACTTTGATTATCTTTAAAATGGAATAGATACCAACTGGAGTACACTGTGATTTGTGAAGTAATTTATTTATTTTTTCTTGATTTTTAGTTTACCTCAACTTCCTGAGCGTCATTTGAACTTGGCTCACACTGTTTCAACCACTAAGTACAGATCAACCAATGACTGTCATCCCCAGTATCACAGCGCGCCCAATGGTCATCAAAGTATTACAGCATGCCCAATGGTCATCCCAGTATTACAGCATGCCTAATAGTCATCGCCGGTACCACAGAACACCCAATGGTCATCTCAGTAATTTGGTCAGTCAATTCCTTGTGGGTTGGGAATGGTGGGTAAATAAAACTCTGGATGAACCTTGCAACGCATACCTCACTGATGCACACACGTTCGGTCAGAAGTCAACGGACTTCTTATTCGGCTTAACTACTTAGTTGTACTTAACTAATTAGTGGGACCCCTGGGATGGTATCCTTTTTTCCCCTTTTTCCTTTCATTTGGGCCTTGGGTTTCTTTACACGTTATTCGAGTACTGTGTTCGATCGGCTCCTTTTTTCTCCGAATCTGATTCGGCTTTACTTCGGCTTTTTTCGGAAATACCTTTCTGTTGTCGTCGTCATTTCGTTCTCCCGCTTAATTGCGCGAAATTAGGTTGTTCATTTACGTTTCACTTGACAGTCCAAGCGCTGTATTAAGTGAAGCTTTCTCTTTCTCGTTTCTTTCTTTCTCTTTCTTCCGTAAGGTTCATCCAGATATGTTAATTATGACAAGACTTAGAAAACTGGAGGCTGCAGGCTATTCAACTGCTGGAAGGAGACCTTATTTGGCCACTCCTTACAGGTTTAGTAGCCTCTCTAGTGACAGGCAGATAGTTAGGCAGGCTGCCATTTTTGGTTAGCTATTACCTCTTTGAAATTGGCTATACAACGAAATTGGCTTACAGAACGAGATTTTGACATTTGCACAGCACAATTCAAAAACCAAAAAAGTAATGAAGGCTCTATACGACGTTATAAACAGAGGGAGTAGCATTTTGCTGAATTTGCCAGCGTAGATTGGATAACAGGTTAATCGTGACTTTTTAGCTCGCGGGGTATGATGGGACCATGCACACACCATAGTGTAGATCGTTTACTAATTGGCCATTCAAGAAACTGCGGGGAGACTGAGCAGCAGTTTTCGGGACTAGGCTTTCTGGGATCGTTTGGGTGACCAGCGTTAGTTACGATAGGTTGATGGTTTTTAAAGGCAACCGTTAACCAATCGTAACTCGTATTAGTCGCCTAAACTATCACACAAATCTTAGTTCCAGATGCTGATGCTCAGTCTCCACACGGTTTCTTGAGTGACCAATTGTAAGCGTACGTAGTCTTCAACGCCATTCTACGAAGCAGTAATCATTGGATCAAGCTGAAGCCAGGGGTCGGTCGGTCAGTCAACAAAGCTGATAGATAGCCAAGGAAGATAGCATAGAGACAGCGTCCGATTAACCAGCGACGTACGCCCACGACGGACATGAATGAGCAGTCAGTGACACCGCTGGCTTGAGGCAAGTAGGACTAATTTACTACGTGGTAAATAAAGTTGGAAATAAAAGTCTGGCAGTGTGTTCATTTATTGTTTTACGTGATACAGCCACGAAGTTGTATCACTGCAGGAGATAACACCAGTTCACAACCGTTGCTTAAATAGTGTTCCGTGATTGTAAGTCGTGTCGGTGAATCTGACGGTAACCTTTGATAAGTAATATCTTAAAAGACAGCAATGGTTGTGATCGGTGTCATCTTCTACATAAGTTCGGTCCGGCTTTCGATCCGACATTTCGATATTTTCGCTTTCGGTCTCTTTATTTTATCGGCTGTTCTATTTTGTTTACAAATTCGGCGCGAATTCGAAAACAAAATAGTTGACAATTCAACTGAGGGCATTTGAAGGCTTGGTATCGAGAACGTCTCGATAGCAAACTGAGACATGATCCCTGCATACCGTCTAGGGGACCCTGGAGTATTCCTTTAGAAAATATTCTTTGGTTTCCTGGACGCTAAATGTTTCACGTAGGAGCGCATCCCCTCATGGATAGTTAATAGGCCTGTGTCATATTTATAGATAAGTGTAAAAGCTCTGTATTAAAATAAATATATATATATAAAAAATAAAACTTAAAAACATGGTGTCTTGTGTCTTTATTCTAAAACATAATCTACTAAGCTAAATGAGCAAAAATACTAACGGATCATGGTTTCATTTCAGAGACAATACTAACCCAATGATTACATTTCAGGATTACACTTCAAATGGATCAACTTTTTTTTCGGCGAAACCCTCAACCTTCATACGAAACCGTTCAATTTTTTTCTTCGGCACAGCTTCTTCGCATTGGACTAAATTCTACGTACTTCATCTTGCGAAAGGTAGCGTATAGTGGCATAACAAAATTAATGACATGAGTGTAAGCCATCTTACTTGGCGCTTTTTTGTTGGGAATAAAATTTGAAATAACAGTTTGTCAGTGTGTTTTATTTGCATCATTCGAGACTTGCTTAATAACTAACTTTCGAATCTTTAACCAACAATTGACGAATCCGGCTCACCTTTTACTTGTTAGGTATTTTTAAACGAGTACATGATATAAAAGTTTGCAAACCATGTGATAACAAACGTGACTGTGAAAAAAGATAGAAAATAAAAGTATGTTTACTGTGCTTCATTCTTGTCCGTTGTGGTTAGCAATTATGTTGTAATTTTAGGAACATTATAGTTATGATTATAATGAAACGCAATTGAAAATAAAAGATCGCCAACTGGTGTATTTTTTTGTGTGTCATGTGTGTTTTTTCTGGATAAACAATATTTTAATTTCAGGAAAATCTCGCAGTATCCAAACAGATTTTTTTGGTCAGTCAGACATCGCTACTGAACTACCTTTTTTGTCCGGCCTTTTTTGGTGTGCGAAATCAAGACGCATAAAGCCTTCTGACGGTAAATACAAGGTCATTAAACGAATCACCATTGAACGACAGCAGAGAGAGAAGTGCTACTTTTTTAAAATGGTTTCATCCTTTTTTGGTGTGCGAAATCAAGACGCATGAAGCCTTCTGATGGTAAATACAAGGTCATTAAACGAATCACCATTGAACGACAGCAGAGAGAGAAGTGCTACTTTTTTAAAATGGTTTCATCCTTTTTTGGTGTGCGAAATCAAGACGCATGAAGCCTTCTGATGGTAAATACAAGGTCATTAAACGAATCACCATTGAACGACAGCAGAGAGAGAAGTGCTACTTTTTTAAAATGGTTTTATCCCTTTTTTGGTGTGCGAAATCAAGACGCATGAAGCCTTTTCACGGTAATTACAAGGTCATTATACGAATCACAACAACGACAGCAGAGAGGGAAGTGCAGTGATGATCATGTGCCTTGGAAAGGAAGTCTTCAGAAGAACCATAATTTCAATTACGATGGTAGCCTATACGCTTTAGGTTAAATATTAATGTGTGCTTTTTAAATTATTAAGTGAGCAGGAGCATTACCCGCCAGCTACGGACGATCAGAGGCAAAATCCAAACTGACAATGCATATGTGACATTGGAACACAGACTGGAATGTAAGTTGTATCCTTTTATTGATCATCACCACACTCGCCTTAATCGTAGGTTAACAACTTCTGGTTTAATGGGAATTCAAACCCAATCTACTATGGTGCTGATTTAATATACTCAGCAGCCACTGTCAGAGGATGAAATAAAAGCCCGACAAATATGTGGCTTCAATGGGAATTCAAACCCAATCTATGGTGCTGATTTAATATACTTATACTCAGCAGCCACTGTCAGAGGATGAAATAAAAGCCCGACAAATATGTGGTTTCAATGGGAATTCAAACCCAACGACCTCTTTGTTACTGCTGCAATATGTTTGCAATGCTGACTGAGGTACTGTTTTATAAGGGCTCACTGGAAAAGAGAGGTAAAAGCCTGGATTAAAATCTTTGCCGGCTTCAACGGGATTTAGAACCAAAGACCGCTTTGTTACTGTGCAATGTTTTCCATTCTAACTCAGGTGACATGTTAAATAGGGGGTGCAATGTTCTCCATACTAACAATTATTTCATCAGGTCCAGCAATACCTATCCTGTTTGTGTTCGACCTTTGTTATCTGTCAGTTCTGCCAGAAGTCAATGTTCGATGTGTTTTAAAACCAGGTATCTCTTTTTGACCCTGCATTTGCTCTCTTAACATCTATGCAGCTAAATAAAGGACACCAGTTGGAGAAAACTAACGTCTGAATTTGGAATATGGCCAACGATAAATTAAGTAGCCAGGGACATTCAACACACTTTACGTTACAGAAATTTAAGATGCATTCCACCCTGATGCCCCAATAGGCTACGACTGGAACCAGTCACGGTGTATCCAGACCCTGTCGTAAGGGGTGGGGTGCGGGTGGGCAGAGTGAATTATGTGGGGTGTGGGTGAATAAGGCTGGGCCGCTCGGAATGAAAATGTTAGAGACTGGGGAAGCATATTTTTGCAAAATAAGGTGAACTGGCAGTGGCAGATCTGGGGAATGGGGCCAAGGAAGTGGGATGGTTGGGGGGGGGGGGGGAGCAGTATACAGTCGAACCCCTATTAAGCGGCCACCCCCTGTCAAGCTGCCAGTTACCAAAGTCCCAAATTTATTGTCAGTGTAATACTGTAAATAAAACCCCTATTAAGCGACCGCGGCCACCTTTTGGCGGTGCCGATGAGGGTTTTCCTATTGTTTTTACCCTATTAAGCAGCCAGTGAAAGTTTAATACAAGTAGCTGGCATCGTTTTGAATAACCTGATGACAGATGAGTCGGAAATAGAAGGTGACGAATCTTGGCGTGATTTTGTTGTCAAGTAATGTCCTATATTTTTATTTGTGTAAACAACATATGGTAATCAGCATATAAATGAAGTTAATAGAAAGAGCGTGTCTATTTTGAACGTCGATAGCTGTCCATTAGACTGAAATTACGAACTTGAACTTGAAATTGAATGATCTCTGCCTGGTGTTTTGCCCTACAGTTGCACTCTCTACATCTATACAGGTAAATAAAGGTCGCCAGTTGGAGAAAATTAACGTCTTAAAGTTCGAATATAACCCGCGGTAAATCAAGAAGCCAGAGAGATCCTGAACCGGCTTTACGTTACTAAAATCATAAATACATTCCACTATGATGATGCCCCACTAAGCTAAAATTAAAACCACCAGTCACGGTGGAACTAACATCCTTTCGTTTCTTTTATCTTTTCTGCAGTATTCGAGTTCCGAATCCAAAGATGTTCTGGATATATTTCACATCATAGTGCTAATCCTATGGCAACCGACTGTCGCTTGCTTGCATTGCTACTTCAATTGAGATTTTGTACGTGAAGATTAGTGATTCTTATTGTCTATTTGTTCAAGGGTCTTAAAAGATTATTAATTAACCAATACCTCTCTATAAGGATGTAGAAAAGGGATAATAGTGCATTTATAGGAAATGCTCACAAAATACTGGAGGACATCTGATGGACTCGATGCACCACTTCCAGGAGGAGGTGGAGGACAGTAGTTATACTCCTTGTCTTGCCATGCGTCAGTTACACCAGCTGTTTATCACTATAAGACAGTATTGTGGATATTTCAGCACGTGAGCTAATTTACTTCACTTTTTCCTCTCTTGCAGAAGAAGCCATTTCCACCTGATTCTCTGATCTTCCTTTATAACAGCATCCAACAAGTCCCCAAGTACAGAAACTCTATGCTACAGGTGTCTAGTTCAAGAGGTAAGCAATCAATTCTCGCTTTTTAATTCCACAAAGGCACAACATCCAATTTTCCTTATTAATGATTGGTCACGTGACATTTATTGAGGATTAATTATAAGCTTAAATAGAAACGTAAAAAATTCTACAATGCCAATTTAATGTTTCGACAATAAATTGTTTGTTGAAGATACTGGCTGCGGCCGCACTTGGTAAGTTAACTGGTTTATTTTTTTAGTAACCCGGTTAAAATAACTCGGTAAAAAGTGAAATAACCGAGTTTATTTTTCTGAGCGGCCGCACTTCAGAAGGTTGAACTTTAAACGTGAGAGATCATGTTATCATTTGCTAGCGAGAGCTGCACAAAACAATACGATTAATGAGCGAAAACAATGCCTCTGCACGTGCATTTTCATATTGTTATTACCTGCAAAATAACATCGTCAAATGATGAAATTATAGGTTTTGTGTAGAGCATAAACACACGACTGTTTTCCTTTCTCTATTTGAAATTGAAAGTCGTCTCTACGAAGGTCTACGAATTCAACAGGAAGCCAAAAATTACTGCGCAAGCGAAGATGATTGACAGATCTGGAAAGTTAACCTGCACTAAACCACCTAGCGAGGTGGTTTAAATAAACCTAACCCGGTTAAAAAAATCTATTGTTCTTTAATTAATTTCCATGGGAACCGCTAACACGGTTAAAATTCGGTGAACGCAAAAAATACGCGGCCGCATCAGGAATTTTGTTAACCGAGTTAATTTTAATTAATTAATTGCAAATAACCCGGTTAACTACTCTAGTGGGGTCGCAGCCATTGTTACACATAATTAAAACAACCTAGGTTTAGATGAATGTGAATATATGAAGATCATATATTTGAACAGCGGATAAACATGAGTGAAATTTGTGATCCTTGCAGTGCCCTCTCAACTTAAGCAGATAAAAAAAGCAACCTCAACCCAGGTTTTATTTTTATGTAAAACCAGGTTTAGATAAAAATCACTAAAGGAAATGGTCTCTCAGACAGTAACCACCATTCAACAAAGACTGGTGGTCTCTTTATGTACCCCCTCTTTTCCACCTAAAAAGATGGTGTCTTGTCCCCTCTCCCCCACCTAAAATGATGGTGTCTTGTTCGTATTGTCCCCATTCAATCAGGAGAAGAAACTGAGAGAAAGATAAAAATATTCCTGTGCCATTTTACTAGCAATGCAAGCTTCATGCAGACAGAATATTAAACTCTCATCTCTGATTTTTAGGACAAAAAATTGTGTCCATGACACTCATCAGATAGGTGGTATCTTGTGTACCCACCCTACCCCTACACAGGGTGGGTCCTCGTCGAGTATACTTGTTACGACCACTTCCCGAATAGCCACCATATTTAAAGTGTTGCCGGCATTTTCCCTGCAGCAAATCAAAATTAAAAGCTAGAAATTAATTGTACGAATGATAACAGTTTAAGAAAACTTGTTCAAACTATGAACAGACAAATCGACGAGAATACCATTATTTTATAAGAGGTGGCGCATGTCAAGGAAAGAACTGAAACAGTAACATATTGTTTCTTTGAGGCTCTTGTTACATATTTTGATAGTAACCCAGGTGGAAATCCAGTCGAGTTGAACTTACTACTAACACTTGCTCCAGAAACAAGACAAGAGGAAATCATCACCATTTTCAGTGACGTCCAAACAAATTGATAAAAGAGAAATTTGACTCAAGAAACCACACAGTTTAGCCTAAAAACAATATTCGGACATAATGACAGCACTGTATGATGGGAAAAACTTACAGGAGATAGCCCAAATGGCACTTTGATTATCTTTAAAATGGAATAGATACCAACTGGAGTACACTGTGATTTGTGAAGTAATTAATTAAATTTTTCTTGATTTTTAGTTTACCTCAACTTCCTGAGCGTCATTTGAACTTGGCTCACACTGTGTCAACCACCAAGTACAGATCAAACAATGACTGTCATCCTCAGTATCACAGCACGCCCAATGGTCATCCCAGTATTACAGCATGCCTAATAGTCATTGCCGGTACCACAGAATACCAAATGGTTATTCCAGTATCACTGCATGCCCAATGGTCATCGCCGGTACCACAGAACACCCAATGGTCATCTCAGTAATTTGGTCAGTCAATTCCTTGTGGGTTGGGAATGGTGGGTAAATAGAGCTCTGGATGAACCTTGCAACGCATACCTCACTGATGCACACACGTTCGGTCAGAAGTCAACGGACTTCTTATTCGGCTTAATTACTTAGTTTTACTTAACTAATTAGTGGGACCCCTGGGATGGTATCCTTTTTCCCCTTTTTCCTTTCATTTGGGCCTTGGGTTTCTTTACACGTTATTCGAGTACTGTGTTCGATCGGCTCCTTTTTTCTCCGAATCTGATTCGGCTTCACTTCGGCTTTATTTTTTTTTGGGAAATACTTTTTTGTCGTTGTCGTCATTTCGTTCTCCCGCTTAATTGCGCGAAATTAGGTTAATCATTTACGTTTCACTTGACAGTCTAAGCGCTGTATTAAGTGAAGCTTTCTCTTTCTCGTTTCTTTCTCTTTCTCTTTCTTCCGTAAGGTTCATCCAGATATGTCAATTATGACAAGGCTTAGAAAACTGGAGGCTGCAGGCTATTCAACTGTTGGAAGGAGACCTTATTTGGCCACTCCTTACAGGTTTAGTGGCCTCTCTAGTGACAGGCAGATAGTTAGGCAGGCTGCCATTTTTGGTTAGCTATTACCTCTTTGAAATTGGCTATACAACAAAATTGGCTTACAGAACGAGATTTTGACATTTGCACGGCACAGTTCAAAAACCAAAAAAGTAATGAAGGCTCTATACGACGTTATAAACAGAGGGAGTAGCACTTTGCTGAATTTGCCAGCGTAGATTGGATTACAGGTTAATCGTGACTTTTTAGCTCGCGGGGTATCATGGGACCATGCACACACCATAGTGTAGATCGTTCACTAATTGGCCATTCAAGAAACTGCGGGGAGACTTAGCAGCAGTTTTCGGGACTAGGCTTTCTGGGATCGTTTGGGTGACCAGCGTTAGTTACGATAGGTTGATGGTTTTCAAAGGCAACCGTTAACCAATCGTAACTCGTATTAGTCGCCTAAACTATCACAGAAATCTTAGTTCCAGATGCTGATGCTCAGTCTCCACACGGTTTCTTGAGTGACCAATTGTAAGCGTACGTAGCCTTCAACGCCATTCTACGACGCAGTAATCATTGCATCAAGCTGAAGCCAGGGGTCGGTCGTCAGTCAACAAAGCTGATAGATAGCCAAGGAAGATAGCATAGAGACAGCGTCCGATTAACCAGCGACGTACGCCCACGACGGACATGGATGAGCAGTCAGTGACACCGCTGGCTTGACGTAAGTAGGACTAATTTACTACGTGGTGAATAAAGTTGGAAATAAAAGTCTGGCAGTGTGTTCATTTATTGTTTTATTAAAGTGATACAGCCACGAAGTTGTATCACTGCAGGAGATAACACCAGTTCACAACCGTTGCTTAAATTGTGTTCCGTGATTGTAAGTCGTGTCGGTGAATCTGACGGTAACCTTTGATAAGTAATATCTTAAAAGACAGCAATGGTTGTGATCGGTGTCATCTTCTACATAAGTTCGGTCCGGCTTTCGATCCGACATTTCGATATTTTCGCTTTCGGTCTCTTTATTTTATCGGCTGTTCTATTTTGTTTACAAATTCGGCGCGAATTCGAAAACAAAATAGTTGACAATTCAACTGAGGGCATTTGAAGGCTTGGTATCGAGAACGTCTCGATAGCAAACTGAAACATGATCCCAGCATACCGTCTAGGGGACCCTGGAGTATTCCTTTAGAAATATTCTTTGGTTTCCTGGACGCTTAATGTTTCACGTAGGAGCGCATCCCCTCATGGATAGTTAATAGGCCTGTGTCATATTTAAATATAAGTGTAAAAGCTCTGTATTAAAATAAATATATAAAAAAATAAAACTTAAAAACATGGTGTGTCTTGTGTCTTCATTCTAAAACATAATCTACTTAGCTAAATGAGCAACAATACTAACGGATCATGGTTTCATTTCAGAGACAATACTAACCCAATGATTACATTTCAGGAAAGAAACGTCATCTTTTTTTCTTCAAATGAATCAACTTTTTTCGGCGAAACCCTCAGCCTTCATACGAAACCGTTCAATTTTTTCTTCGGCGCAGCTTCTTCGCATTGGACTAAATTCTACGTACTTCATCTTGCGAAAGGTAGCGCATAGCGGCATAACAAAATTAATGACATGAGTGTAAGCCATCTTACTTGGCGCTTTTTTGTTGGGAATAAAATTTGAAATAACAGTTTGTCAGTGTGTTTTATTTGCATCATTTGAGACTTGCTTAATAACTAGCTTTCGAATCTTAACCAACAATCGACGAATCCGGCTCACCTTTCACTTGTTAGGTATTCTTAAACGAGTATATGATATAAGAGTATGCAAACCATGTGATAACAAACGTGACTGTGAAAAAGATTGAAAATAAAAGTATGTTTACTGTGCTTCATTCTTGTCCGTTGTGGTTAGCAATTATGTTGTAATTTTAGGAACATTATAGTTATGATTATAAAAAACGCAATTGAAAATAAAAGATCGCCAACTGGTGTATTTTTTTTTGTGTCATGTGTGTTTTTTCTGGATAACCAATATTTAATTTCAGGAAAATCTCGCAGTATCCAAAAGATTTTTTTGGTCAGTCAGACATCGCTACTGAACTACCTTTTTTATCCTTTTTTGGTGTGCGAAATCAAGACGCATGAAGCCTTCTGACGGTAATTACAAGGTCATTTTAGGAATCACCATTGAACGACAGCAGGGAAAGAAGTGCTACTTTGTTAAAATGGTTTTATCCCTTTTTTGGTGTGCGAAATCAAGACGCATGAAGCCTTTTGACGGTAATTACAAGGTCATTACACGAATCACAACAACGACAGCAGAGAGGGAAGTGCAGTGATGATCACGTGCCTTGGAGAGGAAGTCTACAGAAGAACCATAATTTCAATTACAATGGTAGCCCATATGCTTTAGGTTAAATATTAATGTGTGCTTCTTTAGTTAATAAGTGAGCAGGACCATTACCCGCCAGCTGCGGACGATCAGAGGCAACATCCAAACTAACAATGCAAATGTGACATTGGAACACAGACTGGAATGTAAGTTGTATCCTTTTATTGACAATCACCACACTCGCCTTAATCGTAGGTTAACAACTTCTGGTTTAATGGGATTCAAACCTAATCTACTATGGTGCTGATTTAATATGCTCAGCAGCCACTGTCAGAGGATGAAAAAAAAGCCCGACAAATATATGGCTTCAACGGGATTCAAACCCAAAGACTGCTTTGTTACTGTGCAGTGTTTTCCATACTAACTCAGGTGACATGTTATATAAGGGGGATGCAATGTTCTCCATACTAAGTATTTTTTCATCAGGTTCAGATTCACATGACATCACAATACCTATCCTGTTAGAATCCAACCTTTTTTGCTGTCAGTTCTGCCGGAAGTCAGTGTCTCGATGTGTTTCCAAACTAGCTGGGTACGATGATCTCTGCCTGGTGTATTGCCCTACAGTTGCACTCTCTACATCTATACAGGTAAATAAAGGTCGCCAGTTGGAGAAAATTAACGTCTTAAAGTTCGAATATAACCCGCGGTAAATTAAGTAGCCAGAGAGATCCTGAACCGGCTAAAATCATAAATGCATTCCACTATTGTGATGCCCCAATAAACAGTGTCACGGTATAGCTGACATCCTTTTCTTTTTTTACTTATTTTTTTTCTGCAGTATTCAGGTTGCAAATGAAATCAAATCAACTTCATGATGTGAAGTACATACTTCACATCATGGTGCTAATCCTGTTAACGACCAAATGTCACTTTTGAGTGCTGCTACAGTTGAGATTTTGTAATAATAACAATAACAATAACAATTAACATTTCTACACCGCTAAAATATTAAAAATATTCTAAAGCACTTTACAATAAACGATAAAATATTAAAAATATTCTAAAGCACTTTACAATAAACGATAAAATATTAAAAATATTCTAAATCACTTTACAATAAACGATAAAATATTAAAAATATAAAAATGTTAAAAGTACTAACGACAAATTGTAAACCAGCTTGAACAGATGCGTCTTTAGCTTTGACTTAAAAATGGCTACACTTTGACTGTTTCGAATTTCAAGCGGCAGTTTGTTCCACAGAAATGGTCCGGAACGAGCAAAAGCACGATCACCAAAGGTCTTGGGACCTTAAGGAGGCCCTGGTTGCAGGAACGTAGGTGATGAGCTGTAATAGTGCGGCTGCAGATATTCTTTAACGTATTGTGGGCCTTGATTGTTAAGAGACTTGTAAACTAAAAGCATCAACTTAAAATGAACGCGATAAGTTACAGGAAGCCTGTGGAGATGAAATGCAGCGGCGTTGAGCACCTTCTGAAGACGATCTGTCTGGTACTTGGGACGCCAAAGAGGAGAGAACTGCAGTAATCCAGGCAGGCAATCTTACGGTATTAACTGACATCCTTTCGTTTCTTTTATCTTTTCTGCAGTATTCAAGTTCCGAATCCAAAGATGTTCTGGATATATTTCACATCATAGTACTAATCCTGTGGCAACCGACTGTCGCTTGTTTGCATTGCTACTTCAGTTGAGATTTTGTACGTGAAGATTGGTGATTAATGTCTTTTTGTTCAAGGGTCTTAAAAGACTATTAATTAACCAATACCTCTCTCTCCAAGGGTGTAGAAAAGGGATAGTTGTACATTTATAAGAAAAACTGACAATGTACTGGAGCGCATCTGATGGACTCGATGCACCACTTCCAGGAGGAGGTGGATGACAGTAGTTATACTCCTTGTCTTGTCATGCATCAGTTATAGCAGCTTTTTATCACTATAAGTCAGTATTGTTGATCTTTCAGCATGTGAACCGATTTACTTCACTTTTTCCTCTCTAGCAGAAGAAGCTATTTCCACCTGACTCTGTATTTCAAGATCTTCCTCCATAACAGCATCCAACAAGTTCCCAAGTACAGAAACTCTATGCTACAGGTGTCTAGTTCAAGATGTAAGCAATCAGTTCTCTCGTTTTAATTCCACAAAAGCGCAACATCCAATTTTCCTTCCTAATGATTGGTCAAGTGTTGACGATGCCACCTGTGAGCATTAAAAACAATCATTAAATGGGTCACATGGCGCCAAATTTATTTCTGAAGAAACTCCTAGAAAGGAAAGTATGCAATCATAAGACCCCCCCCCCCCCCCCCCTGGCTTGCAACGGCTCAGTATTTTCCATATCCTGTTGTTTCATGAATCAATATTACAATTTTTTAGCAGTTCATGCTACAAAAATGGTATCAACTAAATTTCAGGTAAACAGGTTATGGTCTCTTTGATGTACTGGTTACCATAGGACCAGTATTATCTGTTAAAGACATCCTTACGTTTGAAGTGCTTATAACTAAAAAAACAATCCTGGTGACCTCCATTTTTTTTACATTTTCCATTTTTTTTACATTTTCCATTTTTTTTGTATTTGGCATGTTAAGATACAACGTTTTGCAAAGTTCCATAATTTTTGAATTTTTGAAGGGGTCCAGAGCCACCGTAAATTTTCAAAAATTTAATTTACCGAGCTCGTTTTTCGTGATAAGGTTTTCAAGCTAAACATATGGGTCTTTCACAAATTATACTGTTACAATAGTAACCTGTTACGTCATGACAATGACTGACCATAACGTGATTGGACATTTTGTTTGATACCATTATGATAGCACTAACTGATCAAGGGTGATAAGTACTGGAAATTACTAGAAATGGTTGTCAGCCACCGTAAGGGTAGCCAGAAAATATTAAATACTTCATTAAAACAACAAAAGACTACAGAGATGAAAGACCCACTCTCTGCATGCCTTCACACAAAAAGCACGTGTACTAGTTTCCATACTTAAAAAAAACTGACTTTTCTGTGTCACTTCAAATCACATGAAGTAAAACATTTTTCACACTTTACAGCAAAAGAAAGGAAAAGATCAGAAATAGGTTTGCCTCAAACTTGAGACATATCGATATCTTCTACAACAACCAAGGCCAGCTGCCAGAAGCTGTAATTTTTAACAAATCAAATCATTCATTGGTGGCAATGGGTAGAAATTGCCCCAAATTGAAACTAAGTACCTCTCTTACATACACAAAATGCTTATAGAACACAAAGAGGAAGATATCAAATGAATTCTTGAAGAGAAGGTAAACCATAATAACCATTGGTCTAACAAATTTTCAAAGACAAAATGCTATAAACTTCAACTTTTTTTCAAGTTGCAAATCATTGCCACCCTGGCCATCTACCAGACACTGATAGATCACTGGTAGAATGATTATTACCATTATTTTTGCATTTCCACAGATATAAGTATGACTTGGCTGTTTAAAGCAACATTGGAAATGGTGACAAAGCCTCTTTGAGGACGTTCCTGGACTAATGATGGGATGATAGACTGTGATAGTTATTCTGTCTACTTTAAATTAACATTTGAAATTGAACAGAAAGATTTGTTTTACCGTAATTTTGTGGGTTTTTTTTGTAGAATTTTAGCTTTCGCTATTTTGCCAGCTTTCTCCAACGGGATTGTATGTAGCACATACTGGAAGGGAAAAAGAGTTTTGTTGACAACAACCTTTGTGAGAAGCCATGTCTGTCTAGAACTATCACAGACCACCTAGTATTTTTTCTGTGTTTTGTACACATTCTCGAAGTCGTGTATCACGAGTTCCATTAAACTGTTCGTTTATTATACACAAACCTTATGCATGCAGAATTCAGCCTGAATAGAAATTACCGAGGTAATTATTGCTCTCTCTCATGGAAGTGTCAAAAAGGTGTTTTCCAGCCCCAACCCTGCTTCTCCCCTTAAAGTACCACCGCCCACAACCCAACCCGACCCTTATCTGCTCCTCCCTTCAACTACCCCTCCGATCCTCTCACCCAGTCTCATCCACCACCACTATTACCATGGTAAAGAACAGTACATAAACATGACACCATTATTTAATTGCTTATTCTTTGTTGCTCATGAGATCATAATAAGGTAAAGGCCAAGGGATGATAAAGCTCAAGGCGGATCTACACTTTGTGCAAGCTGTTCCTAGCTTTACTCTGTTCATGTATCTATAACATTAATAAGAACGGTAGGAACATCTTGCACTGGTGGCCTTTCAATGACCAAAATGACATATAATTTTCTCAAACGCCTTTGGAGTATCCAGGATATTGACATATCAACATCGAATTGTAATTTGAGCTAATATCATCCTTTTCAATAAATCTTGCATGATTTCTAATTTCCTCACCTCATAAACATGCTGAAATAATCCCCTTAATTCCCACACCTCCTGACAACTCCCTGAGGTACAACTCAGTGATATGCGTGCATTAGTTTGGCAAATGTCAGTCGCGGTGATCGTATATCAACAGATTTGAACTTTTCTGATTTAAATTAATTATTTGCATTGGCTGAACTGGCATGCATAAACAATAAGTTTTGCACAAATCAATTGTGTACAAAAAAAATTACAGTTGTGATCCAATTGGATAGTTTCCATGGTCTGTCAATAATGCAGAGGAGTGGTCACTCACAAAGGGTTTTAAAATTATTAGTTTTGTATTAAGTCATTTAAGTTTTTTAAAGTGTCAAATTCAGCAGGTTTTTGTAGCAGACAGCTATTTTTATACAACTATTTAGCTTTCGAGACGGGTATTGTGTGACTTGTATGGCGTCATAAACAAATTATCCAAAGTAGCTTAGATTTTCAGTCTGTTAAATGCTTGAGTAAGAATAACGTACATAAATCATTGCATCAAAAAAATGGGGCACTGGACAACCGTCAATTTTTGCACAGATGACTGACAGGAACAATCTAAGCATGCCTATGTGTGAATACACAACTCTAGCTCATTTTTAATAAAGGACTTTTGAAGAATAAATAAATAAAGTTACATGTAAGTTAACTTAACTTAATTTTAGATTGTAATTAGTCTTTTTTTTGTTGATTTTATGTTGGTTTCCTTAGAAAGGGTTTATTACTTTTTATAGTTTTCAAGCGTCACTACAGTGTTTCTGGGCCATGTTGGGAATAACTTGAGAAAAAATATTTTGCTTTCTATGAACTGGTTTTTCAATGCAATACTATAAAAGGAAACACTGTAGAAACTGAAAATTATGGCCGGAGAAACTGAAAATTATGGTGATGCCTTAGAAACCTTAAAAAGGATTGACACAACTTTGCCCAGGCTTGCAAACTGTTGCTGACTTGCATGACGCACATTTTATTAATACGCTAAATTTCACTTGTGTTGGTTATTATTCATCCCCGGGATTCCAATGCAGCCGGCAATTCAATGAGGAAAAGAAAGTCTCTATTTAAGGTCTCAAGGCATCATTAAGGTATCCTTTCAAGGTGTCCCAGACTGACGGAGAATGAATTTTAAGGTTTCTGGAAGATTGTCATGTGAAAATGCGAGTTTGCCAACTTAAGTTTGCCGTGTGAAGGTGGCATTATGAATCACTTGTATTGCTTTATGTATTTGGCATTATTGTTAAGATAAAAAAAAATAAAAATAATGATAAGATAACTTCAAAAAATTTTGAATGGCAGTATGTCGGCTTTTTATTTTGTATATACGGCCAATTTCTTTTGAATGTTGTTTCACTGACTGGCTAGCTGAAGATATACAGAGAAATGAACAAAATAATAGGAAAATGTACAATTGCTTCACCTTTCAAAATTTTATCCGAGTTGCAAATTGTTTTGATTTGAACTTTTTGAAAGAAAAACTGACAATTTTCAAAATTCTTCGTTTTTTTAAATGATGTACTGATTTTGTGCTAGTTTAAAGACTTGGAACATTGGTTTTCTTCCTCATTAAGTTGCTTGTAATCTAAGCTGGATTAACATAATGTAATCTTACAAAAAATAACCTGTTAATGCAGGAAGATTTCTAGCTGTTCCAAGTCAACTCAAAATGCTATGAAATAAAGTTTCATTATTTGGCAATGATCAAATTCATGTGAGACTTGGTGCAAGACAAATGCAGACTGCTGACTGAGAAGAGTTAGGTTGCACGGAATGAAATACAGGATTTATTGTGAGTGTTAGTGTAAAAACAAAAGAATAATAAGGTTAGGTTTACAGTGAAGGTTATAATTAGGTATTAGGGTTAGGAGATTAGGATTCACCAGTTAGGTTTTAGATTCAGGAGAAGTCTGTAGTCTGCATAATTGTCTTGTACTGAGTCTTGCACCCCTGATTGAAATAACAAAAACAAATTAAGCCTTTGGTGCTGTTGAGTAAATAACCAAAAGAGTGATCTACGATAGAAAATGTCAAAACTGAATTGAAATTGAAATTTTGAACAATTATTTATAAAAAATGTCCAAAGTTCGTTTTCGGAGTGTGAAATCAGTTTCCTACATTTTTGCCACACACATACTGCCTTCAAGTCTTATTTTTTA
Source organism: Cladopsammia gracilis (assembly GCA_022457155.1). NCBI lineage: Eukaryota > Metazoa > Cnidaria > Anthozoa > Scleractinia > Dendrophylliidae > Cladopsammia > Cladopsammia gracilis. The sequence continues at coordinate 488,410 of JAJGOT010000110.1, forward strand.
CAACTTCAACAACATGTTGCATCTTTATAATTTGATAGTGCAAGGTGGAATATTTAGTCTTGTGTAATAAAATAAAGATGTTGGCAGGGTTGTTTGTGGTGTATTGTTGTTTTATTTTTTGCTACCCCAGCCAGGGGAGGGTTGTCCAATACACCCGAACTGAATCGGATGGACTAAGGTGGTTGTCGCCCCGACTCACCGGAAGTTTTTTTAACGAGAGACTCAGTAAAAATACGGCGAGAGTGTAAGAGGGAGGGTGAAAAATATCGGCGGATCGACTCGATCCGACACGGATGGAGACGACCCGTGTAAGTAAAAGTCGACCCGACTCACCGGAAGTCGTTTCGCGAGAGACTTAGTAAAAATACGGCGAGAGTGTAAGAGGGAGGGTGAAAAATATCGGCGGATCGACTCGATCCGACACGGATGGAGACGACCCGTCTAAGTAAAAGTCGTCCCGACTCACGGAAAGTCATTTCGCGAGAGACTTAGTAAAAATACGGCGAGAGTGTAAGAGGGAGGGAGGAAAATATCGGCGGATCGACTCGATCCGACACGGATGGAGCAACCCGTCTAAATAAAGTCGACCCGACTCACCGGAAGTCATTTCGCGAGAGACTTCGAAAAAATATGGCGAGAGGGAGGGTGGAAAATATCGGCGGATCGACTCGATCCGACACGGATGGAGACGACCCGTCTAAGTAAAAGTCGACCCGACTCACGGAAAGTCATTTCGCGAGAGACTTAGTAAAAATACAGCGAGAGTGTAAGAGGGAGAGAGGAAAATATCGGCGGATAGACTCGATCCGAAACGGATGGAGACGACCCGTCTAAGTAAAAGTCGACCCGACTCATCGGAAGCCATTACAAAAAGGAACAGGAGGAATTTGCATGGATTTGGCGAACACGAGTTGTTGGTTATTGTGTCATTTGTTTACATATTGTACAAGAGTTTGTGGCTCAATGAACAGTATTTGCGAGTATTTTTCGTTAAAAATGATCTTCGGAGTTTTTATTAGTTTATAGTGAAATGGAGTTTATTTTGGTCTCTCTGTTCCGTGGAGGGGCTATTTTTTATTGCCTGCAGCAATGAAACGTTGACAAGATGTTGTATCAAGCTTTCAAGTGATAGGTGCGATTGTAGCCTTATTTTAGCGTTCTTGCAACAGCTGAGGCAAATACGCAAGCAAAACATACACCTTATTCCAAAATGGCGGGCAATTTATTATTCTTTTGTATGTATGTCAATTAGCCCTCTGGCTCATTTTCGCGTAAAAATTCTGTTGTATTTTACACATGCTGACGAGGCAACAAGAGCTAATTAACATACAGATAAAAGAATAATAAAATGGCCGCCATTTTGGATTAAGGTGTATTTCGAAGCTTAAATTCAGCATTCGACTTTGCAGTAATTTCTGTCCAGCCGATTTTGTGGAAAATTGCCCACAGTAAAGCTTGAAGTCTTGGAACTTTTTGACCTTACAGTGCGGCTACTGTTACCGGGGTCACCCAGACAAAGTTAACCAATCACAAAACAGAACGAGAACAATAGATTCCAACATTTTTTACTTTAGCCAATGAAATGTCGAGTACAGAACAATGAAATTTCAACTTGTTCCTTCGCCATGAAAACAGATCAATACAAGTTTTGGCTGAACAGCGTTGGATTTTCAATTAACTTCGATTCCATCTCGTTTGAACTTGACTTGTTTTAACAGCACGATTTGGAAGGTCAATGTCGGCGATTCAAATGAAAGAGAAACTCCAAACTGTGTGAAAACATGGAATGCGACGGCTGTACCGTATGTCTACACAAATAAAAGTGCTGGTGGTGGATTTAAAATAATTTGTTCGCTCATAACAGATTCAAGTTTTCTCTACGGTCAACGGCGGGATTGGAAAATAAATACACTTGACGCCAGCGAAGAAAGAATTCTTAACTGCATAAGTATCAGTGAAAGCGACGGTCATAGTTCAGGCAAATTAAAGAGCGGCCTACGGATTTGAAAACAACAAAAACACGGCTTTTTCGTCTCCGTGGTTAATTATAAAGTTTTATGCCCTTTGAGTTCCACGTGCTGGGTTCCGGCAGTCGGATTAAGCTGAAATAAAATTAAGTAAAAGAGAAATTCAAAACTGCATAAAAAGAGTGTCGGTCGTACAGAAACGGCGCATTCTTCAACATATATTTTACTGCGGCAAAAACCATCGATATTACAGCGGTTCGCCAGTTGAGTTATTATAATTTTCCAGACGATTCAAAACAGCTCCCTCGAGAAGAATTCAACTCTCTCGAGAAAAATTCATGAGAAAAAAACTAAACCGCCGGACTAGATGTTTTTCTTTTTCACAGAGTTAGAGGTCTGGTTTATTATTTCTATTTTTTGGCATATACAACTATAGACTTTCAATACTTTCAACCAAAATGACTTCTTCAAAACCGTTACGACCGCCTTGGGAGATTAAAGAAACCCATCTAGTGCTCAAACCGCAAAGAAAATCTGCAACGGAAAAAATTCTGACGACAATTCAATAACAAGAATTGAATTAAAAGAGCCGCTCTTTTTCAAATGGTTAGAAAATAAATGCTTTCAATGTATATATGCTACGCTGGCAGTGTGTCTTGTAACATTTGCAAACAGCCGGCGGTTGAGTTGTTATTTTTTCCGAGAATTCATTCGCCACGCAATTTGCCCAAACATACGGCTGTCGCGTTCACTGCTGCTTTCATACAGTTTGGAATCAGTTCTCGCTCACTTGCATGACACTTGACATTCATATATTCATGTAGCATGTGAAACTACTCAAATTTTTAAATCGAAAAGTCAACACTAGCGAAAGCTTTATTCAATATAAGCTTCACGAGTGAACAAGTTGAAATTTCATTGTTCTGTACTCGACATTTTATTGGCTCAAGTTAAAAATGTTGGAATCTATTGTTCTCGTTCTGTTTTGTGATTGGTTAACTTTGTCTGGGTGACCCCGGTAACAGTAGCCGCACTGTAATTAGAAAAAAATCTGTCGTCGTTTTATGAAAATATTCGCGTTTTCTTCAAAAACGGGGTTTTCTACAAACGCTTGTAACTTTTAATCGCTTATCTTATTTGCACTAAAATGTAAAGTCCTGTATAATTTGAAGACTCCTTTTATCACCCTACCAAAACTTACAAAAATCGGTTGACGCTTACATGACGAAAATTCGATTTATAAAAGGGAGCCTCCGCGCCATTAAATAGCCGCGGGCCACCTTAAATGAAGTGTTGGCTTTTGCACATTTTGCCTTTTTTTGCTCCAGTAAAATGCTCATCTCAGGGCCAGGTCGCACTACAATCAAATACAAAAATTAGCCCGTGCAAAAATTTCCAATAATTTGAAACCACAAACGGAAGTTCCAAAAATTTGAGAACATTTTACGGTCGCACTGTCCGTCTATGCTGTCGAAAACCTGCTCGTAATGACATAATAATCAAAGGGCAAAGGGCTCTTAAAGCCATCTCGTTAATGCGAGAGAATGTAAGGTTAATAAACAACAACAACAACAACAACAAGAATTGGAAAAGTTGGGTGCCTTTGATAGGTAAATGTAGTAAAGACGTGATAGGTAATATGTGTAAAGCTGCTAAATGGTTTATTGAAGTTGAAAGATTGAAAATACCTGTAGGTCTAATCGTAGAGTTGACATTGCAGTCATAGAGGACTTAAGGGCTCTTTTAGGAGCCACCAAATCAATAAAAGTCATGAGCAACAAAATAATCACGAGTATGAATATAAATAATTTTCATGTTAATTTAGCGTATTTGTTCAAAATAGTCTTCATTTTACAGCTGAGGGGAAACTTCAACTTGATTATATTAAGCGAATGAGCCGAGGCCAATTTGGTTGCTACGGGGGAAAATTATGAGGAGGGATGGGGGTGGCAAAACTACTTAGATTCAATCTATCTTTAGAGAGCCCTTTTACTTAGTTAATTTTCTATGTTTTGTATCAGTCACAGTATTTTAGTAGCAATGACTTGTATGGCATTACAATGGCGATTTTGAACGATTTTTTTCTCTTAAATCTCTCCTGCAGCAATTTTTTTTTGGTAATTGCCCAAACCCCCCCCCCCCCCCCCCCACAAAAATTAAATGGTCCGTCCCTAAGCAGACAACTGTAAATTGGGCTATTATGCCGTAGTTATTTTTTGTAAACACAAAATCATACAGGAAACTAGTTGGTCTTATCGTTGTCGGCTTATAATATTTACAACTGGCACATTTTATTTATGAGTAAGGTCAAGAGTGTACCGGTTTTCCCGCAGCGATAATTATTGAAAATGGCGACGAAAATTTGCGACGTTCACAAGACACCCTCCAGATTAGTTTGCGTTTTCCTTTGTCGAACGCAATCAATTTTCAAATCTTATTGTTTCTAGAGACAACGTTCAAACATTTTCTTTCATTTACCTAACATCGTGTCAGAACTTGCAATCAGCAAATTTCGTGTTGGCTCGATAAAGAAACAAATTGAACATTATTTGTTTTATAGACGTCGGAAGACCGGTTTATATTATGCGAAAGTACATAATTTGGTGTAGATGCAATTAGTTTTTATCAGTGGGAAGTAGACAGATGTAATATTTGGCAATGAAACACCCGTGTTGTCTTTTATAACATGCCATTTTGAAAACATCAAACAACCCCTGTATTATAGAGGTCGTATAATATTCAAATAATGCAAGAAACATGATGTTACATTATTTGACGCTTGCATTCTGTACTGGAACAGAAACTGGAAGTGCATCTTGTCTACCAATAATTGCTCGAATTTTAATATTAAATTTGCTTATTTCAATAAAACAGTCTTCCAAACTTTAATTACCAATCACTCCTGGAATTATTTTTTGTTAACATCTGTATATATGAATAAAATTCACGCTGCGAGATATTTTCTTTTGCACGACATGAAAAAAAATTGAGCCAACTGGAAAAAAGAAAAACATTTAAAAGAAAAATTGTCTTATCAACAACAGGGAAAAGACAATCGCTTTAATCGCTTTAGGTTTTCATTCCACTCTAAATAATTCATGTTTCCCGCTGTGTGTTTTTCGTTATTACAATTCTGGAACGCAGCGTAAAATTATCATATCAACATTTTATTAAACTAGAAAAATTAGTATCTAAATTGGTTTAGGGCGTTGATAAAAAACCTGCATGTCGTGGCTGAGGACGTATTTGAAGAACTCCACATGTAACTACGACTTAGGTTAAGGAAGCTTGGCCTAATTTCAAAGATTGAATTTGTCACTCTAAGGAAAGAGAAGGAAAGAAAACCGCTTTGAGTAAACACGGCCGTCTGTTGGCATCATGGCTACATTATGGCGAGCATTCGTGGGATACACAACTGTTCATGGTTTTCGCCATGCATTTGAAAGTCCTTCACGATTTTGTCGAGTGATATGGGCACTATTGCTTTTAGGAGCCACAGGATTGTACATATTTTTCGTACAGCAAAGTGTCAGAGAATACTTCTCCAATCCAGTTACCACTGACTTCACGGAGGTTATTCCCGAGCACGGGGATTTAACATTTCCCGCTGTTACCATTTGTAACTTAAATCGATTCGTCAAATCGAAAATCAACATGTTTGAAAACGATGAAGACTTTAACAAACTAGGTTTGAATCTGTCGGCGTGTGAGAAGATTAAGTTGGTGAACAAAGATATGAGTTGTGGACAGGGATTGCTGTGCGCATTCGAATTGTTTGGGGCGGAAATTGCTGCCAATTGCAACGAGACCACAAGACGGAGAATTATCAGCGTTTTGAACCAAACAAAAGAGCCAATTTTTAACCCTGAAGAATTTTTCGAGGCATACGGCCATGACTTCGACGATATGTTTTTTCACTATTGTAGATTCAGGGAGACGGAATATTGCACCCCACACGATTTTCGTCCGTCGCTTTCCGATAATGGCCGTTGTTTCACTTTCAACTCGGGTAAAAACGAAACCAAAGTTCGAAGCACAAGCAGGACAGGATCTTTTGGAGGTCTCAGTGTTATGATGGATGTTCAAGCAAATGAAAACACCGTTAGTGAATTTTCACGTGGACTGAGGGTTATAGTCCACGATCAAAAAACACATATCAACATTGAGAAAGGATTCAACGTATTCCCTGGATCACACACTTTGGTTCGCCTAACCCCAACAAAGGTGATGTTATAATTTTCGTTTATAACGTATCTGTTTGATTGTGGAGTTTTCTAAGATATTGGAAAATGGACTAACACCAAAAACGAACTTCTCGATAGTTTTTCATGCCGAGAATAGGCATAATAAAATTAGTATTTCATCCATAGATTTAAAAGTAAGAACCACCTATTTGAGACACTTTGTAAAGAACAATAATAATTAACAACACCGGGAAGAACTGCTCATTAGCTTTCATTTATGTGAAATTGTCACCCTAAATTAATCCACAGACTAAGAAAAGTAACGTTCTTGACCAGCACAGTCAGCACAGTGGACATCACCGCAACATATAACTGCTTATATATAGCACTGACTTTGGTCATACATTTTTTACCACAAAGATAAGTCTCACGCACAGATTTTTTAATTATGTTAGCGCAACAATGGAAAACTCAACCCTTTAACTCCATGAGTGCCAAATACAGGATATAATTCTAAAAAAATCCAAATTTCATTTTGTATATTATTGAAAACCAAATGGTATTATACAAAAGTACTGCCGAAGATGTTTCATTTAAATGGTCACACCATAGGATTCGTTCACAGTGGTTCACAGATTGAAAAATTAGACCTACACTGTAAGTATCCATTATTGACATTGGGCCGGGGTGAAACGGTTCATTGAATGGCTTTTTGTACCACAGACAGAACAAGAACTTGTAATGGCTGATAACTGCTCTATTTTATTCTGTCATATTTTGCTTTATTTACTGCGAACGCAAAAAATTTGTACTTCATCCTATTTTTCAATGGGCAAAGTTAGGGACACCTGCCTGAATCAAATTTAAATTAATGACTTAATAAGTACGGCATTTCTATTAAGTTTTATCATATTTTCCTTCTTTGCCTTTCAATACGGAAATGTATTCTAATAAAGCATGATTATTTTAAAAAGTTTGAGACACGGGCTATCTTTGTTAATCAAATTTATATGTATCACTAATTTTCACCTTGTTGTTTCATATTGCATGTGAATACGGAAAATTATTTTCAACTGGGCAAAGCTACGAGACACACCTGTCTTTGGTGTGTCTAGCTTTGCCTTGTATAACAATTAGAATAATTTATATTTCCAAAGGTTAAATGGTTGACAAAAAATGAAACAAGACAAATTAGTTTTTTACGGGCTTTTAACCTCATGGTGGGATCAAGTTCTGCTGCAATCACGTCAAAAGCGAATTTTATCGAATATTATTTACTCAAAAACCTCTAAGGAATTAGTGTCTTGCTATGTCATTCTCTTCATCCGATAGCATTTTAGCTTTGCACTCTTTTTATCGACTTAGGTTCATACTCACGGAAATCACTTTATGTTTCCAATGATGGAATCCCGATTTTACGAACTCTCGATTTTTCGAACCTCCCGATTATTCGAACCAAAACTTGTTTCCTTTGAATTTGATTTTAGTCGATGCCACCATCGATTTATCAAACCAAATTCCGGTTCCCTGTGGAAGGTCAAATGAAAAATCGTGATTCCACTGTATATATAAGTACCAGGCAGGAATTCGCTTTGGTTTTATGCTCACCTTTTACTAATGGACCGGTACTTAAAGGAATTTCTTCTACTCTCTTTAATAAAAGAATTTAGCTCGAGAAACTGACCCGCTGGGGGTAGAAACAAGGGGCGCGTATTCTTCAGAAAAATATGTTTGTAACATTTCAGTTACAAGTTGATCTACACCCGCTAATAGGTTATGTTTATGTTTCTTTTTGTACGGCCTTTCTGTGTTAGTAAAAAACCGTGATTACTTTTATTTGCCCGAGAATTGATTACAGAAAAATAGACGACGAAAACAAGGAGAGTGCTTTCAATTGGCAAATGTCGACTTATTTATTTTTCTTGTTGCTTGGTCTCGGTGACATAATGAGTATCGAGACAGTTTAAAAGTCAAAATCAAATAGGAATAGCCGGACACGGTTTCCAATTCACCCAGAGTTTCTTATTGTATGTCTTTATCTGTTTACGGCACATTGAAAACAATTAAAGGAAAAAAAAAAGACATCGTAAGATAGGTAACGCTCAAAAGGTAATGCCCAGTGAGTGAAAACAATGTAAAGTTATATTTTTCTGGTGTAAGATCTAAGTCATCTTTAATTTTCTCGCTGTTGGTGATATTTTTTTTACTTCTGCTAAGAGTAAACAGCCCCTTTACAATATAATTTTTATTATATAGATTTCAAAGTAATTTTCTGATCCCAAGGTTTCCTTTACCTATAATTAACAGAACGTTCGAAAGATACTTCTCCAAACTAATTCATCATACTAATGGCAAGTTTGAAAAATGAGGAGCAGTAAGTCCCAAGCTATCCATTAATTAATAAAGTTAAGTTGTCTTTTGCTTAAAATACGTTTAAGCAGGAGCTGGTAAGAATCCAAAGCGACTAAAAGATGTAAAATAAAAACAATGTCAGTGTAGGAACAAGTGTTGTCAAGGCTTTAATATAAAGTCTAAGGATCGCGCTTATGAGATTAAGTTACTTTACGTAAGTTACGTATTAAAAAACGTGCTTTGATTACTTTGCCTTTTTAACGTAGCTCTCGCGGGCCGAAGGCCCGCTGCGGAGCCCCATACTCATAGAACCTATGCATGTCATTTTTCATGGTCATGGCTAGCGGAATGTTTTGCGGGCGCGTCGTGTGCCCGCCCGCCGCCCCGAGCAATACTGTAGCTCTTCCAGACCTCTAGTTTTATTGGCCCCGATAACTCGCGGGCTCTTATGACGTCGCAAAACATGCGCGTATGACGCCACATCCGGGATGTTAGCAATTTTGAAACCAAAGCGAGGCTTTGTTTTTCGCGCGGCTACATGGCCAAATGTCACGTCAGCTGGGAAAACACCTTGATGTTTTGCTGTGTTTAGCGGAGAAAACCGATTCAAATTAAATTCGTTATTTCCCTTCGTTTTTTCGCGGTTTGCTACTCAAGACAGGGATACTAATTAAGGGATACTCAGAAGCCGCAAAAGTGGAAAAAGAAGAGCTTTCATGGATTAAATCTTGCTTCGAGGAACTTCGTTTTAATCAAGGCGGTGAGATGTTTCTCACTGAAGAAGCGGAAATGTAAAGAATTTCTTAACGGTAAAACAAATTACATTTTTCGATGGAAATCTATGTTGATATCAATCTGTGATTGACTTTTTCTTTGTGTCTAGTTAGTTTTAAAGAATTGTTTATAAAACGTAATCAAATTCAGTCGTTTCATGATTTCTTTCATCGAAGACAGCTTGGCCTCGATGCGCTATAAGTGGTTCGAATAAAAGTTTTCGGAAGAAGATTGTGTTGCCCATTTTTATGTGTTTGTTCATTCATTAAATAGGTTGAAAAGCGATTTTATGTAAACAATACAACACCTGGATTTTATAGTTCTGACTTCACTCGCGTGGCCTTATGCAAATATGTTTGTGTATTTTTTGCAATTTTGATTTCCAAATCACTTTCTCGGGAAATTTTTGATAAGCAAGAGGTGCATTTTATTCGGAAAATAGTCGTACTGGTTATTCTAGACGGAGAAAAAGTTGTTTGTACGGTGTAAATGTACTGTGCAGACGGTCTCGTAATAATGTTTTAAGAATTGCTAAAACTGAAAAATGGCCCGGTTGTCAATCTTAATTCTTGTGCTTCCGACCTTTCACCTCAGTTAAGTTTATCATCGGCTTTGTGTTCAGAGGGCGACGCTGTTAGGCTCAGCCTATCTATATATATATTAACCCTTTCACTGCCAGAGTCAATAATGGAGACATGTAATGTAGTTCTAACTTTTGAGTCTGTGGACGAAACCCTATGGTGTTACCATTCAAATCATAAAACCTCTTTGGCAGTACTTTTGCATGGTACCATTTCTTTTTCAATATTTTACAAAATGAAATTTTGGATTTTTCCTGAATTTCAGCTCCATCGACCCAATCAAGACCTGCCAAGGAGACGAATCAAATGGTAGTTGAAGGAAACAACAATCGTCTAGTCATCTCCCAAATAATGAAATAATTAAACTTCAATCTATAGTGTAGTGCAGCTGAAGTCTGGTAACTACTTGTAAAGACCTTGTTATTCATTTTGTTTCATTACAGTACCAACGTCTTCCTTCGCCATATAAGTCCCACTGCACGCAACGTGTTCTTCCTCAAATCCCACGTTACACCAGGGACGGCTGCTTTTCTCAGTGCCTGGCAAACAAGACTGCAGAAATGTGCGGATGCAGAATGATTGCGATACCGGGTTGGTTCATGTGTTTCATGCATGGCGAACTGTGGAAAAACTTAAAAACGTGCAGCATTACAAAAAAAAAGTTGGCCAGCTTTCATTTGAATGATCACAATTTAGTATTTCATCCACTGTCTGAAAAGTTACAACCACCTCTTATGGACAACATAATGGCAACACCATGCCACATGAGAGTACTGCTTAATAGTTTTTTTTTTGAACGATCACACTTTAGGATTTTTGTTCAAATAGAACCACACTCCTTATAAAGTACCGCCAAAGAAAGAACTACCAATAGCTTTGGTCACAAAATGAAGATGATGAATGCGACATTAGACTAAACCAATAACGCTTTCTTTTTTCTCTGTTTTGCAGTACCCGCGAACCTGCCAGTGTGCACCTTTCAACATCAGTTCTGCGTGGAGCAAAGTACAGGTATGTATTTTTGAAATCCACCACCCATAATACAGGAAACTTATCATGTGATGATCCCTGTCGAGAGCCATATTGTCCCAAGTCAAATCATACAATCTTATTCTTTAGTATGTGAATGATGGTGATGGATCGTGATGCCCCGACTCTCTTTTATTTTTTACAAACTAGTCTCCGTAGTTGATCAATTGATGATTTTTAATTACGTTTAGCTGGTCAGTTTAAATGCGTTCCTGGGACCGTATTTTCCAACGAACCCGTAATAACCGCAACATGAATAAAAACAGTATGAAGCATGAAGCAATTAGTAGTATCGCTAGTCCCCTCTGAATAGGATGTAGTCCATTTTAGAGTCGGCCCCAGTATTATGTTTGCAGGTACCCATATATACACAGGGCTGAAAGAAAACAATATAGAGCAAAGGTTCTGGCCCAAGAAAACAAGACAAAAACAGGTATTAGGCCTCCATTATTGAAGTTTGGACAGATCAAACGTCCAACGCGCTCTGACTATTTTAACCACCACTCTTCTACCGTAAAATCAGTCAGTTGCCAGGCTTTTGATGAAGTACTTTCTTTTCCTTCTCAACATTAGTGGGTACCAGTATCTTTTTTTCCAATTCTTTCAGCGTCACACAATCCTTTCACTTGTAACTGTGGAGTGGCATGTGAGGAGATGGAATACACAACCCAGGTTTCTTATTCTGAATTCCCGGATGATGGCGTTGGCAAGATCTTACAACTTAGGTTTGGTTATAACAAAAGCATGGAATATCAGAGGTAAGCGTATTTTTTCTACGAACATTTAAAATGGTGGATCGTTTCTCAGCCCGCCGTTTTCTAATCTTTACTAGCTCGCCAAGCTTTATTATAGTTTTACTTTATATAATTTTAAGTGAAAGACAAAAGTCAGTTTAAAAATGGAAATGAGGTTGGAGGTGAATAATGTCGATGAAAAACATGTAAGCATAAGAACAACATGATTTAAGTGTGAAAAGCAAGAAGGTTTGGATGAAACAAGCTTAACGCTTTCACTCTGAGTCAATTTAATGGAGACACTTTTGACTGTCAACGAAATCCTATGGTGAGATTACATTCAAATGAAACCTCTTCTGTAGTACTTCCGCGTTCTACATGGTACCATTTGGTTTTCACTAGTTTACAAAATGAAATTTGGGATTTTTCTTGAATTGTTTTTTGGCACTGTTGGTAGTTGAAGGGTTAACTGAGCTCCAGCTTCGCTTCCACTGTTTCCATAAACAACAACAACAACAACAACAACAACTTTGTTTGTACTCAATAGTCTATTTAGATGAATTAACAATAAGTAATAGAATTAATGAGAGTACTGGCTGCCCGAAATAACCATAATGGGCTAGAAAACTAGGGCAGCCATCCTTAGAAGAAAATAATTTATTATTAGGGTCAGGAACTAGTAACCTAGGAAACTCTTTTGATAAATGGATTTAACCATCTACAAGGCCCGCAGTTTATTTCACAATAATATATATATAGATAGCCCAAGCCTAACAGCGTCGCACTTTGAACAAGCTTAACTAAGGTGAAACTTAACTAAGGTGAAAGGTTGGAAGCAAAAGAATTAAGATTGACGAACGGGCTATTTTCAATTTTAGCAATTCTCAAAAACAGTATTACGCGACCGTCTGCACATTACATTTTTATAGACCGTTCAAAAGTTCACAAAAACAACTTTTCTCTGTCTAGAATAACTAGTACCACTAGTTTCCGAATAAAATACAGTTTATGTTTGTCAAAAATTGCCCGAGAAACTGATTTGAAAATCAAAAATTGCAAAAATACACAAACATATTTGCATAAGGCGATGCGAGTGAAGATAGAAGTGTACTATAAAATCAAAGTCTTGTTTTGTTTACGTAAAATCGCTTTTCAATCTATCTAATGAATGAACAAACACATAAAAATGGACAACACAATCTTCTTTCGAAAAAATTTATTCAAATCTCGATTAGTTTTATACGTTTAAAAGCAAAACTCGTACCATTTAATTTTAAGCTTTCTTCGATGAAATCCAAGAGATCGATACAACTGAATTTAAGCACGTTTTAAAATCAATTCTGCAAAACTAACAATAACACTAATAAAAAGTCACTCACAGATTGATATCAACCTAAATTCTCATCGAAAACTGTAATCTGTTTTACCTTTAAGTTGCTCGCTTGCTTGGAAATTCAAATCTCCGCTTCTGGTTCTGAAATCCGTAGGAAACAAACATCTCCCGCGTTGATAAAAACGTAATACATGAAGTTCCTCGAAGCAAGATTTTATCCCTGAAAGCTCGTCTTTTTCCACTAAAGCGGCTTCTGAGTATCCTTTAATTAGTATCCCTGTCTTGAGTAGCAAACCGCGAAAAAATGCAGGAAAATAACGAGTTTAATTCTCCGCTAGACACAACAAAACAACTAAAGTGTTTACCGAGCTCACGGCTGTGTGGCCGCGCGAAAAACAAAGCCTTGCTTTCAAGATCCCGGATGTTGTTCCAACACGGCGGCGGGCGGCGGGCGGACGGACACGCGCCCGCGAAATATTCCGCTAGCCATGACCATGAAAAATGACGGCGTAGGTTCTATGAGTATGGAGCTGCGCAGCCAGGCCTTCGGCTTAGCAAGTGCTCCGCTAATAATATTGGCATCATGTCTCTTCCTTTTCAGGAGAAATTTAGTTTTCCTTCAAGTTAGCTTTCAACACCAAGGATACATTCTTCAGACAGAAATACCCAGTTACACATTGGGCAGTTTACTAGGTTAGTGACTGAGAACTACTGAGCTTTGTTTTACAATGGCTGTCATTTGTACACTATGTCCAGGATTGCACGTAGGTATTGTTTACATCACATTTCACTGCGTTATTTGTCATGTTTATATTATTTCATATGTGACAGAATTATGTGTGTTATGGTAAATTTTTATAGATATGACACTTTGTGATGTCTTTTATTGCTGAAATTAATTTTGCTTTGTTTCAGGTGACCTTGGTGGGAACATGGGCCTTTTCTTGGGCTGCAGTTTATTGACGCTGTTTGAATTTGTAGATTTGCTGTGGAACTTCTTAGAACTCCGAGCAAACAGAGTTAAAGGCAAATCACAGGATCAGTCTGATTCCGGAGAAGTATGAAACACGAATGGGTAAAAAAATACGAGCAGAGCTTCAAGTACATGGCTGCAAAGAACAGCGAAGTTTATATAGAAAAATGCAAATGTGGTTGAAATTACATGGAGCCCTAACTTAACTGTGGCTTGTCGCTTTAGTCATGTTCTATGTTGGAAAAAGTTTAAACTAGAGAAGTGCCCAATTTTACTGAAATTAACCGGCAATGCTGCACGGTTAATTGAACTAAACTTTATATTATCAATCACAAGTTGAGGAATAACCTGTCTCACTGACAACGAATTGAAATGCCCTTGCAGCTGCTGTTAAAAACATGTGGGAACTTATATGAATCACTGGTATGATTTAAAGGCAAAACTGGAATTTAAACATTCCCCTTTTTAGAATTATAAAGAATATCAATTTTACCCGTGTGACCCGTGTTTCTCGCGCGCGCGTTCTTGTAATTTCGCCATATAAATAAATCGGCGCCTGCTGTATAAAAAGAAATGTTATACAACAACAATGCAACAAATGCAAATAATATAAAAGTGGGTAAAATGGGAGATATGAATAAAAACAAACCAACAATATAAAAACTAAGCTACAAAAAATGTAAAAAAATAATTATTTAAAACTACTTACTATATTAAAACAATATACTGCGATTATAAAATATAGATTACTTCATGGGCAGTGCGCACGAGTTGGAGATGTATCGGAAATCGAACGAGTGAGATTTCTGATACAAACCAACGAGTGCGTAAATGCCGTACAAAGCATTGTCCGTGGTGTAATTGGTTTACTTTATACATTTGTGATTGGACGAAACGCTTTTTTCACGTGCGAGAAAGTCGTTTCGCCATTCTGATTGGCTGCGAACCCCGAACGGGGTTTTCATACGCCAAGTTTCAATAGAAAATCTCAATAAGTATGAAATAACAGTAATTCCGTGATAGTAAAAGGCTTTTTTGTTACATTCGATCCTAACTGAAAAGGTGGCTCTGCCTGGTTGCATTTACTTAATACGTATTCTGTTATAGATAAAATGGTCATTAAAAGACTGTGGACATTTCTTAACCCTATCCAGACCGGGGGCGGGGGGCTTTTAGAATTCATGACAACATTATCCTGTGTAAATTTGATGGCCATAGCATAAGCGGTTTCAAAGTTACATGGGGGGGGGGGGGGGAGGGGGGCTTCTCGAGCCCCCCCGGTCCCAGACGGTCAAAAAAAGCCCGGTCTGGATAGGGTTAACTAGATTCAAAATATGCCCAACGCGCCTATTCTCTTATGTTTTATACTTTAAGTATTCTTAGGCCTCATCGCGTCTCTCAGATCTTAGTCATGCAAGCATGCAGGCTATCTGTAGTGTGCGGGGACTCGCGTAGACGAGTGTAGAGGTACAGAAGAACAGGGAACGACTTCAAGAACTTTATTCCAAAATGGAGAAACCCCGGCACATGGCATCCAGCTACTTACTGAGCATCATCATGCGTGCCCATACATAAATATTAATGATTATATAATAAAATAAATGCCCCCTCTCTACCTAAAGTAGGGGTAGACCAAACAATTAACAAACTAATGTAAGAAACTGTAACGAATAAATGTCTAAAAATCAGAGTCTTAACAGAACGTTCAAATCTGTTCAGTAAAATCTCTGGGGTGGTTTACGTGTACGATCCCTGAGAGGGTATCTCCGTTCTGGTTTCTCGGGTAGCAGTGTTGGCGGATAAGAATCTTGCTTGAACAGGTGTTGAGGCGTGGGAGTGACATCCGGTTCAGGATTAATAGCTGGAGTATCAACCACAGAAATGGGTTTGCTTGCCTCTGTCTCCTTTGTTGACGCTAAGGGCGAAGTTGTAATGTGATGTGGAAATATATCTTGGCTCTGATACGTGAGAGGTTCACGCAATAGCTCGGAGCAATGCATTGTGGGTATGAGCCTTGGGCGCATTTGTTCTTCATGTCGTTTCCAAAGAGTGTCACCAACTTGGACGTCATAATTTCTAGGACTAACTGTTCCCATAATCCTTCCGGGAACCCATTTTGCTCCTCTTCCGAAATTACGTACAAAAACGGATTGGTCTTGTTTCAACTGGGGCTTGTTGTCAAGGTTATCCTGGAAAACCTTAACTTCCTGTTTCGTGTTCTTGGCTCTCAGTGCACTCAATCTAATTATGAGTTGTCTGTTCATGAGTAATTAAGAAGTTGACTTCCCCTATGAAGTAGGCGTGGCTCTGTATGTCAATAAAAACCGGTCTAGTTTTGTCTGAACCGACTCGCCTGTATCTCCAATCTTGCTCAGTTTGTCCTCGAAATCTCCTACATAGTGTTCTGCTCGTCCATATGTAGCAGGATGTCCGGGCAAAGTGAGGGCATGTTGAATGTCATATCCCTGAGAAATTTCTGGAATTCTGCACTCGTAAATTGATGTTCTGGTAACCCGAAATAACTGAATACGGGCCTTAAAGCAGCAATAGTATTGGCTGTAGTGGCATGTGACATTGGTGCTACATCTACAAATTTAAATAAGCATCCACTATAACTAGGAACATTTTTCCTAAGTGGGGAACGGCGAAGTCCAAGTGTAATCGTTTCCATGGTCCATCTGGCTATGACCGCGAGGCATGTTGGGAAGATGCTAGTGACTTAGCAGCTTCTTGACAAGCAGCACACAATTTGATGGTTTCTTTTATTTCATTGTCAATTCAAGGCCACCACAAATACTTTCGTGCTAGCTGTTTCATTTTAACCATACCGAGGTGTTCGGCATTAAGTCTCTGAGTAGAAGGCTACGCAGTGATTCTGGTATTACAACTCTAGAGTTCCATAGCGGAATGCCCTCTTCATGAGTCAGATCCAGTCTTTTGCTGTAATAGGGTTGAAATGCTGGTTCAGGCTTTTCAGGCCAACCGTGCTGTGTGAAGTGTAACTCTTTGCTGAGTACTGGATCCTTTTGGGTTTCTATAGCAACCATTGAAGCATTCACAATCTGATCTCCTTCAATAAACATTATGTTTACAGTTACTTGTTCTGCAGGTGAAGGCTCAGAATTGATGGGTTTTCTGGATAAGAAGTCTGCGTACACATTGTCCTTACCAGAAATAAAATCAATAGTGTAATCATAAGCAGCTAGAAGAAATGACCGCCTCTTGATTCTGGCTGACGCTAACTGTGAAACCGGTTTATGTTCTCCAAGTAACGTGATCAAAGGTTTGTGATCTGCAAGAAGTTAGAAATGTCTTCCTAGCAAGTACTGACGGAATTTAGTAACACCAAAAACGATTGCTAGGGACTCGCGTTCAATTTGGCCGTAATTCCGTTTTCCACTGTTCAGTATTCTGGATGCGTAAGCATTAGGTTCCATTGTAGGTTGTAGCAATGCGGCTCCAATGCCAACCGAAGAAGCGTCGCAGTGCAAAACCAATTCTGCCGCAGGATCATAGTGGTGTAGAATAGAATCAGAACACAAAGCAGCTTTACTGTTCACAAAAGCATCCTGTTCGGTTTTTTCCCATTTCCAGGGAGTCTCTTTACGAAGTAACTTGTACAGGGGGTGCGGCGATTCTGCAAAATCAGGCACAAATTTGCGAAGAAAGTTAGCACTTCCAAGGAACGATTGTAACTCAGGAACATTGGCTGGTGGTGCAGCATCCTGATTTGCTTGCACTTTCTGTCACTCCCGACTCCCCTCAGTAAAGTTTGTCAATTTTTTGTTCTTTGTCACGTGACAGGGACCTTGTTTTCCATGTGCTCAATAGATTTGTCGGGAGCAAAGCCGATTGTGAGTTAGGTTGTTTAAATATTTTGAGTCTTTCTATTTCATCACTTGAAGCCGAACAGTTCGGTAAGTTGACTTGTTAAGTCGTCGATTGTTGAGAACATTGTGTGACAATATCTGTAATTTTCAGAAAACCACGTACACGTACAAGGATTACGAGTTGGTGTGAGTTTGATTGTGGACATTTTGTCGTCCGATGCCGTGCGGTCGTTTTCTCCTTAACCTTGTTATTTGGCTGTGCGTTTTCGCTGTTGAGTTTTGAGGCGTGAAATAAAGTGAGACAGTGTTTTTCATCAACTACGAGTTTGTCTTGATTCGTAGTGACACTTTCCCTTTGATGGGAGAAATTCAAGCAGCATAAATAATTATTGTGGTACCGAGATACACAATTTCATCAAGCATGAAATGAAACTTGTCTGGATTCAGTTTAAGTCCGCACTCCTTTAATCGCTGTAATACACGATATAGGTTTTCCAGATGCATTTCATCTGTTTTCCTGAAATGAGTATGTCGTCGATGTGAACACAACGCCCTAGTAGTTGCCTTAAGACATCTTCAATCGTGCGTTGGAAGATGGACACTGCATTTCTGACTAAGTAAGTCAGGCGTTTGTTCTGGTATAACCAAGGTGAGTGTTAATTGTAGTGTACTTTCGGCTCTCTGGGGTAAGTTCCAGTTGATGGTATACCTGGGAAAGATCAACTTTGGTGAATCTCTTCCAGTCATCCAGACAAGTTGTTCAACAATTTCTTAAGAGTTGGTACTGGGAACTGTTCCAGGTCTGACAACTTATTAATGGTGACAGAGTAATCGCCGCAAATTCTCAGATCACCATTTGGCTAGACGATAGGAACAGTTGGGGGGGGGGGGGGGGGTCATTCAGAATGTTGTACTTTCTCGATGATGTCCTTTGCTACTAGTTTCTTGAGGGCATCCTCATACTTGGACCGAACCGCAAAAGGTACTACTCGAGATTTGGTGAACACAGGGTTTGCGTCATTTAATCGCAATGACACCTGAACTTCATTAAGTTTTCCCGCCGTGCTGTTGTCAAACAGGTCAGGGTATCGATGTACTTTGTCCTCAACTGTAGTTGAAACGGTACAGAAAATGTTCTGCCCAGGTAATGTAAACGTAGACATCATGTTGCGACCAAGGAGTGATGGCCCCTGAACTACACGAATCAAAAGTCTCTCATGTTCTTTTCCCCCAAGCATTCAATAATGTCTCCGGTATAGCTCTACAGGATCACTGTAGAAGGTTTGAATGTATCAATTTGACATCCCAATTTAAAAAAATCAGTAGAACTTAGCAAAGTCACAGAACTACCAGTGTCGATTTCCATAGGAATCCCCCTGTCTTCAACTGTGACTGTAAATTTGTAAATGGGTGGGGTTGTAGCACTTTCAGAAGATTTCACACTTCTCACGTAAACAGTAAAAAGATTGTCCGTATCCCATTGTTCTTCACGAAGGTCACTGGCTGCGAAGTTATAACTTGGTGAAGTTGTAACTTGGTGAATAGTGTTATTACCCCTTTCTTTCTTTTTCTTGAAGCAAGCTTTAGCTAGATGCCCAGTTTTTTTACACGTCCATGTCGAGTTGCTGCAACTGCACGTGCCTGCCATATGTTGTAGGGATCCACACCTGAAACATCGTTTCTTGTTTTCTTGGTGATGGGTAGACTTCTTGTGGGCAGCATTTACTGCTTGAACTTTAGTACTGGACGTGTCAGCATAGGTATGCAGTTGCTTGGATTCTCTTTCTACTGGTTTGTCTGCCTGAGCTACCTTAACGGCTTATTCGAATTTCTTGTCTTCTGAAAGTAGTTTCTTCTTTGAAGCTTGACTTTTCACTTCCCCGACGAATTGATCCCTCAAGGCTCTAGTCAGATAAGGACCGAAGTTACAGTTTACAACCAAGCGTTTTAGCTTGTTAGCATACTCAGTTGCTATTTCATTGTAACCGGTGGACGGTGTGATGGAAGCGGTGGGTCTCTGCAACTTCGAGTACTTTGGGTTTGAAGTAGGCCTTCAAGATTTCTGTAAGCTGGTCGTATGTTTTCGTGGTGGGTAGATCTGGAAGACAAATTTCTTTAAGTGTACTGCAAGCTATTTTCCCGATCAATGAGATGGTAACGGCAACTTTTTTCTTGTCTGCAGCTAGTAGAACGACATCTGTAGCATCGTCTGCCACTCGACCGATATGTTATTTGCAACGAAGTAGGAGTTTAGTCCCTCGCTATAATCTGTGAAGTCATCGCCATCGAACGGTTCTAGGATGACAAATTGCGGTCCTAATTGCTGTGCCATTGTTATAAATCTATTTCGTTATCCTCGTCGCCAGTTTTTAGTGTACGGGAACTCGCGTAGACGAGTGTAGAGGTACTGAAGAACAGAAAACGATTCAAACGTCAAGAACTTTATTCCAAAATGGAGGAACCCCAAAAGAACATGGCATCCAGCTCCTTACTGAGCATACGTGCCTATACATGAATATTAATGATATATAACACTATCTATCAGATCAGAGGTAAAATATTTCCCATATATATATATATATATATATATATATATATATATATATATATATATATATATATATATATTTATACTGGAACCAACCAACCAACCCTCCCCCCCCCCCCCACCCACCCCCTTCCCTTGTACCACGGAGAGGGTATAAGTTTGCGTGTACGACTTCCGAGGAGTAATATTTAAAGTTGTCACATTTTCTATTTGCAGTTGCTTTAGAGTGCGACTACCAGTTTCCTGGCAGTGATAATTATTCAAAATGGCGACGAAATGGAAGAAGAGGTTCGTTTGCGTTCATAGGACTCCCACAAGATAAGTATGCGTTTTTCTTCGTCGAACGCAATTAATTTTCATATCTAGAACTTTGCATAAGCAATTTTTATGTTGGCTCGATAAAGAAATATATTAAAAATTATTTGTTTTCAAGATACCTGAAGACCGTTTTATATTATGCAAAAAGAAAATATAGTACATAATTTGGTAAAAATGTAATTAGTTTTTATCAGTGGGAAGTAGAGTTGTCTTTTATAACATGCTTAAAAATTTTGAAAACATCATTCGACCTCAATATGTTTCTTGGATTTGAATAATAATAAATAATAATAAAAGTCTTTATTTCAATCACATGATAAAAATACATATCATATATTACATTGAGGTTTTGATAAACTCCATATGGAATACTGTAGAAATAATAAGACATAACAACTGACTATACTATCAATCACTCCTGAAAAAGTTTTTTGCTAACAACATCTCTATATGTAAATAAAATTTACGCTGGCAAGATATAATAATTTTCTTTTGCACGACATGAACAAAAATTAAGCCAATTGAAAAAAAGAAAAAAACAGTTAAAAGAAAAAATGGTCTTGCCAACGACAGGGAAGGGACAATCATTTGAATCGCTTGAAGTTTTAATCTCACTCTAAATAATTCATGTTTCCCGCTGTGTGCTTTTTCGTTATTACAATTCTGGAAAGCAGCGTAAAAATACCATATCAACATTTTATTAAAAGTAGAAAAATTGGTATCAGAGATACGGCGTTATTGAACAATCTGAATGTCGTGGCTTTTATTGAGGACGTAGTTGGAGAACTCTACATGCAACTGCGACTTAAAAGAAAACTTAAAACTTAAAACTTAAAAGATTGAATTTGTCACTTTAAGGAAGGAGAAGGAAAAAACCACTTTGAGTAAACACGGCCGTCTGCAGGATATCATGGCTACAAAATGGCGAGCATTCGTGGGATGCACAACTGTTCATGGTTTTCGCCATGTATTTGAAAGTCCTTCACGATTTTGTCGAGTGATATGGGCACTATTGCTTTTAGGAGCCACTGCATGTTACATATTTTTCTTACAGCAAAGTGTCAGCAAATATTTCTCCAATCCAGTTACCATTGACTTCACGGAGGTTATTCCTGAACACGGGGAATTAACATTTCCCGCTGTTACCATTTGTAACTTAAATCGATTCGTCAAATCGAAAATCAACATGTTTGAAAACGATGGAGACTTTAACAAACTAGGTTTGAATCTGTCGGCCTGTGAGAAGATAAAGCTGGTGAACAAAAACATGAGTTGTGGACAGGGATTGTTGTGCGCATTCGAATTCTTTGGGGCGGAAATTGCTGCCAATTGCAACGAGACCACAAGACGGAGAATTATCAGCGTTTTGAACCAAACAAAAGAGCCAACTTTTAACCCTGAAGAATTTTTCGAGGCATACGGCCATGACTTCAACGATATGTTTTTTCACTATTGTAGTTTCAGAGAGACAGAATATTGCACCCCAGACGATTTTCATCCGACGCTTTCCGATAATGGCCGTTGTTTTACCTTCAACTCGGGTAAAAACGAAACCAAAGTTCGAAGCACAAGCAAGGCAGGATCTTATGGAGGTCTCAGTGTTATTATGGATGTTCAAGCAAATGAAAATACCGTTAGTGAATTTTCACGTGGACTAAGGGTTATAGTCCACGATCAAAAAACACATATCAACATTGAGAAAGGATTCAATGTATTCCCTGGATCACACACTTTGGTTCGCCTAACCCCTACAAAGGTGATGTTATAATTTTTATATTTTTTAATAATATCTTAGTTTTCTAATATATTGGAAAATGGACTAACATCGAAAACGAACTTCTCGAAAGGTTTTCATTCAGAGAATGGCCATAATAAAATTAGTATTTTATCCATAGATTTAAAAGTAAGAACCACTTATTTGGAACACTTTGTAAAGAATAATAATTAACAACACCACGGGAAGAACTGCTTATTAGCTTTCATTTATATGAAATTGTCACCGTTATTGCGAATCCACAGACTAAAGAAAGCAACGTTCTTGACCATCACAGTAGACATCACCGCAACATATATTAAACTGCTTTTATAATTCAACACATTGATACACTGCCAAAATATGGTCAAAAAGTTATCGACATATGTTATGTCTACATGACGTTTTACCAGCGATGGCGGTAAACTATAATTTCGCATTTTGATGGAAAGTGAAAATGACTGCTGCCTGCAATTTCGTGTTTTTGGGCGAGAAAGTGCGTGAACTATTAGTTAAAAAAGGGAAAAGAAAGGAAAAAAAAGAGAAGAAAAGAGAAAAATTATTGATCACATGGCTGAACAAAAAAGGCGCGAAATTTTCGCGTTGTTGTGGTCGCAGTGTTTCTTTTCTTGGCGTAGCTGAATGAAAGCTGGTTCAAAGTTTAATCGCTCGACAAAGAGTGAATGAAGGAGCACAATTTTCGGAAAATTCCTTTAGTAATCACCTCTGGAATATGATATAGACTTGATGCTTCCTCAGAAAAGTTTCTGATCTCGTCATTACGGCTGTACGTAGGAGCTAAAAAACGAGCAAGTTTTTAAACAACATTGATCGACTCAGCTCGTACGTCGATTTTTGAAAATTTGGTGCTGATGGAAGGGACTAAAAAGCCAAATCAACTACAGGTATGATGTTTTAACCGTTTCTTGTATCCTTTAGCGGTGAGACATATTGTCCACGTTGCCGTTCTTTCTGACTTTTCGTCGCTATGTTTAGGTATAGCCGTGTGTTTGTTCAATTTGTTTTGATTCTGAATTGAACTTTTTAAGATACGAAACACTTGTAACTAAGACATTCTGTGCCATTTTACTGTGTTTTAATTCGTGTAGTCACTACTCTGTCCCGTTCTTTAAGTCGACGAATGCTCTTCGTAGAAACTCTCAACTGATTGTGTACGCTAAATTAGTTTTAGCTTGGCAAAAGTTTCGGCATTCGCTGCTTGTTGTTTAAGAAATGGCGCGAGGTAAAATATAATTGTTGTAAGCCTTTTTACTTAATAAAAGGTTGTATATCTCAATGAAGTTATTCTGGAAACTGTGATTTGTTATCAATGTGTTGAATTATAAAAGAGTTATAGTGCTCAAGCTTGCGCAAATGAATATCGCCTGATCTTTAGCCGGAGATACAGTGCTTCGCTTTCGCACTATTACTGTTAAATATATAGCACTGACTTCGGTCACACATTTTTTACCACAAAGATATGTCTTATCCAAATTTCATTTTGTATATTATTGAAAACAAAATGGTAGTGTGCAAAAATACTGCCGAAAAGGTTTCATTTGAATGGTCACACCATAGGATTTCGTTCACAGATTGAAAAATTAGACCTACACTATCAAGTCTCCATTATTGACATTGGAAGTGAAAGGGTTCATCGAACGGCGTTTTGTACCACAGACAGACCAAGAACTTGGAAGGCTGATAACTGCTCTATTTTATTCTATCATATTTTGCTTTATTGCCTGCTAACACAAAAAAATTGTTCTTCATCATATTTTTTAAATGGGCAAAGTTAGAGACACTTGCCTTTATTAATCCAATTTAAATTAATTACTTATAAGTACGGCATTTCTATTAAGATTTATAATATTTTGCTTCTTTGCCTTTCAATACGGAAATGTATTCTAATAAGGCATAATTATTTTCAACTGGGAAAAGTTAGAGATTTAGTGATACAAATTTATATGTATCACTACTTTTCGCCTTGTTGTTTCATTTCATGTGAATACGGAAAATTATTTTGAACTGGGCAAAGTTAGACACACCTGTCTTTGGTGTGTCTAGCTTTGCCTAGTATAATTATTAGAATAATTATTTTATAATTCCAAAGGTTAAATGGTTGACAAAAAGTGAAACAAGAAAAAAATAGTTTTTTTGCGGGCATTTAACCTCATGGTGGGATGTAGTCCTGCTGTAATCACGTAATCAAAAGCAAATTTATCGAATATTATTTACTCAGACCTCTAAGGAATTAGTGTCTTGTTAATACGTCATTCTCTTCATCCGATAGCATTAGCTTTGCGCTCTTTTTATCGACTAAGGTTCATACCCACAGAAATCAATTTATGTTTACAATGGAATACCGATCTGATGAACCCTGAATTTTTCGAACCTCAGGATTATTGGAACCAAAACTTGGTTCCCTTGAATTTGATTTTAGTCGATGTAACTTTTGATTTTTCGAATCAATTTCGGGTTCCCTTTAGGAGGTCAGTTGAAAAATCTTGTATATAACAAGTACCAGATCAGGAATTCGCTTCAGTGTTATGCTCACCTTTTACTAATGAGGGTCTCCCAGGGGTTTCGGGGAACAAGGGAACATGGCCAATTTCAAGAGGAACAGAGAGAAAAATCTTAGGGAACACGGGAACATTGAAACAGTTTTGCGGATCACGGGAACAAACATTGTGAAGTGGAATCTGACAAAAAATTGAAATCACTTTTCTGACCTTTGTCCCGACATTGCCTCTTTTAAAAATAGATTTTGCGTCAGCTGCTATTTTCTAATGCAACCAACAGCTTGTCTGCAGAGTATGGCAGAACTAGACGAGATCTCGCGCGTGCAGAGCCATTTTTAGCCGCGTGCCCGCGTGCAATAAGATCGGAAGTCCGGAAGTCCGGAACACACATGATGCCGCTTGCTGAAGAATAGCAACACTATAAAAGAGTTGATCTTCTTTAATTAAAACAAGCATTAAAAAAAAGGTGAACACGATTTTGCCCGGCTGCTTTGAACATCTAAACCTTCTTTTTTCGCCAACAAGTTAAATAATTTACTAACTTGACCTGTTTGATGTGTTCTAAAAAAATAAAGCATATTTCAACTTAAAAAAACAACGAAGTTCTTGCTTATTTACCTCCCCGTTGCTGCTTGTGCAGAAGAAACGCGACAAACAACTGAAATTGCCCCACAATGCATTGCCAGCTTGGTGCTCTGCATCATCTTCTTAAAAATAATGACATTATTTGGCATTATCAGCTTTTAAAAATAATGACCTTAATGTTGTTAAGTGCAGCTGAAGTATTATAACTACTTGTAAAGACCTCATGCTATTCATTTTCATTACAGTACCAACGTCTTCCTTCGCCATATAAGTCCCACTGCACGCAGCGTGTTCTTCCTCAAATCCCACGTTACACCAGGGACGGCTGCTTATTACAATGCCTGGCAAACAAGACTGCCGAAACGTGCGGATGCAGAATGATTGCGATACCGGGTTGGTACATGTGTTTTATGCATGGCGAACTGTGCAAAAAATTAAAAACGTGCAGCATTACAAAAAAAAAGTTGGCCAGCTTTCATTTGAATGGTCACAATTTGGGATTTCATTCCCCTGATTAAAAAGTTACAACCACCTATTATATATGGTCAACATAATTAATGGGCAATTCCACATGAAAGTACTGTTAAATAGTTTTTTTTTTTGAACGATCACAGTTTAGGATTTTTGTTCGGATAGAACCACACTCCTTATAAAGTACCACCAAAGAAACAACTGCCAATAGCTTTGATCACAAAATGAAGATGATGAATGCGGCATTAGACTAAACCAATAACGCTTTCTCTTTTTCTCTGTTTTGCAGTACCCGCGAACCTGCCAGTGTGCACCTTTCAACATCAGTTCTGCGTGGAGCAAAGTACAGGTATATATTTTTGAAACCCACCATCCTTTATACAGGGAACTTATCATGTGATGATCCCGGTCGAGAGCCATATTGTTCCAAGTCAAATCATTCCGCCTTATTCTGTAGTATGTGAATGATGGTGATGGATCGTGATGCCCCGACTCTCTCTTATTTTTTCCAAACTAGTCTCTGTAGTTGATTTTTAATTACGTTTAGCTGGTCAGTTTAAATGCGTTCCTGTGACCGTATTTTCTAAAGAACCCGTAATAACCGTAACATGGATAAAAACAGCATGAAGTATGAAGCAATCAGGAGTATAGCTACTCCCCTCTGAATGGTATGTAGTCCAATTCAGAGTCAGCCCCAGTATTATGTTTGTAGGTACCCATATATACACAGGACTGAAGGGAAACAATGTAGAGCAAAGGTTCTGGCCCAAGAAAACAAGACAAAAACAGGAATTAGGCCTCCATCATTGAAGTTTGGACCGATCGAACGTCCAACGCGCTCTGACTATTTTAACCACAGCTCTTCTACCGTAAAATCAGTCAGTTGCCACGCTTTTGGTGAAGTACTTTCTTTTCCTTCCCAACATTGGTGGTTACCAGCATCTTTCATTTAATCCTTTCAGCGTCACACAATCCTTTCACTTGTAACTGTGGAGTGGCATGCGAGGAGATGGAATACACAACCCAGGTTTCTTACTCTGAATTCCCGGATGATGGCGTTGGCAAGATCTTACAACTTAAGTTTGCTTATAACAAAAGCATGGAATATCAAAGGTAAGCGTATTTTTTTCTACGAACATTTAAAATGGTGTTCTTTTTTTACGTTTCCACCGTGTTTGCCCTTGGATCGTTTCTCAGCCCGCCGTTTTCTAATCTTTACTAGCTCGCCAAACTTTATTATAGTTTTACTTTACATAATTTTAAGTGAAAGACAAAAGTCAGTTTGAAAAATGGAAATGAGGTTGGAGGTAAATAATGTCGATGAAAAACATGTAAGCATAAGAACAACATGAGTTGCATGTGAAAAGCAGGAAGGTTTGTATGAAACTAGCTTAACTCTTTCACTCTAAGAGTCAATTTAATGGAGACACTTTTGAGTCTGTCAGCCAAATCCTTTGGTGTGATCAAATTCAAATGAAACCTCTTCGGCAGTACTTCCGCATTCCGCATGGTACCATTTGGTACCATTTGGTTTTCAATAGTTTACAAAATGAATTTTGGGATTTCTCTTGAATTTGTTTTGGCATGGTTGGTAGTTGAAGGGTTACCTGAGCTTCAGCCTCGCTTCCACTGTTTCCATAAACAACAACAACAAAAACAACAACTTTATTTGTACTCAATAGTCTATTTAGATGAATTAACAATAAGTAATAGAATTAATGAGAGTGCTGGCTGCCCGAAATAACCATCATGGGTTTGAAAACTAGGGCAGCCATCCTTAGAAGAAAATAATTTCTTATTAGGATCAGGAACTAGTAACCTAGGAAACTCTTTTGATAAATGGTTTTAACCATCTGCAAGGCCCGCAGTTTCTTGTTTATTTCACAATAATAATATTGGCATCATGTCTCTTCCTTTTCAGGAGAAGTTTAGTTTTCCTTCAAGTTGGCTTTCAACATCAGGGATACATTCTTCAGACAGAAATACCCAGTTACACATTGGGCAGTTTACTAGGTTAGTGACTGAGAACTATTGAGCTTTGTTTTACAATGGCTGTCATTTGTACACTATGTCCAGGATTGCACGTAGGTATTGTTTACATCACATTTCACTGAGTTATTTGTCATTTTTATATTATTTCGTATGTGACAGAATTATGCGTGTTATGGTAAATTTTTATAGATTATGACACTTTGTGATGTCTTTTAACCATTTTCCAACTGCTTTCTTAAGTATTGCTGAAATTAATTTTGCTTTGTTTCAGGTGACCTTGGTGGGAACATGGGCCTTTTCTTGGGCTGCAGTTTATTGACGTTGTTTGAATTTGTAGATTTGCTGTGGAACTTATTAAAAATCCGAGCAAACAGAGTTAGAGGCAAATCACAGGATCAATCTGATTCCGGAGAAGTATGAATCACGAATGGTTAAAAAGTACGAGCACAGCTTTAAATACAGGGCTGCAAAGAACAGCGACGTTGTTATAGAAAAAAAATGAAAATGTGTTTGAAACTACATGGAGCCTTAACTTAACGGTGGCTTGCCGCTTTAGTCATGTTCTATGTTGGAAAAAGTTTTAAGTTTTTACCGAAATTGACCGGCAATGCTGCAAGATTAATTGAATTAAAGTTTATATTATTAATCACAAGTTGAGACATAACCTGTCTCACTGACAACGAAATGAAATACCCTTGCAGCTGCTGTTAAAAACAGATGGAAACTTTAATTTATATATGAATAAGTTTATATATGAATCAAAAGGCAAAGCTGGAACTTAAACATTCCCGTTTTCAATTCATAATGAATATTAATATTACCCGTGTGACCCGGGCCCCACGCGCGCGCGTCCTCAAACTTTCCCCCTATAAATAAATCGCCCTATAAACACATCGGCTCCTGCTACATAGGTTACGTGTGAACTAGCAGGCTAGCAGGACTTTGAACAACTTAAGATCGCGTACGATCGAGAAGTTGCTGGCTTTTATGTCATCAGTCTCTTTCCAAGTCGTCCATGCTTGTTTCGATGTTAGCGTGAAGGCCAAAGTAAGGTACCTGTTTGTATAAAAAGAAATATTATTTAGCAATAGAGGAACTAATTATAAATGCTAATAATATAAAAGTGGGTAAAATGTGAGATGGAAATATAAATAAAAACAAAATAACAATATAAAAGCTAAGCTACAAAAAATGCAAAAAAAAAAAAATTAAACCTACTTACTATATTA
This sequence comes from Cladopsammia gracilis, assembly GCA_022457155.1. NCBI lineage: Eukaryota > Metazoa > Cnidaria > Anthozoa > Scleractinia > Dendrophylliidae > Cladopsammia > Cladopsammia gracilis. The sequence continues at coordinate 517,582 of JAJGOT010000110.1, forward strand.
GAACTATATACTGCGATTATAAACAGTAATTCCTTGATAGCTTTTTTGTTACATTCGACCCTAACGAATGAAAGTCTGAAAAGTTGGCTCTGCCTTGTTGCATTTACTTAATACGTATTATGTTATATAGATAAAATGGTCATTAAAAGACTGTGGACATTATTGACGCATTTCTTAACTACATTCAAAATATGCCCAACGCGCCTATTCTCTAATGTTTTATTCTTTAGATACGCTTAGGCCTCATCGCGTCTCTTAGACCTCAGTCAAGCAAGCGGCGCGTCTTTGCAGCTTGTCTAGCTTCACAGCATCACAGCAATAAAGGATAGGGAGAATAAACGCCTTATAGATTATCCCATGCTGATGCTCTTCCTTAATTCAGCAAAGCATACATAGTCTTTTCCTAGCTTTACTGAGTAAGCTAGGGTACTTTACATGTGCAGTCCACGTAAGGGACTCATCTAAAATTGACTTATCTAAGATAGGAGTGTTTTCAGTCGAACAATTTATGGAGCGGCCATCTTGGTGTCCCACTTCATTAATGGGGACACAAACATGGCGGCCAAAACTTTTCAGTCTTAATTACGCAAAAATAATTTCATCACAAAAGATTGGATTCACCATACGGGTAGTTTCTTGGTGTTGCGGATGGTGTGATCACCAAATGACGTAAAACAAAAGATTCAAAAGACACTGAACAATGCCCACACCACAACACAATAGCTAATCAACAATGGCTTCCTCAACACCAAGAAACACCCACTATACGTTTTTGTAGTTTCTATTTTTTTTTCCTGGTATTCAGTGTTACTTGTTCCCGTTTCTTTATTTGGCTTGTTTTCAGCGTTTCAAAACCAACATTTGGTTCATGTTGGCGCCCCCGAGACCGAGCGCTTTCTTGCACGCTACAAATTTATAAACATATATCGTGCTGTGGCCGTTTACCGAAGTCTTGAAAAATCCATTTGAAGTCCACAGATCAGTTGTAATTTGCTATACTGAGATTGAAGTCAAAGAATTGAAGAGTAAACAAGTAGTATATCTTCCTGGTATACTATATCTCGTTCAAGGCTTCGCACATTCACGAGATAAAAATTACCACTAAGTGATATCTTTCCACGCACGAACATCATTACTGGCGTTATGCATTACGCTACAGACGCGAGTGTTGATATTTCGTCTGGGGTATTTATTTGCTAGCTTAACTAGTCTCATCGTAGGAATTGCATTTAAGGGTAAGCTGCTTGTAATAAGATTGGAAATTCACAGGCGGGCACGAAGCTCTCGAAACGCCTCACATGATTGGCTGAGAAAACAATAGAACAAGCAACAGAAGGATGGGCACCCAGGGCCACTAACATTAGAGGTTCTAAAAAGCTTCGTGGTACGAAATTCACTGCAGTGTGCAGAATCGAGGTTTCAAACATCATTCGCCCGTCATTATGAGCGAATTCTTTGCTGGCGTCGTTGTTTACATTTTGTTTCATTAGCGTACGAATTTATGCAGGAAAGGAACCGTGCTAAATGGGCGACCCCGTAGCTGTTCAAACAATGTGACAATGCCCCTATCCCTAACCCCTATCCCAGCGGGACAAATCTATTGTTTTCTTTATATAGCGAATCACAGACATCGTTTGGACAAGTGCTGGACTACCTTGACTTGAAAGAACTTATTAAACTTAGTAATGTATGCAATTTGCAGCTTTTTTCATGCAATATTTAAGGAAATCTGCTATCAAAAACTGCAAAATTGTTGGGTGGCAAAAGCGCTAATGAGCCATACTTTCTTTGTAAAAGTTTGAGTTTTTAAAACGTATTGCAGGAAAAGTATCTATTTTAATTTATCAAGCTCAAATGTTCAGAGAAAGATAATACCTTGTCATTGTTCAGGGTTGATTATTTTTTGTAGCTGGATTAGAAAATAAGGAGCTAATGAGGCAAGTTACTGCTAAGAATCAAAGAGTACATACTGACTTCCTGAAATAGATCAAAGAACTTCCTTCACCACTTCCTGTCAAATCACGATAAACAAATCACGTTGGCGAAATCATAACTGGTAAATCACTGTGTCTACAAAAAGGTTCTACAAACCGCACAGAAATCTTTATGGAGTCGCTGCTTTCGTACTCGAACTTCAACGGTTCTTTTGGGGATGTTCCTCTGAATCAATTGGACTGAAGCTTGGAAATAGTATTGCCTATATATTTAAAAACATACTGGGAAGATGTGAAACATTTCATTTGTTCGTTTTAAAATTATATGCAAATGCACTTGAAACTTTAAAAGAGTGAAAACGTCAAGCTAAACTGCATTTGAATGTAAAGCTCGATCTCTTTATTGCCGAGGAGTTAGTCAGAGCTGTTTGCAGGGAGTAATATTTTTATTATAAGGAAACTTTCTGTGGCAATTTAATGATAATTTGTTAGACCTATGGAATGTTTTGACCGCTTATATTTCAAACATGAAAAACACATGTTAAAAAAATGTTTTAGCGATTTATTCAAACTCGAACAGTTTGATTTGTTTGAAATTTTCCCATTTCGTGTGGAACGATGTGTAGATTATAACGCATTTATTCGCTTGTCGCGGGTAGCCCCAAAATCGAACGTTTTTCGTCATGTTTGTTTACCGTTTCTATGGAAACGCTGATTAGCATAAAAAGAGCATCATCCAAAACTATCTTCCAAGCCTAGCATCTGGTATGAAATTTAGATTCATTGAACTAAAGTAAGATTATGTATAAGCGCATTCAAAAATGGAAGTGTGGCCAAAAAAACTACTTCGAGCCACCTTAATATCTTCGTTATACGCCCTTGAAATATTTTAATCGCTTTGTTTTAAACATTTGGTGTTTCCTAATTTAAAAATAAATTACAAAAGCCAAAAAAGTTACAGGTGTTTGGCAAAGAGTGCGTATAGTCTAGGCTTGTTCCGACGACACGCTGAGCAACTAAAAGAGCTACAAAGTTGTTTGGCTGTCACCTCCAAGGTCCGTACCAGACAAGTACTAGAGTCATGTCATAATCTAGTAACATTTGAGTGTGAAGATGGAAATCTTAGTCTAATTGTGTTGATTCAAGTAAAACGTGTAAAACAATTAGTTGGTAAAAATTAGTTGGTAGTTGCATTCGTGATTTTAGAAGTGACAGTTGCAACCTCTGACCGGGGAAAAGGGAGAAATGAAAGTTAAGTTGGTAACAGTCGTCGTTAAAAGTCGTCAAAATGAACAAAATTGATATTGTTTAATTATCAATTCCACCTGGTGAGCCTTAAATATTCAATATATGCGTTCTCAGTTTTGTGCAAACGTTGCCTTAAAAACAACTCATACCGAAAACAGAAAAAAAAAAATTAATCATGTCTGCGCTACGTGTCCCCGCAAAAATGCTCTAAGCTGAAAGAAAGAAACACAGGTGAAATTGGGAATACGATGGTAATAGGTTTTTGGCAGAAATAAAGCACCGAATTGGAGGGTGATTAAACGTTTTTCAATGTCACGCTGAGGAACTAAAATAAGTGCAAATTCGTTTGGCGCTATGAACAATCGCTGCCTCGGTGACATACCAGGCACATTCAATAGATTCCCTTTGAAGGCGAAAATATATTTTAAATGTTTAATATACCACCGTTCCTTTCTACTGATCGTCAGCTTGGCAAATACAGGAAAAACCCGTCAAAGTAAGACGGTCGAGTGAAGACAGTTCTGCTTCTTAACACTCCGTAACACAAGGTAGGTCTGTGACTATAGCATCGATATAGCATACGTCTACATGTATTACTACATAAATAGCATGACATTTTCACTGTAGTTTATTTGGGGGATTGGTGATTTCCTTAGTTATGTGGGATGAAAATTTTGCGATTTCGAAGATTGGTATTTTTGGCTGGGTTTAATTTATGCAATTCCAAAAATTCATCGGCAACTAAATGAGCTAGTTTATGAAGATGGAACTACTAAAATTAACAAAAACACAAAACTATAACATTACACGATAAGAACTCAAACCAAACTCGACGATATATAAGTGGGTTGTTGTTACGTCTAGTGGGAGCCTGGAATTGGCAGTGACAATCCTTCGTTAACATAAAAGTGGAGTAAATTATTTTTATGGATAATAATATTTTTGCATGAAGTTGGATTTTTGTTTTCATTTCAACACATAAGTCAGAAAAAGTTTTGTCTTATTGAAACGAATCGAATAACTCTCAATTCCGTTTGTTTTCCTGCGACATTTATCTCCATTTTACTTTGGCATTCGTTTATTCGCCTTGTGTTTATCAAAATTTCGAAACAAAGCAGCACCACAGGAAATAACTCAGTGATCGGTAATTTTCATTTGAAGTAGAGCCACTTGCTGTGTGGTAACTCGATAGACAAGGACACAGTGAAAGAATAATTTGACAGACAAAGCAACCACAAAAACGTTCCAAAATTCGTGGAAGCTCGGGTTTATAAGGGCGTTAGGTCATCGATGAATGATATTACAAAGAAAAGCCATAGCCATTCATAAACGAAAACTTTACAAGTAATGCTACCGTTTTGTTAACAATTTCTATATTAAGGAACTGAAACTATTAATAGGTGTCTTTGACTACTGCTGCTCGAAGATAGGAATGGATTGGTACACAGTAGGCTAGATTTTCCCCATGTCTCATGTCTAAAAAAATCAATAAAACATGGTTGTGATTTGTTCTCCTTTTGATGTTCAAAGAAAATTTCTAAATGAGTAAATCAACCTCGTTCCCAGGGCCTCTCTCTCTCTTCAGCTACGTCATCATCGGCAGAGACCCTGGTTGCGGCTGGTCACGTGCCACCCTGTGACAAAATATTTTCCATCGGGGTAGGATCAATAACTACTTTCGTTGATCTTCTCGAACATACAGAAGACTAAAGAAATGCCTGTCAAGAGGCTCATTCGTTCAAACACACAGGCATTTAATATTTTAATATGTACACCTTTGAAAGCCTCAGGTCACCTTGTAAATTCAACAAAGGTAAAAAGAGCCAGATGTTTATTTATCCAGATTCGAATTCGATATTGCCTGAACAAAATATAACATCACACACATCAGCACATCGTTTGCTTTATAAAATGATGCTTTTATTGACCAGAATGTAATAATTCTTGTAGTTTGCGTGCTGCATTCGTGTCTAAATCTTAGCTTGCAGATAAAGTATAAAATATCATCTGTATAGTGTTGCCCAGTGTAATATACTGATGTTGTCGACAAAGTGAATTGATTTCGATCGGTCGCCTATTCTCTGAGTTCAGTTAGGTTTTTCGGCTAATTGGCCATCTGACAGTATAAATTTAGCATGAAATAAAGCATAAGGATAAAGATTACCTCAGTATTCACATATTTAAGAGTCTGATACTGGCTTAATGTCGAATTCAGCTCGAGCTCGGTTCGTGGCATTTACCAGCGCGAAACATTGACCGTCGCGGCGTTTGTTTCCATCCCTGAAGAAACGAGGTTTTTAACGTGCTTTCCGTCGCTCAGAAACGTTTTGGCTGAGTTGACAACAACATGAACCGGTTGCAGGTCGAAAATACTTGTGTGATCACGAAATGCTTGGCTATAAGCTTGTTCTGATGACCGATAATTCCTCAAAACACTTCTCCCCTTTCTCGTTAAAGCGACAATTATACACTTAACTACCCCTCCCCCTAACATAAAGTTTTGTTAGCACCCAGATTCTGGGAGTCACGTAACCAGCCGCAACCAGGGTCTTTCCCGATGATGACGTAGCTGAAGCGAGAGAGGTCCTGGGAACGAGGTTGATGAGAAAATTACCAATATTATTTGCACAGTAATGACCATGCAGACTCAGCCAAATTGCTTTCTTTCAACGGGAACTATTTCAGGTGTAGTTTTATTAAAAGATAGAAATCATTTCAGCCGAACATTAGTAAGGTATGCACTCATTAGGTTCTTTTGTAACTTTTTGTGACGTTTCCTTAACCCTATTCGGCCTCGGCTTTTTTTTGCCCCTCCCTCGTAACTTCAAGAACATTAAGGCTATGACAATGAAAACTAGAAGGTACATAGAACGTCCAAAACTGTCTCCTTTGCGGTCCGCACAATGGAACGATGACGTCATATGACGTTGTTATTAGGTAATTAGTTATACGGCCGCCATCTTGGATTTCTGAAATTTTTTGAAATTTTCCTCTTAAAAACCGTCCAAATTGACTCTGCAAAATTAATCAAAACCAATATTAAATAAATGCTAAATGACGTAAAACTATAAAAGTTATACCAATTAATCATTGATCATGCGCTATCTTTAATGCGAAGCTATCTCTCTTTTCGCCATCAAAGAGTGAAGCTCGGTACGGCATTCTCCACGTGGGAAGAGGTGTTAAGGGGAGTCCCTCAGGACTCTGTCGACTTGGGACCTACATTGTTTAATATTTTCATAAATGACTTGGCGTATGCAATCACACGATGCAAGATTATCAATTATGCAGATGATACAAATATCCATTGTTCCAATAAGAACGTACGTGCTGTTGAAGACTATCTAAATAGTGATCTTGGAAACGCAACTACATGGTTTATTCAAAATGGCATGAAGCCAAACCTGGAAAAGTATCAGGCTATGGTCCTCGGCAGAACGAAAGATAAGCTACTTTTTAAATCAGATGATATTGATGTCAGAACCACAGAAAAGACTAACCTCTTGGGGATTGTACTCGACAGTAAGCTGAAATTCGACGATCATATTTCGTGCATTTGTCGCAAAGTGAGTGCTCAAATAAACGCCCTTAATAGACTGAAAAACATTTTACCACTTAAAACCAAGGAATCGTTGTATCGTTCGTTTACACTGCCATATTTTTATTACTGCAACCAAGTTTGGCACCACTGCGGAAAAAGAAACACTACTAAAATAGAAAAAGTCAACAAAAGGGCGCTGAGGTATGTCTATAACGATAAACATGCATCCTATCAGCATCTCTTGGAAAGAATAAGACTACCCTCCATGGAATCTCGAAGAATTCAAGACATGTTATTGACAATACACAATTATAGTATTATGAACAAAGCACCACAGGCAATTAGGAATCTCATTAATTTACGCTCATTTAAGTACAATCTCAGACGCCAAGAATATGTTTTATCTTTACCTAAAGTTAACACTACTAAATACGGACTGAAATCATGGAGATATTTTGCAGCTAAGAAATGGAATGAACTATCAAATGACATTAGAACAAAAGTGGGCACCGATGAAATTGTACACAGAATTAAATCGTTAAATTTCGGAGATAAGTAAATTTGTAATATTAGTTTTAATTAGCATTTTTGACTGCGGCGGTAATATTGTAATAATAGTTTTAATTAGTATTTAATCAGTGGTTTTATCCGATGTATTGTTATATTAGTGTTGTTTAATTGTTAGGTTTTAACTAGTTATTAGGTGGAATACCTGTAAACTAGCTTTTAAGCTAACAGTATATCCACATTAAATAAAGTATGTATGTATGTATGTATGTATGTATGTATTTTCCTCATTCAGAGGTACAAATATGCAAACTTCAAAAAACATGGCTGTCAAAATCTTATTGCCATGGAAACATCAAGTCATGTGATCAATAAATTGTCATATCAAATTGTTGCCAGATAAATGTTAGGAAAAGCCACAAAGTTTGATGGCGTTTCAATAGATATTAAATAAGTTATGAATGTTGAAAGTTAGCGCGGGCACTTTTACAAGGCTTCATAACATACTATCCATCGAGAAAATCGGACAACTTGCTAAAATAGCTTTAAATGGTTTGAAAAACTGATACGAGATTTCATTACGTTAAACAGCAGAACTCCTTACGTAATATACAACTGATTTTATTGTATGTTTACTTGCAGCAGCCACTCCTTACTTGTGCATCAACCATGAAAAGACAAGTGAAGCCCATCGACAATTCGACTGACTCCTTGAAGGGCAAAGTGGAAGCGGAAAAATGCGATCCCTGGAAATGGCAGGTTTTCGCTTCCAACACAACTCTCCATGGCCTAAGGCACGTCTTCCACAAAGGCTACTCCTTATGGAAGCGGTTTATCTGGTTGCTGTTTCTTTTCTCCGCTACCGGCTTTTATATGTATATTGCGACCGTCAGCATGAAAAAGTATTTTTCATTGCCAATAAAAACACTAATTTCACAAGAAACGCCGACGAATGGCTTGAATTTCCCTGCTGTGACATTGTGTAATCTAAACAAGTTAATGAGATCGAAAATAAACGTGGCTGACGACGATGAAAACTTTCGAAAGATGGAGTTAAACATTAGCGGATGCAGTGAAATACGTAAAGTTCGTGGTAATCTTACTTGTGGTCAAGCAATGCTTTGTGCTTATCGATGGTATGGACCGGCTTTGGTAAAAGGCTGTAACGAATCAACTCAACAAAACATAATAAAAGCTCTGAATCGTTCATCAGAACGTTTGTTCAACGAAGAGGAATTTCTCACCAAATATGGCCATGAAATACGTAGCATGTTTGTTGTCTATTGCCGTTTTAAATTGAGAGGTCTATGTTCCGACGAGGACTTTGTCCCGCAACTTACAAAAGAAGGGCTGTGCTTCACATTTAATTCGGGTTATAATAACTCCGCCTTGCTCCATACAACTTTTGAAGGTACTGAACTTGGCCTTAACATTCTACTCGATGTTCAAACGAACGAGAGCACCTTGAGTAAATTCGCGACCGGATTCAAAGTAATTATACACGATCAAAATACGTTTATCAATCCGTATGACGGATTCGATATCTTGCCTGGCACCCTCGCGTCGGTTTTAGTTAAGTTGAAAAAGGTTAGTTCTTGGTGACGCTTGTATAGTTATCAGTTGAATGCATAACCTTTAAAGTGCCCCTACGGTCAAATTTTATAATTGTTTTTTATTTCATTTTTCGAAAGAAAATATTGTAATTACTGACCAGTCCAAATCGTTTTTCAATCTGATCACGGGAAAGCGGTTTTTTATGACTGTACTTTTCTCGTTTTCACGGCCGCCATTACATTTGCATGTTCCAGTAGTTTCAAAAGAAGCCGGAGAAAGTGACGTCAGACTCGCTGGCTTAAAATTGCAGCGTGTGAATACAGCTTATTTAGTATGCAGAACACGAGTTTGGCAATCTGAAAGCTCAAAATTCCCGTGCCGCATACTAAATAAGCTGTATTCACACACTGCAATTTTATGCCAGTGAGTCTTTTTAACCGAAAAAATCCTTAAATAAATAAAAAATAAGGAAAATGAAAGAGAACCTATGCAACTAAAGGCTAGTTTCAACTTCATATGTGACACTTTACATAGATGACTTAACTTTTCTAGATCATAAGACTTCCAGAACCCTACCGAACAAACTGCCACCATTTGGACTTGCCAGGAATTGGATCATACACGAAGGACGGCTGCAGATACCAGTGCGTCTCAAACATGACCATTAGGCAATGTGGATGCCGCCGGCCGGGACTTCCAGGTTGGATTTGACTTTTGTGTACGCAATAATCGTGATCATAATTATTTAGTTTTGTCGATTGTTTGTTCCACACTCGTTACATGATGAACATTACATCCGACCGGTGTACGGAATCATCCGACCCGTGTACGGAATCATCCGACCGGTGTTCGGAAGGTCATAGGTTCGATTCCTGTCGGGGACTTTTTCTTTGTCCCACACTGACATGATGAACAGTACATCTTTCTCATTTTATTGCCGAGCTTAACATCTTCTACCATCTTTCTTCATATACACCAAATTGAAGAAACGTTGTCGGGTGAAAAGCATAAACCATGGACGATGCTACCCAAAGGCTTACTGGAAAGTTGGAAAATTTTATAGAATTTTACAAGCTTGCCAATGCTGCCTACCCAGAGTCCCATTCGGTCTCATCGTTCATGGTTTATGCTTTTCATGAGTCAACGTTTCTTCAATTTGGTGTATATGATGCTCGATTTAGGGTGTCAGCTCCATTGCATTAGGTAAAATTATGTATTTTCATATATTCTATGGTATTGTATTCTATTGTATTGTCGTTCTTTTGCGTTCTAATATTCTATTGTTGTAACAAAAGAATAAGGCCCCGCCCCGTGTCCCCAATTAGTATACATTGTATGCTAGCGATTTTGACACATTAATAAAGTTCTTATCTTATCTTATAATGCGTCAACTTAAGGTGACTCCCAACACTTTCCAGCACTTTCCAAGACTTAGATTTTGATGGGTTATTATAACCACTCTTTATCAGTTGATGTTACAATCATGTTACCAAACGAATGCCTAATGAATGGTGAATACATTGTTATCATTTTTTTTGACACAATATGTTACCATAGCAACAGTATAATGTGAACTCGGTGAACCCCATTTTTTATTGTCGAATTTTGATCAGTAGGATACGATGCAACTTTTGGCAAAGTTTAAAAAAATTCTGTACATGGGGTTCAGAGCCACCTTTCATCATCATATCCTTTTCCCTCTGAGGGAAATAGGGCCTTGTGTTCTCTCTCTCCAAGCTTCTCGGTCTTTGGCACAACTACCAGCTTCTTTCCAACCTTTGAACCCAAGTTCACCTCGTTCTCTCTCTACCGCTCTTCGCCATGTCTCCTTCGGCCTACCTCTCTTACGTCTTCCTTCTTGGGTCCATCTTACTACTATCCTCGTGTTCTCGCTTGCACTTTTCCTTAGCACATGCCCAATCAGTTTCCAGCGTCTAAGTCTTATCTGTTGTGTGATCTCTTTCATATTCGTCTTGACTCTTATCTCTTCATTTGTCACTTTCATAGGCCAGTAAATCTTCAGAATTCGTCGTAGGCACTTTTGAAGGAAAACATTAAGCTTGGTCTCGTCGCTTTTAACCATTCGCCAAGTTTCGCAACCATAGAGAAGGACAGCCATTACACTAGATCTAAAAATCCTCAACTTGGTGTTTATACTGAGTTGACTGTTCTTCCAGATATGCTTTAAGTTGCAGAAGACTGTTTGTGCTTTTCCCAGCCTGGCACTTATATCCTCACCTGCACCACCTGTTGTTGTGACTGTAGCGCCAAGATATACAAACTTCTCTACCTCTTTAATATCACTCCCTTATAGTTGGATCTTTGTTCCAGGATTAACATTCCATTTCATTACCACTGTTTTTCCTAAGTTAATCTTCAGCCCGGTCTTCTTCCCGTTTATGTTAAGATTTTCGACCTTTGTTTGCATGTCCACTATCCTACTTGCAACAACATCCACATTATCAGCAAAGTCTAAGTCCTCTAGCTTGCTCGCGAATTGCCATCTTATCTCAGTTTGCCTTCCTTCAATAGTCCTTCTCATTACCCAATCAATCACTAGAAGAAAGAGAAATCCAGACATGCAACATCCTTGTTTCACCCCTGTCTTTACATCAAACCAGTCGTAACTTCCAGAACCGTCTACCACAGCACATTTGCTCTGTTCATACATTGCATTTACCATTGTAATCAATTTTGATGGAATACCATACTCTCTCTCAGCTGGGACGAGTGGCTGACCATGGCGGTCATGGTGGAGTAAGCTCCGCGGAACCCGAGGCCAAAATCAAGCAATTTTGTAAAATGCAGGAGGAAAAAGATCGTGCGTCTCGAAGGAAAAGAGACCAAGTAAGCAGTTGCTCAACAGACGAAACTTCACCTATAATTCATGAAGCTAAAAGGTAAAATTTCAGTCTTGAAGATGGCAGTCCGAGCGAAACCCGCGCAGAAGGAAGAAGGCCTTCGGTGATGGACATGTGAAAGATGCTATCCAGAATTGAGAAAAATACTCTAGAATTAATAGAAGACAACAAGAATTTAAAAGAAACTCTATCCTTAACTCAAACGAGAGTTCAAGAGCTCGAAACGAAGAACAAGAATCTAGAAACGCAAATAAGTGCGATGAATAGCAAGATAGCCAACTTAGAAAAGAACACTTCGGACAACGAGAGAAAAATAACAAAACTCCTGGAAAGACACGACGACCTTGAGCAATATACGAGAAAGTTCAATTTGGAAATTCACGGCCTGCCAGAACAAGAAGCAGAAGACCCCGCCGAATTGGTATTAAATCTAGTAGAAATTATTGATGTCGACGTACAACCTGAAGACATAGACATTTGTCACCGGCTAAACAAAGGTAAAAATAAACCGAGACCAATTATTGTTAGATTTTCAAATTATGAAAGTAAGAGAATACTATATGGATCCCGTTTTGAACTAAGGAAACTCGACTTAACGACTCAATTAGGTACAAAGAAAGTTTACATAAATGAAAACTTAACATCTCAACGGGCGCTGTTATACAGCAAAGTTCGCCAGAAAATCAAAAATTCTACCGGTAAAGCCTGGACAAATGATGGAAAAATTTTTGTTAAACCAAGCCCAACATCACCTGTAACTCGTATTACCTCCGAAGAGAAACTAAACGCTATCCTAGCTTAAAATTGTACTAGATTTTAGCTTACGCGTTTTTATTAATCAATTTATTATAGCGTAATATTATTTTGTATCCTGCTCCCGGTAATGCAGTATATCATCGTGCACGATTAGCAATGCAAAAATTTAACTATCTACAATGGCCTTGGGACCCCGCACTCATTAGATTTAACTGTCGGTTTTTTTTCCCAGGAGAAGTTGATTACCTATTGTGTACCGCGTTTGTAATAGTACCGTGTCTTGTGTTAGTTTGCATGTATTTTCTCTTCTCTTTGTTAAATTGTTGTGTTGTTAATGACCAACCTTTTAAAAGTAATATCTTTAAATGTTAGGGGTTTACGCAATCAAGTCAAGAGAAGAGCTATCTTCTCATATTTAAAGAACCAAAAAGCCACCATATATTGTCTTCAGGAAACATTCTCTAAAGAGGAAGATGAGAAGATCTGGTCTGCGGAATGGGGAGGCCAAATGCTCTTTTCTCACGGCTCTGAACATTCTAAAGGTGTTTGCATTCTTTTAAAAGCAAATTCTGCATGTACATTGCACCCTATAGATGTTGATCAAAACGGCAGACATATAATTGCAAAAATTAGAAAAGGTGATGAAGAATTATTCATTGTCAATATTTACGCACCCAACAACCTTAAAGAACAGATGATGTTTATTCGAAATGTAAGCACAAATCTTGTATCTAAAACGGATATCACGAAACTAATTGCTGTAGGTGACTGGAATAGTACCCTGTCCTCCAGGGACAAACGTGGCGGTCTCGTGTGGAAAGAGACAAGTTATAGAAACTCGATTGTCGATCTCATGAAAGAGTTAGATCTTGTTGACATATATCGAAAACTCCATCCAAACACCAGAGCTTTTACATATGAAACGAAAACCTCAAAGATAAAATCAAGAATTGATTTTTTTCTTGTATCTAACACCATCGCTAGCAATGTAAATACAGCAGAGGTCCGAACTTCGATTGCCCCCGATCATAAAGCAATTTTTTTGAGCCTTGAATTTGGAGGTGAATTTAAGAGAGGCCCGGGATCCTGGAAATTTAATAATCAACTGTTAGAAGACCAGGACTATATAGATCTTATTAATTTATCTTATCCAGGGATTCTAAATAAATACAAAGACGTAGAAAGTAAAAGACTCCTCTGGGAAATTATTAAAATGGAAATTCGTTCTATAACTATTAGCTATGCCAAGAAAAAAAGAGCTCAGCTTAAGAACAAAGAAATAGAACTTCAGAATCAAATCCAAGAATTGGACTACAAATTTGGACTACGAATTTCTAAGCTCCAAGAAAGTGGAAGAAGAGGATGACTGGAACGCTAACTTTGATTTATTTACGGAAGGCCTAAAAATTCCACGGCTCACCAAAGAGGAACAAGAAGATATGGACGGCGATTTGACAAGTGAAGAAATTAAAAGCGCACTAGAACAATTTCAGAAGAATAAAACGCCTGGCGACGATGGTTTCTCAATTGAATTTTATGAATCTTTTTTTAAATTTAATTGAGAAGAATCTCCTGGACTGTTACAATGAGGCCTTTAATGAGAACAAGCTCTCTAAATCTCAAAGAAGAGGGATCATTTCTCTCATACCAAAAAGTGAGGAAAACTTGAATGAAATAACGAATTGCCGTCCGATAACCCTCCTAAATGTCGATTATAAAATTCTCGCTAAGATGATTGCAATGCGTATAGAACCCTCCCTTCCATCATTGATCCATACGGACCAAACGGGCTTTATAAAAGGAAGGTACATCGGACAAAATGTAAGGCTTTTAAGTGATTTACTGAACTTTACTGATGAGAACCAGATTCCTGGGATCCTTCTATTTGTAGATTTCGAAAAAGCTTTTGATACGTTAGAATGGACTTTCATACAAAAGGTCTTAGAAGTGTATAACTTTGGTCCAAAGATTCGAAAATGGATCTCGATTCTGTACAGTGATATTGAAAGCGGAGTGATGAATGCCGGCTACATGACAAATTACTTTAAAGTATCGAGGCGTGTACGGCAGGGATGTCCCCTCAGCCCCTTCCTTTTCATACTTTCAGTAGAAAACTTAGCGTTGAAAATTCGATGTGAGTCCTCCTGTGAGGGCATAACTCTACCAAACTCCCAAGAAGTGAAACTAACGCAGTTTGCAGATGACACCACTTTCATTGCAAAAGATGTTGCATCTCTTAGAACTTTTCTGAACACGACAGCTAGTTTCGGTAAATTGTCCGGTTTGAAATTGAATAAAACGAAGACAAAGGCAATGTGGATCGGCTCCCAAAAAAGAAGCAGAGATAAAATTTTAGACTTTAAATGTACAAAAGAGCCAATTAAAACACTTGGCACGATGAAGATAAAAACAACAAGGAAAACTTTTTCAGGAAAATCCGCACAATGAAAACAAAATTGAACATTTGGCAAACACGAGACCTCTCCCTTTACGGCCGAACATTACTGGCGAAGACGCTGGGTGCGTCACAATTGATATACACTTCATCAATGTTAGCCATCCCTGAAAGTGCAATTCAATGGTCACAAGCGGAACTGTTTGCCTTCTTGTGGAGAAATAAAAAAGATAAAATAAAGAGACAGGTAACCTTCCAAGCATTATCAGACGGAGGTTTGAATTTTATCAACATCAGAACAATGGTTAAATCATTACGATTAAGCTGGATTGGAAGGCTTCTTGACGGCACTGATGCTGATTGGAAGGCTATTCCCAATTATTTTTTCAATAAGTATGGTGGACTAGCGTTCTTATTAAAATGTAATTATGATGTTAAAAGTATTGATGCGAAACTCCCCCTATTTTACCGAGAATTGTTAGAATTCTTTCAGCAAATTCTCAGCAAATATGATGAAGGAAATAAAAGTAAATTCATATTATGGAACAACAAGGAAATAACAATAGAAAAAAAGCCTCTTTTCTGGAAAACCTGGTTTGAACGGGGAATTTACTATGTGCAAGATCTCTTAAATGAAGAAGGAAAATTTTTATCAGTTCAAGACTTCAATGATAAGTTTGGACTCAGAGTTAACTACCTGCACTATTTTCAGATGATTGCCTCCATCCCAAGTAAATTAAAACTGGCTGCCTCCAAGAACCCAGTCTCTTCGGAAAACTTCCTTTCAAACCCTGGTACTTTCCAATTAAACAAAGATACTAACTTAAATTTGCTAAAAATGCAATGTAAACACTTCTATAAATTGTTCAATGAACAGTGTGTGATGGAGCCTACAGGAGTTAAAAAATGGAAAGAAAAGTTCCCCGACATTTTTAATGAGTGGAAAAGTTGCTTTAAGAAGATCTATCAGATTACTCATGAGAATAAACTTAGGCAATTTCTTTTCAAGCTCGTACATAATATACTTATAACAAAAAGAGAACTCAAGAAATTTAATATTACTGCAGACGATCTTTGTACCTTATGTTCCAATCCAGACCCTATATTTCATGCATTTATTCAATGTGATGCAGCAATCTCACTATACTCTAGTGTGTTGTCATGGTTTAATGACATTCATTGTTTAAAGCTGAATCTTACTGAAGAACAGATTTTATTTAACTCGACCAACGAACTGACCGAGCTGACCTCCCTTCAAAGACGCAGACTGGACCTTCTTTTGTTACTTGCAAAGTATTACATATATACGTGCAAAACTATTTCTAAAAACCCCGATATAAATGAATTTAGAACCAAACTTAAAATGCAATGGAAAATGGAAAATTGCCCTCTGACTTGAAGCGAAACCCAATCCCCGTTAGTATATGTTAGTACTGTTATACGTAACGTATATCTGTGAATAGTATAGTGTAAGTCTAAATATCGCATTGTAAGTAGCGTTGCATATCACAAGTACTATAATTAGTGTAAATATTGTATTGTAATTACAATTATGTTAGGTGTTGTATTGTAAGTAGTGTAATTTAGTCTAAGTAACGTAATGTAAATAATGCAATGTAAGTAGTGTTTCATATTGTAACTGTAATGTAAGTATTACAACTTGTATGTGACTTGTAATAAATAAATAAATTAAATAAAAAAAAATACTCTCTCATTATTTCCCATAGCATGCTTCTGTCAATGCTATCAAAAGCCTTCTCATAATCCACAAAGCAAACATACAGGTTAGCATTCCACTCAACTACTTGCTCAATGATGTTTCTCAGAGTAAATATCTGTTCAATTGTCCCCCTTCCTCTCTTAAACCCTGCCTGTTCCTGTCTAAGCCTGGTGTCAACAGAGTCCCTAGTTCTTGTAATAATTACTTTGCCAAATACATTTGCGGCCACAGGTAGCAGTGTTATTCCTCTCCAATTTCCACATTCCATGAGATTTCCCTTCTTAGGGAGACGAATGATCAACCCACATGTCCAGTCTCTAGGTACTTTTTCACTTTCCCAGATCTTCACGAGCAATTCATACAACACAACTACTGTAGTTTCAAGATCTGCATTCATCAGCTCTGTTGTCATGCCATCAACACCACCAGCCTTTCCATTCTTCATTTGTTGTATAGCAGTCCTGATCTCTGCGTGTGTAACAGGACCTGTTTCAATTTCGAGTGGTTCACAAGCTACACTCTCCACTTCCAACCGTGTGGGGGGAGGTCTATTCAGAACTTAAGCAAAATGCTCCTTCCACCTTTTCTTTACCTCTTCCTCCTTTGTTAGTAGGATGCCTTCTTTATTCCATACTGAGTCTGTTCATCAAATATCGCCTTCATATTACCCGTTTTCGCTGCTTTTTCGTCATCACTAGCAACCTGGTCAATCCAATTTCTCCTATCTCTCCTCAGTTGTTTTTTTACTACATTATCTTTAGCTTGGTATTCCTCTCTGTATCTTGCTTTTAGTCTCTCTGACCTGGATGAATCAACTTTAGCCTTACAAAATCTTCTTTCGTCGATTTTCTTCCAACTTGTAGCACTTATCCAGGGCTTACTCTGCCTAAGACCTCTTCAGCTGTTTTCTTATAACTTTCCTTTATGTCAAACCATCGAGTGTCTATGTCTGGTTCGTCGCCTTCTGTGCTTTCATCAGCTAGACAGCTAAATCTGTTTCTCAACTTGATCTGAAACTGCTGCTTATTTTCCGGTATTTTCACTTTGGCTATGTCATATCTTCTGGCATTACTTGTATTCTTGACTATCCCGTGCAAACGAAGATGCACAGTTGTAATAACTAGGTTGTGATCGCTTCCACTGTCTGCGCCTCTATAAGATCTTGTATCCCTCACTGATCTCTTGAACCTACCGTTCACTGCCACATGATCGATTTGGTTTCTGACCTTCCCATTAGGAGCAGTCCAGGTATATTTGTGTATATTCTTGTGTGGAAACATTGTTGATATAATAGCTAAGTTGTTGGCTGCACAAAAGAAGACAAATCGAACACCATTTTCTGACCGCTCATCTACAAGTCCATGCCGACACACCACACCATCTTCCCCTTCCTGTGTAGCCCCTACCTTGGCGTTCCAATCGCCCATCATTATAATCATGTCATGCCTCGGAATCTCATCGGTAACCCTCTGTGACAAATCGTAAAAGCTGCCTTTTACCTCTTCATCTGCCTCATTCGTTGGTGCATATACCTGAACCACCGTTGTTTTTATAGATCTTGAAGTCAATCGTGCGGTCATAATTCTATCACTAACTGGCATCCAGCTCTCTAAGCAACCAGCCACTTGTTTGGTCATCACCAGTGCAACACCACTTTGGTGTATGTTGTCATCTCTTCCCGAATACAGAATAACTTCACCTGTCTGTGTCAGAACCAGAACCAGACCAACGGCATTCGCTAATGCCCAGGATATCCAAGTTATATCTTTGCATCTCTTTAACTACTTGTGCTGTTTTTCCCACGCTATACATTGTCCTAACATTCCAGTTTCCTATGCGGAGCATCTTCCTGGGGTTAGCAAATGACTTGATCAGAGTACAGACTTCCTTTCGGGTTGGGTGTGCACCCGTCATACCACCGTCATCCCATCTGATGAATTCATCTTCTGGAGTTTGGCAAGTCGTTGTACTACTCCCGAGGAAACACTCATTGAGTTGAGAAATTAAGGTTTCCGTAATCTGTTGTTTTTTAACGAGAAGGGGTGATTGGCCCCAAGCTCAACCTGTTACCGGCAGGAACCGAAGGGGGGGGGGGGGGGGGGGGGTATTCTCTGTCTGGACTCTACCTCTTGACCAATCCGGCAAGGTTGAACCTGCCAGGGACCAAGGTCCCAGCCGGCATAGCTCTAAAGGTCACTGAGCCTCGCAAGCTTCACCACCACGTCAAAGAGCCACCTTTAAGCCACTTTTAAGTTTTAAGTTTTACGTGTACGTCCAAGGGATAAGGTTACAATTTCAGGCAAACTAATTGAATTATACTTGTTTGGGTTATCACTCGGCCAGGGTTCTTAATTGGAAACTATAGGGATTTTAAGCAATGTAGATTTAAAAGTGGGTGCTTTGCTCAACTACTCTTTTCGCATTCAGCCAAAATATACACAACACAACGGTAATGCAAATGCTGGATTGTTTCTTTAAAATTGGTGTTCTTTTCACCAAGTGAGTCTAGGATAAAGCAAGAAAATAAATTAACGGTGACATTTAACAGCCATATGACTGACAAATTTAACATGCAGCCAACTCAGATTCTCGATCGAATTGAAATTTAGAAATATTGTCGAGTCCTAGCCACATCTGCGTTAGAAGCTGCAGCGGGACTAAATCAAAACATAAGTAACATTTGAATGACATAAAGTTTTCAAACCACAGCTGTCAGCTGAGCACTCATCCTTCTAAGAGTTTTGGACCATTATTTTTAATTTGTTATTTCTTTATTTCTTTAACATCACAGCTTCAGAAAAGTTTTAATAAGACAAAAAACCTTGCTAAAAGTAGACATTTTTAAAGATAAAACAAACTAATTTTATTTCTTCATATCTTTGTTAGATCAGGTCAACATGACTTCATGCCCATGCAGCAACGCATGCTCAGAACTGCAATATGAATCACGTGTTTCGTATTCCAAATTCCCGGATATTTCAATGACTGAATTTATGCGTCATTACTATGGGATACGGGAGAGCGAGAGTTATATGAAGTAAGTCATTAATAAAACGTATAAAATGATCTAAGGCAATTTGAACAAAATTCTCTGAAAGGGAAATTAGCCCTCTGGATTTACGTTTAAGCGATAAAAAACAGTTGCAAATTAAAGGGACATTGTCAACTATTTGAAAAGCCAAAAAACATATTTGTGTCAATGAAAACCTTAAAATAATGGTCCAGTTTTGTTAACAAATACTCTACCAGTGCAGAGAAACTAGTATTCGTTATTTTTGGCTGCATGTGGCCAGGATGGAAATGGATTGCAACTCGAAAAAATTGTTCCTCCCAAGAGTCGTGGAAAAATCGCAGAAAAACTTATTACGGTTTGTTCCTCCTTGAAGAAATCACTTGATATTATCTTCTTGGTGTTCTAAAAGTAATTTTATGTTTGAGCAAAGGTACTTTGTCATATAATAAAATAAACCACAAACATTTTAAGAATATTGTGATTTTTTTTTCGACACGGAGGCAATTTCAAATATCAGAAAAATATTGAATGAATTGAAAAACAGACATACTGAATTTAACAAAAATGCGCAGTCTCGTAGAAATCTGCTTCAAAGTTGAGGAAATGGAAAAGGTTAAAAATTGTGATTTTTAAAAAGAATTTTAATACAAATCAAACAAAGAACGAAGGAGATATATGTGATAGGTGGGCAATGTGTGTTTGTCTGCCATACATGTTCTTTGGAAGTCTCGTAGCTTCACATTTTTCCTAAATTCAGCGTGGAGAATCTATTTACCCTGTTTTCCATTTAATATTTAATAATGTCAGGCTGCTTCGAAAAATAGCTGGTCACTAAATAATATTAATTTTCAGTATTAGGTTTCAGAGAGGCGTCCGAAGAAAGAAAACGTATTAGTGGGTGATCTTGGCCGTTTTTATACTAGAGACGCATTATCCGTCCAGACGAATAATGCGTCTGTCATGTTATGCGTCTAGTGTAAAGACGGGACGAACAACTAGAGACGCATTATCCGTCTGGATGAACTTGGGCAAACATTTGTAGTTCGTCTGGTTATGCGTCTCTAGTATAAAGACGGGCAATATAAACAAAATAATCCCTGAGAATTGTTTTTTGAGGCATACTCGCCGTAAGAATCAGACAAAACATGTTTATAATACATCAATAGGAGATGTTTAGTTTCCCAGTGCCTCCCAAATCCCGATGAATACGTTAAATCGAAGGTACCCTGAACCTCCGGCTACACGTTTTAACATTTTTATATAACATTAATTTGTTGGTTTAACAATGTTAGAACGTGTATCAAATTTAATTGGCTTTCAATTGGCTCAAAGGGATACCATCCCGGCTGAAATATTGTGTTTTCATGATTATGGCCAGGAGATTACTTTAAATTTACTTTATTATCTTAAAATTGAAAGAAACTACATGTATCACCAAAAGTAATAGATGCAAAGAAATATGAACTAAACAGACAAAATAACGGCTAGAAAAGTCAAAATTTCACAAGAATTCCCAGTTTGATTTCTTGAGCGCCTGTCAATAAATCAAATTTCATGAATTGTAATCCACTTCAATCCTTGCAATCCTGCACTTTATCTCCAAACTTCTACTTTTGTTTTACTCTATAAAATCTTTTTATCCAACTAAGTTGTATATTTGGCGGTATTTGGTGATATAACGTGGAAATAAGCTGAGCGAAATTTTGCTATTTCGGCCGGACAGTGGCCCTTTTATTGGCGCGTAAATAGAACAGAGAGGTTTTCAGTTGAGTGTAATAAAAACAACACCAAAGTAATCACTCTGACCAATCACAACAGACGCAGACGATCTAATGAACCAATCAGAACGCGAAGCAAATACGGGTAGTGGCGCCAAGCGCGGGAAAATGCGCGCAAGGCAAGTCACGATTGGTTTTAGTTTTACTTCTGATTGGTTGATAAAGTGGCGCGAGATTTTTAGCCAATCACAAAGCTTAGCAATGCAAAACCAAAGCGATTGCTTTCGACACTCAATTGAAAACCGCTCTAAGAGACTTTGTATGGCAATGGAAATCCACCTTTAGTTTGTGCATTTATCGAAACTGTTCCTGTTTGATGTATTTTAGGTGAACTTGGTGGGAATATGGGCCTATTTCTGGGCTGCAGTGTACTGACCATCTGTGAGTTCTTCGACTTTCTGTGGGAGGCAGTAAAGTCCAGGATAAAGACGCGCAGTAGAGAACAATCCTCTATTTCGTAATGTCTTGAATGTTCACCCAAGTTTGTCAAAATTTTTTATAGAGAGAATTTAAAAGCACCGCGTTCATCACAAACACGAACGACAGAAAATACCACGTGATCGTAATTTGCCGCCATTTTTCACGTTTGGTGTCTGCCGTTTGCGGTTTTGAACGAGAGAAAAATCATGATTATTTCCGTGGCAGACTTAGCTCCTGCTTCACCACTAGACCACTGGGTTGATCTGGCACATCCAAGAAAAATTTAAATATAAAAGGTGCTTTTCTTAATGATACATCTATAACGGGTGACCCTATCCCAAAATCTAACCTAACGGCGAATCTAGCTCAGGTCTAATAATCGCTTTACCTAAACCCAGTTTTATGTAATAATGATAATACTCTTTCATCCCAATCCAGGCATAAACTATAGAGAAATGGCATCGACCATTACAAAAGGCTTGGTTACTAATGAAATGTTAATCATGGCATCGACCGTTAAAAATGGCATCGCTTGTTTCCGAAAGGGAAATCAGCGTTTTCGACAGCATGGACGGACAGTGCGACCCTAAAACGTTCTCAATTTTTTTAAACTTCCTTTTATGGAAATTTTTGCAAGGGCTAATTTTTGTTGTTGACAGTAGTGCGACCAGGCCCTAAAGCATTGTTGTAACCATTTCAAACCTTCGGGGAATAAGATCCTTTGTTCACAATATTTCCATATAATTTCCATGTCAATGCTTCATTGATATGGAAATATGACGCACAAATTTCACCATTTCGAGTTACTGCGTTTGAGTCATTCGACATGCATCAACTAGAATGGAACGGAGAACGGCAAGGTTCAGTGATTTGATTTACATCAGAAATCTCAATTCCGCGAAACATAGTGTTAAATAGTTACCTGAAACATAACTATAAACACGACGGCTGCCTTTTTCGCTTGGATGCATTTTAAAATCGGGGACCGCAAAAAATACTTAGCAGTGCCTCGGGTAGCTGTTGTCATTACATGCAAGGGCCAGTTTGGGGTTAGGGTTAATTTCATTGATGCTGTAGTGCCACGTCTAACTTTGATTCCTTAAAAATGCATGTTTAAATTTGTAATAAATTGACCATTTTCCACCACCCTGGGCTATGTTAAATACATTTCTAGCCATTTCTGAAGACCGTATTTTTCAAATCTTCCCTTGGCAGCAAATTTTCTCCAAGGGCCCTGTGCATTTCAGGCTTTTGCCTCCCTGCAAAATCGACAGTGGGGTTCACCGATTCCCTAAGAAATCTCCGTCACGAGCCCAACTAGGATATAGCATCATCAGCTGGGAACATAAAGACTGACAACAGGATCGTCCTTGCTATCGCCATACTTCATGCTCGGCCGGCTCCACAGGGAAAAATAACTATCCATTCGGTATTTACAAAATACCTGCGCTGGCTCGGTTAACCGGAGTAATATCACTGATGGTGGATCGATCGAAGCTTCTCACTTTCGTCTAATTTTTCCCTTGGGGGTTCTTGTCACTAAGAACACCTTACTTTGCTCTGCGTTTGCACTAGTAAAAATAATGAAATCTAATGAAATCTCTATAACTCTAACTCACCAACACTGTATTAACTCGACGTCATATTTACGCAAACCAAATACAACCCCCCTGCCTTTCTTAATCTCGACTGAACTGAACCACTATTGTCCGACTTGCAAACTGTGATAATTACTACCTTTTTACATCCAGAAAATGTGAACCATTTGACCATGTTAATTACTTGCAAACATATGAGGAATTTGACCGGGATTTCTGAAAAAAAAAAATGCTTGGGCTTTAGACTGGACTCTGGACTGAAATCTAAATATTTATAATTGATAACTAACTGCGGTATTTAAAATTAACTTTAAAGAATATTAATTTACAAATACATACTTTATTGAACCTCCCCATCGATGCTTTTTGCGACATTTAATACTTTTATATTGACTTTAATTATATGACGAACTTAAAGGACATAAGAATACTATACAAATTGACGAAGTTTCGACTCTTCTTCACGTCGTAAACAAGTCAAAAAGGTAACGTAAACACTAACCCTAACCCTAACCCCTAACCCTAACACTAACCCTAACCCTAACCCTAACCCTAACACTAACCCTAACAATAGCAAAATACGCTATAGTCC
The DNA here is from genome assembly GCA_022457155.1 of Cladopsammia gracilis. NCBI lineage: Eukaryota > Metazoa > Cnidaria > Anthozoa > Scleractinia > Dendrophylliidae > Cladopsammia > Cladopsammia gracilis. The sequence goes on from JAJGOT010000110.1 coordinate 541,499, forward strand.
TATGCGTAAAGTTCCCAAAGGTAAAATGAATATTAGATAGCATGAAAAAAATCATAATCAAAATAATAAAATGTAAAGTAAACAGTTTGACACGAATAGCAACAACAACAACAACAAGCTTTATTTGCATGACTATAAACAAATAAACAAACAAATATAGTCAGCTTGGGTGTTGAGAGCAGGCTTAATGTTCTTGATGAACAGCATTTCGTAAATTAGGCAGTAATAGAAATATCGGACAAAGTATCGGATAAATAGATATAAGTATAGTATTTAAATATCAGAACAAAGTAAAACATTCGGTTCGCAGAACGTCTCTTATTGGGCACCCCTTGTTACCCAGAGTACCAAGGACGCAAGCCTAAGAATTTTTTTCTTGCTTTTTTCCTCGGGCTTGCTTTCACCCTGGTTTCTCGCGGAATGTTAAGAAGGGGTACGTTCCATTGGGAAATCCGGATTTCAAAATCTAAATCCGGATTTCGGATTTCCCATCGTTCACGGAAATCTATCGCGGAGAAGGATATCCGTTTTGGGATTTTTCGTTTTTTTTTTTTTTTTTGGGAAATCCGATCCCAATGGAACCCACCGGTACGGGGAACCTGGAACGGGAAACCTGGAACGGAGGATGGGGAACGGGAGTCTGTGAACGAGAGGTCATTGTTATTGAGAAATGATGAGTTGCAACTTCGTCCCCAGGGTCTTTTATTTCCCCACTCTAATGGAAGCGAGGGTAGAAGAGATACCCTGGGAACGAGGTTGGTCGACGACGACCTTCTGGAATCGCCCTGTATTCCTATCAATTTTACTTAAATTTACTAGCAGACATGGTGATCGACGCAGGAGATTGTACATAAAGTACGTGATCACAAACGTTGTAATCGCTGTTCGTTTGCCAGTGATAACTGTCAATAATCCTGTCAACGATCAATGTTTTACTTTCACATTTCCCAGAAAGGTTTAAATATTGCAGTTCGTCGGCGGATCACACGCATATATTTTCCTCGCGCGAGATACACGTATTCTAAACAAAATACAGTCAGATTCATTGTAGTAATACAGACACTGACGGGTCCAGGAAAACTAACCATGTTAGCGGGGTGTCCCTGTTCGTAGGGTTCACTGCATCGTGAGCCAAAATAATAAATGTAATCACCTCGACCAATCACAACAGACACGGACAGTCTTATTTTAGTTAAAAATACTTCAAAACGGAAATGTATGTCCTGAATATTAACAAACGAGTTCACTTTCTAAAATATTATTTTCGTTCCAGTTTGTGGGTTTTGCTTAAGTAAACGACCTTAAACAGACTTAAAACAGACTTGTATTCATTGAGCATAGGTTCAGCAGTGTTTATTATCGCAAAATTACAGGTGTCACGTTACCTCGACTCTCTATAAGCCAGATACCTCTTTAACACGGAGAGTTGGAGCCGGTCCCGACGGGGTCCGTCTTAGAGACAGTTGACTGTAGTTTGCTGCTACGTTTTATGATCATCAAGAAAAAACTCTTCTATTTTAAAACATTTTTAACTCGTACCATTTCACCCAAGGTGCTTCCTTTCCTATTCACTAGTACATCAAAACTGTCAAACTCCTCAACTTTCCCACTTTTTAAAACTAAAATATTGTCACAGTCTCTAATCGTATTTAAACGATGCGCTATAGTGATGACTGTGGAGTCCCTCAGTTTGTCACGCACTACGTTCCAGATTGTTTGTTCTGTATCTGGAGCCACGTGTGCAGTGGGCTCGTCTAAAATGACGATCTTGTTCTGCTGCAACAGCACACGAGCCAAACAGATTAACTGTCGTTCTCCTACACTGACATTTGCACCATGCTCCAACAACTCGTAATCCAACTGTCCATCCAGACTTTCTACGAATTCTTTTAGTTGCACATCCTCTAAAGCTTGCCACAAGTCTGCGCATTGAAACTGCTCCATAGGATCAAGGTTCTTTCCTAGCGATCCGCTGAAAAGGACAGGACTTTGACCAAGAACGGATATCATTCTTCGGGATTCTTGGAGGTTAAGCTCCTTCATTCGAACTTCATCGATTATTATATTTCCATCTGCATCTGGCATTCGCATAAGAGCTGCCACAAATGAAGACTTTCCTGCACCCGTGCGGCCTGCAACGCCGACCTTTGTTCCCCCTTTGATATTTAGGTTGATTTTCTTCAGTGCTTGCGGCCCCCCCGGATAGTACGTCAGTGATACGTTTTGAAATGTGATATTTCCTTCATGTGGCCAATGTTCAGGGGGAAGTTGCTCCACTTTGTATCCAGGTTCTGAGTCAAGCTCGCTGTACGTCATAACTCGTTCAACGGAGGTCATGTAGTTCTCGACCTGCGACGACTTTTTGACAGCAAGTTGAGTCTGGATCACAGTATTGATGACGTAAACAAGGGCAAGTCCGGCAAAAGCTAATCGGGCAGAAAGAATAAGTCTTCAATTATTAAACTTGCTTAGCAACCTATGTCGTTGAATATATTACACGACTAGACAAGATTCAAACCCTCAAAAGCTAATGTTGTCACTTATTACATGTATAATCAAATTATGAGCAGTTTGCCATTTATTGATAATATGAAATTATTTGACTGAAACTGAATATTAAACGTACGAAAACAGTAAAATATATAAGATACACGTATAATTTAAACCTATTACTCGATCAAAAGAAATTAATCTTCAAACTAACCTTCGGACTTACAAGCAAAGTTATTCTCCTACCGTGGTACAAGGGACCATCATGATCAAGCTTTATATATATTTATTTTTTAACATTTTAACTTTTCTGTCCCGTAATTTTTAATATTTTGAAATTGCTGTCTTTAATAGCCCAATTTCGATATATTAAAATTCTACTTGATACAAAAGACACCACTGCGAGGCTTAGGGGAATGATAGTAGGTTTTTATATGGTATATTACCCTAAACCTCGTAGTGATGTCTTTTGTACCAAGTGGAATTTTAATTTATCGAAATGGGGCTATTGCTTCTCTACAACACAAGCAAAAAGGTGATTGTTTGTCAATGATAACGTCAGAAGGCGCAAAATGACGTAATTAACATGCAAAGCCCACATTTTTGCGACCGCGGTTTAATAAAGCATTCGGCAGCCTTCCCTTTTTTTCTGGAATCAACTTGCGTTAATTGAATTCTGGCCTATGAATGGTCAATCAGAAATCACTAATATTTAAGGTAAATGTATTATAAATGACAATTAGTTGTTTAGTTTTTTTACAAATAGTAATATATAAGCGACTTCTTATTAGTCAGAGTTATATTTCTTTCTTTTTAGGGAAGGTACGTTTTTTATTGGGGGGGGGGGGGGTGGGCCGGGGTATTTTAGAATTTTTTGGCGAAAAAAGTTGTGGCCCTCCCACTTCCTGGAATGGATTAATGCATGACCCTTCACAAACACCCACACAAAAACATCTGACCCCCCCCCCCCCCCCCCCTATTCAACAGTTCCTTCAAGACAAAAATAACCGGAAGTAAAAATAACTAACCGGAAGTGTTACTCGTATAACCGCGTTCTGGTCGCTCCATCTGCGCACAAAGCAGCTAATCGAGTGGCGTGTGATTGTACGGTGAAAACTTGAAGATGGGCACAGATATACAAGGAGTAGAAAGAGGGAAATGTGCCTGTGGTGAATGAGATGATTTCATGAGGTCAGATGGAGCAACTTGTGGCTATTGTGGCTGTTTGCCGACTCGCCATTCTAAAAAGGATGCCCGCTCCTCCTCTGACTCTGTTTTGAGTCATCTTAATGTGTTCTGGGCATTAGGGTGGCGTAAACTCTGTCATCAAGGATTAAGAAGACGGCACAGTTGCGCTTGCATTCTTTTTAGAGTACCAGCTTACAAGTGCAAGGAAACGTTGGGAAGAAAATCAGGACATTGAAGGCTCTGAGAGGGAGATTGGAGACAACATAGTCGATGTTGCTAATTGCCTCCTAGATTGTATCAGTGAGGCAGAAACGGATATGAAACATGTAACTGATGAACAGTTGCAGAGGGTACTGAAACCCGTACTCGGTCAATGTGATGAGGTCTTGACAAGAATCGCCTGCCTCAGACTGCCACCTGAGTATCCACGCTTACTGGAGCTAACTGATGCTGGCCCAGGAGTGGGCATGCCTAGTGCAGAGTCCAGAATGCGAATTCTAGAGAAAGCAAGAATTCATTGCAATGAAAATGTCTTGAGAATTCACCGGGCAAGAAAAGACTCGGGACAGAATGAAGCAGAGCGGCTCAGTGCATGTATAGGTGATGCTCTGTGTGATGGAGGCAGTCTTAAATGGAAGATTTACGAGACTTTACATGGACTTTCTGAAGAGGAAGTTAAGGCTCTTTCAATGTCAAAGCTAGATGCGCACAGCAGTAAAGTCATGGAAAAAAATGCGTGGGCTGTTGCTGAGGAAGTGTGTCTTCGAATTGACGACTCCCCAGCGCCACGGGGGTATGTTTCAGCATTTTTGGCCGACCGACCAGATAATCAGTTTTTCTACAACCGTGAGTACTTGAAAGAGTATATTGGAGTTGCCAACAATCAAAAGAGTTCTGTTCCGGGGCATGGGTATTTTTCAAAGCTGAACAATTTGAGAGCCTCCATTGTGAGAAAGAAGAGCTGTATATGGAGTATAGGCGAATGTCGTGTCAAGAGCGAAATGGCGAACTATGTCAATTTTGCGAGCATGAGACTACTAGCGCTCCACTTCCAACTCGACGACCATATCCCGACTATAGCAAGCTACCAAACTTCCATTATCTCTCTTGGAGTGAAACCCCCACCGATGGCCGTGAGCCAGACGACTTCCAGCCTGGAGCTCAGATTAAGCGATTGTTTAAGGAAAGTAAACTAGTCAGTTGGGACAGTGAGGCGATTAGAGAGTTTTCAGATAAGTACATTGTCCCCGAAAATTGCTTGTGGCAGAGTATGTTGAGCACCTTGCCCAGATAAAAATGCGCAAAGAGAAGAAGAAACAGGAGACTGAAAGGGAGCGAATGGAACGGCTGAACCGGGAGTACAATGATATTGACTGGGTTGGACTGTACAACTCCGATAAGCTGTCGTCCTTGAGGGTGAACGAACTATCATTGTACTTTTCCCATCACAAGATCACCTTCAAAGGGAAGAAAGCTGACAAGGTCGCAATGATCAAAACGCACATTGGCAGCTTGCTGTACAATTCTATGGAGCGTCAACAACCTTGGCAGCCCCCATTAAGAAATGTGCAACAACAACAAGTGTCCTCATCACTTTCCGAGGTCGAAACTGACTCGCAAAGTGATGTGGTAGATCGAGTTGTCGGTTCAAGCTCGAGTAGCTTAGGTGACGAATCGTCACTGGAGAATGATTTCATACCAGAACCCTGTGCGGAAACATTACCGCCGTCAAAATATGGACGAAAGCGGGCACGGGTTGAGAGAGACGATTGTGTTAGTTGGGAGAAGATAGTTTTTTAATATATTTTTTCGACACCTGTAAATAATTTGGATTGTTCTTGGCTGGTAGCTTTGCTTGTACATACAAGTTTCAGACAAGGTTTAGTTTTCCAAAGATTTCCCATGTTTGTTAGCAAATAAAAGCGACATGGAGTAATTTTTTCCTTGCAAAAAAAGTGTGACCCTCCCCCGGCTGCGAACAAAACCTCAGGTTTGGCCCTCCCCACTTTCTAAAAATTTTACTAATGACCCTCCCCTCCGAAGCCCCGGCCCACCCCCTCCAATAAAAAACGTACCTTCCCTTAGAATTACTATTAACGTTTAACTAATGCTTAGTGTTCTATTTAATGTCCGCAATGAGCTATACAGCTAAATAGGAATAGGAGTAAACGTGAATGTTCTCCAGATGATGCGTGACACTTGTTTAAAATAAAATGTGTTAAAAACGTGAAAAAAAAAATTGTAAAAATAAATGAAAAATTGTAAAAAGTGTCATAGTGATTGAATTCACAAACGTTTCGTCTTGCCGAGGTTGCAGTCGCCACAAGAAGCACCTCGAAATGGAAAACATTTTCATTTTTCTCTTGTGCGCGCGCTTTATACTAATTTCAAATTCAAATTTTAAGATTCTACTACTGAGTTCTCGCGTGAACATTTAATGGTTACGCTGATGAAGAGCTATGCCCGAAACATTTGTGAACTTGATCACTATGACACTTTTGTTACAATTTTTCATTTTTTTTTTTACTATTCTTTTACGTTTTTAACACCTTTTTATACAGCTAAATACTCTAACACTTAAATTAAACTATTCATTCATTCAAGACGGCGAAGGTTTCACTCAAAGTAGCAAAACGTATCAGATGCAATTTGTAGGGCGAATGAAGGCAATTAATTTTAAATGGCAAAAACCGTTGAATATCGTTCAATTTAGAACTGAGAAAATACAGCTGCAGCTTTTAATTAGTTAAATGTGAAATTTACAAGTATTTACAAGTGTTATGTGTTGCATTTGAAAAGATCCAGCACGCTTAACATTTACAGCATCGTTTTAGTTTCAAGCACAATTTTATGAATTGTAATGTCAATATATTTTACTGCAACTGATTCGTAATAACCTATCAAATATTAACTAGTTACAGCACTAGGTGCAAAGGGTCAACTAAACAACAGTTATCTTAAGGTATACTTACCAGCGTCTTGAGACACCAAAACTGAAGCGAGAGCCACTGCACCAGCTAACAGGGAAGAAAGAAGATCCAAGCGTACACCAAGCCATCGCCCACTGGCCATCACCATAATGAATGACTGTGTATGAATATCTTGATATCTACAAAGGATAAGACGGGCGAGGGATTACGAGAACAGAGCTTTAACCTCGCAATATTGTCAAAATCCAATAGCCAATATTCGCCTCTTGTTTCCACAGCTACTTTTTAATTGTATCAAACATCGATTAGTGTTGTTATTTTGCGATATGGAAAAAGTATTTTACTAAAAATTGATGACCGGTCAAAGGGTTGCTTTGCAAAACCGCCGTTCACGCGAACATATTTACTGGCGTGCGTTATCGAGGCAGCAGCCTATTCTTGACATTTAGCGAAAAAAATGAAAATTTGTGGGATGTAAGATCGGAAGCATGCGTAGTCGATTGTGGTTTTATCATCCGGGGTATTGACACCCGTGATGACGTCACGTTGCACGTGGAGAGGAATCTCACAGCCTCTCCACAGCGTTCGCGTCGAGTACTTTTCCAGTGGGCCATCATTGATCATCATTCTGGTTACCATCGTTCCAGAAGGTAACTGTTTGTTTGTATTTTCTAGATGTCTTTAGTTACTTGTGGAAGTAATCATCAAGGTCATTAACGGTTCAGTAATGAATCTCGAAGAAGACAAGAGATATATATGAGTTTGGCTGCTTTACTGTATGAGCAGTTTTTGCCGATTCGGGAATGGAGTTGCCAAGATATCGATCAAGTCCTACTTCATGGGGGTACTTTTTTTCTCAGTGCATTCGAGAGTACTAAAGTGCCCCGCAAAAGCATCCCTATTCTGAGTAAACACGCCTACGATGACAAGGTTCTACAAGGCGCAAGAAGATGTTCTTTCGATGAAGATCAGTCCAAATTGCTGTGGTATTTATTTAGACGCGCCAACTATTTTAAGATTATTTTTTGGCGAGCGTAAGCGCTTAAACGTACGGGAACAGTATTGTGTTAATACTCAGTGAGCTTATAGTTTTCCTTTGCCTCCACAAAGGAAAAAAAAAACAATTTATCTCAGAACCAGTATTTTACCTCAATAGGGAAGGAAAGTTTCGACTTGGCGGTCGAACATTTTGCCTGGACGACAGTCTGCTGTCTACCCCTTACATACTTTCATTTCTCGTGAGGTTATAGCCCATATAATTTCATTTTATATTTTATTTATCTTATTGCCAATAATTTGTTCCAGTACCAACGCCAGCACTCACTTTCACATTGAAACTCCCAGTATATTTCTTAATATTAAATATTAATTATTTTTGTGTATTATATATAATTCTTACCGTAATTTTGTAATTTTGTAATTCTTTTTAACTTAGTTTTTAACCATTTTTATTTAACAGGGCCTCGCAGAATACCACTACAATAGTGAAGTGAGCTCCCTGTATAAAGATTGTTATTATTATTATTATTATTATTATTATTATTATTATTATTATTATTATTATTAATATCTTATTCATGAAATTTCATTCCGGGCACGCGAATAGTGTGACAAAATAAATCATCACACTCGTGATCACAAAAACAAAACATTGTATCGGTGTTTGTTAGAGTTAAAAAAAAATGCTTAATTTGAGTTTAAAAACGTAAAGACATGTTTGAAGGACAGACATCATAAACCGAAATGGCAATTATCCTGATGGCCACTAGTTAGACTGCGATCAGTCGTTTACCTTTTTACAGCTCACTTTTGGGTTTTGGGCGTGGTGACCGACCATCAACAGAAAAAAATGCTCTTCTTCTCATGTTATTTTCTATTATCCAATAGGAAATTACAGTAACTAACTTTTGCCTTCCTTTCGTACAACAATTAACAGTACCCTTTTAGTATATCTGTGTTGAAAAGTCCGTAAAAACCCACAGTCAAGTTGCTTTTGCTTTAACTTTAACGTAAACGGTACATTTCCAGTACTCGGGAGCATGTCAGACGCGTTTCCTTATATCTATCATCAAAAGTGAAATACGAAATTAAATTTGGTTCTTTGAACAATAGCTTACTGTTCGAGCAAATACAAGTTAACGAATTAAATGTGAATGACTAAAGACTTCTGGGAAGGGAAATCTATCAGACATACGGATCCCAGGTCTGCCTGCCCTTGGCTCCAATTGAAAATTTCCAAACATAACTTAATTTTGTTTAGCAGGCGACTCCTCAGGTTTGTGAAAACAAATGCCATGACCATGAGCCAAAAACTGTAATTAACCTACTTTCTATTATCATGTCCAATTGATTGGTGTGTGAAGCTTTACATACCTACAAAAACGGTCGATGAAATCTGATTGCCTTCCTCTTGTCCGAATTGTGTCCAGTCCATTTAAAGTCTCCGAAATGTGAGAGAATACGGGGCTACGACAAACCGACTCCAACCGTTTGAGCTGTCTTGATGTCTTTAAGTAATACCTCGCGATGTATACGACGAACAAAAACAATGGAAGAACAACAAACAGAAGCCAAGGATTTGTGACAGTTGGAACAAGTATTGCTGCAAACAAATTCAAGATTATCTGTATAGACATCAGATTTGTTTTTGGTAATACTTCGTCCAAACAGCCTATGTCTTTAGAAAACCGATTCACAATTCTTCCCACGGGATTAGAATCAAAGAATAACACCGGCGCTTGCAGAACAGCCACAACCATGTTATCATGAAGACGCTCAGAGCATCTTAGAGAAACCAAAAGGAACGAAAATGCCCGAAGCATAGCAAATCCGAAAGAAGCGCCGACCAAACAGCCATAAATAATTAGGTTTATCTTCTCTCGCTGTTCTTCTGGATGCTTGATTGTAAGAAATGACAGCCACACATCACAGGAAACGATCGCCACTAAAAATGACAGATACGAGAAAAAACATATAAGAACAATAACACAAACATCAAATAAACACTTCTGTTTTTTAGTCTTACCCATCTAATCATCGATAGTTATAAAGGAGAAATTTCAGGACCTATCCAAGGATTTATTTTTTTAATTTTTAATTTAAAACTGTTCACTGAAATAAGATTTGATATGAGGTTAGTTGGGCTCCATGTGTTCATTTGCCTTAAAGGACGGACACCGAAACGATATCTTTGGGCGCGATCCATTCCGGTCAGAATTCAATCCGCAAATTTCGGCGGCAAATGTAACAGTCACCATCGGTTTTACCGAAATTTTTGGGTTAAGTGGACAACCTCGCGAGGTACACCTAAATGTTAGAAACATTCTTCTTAAAAGTTTATATTCAATTTGGTTTCTTTAATAGCATTTTCGGAAATTTCCGCAAATTTTAAGAGGAGCACTTAAACGTTTTCACAAAATGAAAAAGGTACCAGCACTAATACACGGACAGTACTAGCACTTGGGTAAAGCCTCTACGCTTAAAAAATTGCGGATACTGAATCCAAAGCTACGTTAAAAGATGTCTATATATTTCGTATTCATGTTGTCTCCAAACAAAAAGAATGATTTCCCTATCATTAGCCTGAAGGAACCAATCTTCAGGCCCCGGTTGTTCAAAAAGTGGATAGCGCTATCCACCGGATAAATCACTATCCAGTGGATATAGCATTAGCAAAACCAATTGTGTTATCCGCTGGATACTGATTTATCCGGTGGATAGCGCTATCCACTTTTTGAACAACTGGTGCTAGGGGAATAAAAGGCATGTTTTCAATTGAATTTATGAATCAAATTTCGATGGTTTAATTCCATTTTGAACATCAGATGTTTTAACAATTTACGGCTAAACGCAGATAACAGCAAGACTCCTTTTCAAGTGTCCGATTTTTACTTTAAACGACTTGTCTTCTTCTGTCTTTAATTTTCTTCTTCGCACCAACTCTCGTCACACTTAATATCTTGAAATTTCATTATGAAGTGTCTGACTAGATTTTGAGAAAAACGACATTGTTTAAGGCGCTGTTACACCAGGCAATGATTCGTGCAACTTGTCTCGAAACAACTAAAAACCGTGCGTTGCGGTGCTGCGAGACAAATTGCACGAGGGGTGTTACACTAACTATGTTTCTAGCAAATTCTGTCATTCTGGGTACTGTCGTGGCCATGGAGTCACTTTCAGCCCGCCATTTTGTCTTCGAGACAACAACGCACATGCGTTAAAAGGAGCAATTTAATTGGGTGATGTCACAAAACGTTGCGACAAACGTTACAGCAAGCATGTTACACTACGCAACGCTTGAAAAATTCGTTGTAGCGTTGCGAGAATCGTTGCGAAAAGTAGAACCGAGTTCTACTTCTCGCAACGATTGCGGCAAAAAAAAAAAAAAAAAATCCGAAAAATGTTTGATGCAGGGTGTGTTACACTACGCATTTTTTCACGCAATTTGTGTCGCAACAAAATTGCGAGACAAGTTGCACGAAACATTGCTTAGTGTAACAGCGCCTTTAGAACAAAGGGCAATAAGTTGACGTCGCTGTAGTAACCGCTGTCGCTCGGAAACCAGTGACCATAAAAACTTTGATAACATTTCATCAACCTCGTGAAGTATGAGAGCAATTGATTTTAAAACATACACCCCACGGCAAAAAAATAAATAAATAAATAAATAAATAATAATACTGAGTCGAACATTGTTAAAGATCCTTAGAATTTGAAAAGACAATTGTACAAGTGTTTTATTTAGCAAAAGCCGTATTTGTTTTGAAAAACTTTCCATAATAGTATAATGTAATAACTATAATATTACATAGCATGTGATTGTTTGCTAAGTTTTATTAATTCTGTGAGCGTATCGTATCTGTTGAATATTTTGAAAACTACGATAGATATTCGATGTGTGTATTTTACGTTGATCCTATTATGGCGAATGGTACATTCGAAACTTGTGAGACGGCATGGCTAGCATTGTTCTCTTCGAGCCCGAGAGTTTTTGGCCTTTAACCCTATTCGGCCCGCGCTAACTTTCAACATTCATAACTTTTTTAATATGTATTCAAACGCCATCAAACTTTGCGACTTTTCTTATCATTTATCTGGCAACAATTTTGTGTGACAATTTGTTGATCACGCGAATTGAGGTTTCCATGGCAACAAGATTTTGACAGCCATGTTTTTTGAAATTTGCATATTTACACCTTTGAATGAAGAAAAACAATGTTTATTGGTATGACTTTTCTATTTTTACATCATTTAGCGTTTATTTATTGGTTTTGATTAATTTTGAGCAAATTTGGACGGTTTTTAAGAGGTTTTTAAAAAATTCACAAATCCAAGATGGCGGATCAATGATGGCAGCCGTATAACTAATTACCTAATAACTAAGTCAAATGAGGTCATCGTTCCATTGTGCGGACCGCAAAGGAGACAGTTTTGGACGTACTATGTACACTCTAGGTTTCATTGTCGTGGCCTTAATGTTCTTAATGTTCAAAAAAGCCCAGGCTGAATAGGGTTAAAATACGATACCGAGATCTAGACTGAGACTCCGTGATGACCTTGTGAAAAAACCGAGACTTCGAGGTGTGCCTGAAAACCGCGAAAATAACGAGACTCATATGTTTTTTATTCGCCATCCCTTAATTTAAATGCAGTGAGTTTCACGCCTTTCACATGTGAAAAGTGAAAACTGCCAGTGGGCGGGGGGCGATTGGGGGAGGGGATGGGGGTTGCGTGCTTTAGGTAGGGTTTTCAAAATAATATAAGGTACTTAGCGGCGAGGATATATCTTGCCAGGCTTTGAACCAAGTTGCATGTTACAACTCCTTTTGGTATTAGTTGCTTTTAATTGCAAAGAGCAATAATTGCAACTCTGTTTTTATTTTTATCTTCTACATGTACTGTAAACATCTGTTGCAATAAAAAGAGCTGTAGAATCATAGACATTTTCTGTGGCTTACCTTGAGTGATAAGGCACAAAATAAATACTGCAAAGATCACTAGGGTAGGTAATCCGCTTCTGAAGTACTTCCAGTAAATCTTCGATGATACTGCTCCAATTTCGCGATCTTCTTTTGAAATTTCTAGACTCTTAGGCTCACTGGTTAAGTGCACGATTTCTTCACTGCTGTCACCATCTCCATTTTTCTCTTCCGTTTCCGACACAAAACTGCCATCTGACTTTTTCTCGTTTAGCTTCTTATAGAGAGGGTCAATAGTCGTATTGAGAAAACCTTTATCTTTGAGCTCAGTGAAACTTCCTTTTCCCATTACACGACCTTTATATAATACAACAACGCTGTCGGCTTCTTTCATGATCTGTTCTTGATGAGAAGTTACCACTCGGGTTTTCTGACCCAGCAGGCCTTTGATGCACTGTTGGAATATCTGATGGCCAACTTTGAAGTCCACAGCACTGAGAGGGTCATCCAACAAGTAAAGGTCTGCATCGGCATAGACTGCGCGTGCTAAGCTTACTCTCGCCCGCTGACCTCCACTTAGAACCTCACCGCGTTCTCCAACAACCGTTTGGTCACACCCGGGAAATTGCTCTATATCTTCTTTAAGGGCACATGCTGTAATAATTCTGGTGTACTTCCGTTCATCGTACGGTTCACCAAACAGAATATTTTCTCTTATGGTCCCAGAGAAGACCCAAGCCAGCTGCGGCACATAAACGAGCGTTCCAATATGGCTTATATTACCGGTTGTATCTGAGACCTGCCCAGCGATAGCTGAAAGAAGAGTGGACTTTCCACTGCCTACTGGTCCAGTAATGACTATCAAACTCCCTGACTCAGCAGTGATTTCGATATCTTGTAGAATGAATTCGTCTTCTCTCTTGATTTGTTTTTTATTCAAACTTGAAACACATAAAGTTGTTGCTTTTTGTGGACCTTTCACGTTATCAAGTAAGGAAACTTCTTGTATTTCTTTGGAATGTCTAGTATATAATCTCGAAACACTCCTTGTAGTCTTACTTCTTTTGTCACGATAGGTTGATGAAAGATTTTCTAAGCACAAAAATTCTTCTAATCTTTGGAGTGAAGCATAAGCGTCGTATGTTTGTAGCAAACTATAGCTTAAGGTCCTGCAAAAGCATCCTTGTAGTAAGCCGATAAAAGAGAGAAGCATGAAAACATTAACAGGTGTGAGGAGCTGACCAGAAAGCACAAGACTGATGATAGAAACCAGGGTAGCTATTGGTGCTGATGAAAAGTCTAAAGCGGCAATACTTGACAGAACGGCACTCTTCATACGAATGATGTCGATCTCTTTTCTGCAAAGTAAAAAGAAATCGAACCTCATGAAAAGTTGATGCAAGAGGGTAGCATAAGATGTAACAAGGGCAAATGTTACACTCACATAATTCCATTTGAACGTCATCAGTACAAGTTTCATTTTTTCATCGTGTTCAGAATCTACAGCAACAGATAAGATACTTTATGGCCGATGGGAGAGGTCAACCCTATATTTAGACTGAGTGACGTCGGTCTTCTGGAACTCGAGGGGTGAAGGAACATAATCCAACCCCCTCCTCCCCGTATAACTTTCAAAGAATGAACAAAAAAGAAACATTCTTTTTTTGTGGCCGTTGAAACATGATTCATCTTAACGTATATCATTCCTAAATATGCTATAAAGTGTTATTTTTAAGCAAACCTAGCAGTCCGGTTAACCTTTTAACGACTGATCTCTTACTCAAAACTGGCAATTTGAGGCCACGAATACCGTCTGAGTCTGACAAGTAAAATTACAGTCAAGTTGGCCATCATTTCATGGTTTGCACCATGAAAAGCTACAATTCCCTTCCATTTTGAGGCTAATCTTTCAAAATCTCACTTAGGACATGTGATCTTGAATCAATCCTTTATTTAACGTGGTCAGTACGCTTTGCTTAAGAGCTAGTTCACGCAGGTACGCCACGAAATAATAAAGGGTCATAAAGATAAAAAATAAAAAATAAAACTTCATTAGAAGTGTATGAATTGCCAGCCAGCCTGGCTTCAATTTTTTTTTCATTTTCTTCCCGTTCTGAAAATTTTCACTCGAAAACGTTCATTTATTTTGTAAAATGGAATTTCTGGCGTTTGAGTGACTACGAATTAGCCTGAAATGTAATATTTCTGCGACACGAGAGCAACAGGGCTTGGGTCCGGTGGGATGATGGTGCATCATGGGTAGTACTGTGGGATATATAAGCTTTGTATAGCACGTGGTGAATCATTCTAGGCCGACACCGCTTCTCACTCACTTTATCAATTATTTTGTCTTTAAATGAAAGAAAGAAAGAATAGGAACAGGAATAGGAATTTACAGCCTCGTAGGATGGGCCGTTTTGGAGCTTGGGCCTTGGTTCCTACTCAGATTTCCTGTCATTTTTTCCCCAAGGGTTTTTTAAGGCAGGTTTTTTTCTGGCCTCTGTCTAACCACAGTGGTTTGTGCGTGGTTGCTCAGCTCCGTTAGGTGTTTTACTGGCGATTATTGGATAATGTAGTTACAGATAGTTATTGTATACTGTATATTGTTAACTAAGGCTCAGTGTAACACTATTTGCTGTAAATAGTCCCGGTGCTCGGCCGAAATCTGCAAAATAAACCTATTGGTATATAATGACAGTCTGTTGTGTAGTGAACCCGAAATCGTTTATTTACAATGCCGCTAACAACAGCATAAGGCTTCAACCCAATCTGCGGACTTGAAATGGATTTTTCAAGATATAGTAAAACGCTACAGCACGGTAAATGTTTTTTAATGTGTGAAGTTTCGCTTCCATTTGTAAAAGTTTTAAGAAACCAAATTTTGTTTCGAAAACGATGATTTACGAATGTCTTAGCGTGACACAACTAGATGACGTAATGTTTTAAATTTGTTTAGTCATCAATTCTTTAACTTGAAAATATAAAAAACTAAAACCGATCTGCGGACTTCAAATGAATTTTTAAAGACTTAGGAAAACGTTACAGCATGGTAAATATTGGGCTCGGAGGCATAAATCAACAAATCTTGTTTCGAAAACGGTGAATAAAAAACATATCTTAGCATGACATTACGCATTGTTTGAAATGAGAGGGAACTGGATGGTGACCTCAGAGGAAAGTTCCGTGCATTGCGCGAGTAAACAAACTTAAAACATAACGTCACTCAGTTTCCTGTCATTTCACACAATTCATATTTATGACACTCTAAGACATGCCTTTTTAATAGCCCTTATGCACGTTAACGTCAACCTAGCTAATTTCACTTCCAAGCCTCGCTTGCGAAGTATAAACCCGTGATAATCTCATCAATGCATTCTCAAAGGAGCAAATTTGAAAAGAATACCCACTCAAAAACACTGGAACTTGTCAAAGGTTTGCAAGGAATTTCGTACAAACCAGGCTTGGTCGTGCATTTTCAGCTGGTGACGTCATCATGCATAAGGCCTATTCATCGTTTTCGAAACAAAAAATTGCTTTGTTTAAACTTTTACAAATGAGGTCCGCCATCCACTTAGTATAAAAAGTGAACTTTTCGGAACTTAAAAAGTAACGAAACAGATTTGATTGCCTTATTCACGAGATGCTTCTAATCAAAGAATTCAACCAACTTTGAACGTGCAATCAAGATACTTTATCCGCGCAAGTTATTCACATAACGTACTGAAAACTCAAACAAAAGAATGTTAATTATCTGTTTTCACTCATTTATATTAAGTTTTTTCCTTCTGTCACTTTTTACGTGATAATGATGTTAGATAGGTCGAAACGTCGTATCGCAGTAAAGTTTGTATTTTTACTTATAATTTTTTAAATTAAATAATAGAAGAAGTTCGTTTTATTGCGAGCAGCAACGACATTCTGCCTTACCTCCGTGTAGTTTTTATTTTTTTTCGGTATTCATCTTCCCATGCATTTATTTTGATGGCGCGGATCCCAGAGACAGCCTGATTCATCAGGGAGATGCGACGGTCGGAAACAGTGGCTGTGCGTAGGCGCAGGGCAGCACCAGCATAGGACAATGCGATGAAATATGGCAGAAGTAAGCACAGAAAAATGGCTCCCATTAGAGCCTGCCAACCAACAAAAAAGAAGAGTAACAATGTTGCCAATACGACCTCGAGAAACGTAAATGGCACAAGGAAAAAACGCATTACAGTATCTTCTTCCAATCGCTGAACATCGTTTGATACAAGGTCAATCACGTGACCAGTTGAAAACTCCAATAATGAATCCTTGCTGAGATGAAGCGTCTGAAATAAAGAAATGTTTTAGCATTTTTGAAATGCTGTTATCGTTATCAGTCACGTTTATGCAGCTATTTCAATTAACGTTGTCGGATGAAAGCTTAAAGCCAAGACTCCTACGTCAGTTTCAGTCGTACTGCTGGTTGTCACACAGCATCCTTCCGAAACCACAAGAAAAGAAACGAGACTGAACTATCGAAGCACACTTGGACCCTCAAAATCGCAAAGAAACCCTTCAATGTGAAACGGAGGATGCTAAGAAAATGTAAACCATGTAATAATATTGCCAAAAAATGTAACCTCTACCTGAGTGAATATTATTTTGGTAATCTGTCAAAAAGAATTATGTAGCCTTAACAAACGCAAGGAGCTAGCAAGTTCATGTTCCCACAGGAACAGATTTATACTCAAGAACTTC
Organism: Cladopsammia gracilis; assembly: GCA_022457155.1. Lineage (NCBI taxonomy): Eukaryota > Metazoa > Cnidaria > Anthozoa > Scleractinia > Dendrophylliidae > Cladopsammia > Cladopsammia gracilis. The sequence goes on from JAJGOT010000110.1 coordinate 558,747, forward strand.
ATGATAACGTGGCTGTCACACAGTAACGCAACCCCTCATTCCGCTTTTGTATCTTATTGCATCTATTTATATACCTCGTAGTTCATTTTGTTGATATATTGCATAGCAACTGTGCTAAGTGCTTATAGCTGCCAGTTTTGAAATGTACGGGTAATTCGTTAAATTGCCTGATGAGTGTGGTCATCTTTTGACCATACGAAACAGAGCGGTAGCATTAAACGAATGAATATCTTCTGAAGTCTGATCCGCATTCAATGAATTTGTAATTGCTCCTCTAATGAATTAGAGTTGAGCGCTTTTTGAAATCCATTCAACTGAACTGTCAAAGCTTAACGGAAAGAACACACGTGACATGCTGATGTAATAATCAGATATGGAGCTATAAAGCTAAACTAAACTAAGCAAAACAGTATATCACGTGAATTTAACTAGGCCATTAATAGTAGGCTTGAATTTAGAAATCCAAAAGCTTTCTCTTGCTCTTCTAATGTCTTGATTAGGATTTCTAACTTTTTCAATGACTGTTAATTTTAAATGTTTAACCCCACAGTTTTTGAAGTGTCTGACAGTGGGAATGTTGTTATGACCTGCGTTTTATGTCGCTGCGATGTTGGTTTTTACGGCGATGGACAGGGTTTTTTGTTTCCCCTATATACTGATCGTCGCATTTTGTGCATCAATCACAGGTGGTGTGTTGCGTAAGAGTGAAGGTTTCTCCCGTAGTTATATATATATATATATATATATATATATATATATATATATATATATATATATATATATATTATGCTGCAATATATGGAAATAAAGACAATAAATCTCTTGCCGATATTTCGTCTTTATCGTATAAGACTTCGTCAGTTGCCCTGACGAAGTCTTTTACAATAAAGACGAAATATCGGCAAGAGATTTATTGTCTTCTTTCCATATATTGTAACATATGTATTAACATATGAGATCCAGACACAGGATGTTTTTGAAGCATTAGATATATATTGCTTCGCTCACTGCTTGCAGTTCGAGCACTCGTGTGTCTCAACAATGCAATCCAACAGTGTGTAACCGTACATCCTGTGCCCAAGTTCAGGAGTTGACATAAAGCCATTATGGTAACAACCGGGAGGGCATACATAATTGCATAATTGTACATATATATATATATATATATATATATATATATATATATATATATATATATATATATAACTAGTAGAGGAAAATAGAACTCTTCATCAATGGATATAAACCAGAGCTTTGTATAGAAAGAAAGGATGTGGACTAGTTCAAACACATATATTTGCAACTCCGAGTTTCGTGCTTCTTGGCGAAGCAATCATCAGGCAACTGCCCAAAAATAATGGATACATTCAAGATATACAAATTTGAAAATTAGGAACAGTACCTTCTAGCGTGACGTGTCAAGATACAATTGGTAAACGGCTAAAACAAATACGGTATTCAATAGAACTCTTTTAGAATGTCAGTTCATTTCTATTTGACATTTCATGTCAGTTCATTTCTTTTGTTGAGAGTTGACATTTCCGGTTTGCAAATTATGAAGTACTTCTTTTATTTGTCAAATCGGCGGCCCATTTTCACTTTTCTCTTCGCGAAAGAAAACTGTCATAACAGGTCACGTGATGCAAACATTCCACACGTAAAGTAAACACTAATTTAAGGACATCAAGTTTTATCTTATTACCAAGTTTGAAGAAGGTTTAGGTAAATCTTTTTAAAGTAATGACTCAATGGATTTTATGCAAATTATGCTCTGGGTCATGTCTTAACAATTGCTTGAGCGTATCGGAAACGTGATCTGCAACCAGTTACTATGATCAAAATGGCAGGTTTTATAAACTAGTTTGCAGTTGCACAACAATACATGCTACTTTGCGGCTTTTCCCACTTACCTTGAGGTAAACTAGTCCTTTTAGGGCGCTGCTTATTCTGATACCCAACAATTCACATCGGTAGTCAAACTGGTGCATACTAAGGGTACCAATCAAGGCATTGATTCCCATAGCTAATGCACAACCATAGAGTAGAAAATTCTTCTGTGACTCAGCTGACATCAGAGATACCACAAGATATCCGAGTAGCAGTGGCTGAAGAAGGCGAGAAAGTGAAGCCAAAGCACCTGTTAGTACCAGGACCATAAGTTCTTTAAATGAGATCATCTTCAGTACGCTTTTCCAAAGTTTTTGCTTTTCACCACTGCCTTCGCATTTTGTTTTTTCTTCGTTCCATTTCGTCTTAAGCTGTTCGATCAAAGAGCAGGTAATGTTTTCTTTTGCAAGAGGTAAAAAATCATTTTCTTCTAGAGGTCGTTCACTTCCCTTCTGGAAGACACTGTTCATCCATTGAAAGAAAAGAAGAGACACAAAGCTGACATCATTTGTGTTGGCATCATCGCGGATCTTTTTGTATTCATGCTTTACCATGACGCTCTATCTAAAAGGAACAACAGAAACAGTTAGTATTCATCCAGCTGATAGACAAAAAAAGGAGAAACAAGAATCCGTGAGGTTTATAGCCGAGTATCTTCTTCTAATCATATCTTTCCATGATTCGAGATCTAAAGTTGAATAATATATTGATATATATTATACTTACTAGATTTAGACCTTTTCGCGATGGGTTGCTTTGAAAGGGTTTCCATAGCGATTTTGTTAACACCACAGCTTAATGAGTACGTTAGTAAAACGTTTTCTTCCTAGACAAAAATGATTTCATAAGTTTTCCCTCCCAAATGGTGCAAAATGGTTTCAATTGAATGGCAACAGTTAGCGCTCGCCTGCGGTATTAAATCAGGTCACATAAGAAATACGAACATTCCGTTATTTGCGGAGCCCAAGAAAGCAAATCCTCAAAAATTGCATGAAAGAACGCATAAAGTTTTTACTGTAAGTACGGTTTCATGGGGAGATTTAATCTTTGTGGTCACCGAAGGTGATTTAATCTCATTAAATATGTCGAGCTACCGAAAGTTATCATGTCCCAGTAATCATGTCATCGCTAGTATTACGTGGATCAATTTCCATTGTATTAAATTTATGCACGCTATTCATTTCGCGCCAGAATAAATTTATTTGCGCCAAACGGCTTCCAAACCACGAGGAATAGAAAATATAGTCTCGTTTTCGCAACAACTTCTATTTCGTTCCTGTCGCACATATTCGGCAGCTAGCTTAACAGTTCTTTTCCAGGATTTCATCATTTGAAGTTCTAATACTTAGCGCACATTTTAAAGAGAATCGAGAGGTGGTGTTACCGGAGATGTGATAACAAATGATGCATTGACTAGAAGGGAAGCTGAATTTGTCCGATTGTTTAGCGACCATCTTCAGTTAAAGCAACTGCGGCTAAATTGCAACATTCTCGCACCAGAAATGGACGGTTTTAGTTGTTGTCGGCGTAAAGGGAACCTTTGTTGTTTCGTTTTGGTGCAATCGAAGAATGAATGCATTCATACGCGATGGCCAGTTCTTCCCGCCGTGTTAACCCTAAAATTTTCAGTTGAATTCGTCCTGGACTTTCGAGGATCATGAATCATTCACTGCCAATCACATTGGGGATGTCAGGTTAGTCCATTTACTTTTTCTACCCAGCGTTTTGCCATAAAGTGACCGCCTTTCACGCGTATGAAATCTTAGATTTTACCAAAAGTCAAATTACTGTGTTTTTAGATGAAAAGCTGGTGCCCGTATATTAAAAGTCCAATTATTATATACACTGACCCTGTATTTTATATTGTGAATGCGGGAAGTTCCGATTGTATGTATTTTGTTGGCTGCGCATAAATAATATTTGGTGCAATTTCGTGCACGCGCGCGCGAAATTTTATAACAAAGAGCTGGTCGCTATTGTCAATCGGAACGTGCTAATACATGTAGTTTCATAAATTTTGGATGTCTCTTGGGGTGCAAAGCTATCTTTGTTATAAAGGAGGAAAGGCTCGATTGAAAGAGCAACAGGCGATATAATTTTGTAAACGCGCGCGCGAGAAGCTCGCGGGCATACAGTATGAATTCATCTACATCTACATGATTTACTTGCAAAATCCTAATGGACATACAGCAAGTTTCAGTCCAAAGTGCGAAATGTAAACAATAGTGCAAACAAAAATAATGATAATGATTTTTAAGAACCCTAGAAATTTAGCCCTGAATTTTCTAGGAGTTGTTCATGATTCGTAAGCCACTAAAGACCACAACGAAATGAGTGCGCTTAGCTTGCGGGATTATTCGCTTTAGAGAGCAAATCAAGTTGCGGCGGCAGCTAATGAGCAGCAAAACCGCGAAAAGAAACTATTTCATAGATAGTCGAGCGGGTGATACCGCGAGCGCGAAAATCTCCTCCTGTAAACAATACAGCTTTCTTACTTCACGACCAAGCTTTAAAAATTTACAACCTTTCTTTCTTTGCTAAGTATCATAAATATACAGTGTCGGCAATATAATTCCAGGTTAATTGCATTGCATTCTGTGTGATTCTGACTGGCAGCCAACTTAATTACATTTTATGCATCCACCTGAGCTTGAAATATTCAAACACATTCAAGATTGTAGAGCAAACATTCCTCCTGGAAAAACTGAAGATCTACACTGACTTGAACACTACAGTACTATAAACCACGCAGCCAGCTCGATGTAACATAAAAGTACTAATCATGCAGCCAGCTTACACTTAAATATTATTGTCCATCTGAACTGGTGGCTGGCGCACCGCATAAAGTTCAATATATCATAAAAGTACTAATTTGTGCAGCCATCTTACACTTATATTGTCCATCTGAACATTTACTGGCAAGTGGTACACCTCGTACAGTTCAATGTAACATAAAAGTACTAATCATGCAGCCAGCTTTAATTAATATTATTGCCCATCTGAACTGGCCGGTGGCACACCTCATACAGTTCAATGTAACATAAAAGTACTGATTCTGCACCCAGCTTACACTTAATATTATTGCCCAGCTGAACTGGCCGGTGGCACACCTCATACTGGTCAATGTAACATAAAAGTACTGATCATGAAGCCAGCTTACACTTAATATTATTGTCCATCTGAACTGGCAATTGGCACATCAGATACAGGTCAATGTAACAAAAGTATACTAATCATGCAGCCAGCTTACACTTAATATTATTGCCCATCTGAACTGGCTGGTGGCACACCTCATACAGTTCAATGTAACATAAAAGTACTGATCATGCACCCAGCTTACACTTAATATTATTGTCCATCTGAACTGGCAAGTGGCACACCTCATACAGTTCAATGTAACATAAAAGTATACTAATCATGCAGCCAGCTTTAATTAATATTATTGCCCATCTGAACTGGCCGGTGGCACACCTCATACAGTTCAATGTAACATAAAAGTATACTAATCATGCAGCCAGCTTTATTTAATATTATTGTCCATCTGAACTGGCTAAAAGTACTAATCATGCAGCCAGTTTGCATTTAATATTTTGGCACATCTAAGTGGCAGGTGGCACACCTCATACAGTTCAATGTAACATAAAAGTATACTAATCATGCAGCCAGCTTTAATTAATATTATTGTCCATCTGAACTGGCTAAAAGTACTAATCATGCAGCCAGTTTGCATTTAATATTTTGGCACATCTAAACTGGCAGGTGGCACACCTCATACAGTTCGAAATAACATAAAAGTACTAATCATGTACCTAGTTTGCACTTAATATTTTGGCTCATCTGAACTGGCCGGTGGCACACCTCATACAGTTCGATGTAACATAAAAGTACTAATCATACAGCCAGCTTACACTTAATATTATTGCCCATCTGAACTGGCCGGTGGCACACCTCATACAGTTCGATGTAACATAAAAGTACTAATCATACAGCCAGCTTACACTTAATATTATTGTCCATCTGAACTGGCAATTGGCACATCAGATACAAGTCAATGTAACATAAAAGTATACTAATCATGCAGCCAGCTTACACTTAATAATATTATTGTCCATCTGAACTGGCCAGTGGCACACCTCATACAGTTCGATATAACATAAAAGTACTAATCATGCAGCTAGTTTGCACTTTATTTATTTTGGCCTATCTGAACGGAGTGGCACCCCTCATACAGTTCGATTTAAGATAAACTGAGTACTAATCATGTGCCCATCGCTATAAAAGGTGACAGCCCTTGCAAAAATCCTGCTTGCGCAAAAAAAGTATTTAAGCCCGGCTTTACCCCTAGTACGTGCCAGAGAAATTTCTTAGAGCCAACTGTGTCAAAATGGACAACATTATTCTTTATTAATTTTCTTGAAAGGTATTATTTTACAAGTGTGTGAATAGCTATGGCTCGTATGAAAGGGTAATAAATAACCTTTCCAAAATATATGTTGCATTTAATTAGCTCAGATTAGCAAAATTAAATATTCCACAATTGCCTATAAATTTAGCTCATATTATATTAGCTCATATAGTATATTAGCTCATATTGGTTCAAACTGATATGTAGTTCAAGAAAAAAGTTGAAAGCAAAAAGTTTCCTTGTTACATAGAGCACCAGTGTCTTCCCAGAGTAAATCCATGCAGAGGAATCGACTCAGGTGCAAATAAAATTTGACCTAATTAATTATGCAAACATGATACGTGAAATTTTGGTTTCCTGTCGCAACAAAAAACACTTTATCCGCCAGACATCTTTCCAAAAGTAAGCCAAAACATTTATTCGAAGCAATAAGCAGATTTCAAAGGTAAATATCCCGTCTAAATATCATAATTGCCTTTTGAGTTACCTTACAGTATGACAGAGTATGACCGGCCGTACGTATGTTTACATGTACACTCGACCAATTGTTCAACACCGCTCAACTGTCAAAGTCAATTACTTCGATTCTTCGCTAGAACTGAACAATTTCAGATTCTTTATCGCTTGACATTCATCCATTGTTGCTGTCTTCCATTATACAAACGCCAAAACGTCGTTTGGGTCGACACGGGAGGATCTCCGCGGCGAAGAAATCAGCTTTGTTTTTTTTTTTTAAACCCCGTCATGTAGTTGAGTAGTGAGCTGTCCAGCTCAAACTCGCTCAGTGATTGGCTTAGAATACTGTCACGCTTCCCTCCCTCTACCCTCTCTCCTGAAAATAACGCAAACTTTTCCGAATTTCATCGTTCCTGAAGGAACGATATATTTTTATGGACGTCCTGCAAGAACATTAAGCAGTACTTCCGTTGTTACACGTATGGCAGTACATGTATTGCATCCAGCATGAAATATTTGAGTCTCCATCATGACTGCAGTTTTGTAGAGAAGGCCGATGCAAGTGATTTTTGATATATTATTTAAGCAAGACTTGAGTTTCGGTTCTTTGGTGGTTTCTCCCATGTGAAGCAGCCTGGAAGACACCACTAGCTCTAAAGGCACAAAAATTAACTAAGACTCAATTTTTGTATTTCGCGCGCATCTCAAACCAATTGAGACGTTTATACACACAGTTTAATACCGGCCACGCTCCAAGCGTTAGGAAAGGTTTTATCAGGAAATACTTTTGTGCATAGTTGATCTTGTCAATGAACGTGTCAATATTTGTGGGTTAAAGGTTTTTATTTATGAATCTTGAACGTCTCATGGGGAGCAAAGCTGTCTTTGTAACAAAGGAGAGAAGGCTCGATTGTTGACGCAACAGGCGATATAATTTTTGTAAACGCGCGCGCGAGAACCTCGCGGGCACCACCTTCCCTTCCCTAGAAATTTTGCCCTGAATTTTCTGGAATTTGTCAGTGATTCGTAAGCCACTGAAGACCACAACGAAAGGAGTGTGATTATATAAAACTTAAATAAGACTGAGCGGTGAAACCGCAAAAAAAATATTTCATGGATAGTCGAGCGGGTGATTACGCGAGCGCGAAAGTCGCCTCTTGTGGACATTACATCTTTCTAATTTCTCACGACCTAGCTTAAAATATACAATCTTTCTTTCTTTGTTACCATATAAATAATGTTGCCAGTTACATAAATATAAGGCAATGTCAGAATTATAATTCCAGGCAATATAATTCCAGTGATTTCTGACTGCCGGCTTACAAGTTTGCTCAAGTTTCGGTTCTTTGGTGAACCTCATCAGTTGCTCCCATGTGAAGCGACCTTGTATATATACTAGCTTTAAAGGCGAGAGATTTTTTACTTTATTTGACGTTTGCACGCATTTCAAAACACACATTTCTATTCCTGCCGGCAGCATGCCACGCTCCAGGCGTCTTGCGGGAAAGGAAAGGTTTTATCAGTTTTAGTAAAGGCGAAGCATTCATTCATTCTTTAAAAAAAATTGAGGAAAATATTAGAAATTCAGATCACGCTTCGCGTGTACGAGGCTATCAAGTTAATCTGGTTGATAGATCTAGAGCCCTCTCAGAATTTAGATTCACAGAGAGAAGTTAGCACTCCAACAATGCCTTTTGTCACACAGCGGAGTCCGCCATCTAGTTTATCAAAATTACTCCACAGATTACACTGTTTCTAAAATTTGATCTAATTTCACTACACGTTTGTACATTTTGGTTCAGATTATATTCACTTGGCGTTTTCTGGTTTGTTTCCGATTTAATTACATGCTCCGTGACATTGAAACAGATTATGACACCTTGCCGGTCTCAAAGGGGAAGAAACATGGTGCGTCTTAAGCTGAGGTATGTAAGGAATGCTAGGAAATTTTCCTAGCATTCCTTAGCGGTACTTACAGTAGAAGCCGTCTGCGTTCTCCCATGATTGTATCCGTGAGGCATTTTCCACATTATTAATTCCAGGTTACACGCGAATCTTAATCGTTTCGGATCAATGTTAGTGTTCGCTGTTTCAACAGCTAATATTACTGGTTAATAAACGAGCAGTTAACGTCATTTGTCGCATTATGTCGGTATTCCGAGCCAAATTTTCAATGTCATGAGCAAACAAATTTACAACCAAACGTGAACAAGTTGGTTGCCAACTTGGCTGATAACTACGTGCCAAGAAATTGTACATGCCGATAATTATGATAATAAATGTCTTGTCTTGTCTTGTCTTGTCTTGGTTGCGACGGTTGCAAATTTTTTCGCGAAAACTGTCAATCAAAATCCCAGAGTTGAGGTGAGCCGCGAGTTTGCAACTTAGCAAGCAAAAGAACATCCGGTTTGAATGTAAATGAAGAAATGATTATCACGATATTTAAAGGCCCACTTTCACCCAAAAGGCGTTGCGGTCGTTTGTTTTTGTTTTGAAATGCTCCATTGTTCATACGCGTGATCTGATTGGTTGCACGCATTTAAGCGTGATTTTCGTGTTACACGACAGTGATCACGGCGCGCACAGCATTTTGGGTGAAAGTGGGCCTTTAACATAATTAATTGTGAATAAAGCCTACGCTCATCAGTGCGAGGATAATTTATCTTTTCTCTATACATGATGTTCTAATCACGTTGTCTTGCCATCCGTTTGGTGTATACAATCGCAACCGGCAATCCAGCATTAAGCGAATACCTTCGAGGAATGCTCTAGTGTTCGCTGTATACAGAGTGGTGTTCACTTATTAGGTAGGTTCAGAAACCCACAAGTGGGTTGAAGCGTGCAACGCGCATTCACAGCTTCCGAATATTCATTTTTTTGCTTAGTTCCCCTCGGTCCCTCGAGATTGTAAGCAAGTTGTTCTAGCGAATTGTTTGGTTAATATTTTTATCTTGATTTTCCAAATATGGCTGTAACAACTTCTTAACAAATTGAATAATCGGAAGCTTGTTTTGAAGCGTACAAGAGACAGTTGCACGTTTCAACCCACTTATGGGTTTATGGTAGGTTCCCATAGAATACAAATATTCTCACAGTAAACATTGGAACGAAAGTTTTGGACTTTGCTTTTTACGGTGTCCGTATAATACCAGTGTAGAAACGTGTATTCAAACAAAACGAATCGAAACGTGTAAGCAAACTATATGACCATTTAATCGCTCAACAGATATCGTGCAATTAACCTCGTTTCTCGTTTTAATTCACTAGTTTCCTCGATTTCTTTTTCTATTTCCTCGTCTTGAACTTGATCTAAAATACTCGTATTCAGCTCGCTGAAGATGCCAATTTTCTCGTCGAGGACATCTCGAAATGCCTTTAACTTCCCTTTGTTTGATGCTTTGTAGCATTGTAGCAGTTCGTCTATAGATTTCAGGATCTTTTGTACATATGTTCTGTGCGCTGCACGTTTTCTTCTTAATCTTGTCAAATCTTCCATTCCCCAAAGTGTTCGCTCAACTTTGCATCCGGCTCGGAAGGACAATGTAGAAACTTGTATTCAAACAAAACGAATCGGAACGGGTAAGCAAACTCTTTGACCATTTAATCGCTCAACAGATATCGTACAACCTTTTCGTCCCGAGAAAACACTATCTTCCAAATCTACCACGAGGTCTTCTCCTATTTCACAATTGTTTCTGATAACGTGAACAGTAATTTGTCAATTTCTACAACCAGTTTGACTGTAGTTTAAAACTGTTGTTCTATTTTATCGGTGTTATTCTATTGGTGAATTTATCACTGGTAAAAGCAAAGAATGGCCAAAGAGAATGTATGGACGCGTAAATTTATATGATGTATTTTTGGTGTCCACTAATCCATGACTTAAGCGTCCGTAACAAAATACTGAACAACAGTTTTCTTGCTTTAGAATGAACGGAGGACGAGGCAAAAGTAACAAAGAATGGGCATTTTTCTCGGATTTTACATTTCCCTTTTATATACCTATTTCGGTAATGCCCAATGTACTTTAGTTAAGTTCTTTCTTTTGAGAATGCTTATAGTAGACAAATATAACCTCAAAGTGAAATAAATATGATCATTACTTAGCAGATTAAGCAGCAAAAGTAATTAAGAAATGCTGAAATAAGCCGTTGGTCTTAGATCGACCATCGTGTAGATATTGAATAGAACCAACCGATGAAATGAAATGAAATGGTGACCAAAGAGACGGACGGATAAATTTAATTAGAAAATGGTCACACCCACTCAGCCAATCAGCGCCCAGTATTTGTGTGCTCTATATCCCTAAACTGTCTTAAATTATGTAAAGAGTCGGGAGCTTTGAAGCCCAGGGAAATTGTGGGGTAAAATAACTACTCATTATTAATCTCTATATAGAACATATAAATGATTTGTTTTGTTTTCCTTCTAAAAGCCTAATTAGTATGCTCTATATAGAGCATACTAATGAGAAAATAGAGCATACTAATAAATATATAGAGCATACTAATGAATTACAGGCTGCAAAAACAACTTGCAGTTATAACAACGACAATTTTATTTGAAGTTTTCGCTTTACATAACTTGAGCAAGAGATTAATCACCAAAATGACAAAACCAAATTCGACTTACCAATTTTTAGGAAAAATTAAACGAAAGACTGGTCTCACCGTGCTTTGGAATTCTGTCTCTTTCTCCTTGCTCAATTTCGTTCACTGTGGTAGGCTTTTGGAAACGTGCACTTTTATCGAATTCATCCCCCAAGCACTCGGATATGTCTACGTGTGAATGACACAATTAAAATACGCTCATAAATACAATCTGCATAAAATATGGTTTCTTCGCGGATATGACCATTTTCTAAGACGGTTAGACAATGAACATTCGTGTCCTGTGGGATATAGCGCCTCTCGCATTAGATAGAAGTGCCACTCGGACTACACCCTCGTGGCATTCTATCTATGCTCGAGGCACTTATTGTCTAACACTTACATAAAGTATTTGTTGCCCACTAATCCATTATATGGCATTGTAATGTAGTACGTAACAAAAATGCTAAACAGCAGTCCCTCCAATTCGCTTGAAATGAACGGGGTAAAAGAAAAAAGAATAGAAAGTGGTCCTCGTAAAGACTCTTTTTTTGATAATGTTTGTTACGCCTGGGATCGAGGTATACAATTCTATGTACATAGTATCCATAGCTTTGAGACAGTCATTTCTATTTATAAAATAACTGAGATACTACGCGCGTTCTGATTGGCCAAAGACCTATTAACTATTGTGCCGGTAAACTCATAGAAAACCGCGCAAACGAAACTGTAAAGTAAACAAAGTTCAATTTTCCACTCCATCAACACAAGCGTGAGGAGAAAGAATTTCACAACTCGAGCCGGTTTAGTGTCTTATTGCATATTGTGGTCTGTTAGAAGATGAGAAGAGAATATATGTTTCTTGTAAACGATAAGTTGCTGCTCAAACCTACAAAATAAAAATAAATCCCCACGCACGCAAACAAAAAACGGCTTAACGACAAAAGAACACTAAGCTTTAATATTTTAAAACTGATATCAACAACAGGAATATATTTTCATTTAACATTGGCTTGGAAAGGCTTACATGCAGCGATCAATGACAATCAAAACAACCTCGATATGTACTTTGTGAAGTTCATTGAACTGAAGCTTTAGCTATTATTTTAGTGGAAAGCTCAAAAATTATGGATCCCAAAGAGAAAACAATGGCTTTCAAACTGAGGCATTTTCGATTGAAATTCACTGAACTGAAGTTTATAAATGTTCCTACAAATCCTAAGATAACTTCTAAATTTCTAAATAAGACAGATTTTCACAGTAGAATTAAAAAGCAAGGCTTAAGCTTAAGCTTATAGCTTTGTTGTTTAGGAAAAGCTTAATTATTTTACGCCGATTCCATTTATCTTACGCTTTATCGTGTTTTGTTTTTGAGATTTTTTCATTGAATATTTTTGTACCCGATGCAGTTTAAATTATGATTATGTGTCCAAGCAAGGATGATCAATTAGCAAGAAGAAAATGAAGCTAACAAAAATTATAGGTTTATGGTTAAACAAATTATTTGCATGGAATGATCAAACAATTCAACTGTAGGCTTAGAAAACAATGAGCTTAGTTTTCATTCAGAACTTAAAATGTAGAGAAGTACGGGCTTCATTGTACACTTCAAAGTAAGTGGATAAAGTCAAAAACATTTTCAGAAGCTGAGTTTCTGGAACTAACCTTTATTCCAATTGAAAAATTCTTGACAAGAAGGCAATCTTTGAATCCAACATACGCCATAAAAATTTTAGGCTTTCAAACTTTCCTCGTACATTCATGTTTGCGGCGGCAGATTCCGGACACAATTTTCTGGATTTCCCATTCAAAGAACTTTTGAATCATTGAATATATTTTCTTCTTTCAGCTCATAAATTCCAACTGACGAATTTCAAAGCGCTAAAACTTTTCATCACTTTCGTTGAACCCGTGAATTTGTCAGTGCAGCTTGTGTAAAGTTCATTCGTTCAGCGGCTCTGATTGGTTTTCCCGGTCATATGATGAATGTTATGAGAACAAGCTACTTGATCGGCACAAAACTACAACAAATTTCTCTCTTTCCAAACGCTTTTCATAGTTATTTCATAAAAGCAATAGAACACATTTTCTATGACTTTACCGGCGTAATAGAACCACTTGGGATGTTGGGAGAACACTCGAAAAGCTTGTAAACCACTCGCCTACGGCTCGTGGTTTACAAGCTTTTCTCGTGTTCTCCCAACATCCCGCGTGGTTCTATTACGCCGGTAAAGTCATAGAAAATGTGTTCTATTGCTAAAAGACACCATAAGTAGGCGGGGGGCGGTTACGCCTACTTATGGTGCCCATTGTAATTTTGGGCGCCATTTTAAAATATTTTTGCCTCATAATTTATTCTCCATCTACCCTTTTGCTGCCCAAAAAGGCTGCTATTCCAATCTTTCTACACTGCTGTCCATTCTTCGTTCACAGACGCAAAAATGAGAAACACCTTAACATCTCAGGAACGGACTACTTAACACATTTGCTTTTTGATGGTACGTGACACCTTGGAATTTATCCCACGGACGCAAGAGTTTAATCCTTGCAGCGAATGAATTAAATGCTGATCGACCGAAGATTTTATAATTCTTTATTATGTAAATTGCAAATAAAACAGAAAAATTCGTGTGCGAGTAGTTTGGAGGACTTTCAATGTTCATTTGTATTCTATCCTAAGACAGATTCCCTTATACAACATGTACTAAATCTTGATATTATTTCACCGAGTTGCTTATATAAGTATTATAGCAACTCAATCTTCATTTATGTTACATACTTCACAACAAAAGACTATGCGTTTATCACTGGGTATCCCCAAAACAATCAAAGGCATAAATTACAATACAGAATCTAGGAACTCTTGAAAAATGCAGGTTGAGTTCAACGCGGAAATCTAGTGCTTTGCCAAATGGAGAGCTATTTGATAGAGCATTTCGTGACCAATAAAGACATTCATATGATCGGTTAAAAATACCGAAAATAAATGTAGTGATGCTTTAGCAGCTTATCCGCTGATACCGTATAAATTTGAAGCAGAGAATTCACTGAGCTGGAGCCATGGTCTGGCACGATCTGACTCACTGACAAATATTTGTTGGCGCGCAATCGTCTGAAGAAGATTTCCTCGCAAACTGATTAATGAGTAAAATGGGGGTAAAATCAGCGTAAAATAAATTAAAATGAAGAAAAAGAGGTCTTTATTTACCCCTGCTCGGCAACTGTTTGCTGGTGCGGTGGAGCAGAACATTCAAACATCAGAAACAAATAGTTCAAATCATGATATGCAGAAAGCAGATCTCCTGGCTTCTCACAAGCGTGCACGAGGGGTTGAACTCAATTCGAAATGAACGGATTCCATCTAGATTTAGCGCGGAGCAAATTTCAAGCTACGAAAGACTTACCTTTTCATAGATGTCGCCACCGCAAGCTCGAGCGAATAAAATGATAAGCTTTTAACGGTCTGTTTGTCTTAAATAATAGCCAGGTTTGTTTTATTATCAACAATAGTCAATATTGTAATTTCAATGTCTCATTTGCACGCAAATTACATCGTGTTCATACAAATGAACACGATGGACCCTTTTTGGGCTCGGTTTCATGTTAAAATTAAAGCTAGCATACCAAACTTAAGCGAAATTCTGTTTTTAAGATTATTTGCACTATGCATTTTACCATTTCGAGTAACAGCGGTTGAGTCATTCGACATGCATCAACTAACAAAAAACAAATTACGAGTGGCTATCTTGAATGGGAAGGACAAGCCGTTTAGTGATTTTTGAGATGCTTTTCCCAGCAGTGTCGATGGATTTTTGCTATCAGGCCAATATAAAAATTTGGAAAAACCGTGACAAGGTTTAAATATATTTAATCGCCGTCGTGATGGAAGCCCAATTAGTTACCTGGCTCTTTGAAGTTGATTCGCCTGAGAAAATCTGTCTTTGACCTCTGGAGAACAAGAAAACAGGCTCTTGGATTTGAAATGAAACAAACCGGGCTTTTATTTAAGAGAAACAGCCCGTGCAATGCACTTATCAGCAGCCATTTGTTCGCTCATTTTAAGCCCGGGATGGGGGGATTGGATTGCTTTTGCACTTTCGTAGCAGGATCCCCGGGGAAAGACCCGCGGGATTTGTAGCGCCGCCGCCATTTTACAGATGGATCTGGAAACGAGCGCCCTTTCCGTCTGCGAAACTGGTATGTTGGTGAACACATTCTGGCAAAATGGCGACAGAAAAGACGGTAATTAAGCGACCTTCTCATATTTCTCTTGTATTCTGTTCCTTTTAGCTGGCCATCCTTCGCTTACATTGCGACTATATTTTTCAAACTATAAATTCTGTGTTGTAAACATACACAGGAGCAGGAGAACAGAGCTTTCATTATTGTCTTTCCATTGTTGTGTTGCATGCAAAAAAATACATGTATTGCCAAAATTTACTTGTCTCTGATTATATGTCGGCCAATTATATAAAGCATTTCAAAATATATTCAAGGAATCCTAGTTCTTCATACACCTTATTCCAAAATGGCGGACAATTTATTATTCTTTTGTATGCATTTCAATTAGCCCTCTTTGCCTTATTTTCGCGTGAAAATTCTGTTGTATTTTGCACATGCTGACGAGGCAACAAGGGCTAATTAACACATCTATAAAAGAATAATAAATTGACCACCATTTTGGAATAAGGTGTATTACCAGGAAACAAGAATATTCTCTCCTTTCCCATTCCATGACTTACAAGGTAAGCTGAACCTAATTGTGTAGAAAACAAGTGGAATATCTTTCTTTGCTTATTTTTAATAGAACTCTTTTGAAATATTGCACCTTTTGACTTGGCAGAGGACACTTATTTGCTCCCTGGGGAGGGGCGTTAGTAGCCTTTTGTTAAACAATCCTGGTTTTGGGTAGGGAGGATTTGTAAACGTCGTTGTGCAAATGCCCGGGGGTTCCCCGGGGTCACCCCCCCCCCCCCCCCCCCAGGATGGCTGCTGATAAGTGCATAAAGCTGATCATTTTATTCGCTTGATCTTGCAGTGGCGACATCTACCAAGAGGGCCTAAGTCTATTGTTGCTTCGAATTTGCACCGTGCCGAATTTAAGTGGAATTCGTTCACGTTCGAATCGAGTTCAACCCCTCGGCCACGCTCAGTTTGCAAGTAAATCTTTTTCTGACGATTGTGCGCCAACAAATATTTGTCAGCAAGTCAGATCGGTGGGTGACCATGGCTCCGGCTCAGTGAACTCTCTGCTTCAAATTTATACGGTATCAGCGGATACGCTACTGAAGCATCACTACATTTCTTTTTCGGTGTTATTTAACTGATCATATGAATGTCAGTATTTTCCTCGAAATGCTCTAGCAAATAGCTCCTGTGATGTTAAGGTGGTTCTAACTATTGAGTCTGTGGACGAAATCCCGGTGACTATTCAAATCAAAGCTAAGAATGAGCAGTACTTTTCTATGGTGCTGTTACTAGTTTGCAAAACGAATTTTTGAAATGTACTTCGAACAGTACACAGGCACTTCCAGGGGCACCCAACGAACAATCTTTGGTAGAATGTATTATTTTACTCAAATAAATTAAAATAAATGATATAAAAGCATTTCCAGGTGTTTTTCTACCTTGCTGGGAAAAATATATCTGTTCCTTTTTCCCAGCAATTAAAAAAAATGAATAAATGAAAAAAAAAAAACAAAAAAACAACAATAATAAGTTAACAAAAGGGGCTTGGGAACTAATGAAACATTAATGAAAAAACTATTTGAAGCTTTTAGTTTATTGTGTTGTACATTTACTGCCGTCTCGAACTTAACCTGTTCTGTTATCTCTAAGTACTTTGTTGCTACGAAGCTGAACCCTTTTAAGCCCCAAAGTGTCCTCCGATTTTCTTTGATCCAGTCTCTTTTCGATCTGCTAAAGTTAGCCAGCACAGTTTGTTCTTGCGACTCCTTTCTCAAGTCAACCAGCGCAAAAATGGCAATTAAAAAAATATCTTCAGAATATTTTGACAGCCAGCAAGAATTCCGCTGGGGAACAGATAAAGTGAGGAACAGATTCGTTGAGTGCCCCTGCACTTCGCCGTGAAACATTCATCTCTTACACAATACGGTGCGTGGGAATTTCACAATCAGGTAATGAACTCACTTTACCGTAAACAGATCCAATCAAGTCTCGCTCTGTTGGCTAACAATAAAGAAACCCGCTTGGCGGTCGAAATGAAAATGAAAAGAATGCAATTTCGATGTATTTAATTGTTTCCCAAGCACTCGAAAAATTTCGAGACATCAAGAAATTGATTTTTTTGTTATAAGTATCATTTCACATAACGAAATATTTTATACAAATGACTCAAATAATAGTCGTTCAAAAATCATAACCCATGACTTTAATCATAGCCATTGTTTACACCTTTTGCTGATCATTTAGGCGTAAAAGACATTCATTTTCGCGAAGTGTAGAATCAATAAGGCGAATATACATTCTATAACACCAAGAAGCACTTCATTAACGCCACGGAACATTCAAGAGCGCAATTTGCATGTTTATAAACGTTCAATAGTGTCAACGAACAAACAAGAGCATCTTTCGACAATCAAGGACGCCAAGTGGACATTTAAACACGCGCAATTGACAATCAATAACACCAAAAGAAAATCGATAACATCTTTTGACAATCATAAGTGTTTGTCATTATTACACAAATGTTTAACGATTCGCGGGATTGAATGTAACTTTACAATAAATGATTGTCTCTTGACGCCATTGATTGTGCTTCTCTATGCTAATTGTCTTATTGAATGTCTCTTTTTCACTTATGATTGTCAGAAGATGTAAATGATATTTAGATATTTAGACCCTGTCACGGTTTTTCCAAATTTTTATCATTTTGGCCTGATAGCAAAAAGCCATCGACACTGCTGGGAAAAAGCATCTCAAAAATCACTGAAAGGCTTAGAATGCCCTTTCCATTCAAGATAGCCACTCGTAATTTGTTTTTTGTTAGTTGATGCATGTCGAATGGCTCAACCGCAATTACTCGAAATGGTAAAATACATAGCGGAAATGATCTTAAAAACAGAAATTCGCTTAAGTTTGGTATGCTAGCTTTAATTTTAACATAAAACCGAGCCCAAAAAAGGTCCATCGTGTTCATTTGTATGAACACGATGTAATTTGCGTGCAAATGAGACATTGAAATTGCAATAATTGACTATTGTTGATAATAAACTGAAACCTGGCTATTATTTAAGACAAGCCAACGGACCGTTGAAAGCTTATCATTTTATTCGCTTGAGCTTGCGGTGGCGACATCTATCAAAAGGTAAGTCTTTAATTTGTAGCTTGCAATTTGCTTCGCGCCAAATCTAGATGGAATCCGTTGACGTTCGAATTGAGTTCAACCCCTCGTGCACGCTTGTGAGAAGCCAGCAGATCTGCATCCTGCATTTCATGATTTGAACTATTTGTTTCTGATGCTTGAATGTTCTGCTCCATCGCACCAGCAAACAGTTGCCGAGCAGGGGTAAATAAAGACCTTTATTTCTTCATTTTATTTCATTTTACGCTGATTTTACCCCCATTTTACTCTGTAATCAGTTTGCGAGGAAGTCTTCTTCAGACGATTGCGCGCCAACAAATATTTGTCAGTGAGTCAGTGAGTCAGATCGCGCCAGACCATGGCTCCCGCTCAGTGAATTCTCTGCTTCAAATTTATACGGTATCGGCGGAAAAGCTACTGAAGCATCACTACATTTATTTTCGTTATTTTTAACCGATCATATGAATGTCTTTATTTGTCACGAAATGCTCTATCAAATAGCTTTCCATTTGGCAAAGCACTAGATTTCCGCGTTGAACTCAACCTGCATTTTTCAAGAGTTCCTAGGTTCTGTATTGTAATTTATGCCTTTGGTTGTTTTGGGGATACCCAGTGATAAACGCATAGTCTTTTGTTGTGAAGTATGTAAAATAAATGAAGATTGTGTTGCTATAATACTTATATAAGCAACTCGGTGAAATAATATCAAGATTTAGTACATGTTGTATAAGGGAATCTATCTTAGGATAGAATACAAAGGAACGTTGAAAGTTTATTTGCAATTTTCATAATCAAGAATTTTAAAATCTTCGGTCGATCAGCATTTAATTTATTCGCTGCAAGGGTTAAACTTTGAGCCACGCACAGTATGGTCCAAACTCTTGCGTCCGTGGGATAAATTCCAAGGTGTCACGTACCATCAAAAAGCAAATGTGTTAAGTAGTTCGTTCCTGAGATGTTAAGGTGGTTCTCATTTTTGCGTCTGTGAACGAAGAATGGACAGTAGTGTAGAAATATTGGAATAAGCAGCCTTTTTGGGCAGCAAAAGGGTAGATGACGCCATGATCAAGATTCACATTAATTTATGGATAATAAATTATGAGGCAAAAAATATTTAAAAATAGCGCCCAAAATTACAACGGGCACCATAAGTAGGCGTAACCGCCCCGCCTACTTATGATGTCTATAGAAATGGCTGTCTCAAAGCTATGGATACTACCTTATTGGCCGTGTTTTCACGAGCGAGCAAACCAGGTCGCTTAAGCTTGTCGGCAATTAAACAACAAAGAAGGGCATTGTATTGTCGTTCTTTTGTGTTCTAATTTTCTATTGTCTTAACAAAAGAAAATATATCTACAGGAATGTTAAGCGAGAAAAACCGCCTCGTGAAAACACAGCCAATGGTACTAATTTTCGCGGGCAGTTAATTTCGCGAAAAAAAGGTCGGCATATTTCGCGGGTCTTTATTTTCGCGATTTGGGTGCAAAATTATTTTCTTAGGGAATTAATTTTCGCGAAAATGAAAAAAAAAAAGCAAAATACATTTTATTTCGAGAATTTTATTGTTATTTTACACTTCTTAGCTTATTGCTGAAAATCATCAACTCATAACAAAACCAAACTATAGAAACCGCATCGTGTACCATAGGCATAGTCAAAGACATTATCCTCATGCTTAACGTTCTTTGCAATTGTATATATAATTATACATATTTACATTGTAGCCGTGAATTAGACTAGAGCTATGTGTACCATTGGCATAAAGTTCTTGAGCCTTTAATCAATTTCTAGGGCAAGCTCGGTGTCAGTGAACGGGTGTATCTATGTTCATCATCTGTAGGCATGCCATAGAGCTTTTTCACGTTATACACAATGCGTAGACATGTGTTTCTTCATTAAATTGAGAAAACAAGAAATATAGGAGGTATTAAATTTCGCGACATTAAAGTTCGCGGGAATTTTTTTTCGCGTCGCTTTAAGTTTGCGATTTTTTTTAAATCGCGAAAATCGCGAAATTAAAGCGACGCGAAAATTAGTATCAATAAGGTGTTAGTTAAATAATCTTCACAACAACTCAGGATTTGGGGGTTACGTAATGGCCATCGCACTGTATACGTGGCAACAATAAGTACTAATTTCATTGTTATAGCTGTATTCAAAATGAATACAACAGCCAAAGGGGTGGCTAAAATCGAAGATACAATGCAAAGAGAAAATAATGGGTTTTGATGAGAAACAATAATTATGTACATAGAATTGTATACCTCCATCCCAGGCATATCAAAAAAACAGGACCACTTTGTATTCTTTTTTTCTTTTCCCCCGTTCATTTCAAGCGAAGGGACTGCTGTTTAGCATTTTTGTTACAGACTACATTAGAATGCCAGTCATGGATTAGTGGGCAACAAATACTTTATGTAAAGCCCGGTTTCCATATGATCGCTACGATCGCTGCGATCGCTGAAAAAAAAGTTCAGCGATCGTAGCGATCATATGGAAACCACTCTCCAGCGATCGTAGCGATCACAGCGATCGCAGCGACAACGATCGCAGCGACAACGATCGCTGCGATCGCTGTGATTCTATCTCAGCGATCGTAGCGATCGTAGCGATCGTAGCGATCATATGGAAACCATGCACTCTCCAGCGATCGCAGCGATCGCAGCGACAGCAAAAATACCAAGATGCACTGCGTACGCCCACTCAAAGGGTTCGATTTGGCCCTTTTTATGGAAGAAGTGCAAAGATACGACTGTCTTTATATCAAATTTTAAAAACAATTCACAGCCGCTATGTTGAATTTCAAGAATGAGGTAGCCTGTGAACAGGCCTCCTTGTGGGGGTATGACGAAAGTAGATAGCGGCGAAAAGAAAAGTCGGCGAGCGAAGCGAGCCGCGGGAAAACTGGGGAGAGGGGAAGAGGCGGGGAGGCCTGTAGACAAACCATTGATGCCGCCGTTCCAGATCACCAACTGTGCACTAGATTCTAGTGCAAACGCTGATTGGTCAGATCGCCGACTGTTGACACATTTTGTTGACAAGTTTGCGGTCATTTTGATATCCGCGCGCCGATATGCGATCAAAATTTGCATATCGCACCGCAAAATAGAAACATGTTTGACGGCCGGTTCTCAATCGATCAGTTTGAAAAAGCATTGCATTAGGCGATTCTCTGAGGGATTTCCCTCATATTACAGGTTTAAAAGAAGAGCAGAAACGCTGCTTGAAGTCTTTTGCGGAGAAACATGATGTATTTGGCATTCTTCTGACTGGATTTGAAAAAAGATTAATCTTTGCATTGAAATTCTCCGTCGTGTCCTGAAAGAGCTGTGGTGAAGTTGGAAATAACGACCGTTATTGTTGCAACGCCACTAGTTGCCATAATGAAGGATCAAGTCGAGGAGATGACACGTTTGGGACTCAAAGCATTTGCTATTGGTTAAGGGGAAGAAGAAGCTGAGAAAGAACTACGCGTATGGTTATAAATGGGGTAGACAGACCTACACGTCTCCTGTTGTGTGACGATTGTATCGTTTTAAGCCTTCAAGCATGCATGTCTTTAAGCGACTCTCTATAAAAATAGACAGGCTAAAAACTAGTATCACTCATCGCTAAAAAGTATTTAAAAAGCATAACCTTTCCCAGTAAGACTTAACAGAGAAATGCGCCTTTAGATCACAGTTATGAATTTGTTCTCTTCGATGATATTGATTTTTTGATCTCGGCGGAATATCTCAAATTGATAGGAGGATTTAATGCTGTACAGAGCCGTTAGAATTATATTTCTTTATGCCGTTGTTTGGTGCTAGCTCAAATTGGCATACATTGCGGTCTCTCTGGCTCTCTTTTGTTGCAAGATAAATACTAATCGGCTAAAGTTTGTTATCGCTTTGCAAGTGTGAGGATCGTTAAATTTCTCATGCCGTGATTATTGGTTCCCGCGACTTGTCATTTTCACGTGCGCGACTATTTACATTCCAGTGCAACCAACCACTGATAATGATCTTGTTGACAGATAATCGACAGGTTAATTACAAAGGGGCGGAATGGCGGCCTCAATAATTTGTCGACAGGCTCTCCCCCTCCCTTTTCCTTTTACCCACCCCCTCCCCGTGCGCCGTTTTCTTTTTCTTTTTTTTTTTGCCCTATATCCCACCAGAGAGCCTGTTCACAGGCTAAGAATGAGGCGAAACGATATTGTCAGACCCAGGTCCCCTCGATCTTCATTCACTTTCTCAGTGATCGTAGCGATCGCAGCGATCGCAGCGATCATATGGAAACCATCAATCGCTGCGATCGCTGAACTATTTTTTTCAGCGATCGCAGCGATCGCAACGATCGTAGCGATCGTAGCGATCGTAGCGATCATATGGAAACCGGGCTTAAGGGGTAGACAATGAACGCGAGTGTTCTATGGGATTTAATGGGATATAAGA
This sequence comes from Cladopsammia gracilis, assembly GCA_022457155.1. Classification (NCBI taxonomy): domain Eukaryota; kingdom Metazoa; phylum Cnidaria; class Anthozoa; order Scleractinia; family Dendrophylliidae; genus Cladopsammia; species Cladopsammia gracilis. Next base: position 581,844 of record JAJGOT010000110.1, read on the forward strand.
GGCGCTATATCCCATAGGACACGAACGTTCATTGTTTAACCGTCTTAGAAAATGGTCATATCCGCGAAGAAACCATATTTGATGCAGATTGTATTTATGAGGGTATTTTAATTGTGTCATTCTCGAGCAGCAAGCGTCAGTTCGTCAAAGAAATCGAATAAAAGCCAAAAGATTGCGAAACTGAGCACACAAATCGTGAAATTGCCGAAATCGGTGATCAACAGATTTGGAGGAAACCCCGCCGATTATCGAGCGTTTTGGGATAGTTTTGACGCCGCTATTCACAGCAAGTGAATCGCTGAATGACACCGAACAGCTGAACTATTTACGTTCATATCTGGAAAGCCCAGCGGCTGCGACGATTGCTGGACTTGCGTTAACGAAAGAGAATTATAAGATCGCTGTTGATCTGTTGCGCGACAGGTTTGTCAATAAACAAATCATCATCAGTTTGCACACGGATTCGTTGTTGAAGCTTCCGCGACTCTGGCGTCGGATATCATTCGTGTGCGCGATGTTTACGACAAGATCGAAATTCATGTTCGCTGTTTACAAGCTCTGCGATTAAATTCTGAGAGGTATGGAAGCCTTTTGATTCCGGTTATGATGGAGAAAATTCCCGAGGGGTTTCGGCTTGTCTGAAGTCGCAAGATGAAATCGGATACCTGGGACATTAGTGAATTGCTCGAGGCGTTCAAAGAAGAATTAGAGGCACGTGAGAAGAGCAGATTTGTGGGAGGTTCCAGTAATGCTATGGAAAAGCCGTGGTCGAAACAAAACAAATCACTGGAGCCAATTACAGCAACTGCACTGCATTCAAGCGAACAGGTCAAAATGAATTGTTTTTTCTGCAACCAACCCGGTCACAAGTCGTTTAACTGTGTTTCCGTTACCGAGCCAGTAAAAAGGAAAGAAATTCTCAATAGGAAAGGTCGGTGTTTTGTATGTCTTAGGTGGGGACACGTTGCCAGTCCATGTCCGTTAGAATACAGATGTTTTAAATGTTGTGGAAGGCATCGTGTTAGTGTGTTTTATCAGGCCCCGTGCACGAACCACAGCAAACGTCAGTTGAATCTTCTGTTTATCTTAGCAGTACTCACGTGCTTAGACTAGACACGGAATAAGTGGAAAAGAGCTGTCCCTTGAAACAGTTCTGGGATCTTGAGGCCTTAGGAGTGGTTCCAGAAAGTGAAGACGCAGTGTACGAACGTTTCCTGAGTAAGATTCGAATGAAGGACGGTCATTATGAAGTGTCACTCCCTCTGGAAAGACATGCACCCAGCCTTACCTGACAATTACAGTTTGAGTTATTCTCGTTTGGCGTCGTTGATCACACGTTTGAGGAAAACTTGAGAAGTCCTCCGCGAGTACAATAATGTATCAGAGAGCAAGAATCGAAGGGCATCGTAGAAAATGTCGGTGTAGAATCCGCTGGAAAGGTTCACTATTTGCTTTGCCTCATCGCGAAGTTGTACGATCAGACAAGCAGACTACGAAACTTCGTATAGTTTTTGATGCTTCCGCAAGTAGGAATGGTCCGTTCCTGAACGATTGCGTGTATGCTGGACCGCCCCTGTCCCCACTGCTTATGGACATTATGATGAGATTCCGTTGTTTCAAGGTTGCCTTTGTTGGTGACATAGAGAAAGCCTTTCTATTGGTGGGAGTTGATGAATCTGACCGAGATGCTCTGCGAGTCCTGTGGGTTCAAGATCCGTTTGCTAAGGAGCCGATGGTAGAAGTGAAGAGGTTCACCCGGTTGGTGTTCGGAGTATCGTCCAGTCCTTTTCTGCTGAACGCCACCTTGAAATACCACTTAAACAAATATGCAGCCGCCCACCCTGAATTCGTGGAGAAGATTTTGAAGGCCTTGTACGTGGATGACCTCTTCACTGGGGGTCAAACCGTGAAAGAAACTTTTCAGCTGTTTCTGAAGTCAAAGTTGAGGATGTTAGAGGCTGGTCTCAACATCGAGAAGACAAAGGCCGCCGATTACAAGGAAGTAGAGGTCAGCCTTGGATCGAAGAAGTTATAAAAAGATGACATGACCTTCGCTACCATGACGCTAGGAACTGATCATGAACTCAACGAAGAAAGAGAACACAAGGTCCTAGGAATCGCGTGGAACCATGACAAGGATGAGCTGAAAATTGATCTGAGTCAAATTGTCAAGTCGTCAGAAAACTTGGCTGTAACTAAACGAACAGTGCTCAAGGTGACTGCACAAGTTTACGACCCCCTGGGTTGGATATCACCGGTCTTGATCGAAATGAAGCTCCTATTTCAGAACATCTGCCAGAGAAAAGAGAATTGGGACGAGGAACTTAGTCTAGACCTAAAGGCACGATATGAGAAGTGGATCACAGAGTTAAGGAACGTTGGCAGTGTCAGATTACCGAGAATAGTGAGGTTGAGCCGATGCCCTCGTCATTGCAGCTTCATGGATTCAGTGACGCGTCCTCGTGTGCGTACGCAGCAGTCGTGTACCTGAGAATTGAACAAGAGAACAATGTACGATCAGTGCTTGTTGCATCAAAAACCAGAGTAGCGCCACTTGGTGGACAGACGATTCCTAGAATAGAGTTGCTTGGCGCGTTGATTCTAGCGAGGTTGATAAGTCATGTAGCCGTTGCTCTCTCAGAAACTGTGAAGATAGACAAACTCCGTTGTTGGGTGGATTCCATTGCAGTTCTCTATTGGATTCTCGGGGAGCAGAAACAGTGGAAGCAGTTTGTCCAAAATAGAGTCGTGGAGATAAGAAGTCTTGTTAGTCCCACCAGCTGGAGTTACTGCCCAACCGATGCGAATCCTGCCGATTTACCTTCGAGAGGAATGAATGCTTCCAACCTTACGATCCCCATGGTGGGGAGGGTTCTTTGAAAGAATAGTGCGTTGTACCAAAGGGTGTTTATCACAGTCCTCACAGAGATTGAAGCTGTTTTGAACTCTAGACCACTCACGTATGTTTATGAAGACGGAATCGAAGAGCCTTTGACACCATCGCACCTAATGCTTGGAAGAAGATTGCTTTCAAATGATTCAGTTACAGAAAGAGCTGAACAATCACAATCAAGCGGCGTTGATAAAGTCACAAAGAGAGTTAAGCACCTCAACCTCATAAGTAAGCACCACTCTGTATACAACGAACACTAGGGCATTCCTCGAAGGTATTCGCTTAATGCTGGATTGCCCGCTGCGATTGTATACACCAAACGGATGGCAAGACAACGTGATTAGAACATCATGTATAGAGAAAAGATAAATTATCCTCACACTGATGAGCGCAGGCTTTATTCACAACTTTAAAATTATGTTAAAGACCCACCTTCACCCAAAATGCTGTGCGCGCCGTGATCACTTTCGTGTAACACGAAATTCACGCTTGAATGCGTGCCACCAATCAGATCACGCGTATGAACGATGGAGCATTTAAAAACAAAAACAAACGACCGCAACGTCTTTTGGGTGAAGGTGGGCCTTTAAATATCGTGATAATCATTTCTTCATTTACACTCAAACCGGATGTTCTTTGGCTTGCAAAGTTGCAAACTCGCGGCTTTCCTCGATTCTGGCATTTTGATTGACAGTTTTCTCGAAGCAATTTGCAACTGTCGCAACCAAGACAAGACAAGCAACCAACCAACTTGTTCGCGTTTGGTTGTAAATTTGTTTGCTCATGAAATTAAAAATTTAGCTCGGAATACCGTTAAAATGACAAATGACGTTAACTGCTCGCTTATTAACCAGCAATATTAGCTGCATGGTGAAACAGCGAACGCCAACAATGATCGGAAACAATTTAAATTCGCGTGTAATCTGGAATTAATAATGGAAAATGCCCCACGGATACAATTCAATTTTTGAGGATTTGCTTTCTTGGGCTCCGCAAATAACGTTATGTTCGTATTTCTTATAACTATATTTAGAGAGGAAAGCCACATCAGCCGTAGCTGGTTTTCATGCAGGTCCTCTATCCAGATCGAATTGGAATTTAGAATGTTAGTTTTAATAATGGAATTAATGTTGGTTCTTATGTGACCTGATTTAATACCGCAGGCGAGCGCTAACTGTTGCCATTTAATTGAAACCATTTTGCACCATTTGGGAGGGAAAACTTATGAAATCATTTTTGTCTAGGAAGAAAACGTTTTACTAACGTACTCATTAAGCTGTGGAGTTAACAAAATCGCTATGGAAACCCTTTCAAAGCAACCCATCGCGAAAAGGTCTAAATGTAGTAAGTATAATATATATCAATATATTATTCAACTTTAGATCTCGAATCATGGAAAGATATGATTAGAAGAAGATACTCGGCTATAAACCTCACGGATTCTTGTTTCTCCTTTTTTTGTCTATCAGCTGGTTGAATACTAACTCTTTCTGTTGTTCCTTTTAGATCGAGCGTCATGGTAAAGCATGAATACAAAAAGATCCGCGATGATGCCAACACAAATGATGTCAGCTTTGTGTCTCTTCTTTTCTTTCAATGGATGAACAGTGTCTTTCAGAAGGGAAGTGAACGACCTCTAGAAGAAAGTGATTTTTTACCTCTTGCAAAAAGAAACATTACCTGCTCTTTGATCGAACAGCTTAAGACGAAATGGAACGAAGAAAAAACAAAATGCGAAGGCAGTGGTGAAAAGCAAAAGCTTTGGAAAAGCGTACTGAAGATGATCTCAGTTAAAGAACTTATGGTCCTGGTACTAACAGGTGCTTTGACTTCACTTTATCGCCTTCTTCAGCCACTGCTACTCGGATATCTTGTGGTATCTCTGATGTCAGCTGAGTCACAGAAGAATTATCTACTCTATGGTTGTGCATTAGCTATGGGAATCAATGCCTTGATTGGTTCCCTTAGTATGCACCAGTTTGACTACCGATGTGAATTGTTAGGTATCAGAATAAGCAGCGCCCTGAAAGGGCTAGTTTACCTCAAGGTAAGTGGAAAAAGCCAGAAAGTAGCATGTATTGTTGTGCAACTGCGAACTAGGTTATAAAACCTGCCATTTCGATGATGGTATCAGGTTGTAGATCACGTTTACGAAATGCACCGTGCACTGATGTCAACATACTTTATTTTTGTGCTCCTTTCTTATCTTGCTTTTTCTTTCTTTTAATGATGCATATTTAATAAGATAGCAATAATTTCTGGATAGAAGCATACTAGATAAAACACTCAATCTTTAATTTTAAACCAAGACATGTTTCGATTGACCTTCGATCATCGTCAGTTGCAAATGAGCTAAAAAGAAGTTACAAAATGTTTATAATGAGGTTATCACTACAATTACAAAAGCAGCTGTTTACAGAAAAATTGCAAAGAATTTTAAATAATTACCAAAGAAAACAAATTGGCATTACAAAAGTGAAAAAATATTACAACACTGGGATAAATTAAACCGAAAGAGTTAAATTAACATTATAGAGTTGCTAATTTAAGGAAGTTTGTTCCCAGTGGATATGTTAGGGCCGATTTACAAGGTACAACTTTGTTGCATGCGACACGCTTTCGCCATGCTTACGACATGACTTGAGTTGACTTAAACGGAGTAATTCGTTGTGTAAGCATGTCGTAAGCATGCATGTTTTAAGCGCGTCGCATGCGACAAAGTTGTACCGTGTAAATCGGCCCTTACAGGTCAAATTTGATTTCAGGTTAATTTTGTTTTCCATTGTTCTTTTCTATTGTAATATATGATAATGACTCCGTCAATTCCAAGCCCGCTCATCCCCCCCCCCCCCTCCCCCCTAGGCATTTGTCTCTTTTTTTTAAAGTTGAAAATGCCCAACGGTTGGGTCAGCTTATATGTACAAATCCCCACGGTGGGGCATCTGAAAGAGTGCAAATACCCGACCCATGGGACATGATTAAATTTTTTTATTTCAATGATTATTGATGGAAGCAATACATTGTAATTGCTCACAAATAAATGGATCTTTATTCGTTCTAGGAATTCTTTCGTTCTACCTCAGTATTACTTATATCCGTTTCCTCATTCGTTCTAAATATTTGTGATATTTTTCCGTAAAACGTTTGACTCCAATAATTTCCTGTCGATTCTCGTTGTTATTAATTTTGATTACAATTATGCTTACGTTCAATCCATTTACATGTAAGGTCGCCGTTGATTGAAACGCTTTTTCAAGTTAAGTTGCTATTGAATTTTTAAAATGCCAGATTCTTCTGTTGCGACATATTATGATGGAAAGACACCAAGGCCACGAATGTTGGCAAATAAGACGTCAACAAAATTGAAATTTTGCCGTGATATAGATATTATCTTCTGTGGCACTTGAAAGGTAAGGCAATTGGCGGCCTGTTTTGAAAATTGTGTGAAACTTTAATATTTTCAATTGAAAAGTGCAGGACTCAAACGATAAATTACATTTAAATTGGGGGCAAACAGAAAATTTAAAACAAAACGGAGCATGTACGAATTTTATATCCATAAGAAGATAACGTTGTTTTGACAATGTCCCACCCCCGGGCTTACGTGTTTTAGCAAATGCCCCACCCTTGGGAAGAAAAAGCTATAAAATGCTCGACAAATGCCCTGGGGGGTGATGAACGTGCTTGGAATTGACTGAGCCATCATGAATATCAAACAAAGGAAAATCAAAATTAACCTGAAATCAAATTTGACCTATAACAGATTTGTAGGGCTTCTTTTATCTTAATCTGATATTTGGTGGTGTCATGATCTAGAATTGAAAACCATTTATCGGAACACAACCTGCGATATTCTTCGAATTGTTGTAGATGTGGGAACATGTGAGAGGACCTGTCATTAGTTAAATTCTCGTGGATACATGTCGAGATGTGTCGGCTAGTTTCACCAACGCAACAAGCATTACAGCTTGCGCAACAAAACTTGTAGACAACGCGTGAGCGGAGCGCAGTAGGGACAGAGTCACCATGTGGTCATTTTCACCACATGGTGGCCGTTGTACAACTAATACAACTAATACTCCTGTCACGCTTTCAATATATATATAAAAAAGCGTGACTGATAATGATGTCATAGCATTTTTAAAACAATACTAAAACATTTTTTTTTTATTTTTATTTTAGACGCTTCATCTCAGCAAGGATTCATTATTGGAGTTTTCAACAGGTCATGTGATTGACCTTGTATCAAACGATGTTCAGCGATTGGAAGAAGATACTGTAATGAGTTTTTTTGTTGTGCCATTTGCGTTTCTTGAGGTCATGTTGACAACACTGTTACTCGTCTTTTTTGTTGGTTGGCAGGCTTTAATGGGAGCCATATTTCTGTGTTTACTTCTGCCATATTTCATCGCATTGTCCCATGCCGGTGCTACACTACGCTTGCGTACAGCCGCTGTTTCCGATCGTCGCATCTCCTTGATGAATCAGGTTGTCTCTGGGATCCGCGCCATCAAAATAAATGCATGGGAAGATGAATACCGAAAAAAAATAAAAACTACACGGAGGTAAGGCAGAATGTCATTGCTGTTCGCAATAAAACGAACTTCATCTATTATTTAACCCTCGGACTTACAAGTGTTGCAACCCTCCCCTCCCCCCCCCCCGGGTTTTTGCGATGTTGCAATATTTCGGAAATATTTTACATCTAATAGATAGCCCGGGATGTGCTCTACAAGATGAGGTAAATATTATGGGTTGGGGCGCTGCTGGGGGTCCGTTACGTCATCCAAAATGGCCGCCAAGGTGGCCGCCATCTTGGATTTTACTAAAAATTCAAATTTATCAGAAAAATGCAGAAATTGCAAATATTATCTGCTAGAGTTGCAAAATAACATACAATCAAACATTTTGATGCTTTTGGTAGCATTTTATGTTTTTTCGCTGAAAAATATTTTTTCGCTCAAAAATGGGTTGACCACATATGACGTCATATCTCGTTACCATAGCAACCGGTTGTCGCCAAACTTTACCAAAATGTGTCTCAAGGATAAATGAACAGCTACTTAAAGCGGCATGTGCTAATCTTAAATGGTCTTGAATATAGGAGAAAAACCTTAAGGGGGGTGGCAACCACCCCTCCCCCCTTTTTAAGTAAAAATACGAAAATTATTGCGATACGACGCTTCGATGGATCTAATATCATTATCATGTATATAGAAAGTGACAGAAGGAAAAGGTAAATATATAATGAGTGAAAACAGATAATTAACATCTATTTGTTTGACTCGAATAGAGTCTGATTGCACGTTTAAAATTGGTTTGAGTTCTTTAATAAGAAGCATCTCGTGAATTAGGCAATCAAATCTATTTCGGCACTTTTTAAGTACAGAAACAGTCTTAGATAAATTTGGTTTCAGCATTCCATGCTCCTCGTACATGTGTTTTCCTACGCCTGAAGTCCGTGAGCTGTGAGAATTCAGCAATGTGTTGATGTAGGTGTCGGTAACCAACAAGCTGTCTATATCACATAGACCAGATGAAAAAAGATAGACCACGCATAGCATTCATGATCTTAGGTTTAGGCTCTTTGACTTGAAGGAAACTCCCTATTTTTCGGCTTGAGTTGTAAGCATATACCAATTTTGATGCTAGGGCATTTTAGTTGTTTCTTGGTGATTTCAGCAAATTTTTGATCATCCTTAAATTGAATTGCGATCATGATGGTTTCCTCGTTTTCACTGCAATTTGAGTGTCCTGTTTGTGGCTTTATCGTTTATGAATCTCGTGATTGTAGAGTCAATTAAGTTGGCTGGGTAACGGAGGTGCGCGAACGTGGTCTTTCTATGTCGATGACAGTCGATAGGCTCTATTAAGCATTGTTTTTAAAAGGCCAATTATATATGTAGCACATATTCGTAGTTTATTTAGGGACAATAGTTTGTTTGTTTTTCCATTTGAGACCAATTTTTATGTTACTTTAGAGGATTGTTTCTTCACATTTTATCATATCCTTACGTGCATATCTTGAATGCGTATTTTTTTATACGTCAATCGTATGAGTCTGAGTACAAAACTTTGAATATACAAATGAAAATTAATCCTTAATTGAACGAGGAATCTATGGTGCGATTACAGTGTTTATAACCTAGAGGACAAAATTATCGTAAAACCTTTGAGACGTTTCAAACGACACTTAAATATTCTCGTTTAAATGTGTACCAATATAGCGTGGGCAATATTGTTTCAGCTATGTATCATAAAACAAAAAAAGAACCGCTTTTTTTTTCATTCATTTATTTATGTACATATAACTATAACTATAAATATATATACAGCAGTTTGCAAAAATTTTGAACCCTCCCAAAATATATCATTATATCCCTGCTCTCCAACAATGCTATATATCTGGATCTGGATATAATGATATATTTTTGGGGGGTTCAAAATTTTTGCAAACTGCTGTATATATATATATATATATATATATATATATATATATATATATATATATATAAAGATGAATTTCTGGAGTCGGACTAGTTCAAAAACATTTAATCGCTACTCGGAGTTTCATGCTTCTTCTGATTGCTTCATTAGAAGCACGAAACTCCGAGTAGCGATTAAATGTTTTTTAACTAGTCCGACTCCAGAAATTCATCTTTATTCACAGCTCTGGTTCTACCATCGAGCACTTTTATAGCAGATGAAGTCTTCAGTTTTACCATGCACTGGGAACATTTCTAGTACACAGACGTTTCCATTGTTAGTAAATTTTGACAGGCAGCTCTTCTCACATTTTACTTACAATTTTCAAATTATTTCGACTGATCATCAGGCGCATTTAATGGACGTTCCAATTATCATTTAAAGTGCCTATGATATGTAATTTATTTTTTGATGTATCGAAAGTTTCACCTTTCTAGACCTGGGAGTGTTAGAGACGATGCGAAACGCTTTTTTATGGTCGCAAAGTTAGGTTGTTGGCGCTAAAAAGTAGCTCCAAATTGTGCGCGGCCAAAACCAGTGTCATATTACACTGTGACGTAAATAATTGTACAAACTGCTGCGGGAATATAGAGAACAAGAGAGCTGACAAGAGACGTCACTAAAGGTGGACAATATTTTGTGGCGAGCGGCCTCAAACATACGAGATATTAGAATTATTCGATTACAGAGGGTGTAACAAAGCTTTATTTTTCTCCAGAGGAAAATAGGCCGGCGAAATACACGAAATTTGTTCGCCGACATCGGTAAGGGTACGTCAAGGAATGCTGTTTTCAATGAAAGCGCTTATTGTTAAGAGGCCGGTAAGGCCGCTTAATCAAGCCTAATTTTCCAATCCATATCCAGTGTTTAGAAGTTCCTTCAAGCCTCAGGTCGACTGGAGAGCCGTCGAAGTCAGTGAGGCCTACAAAAATATCGGTCGGCACTGACTGGCGAGTAATATAAATGTTTATACGGTATTCCGAATTATAAAATTCACAGTGTAGCTACGCAAGTGTTCATTTCACAAGCAGGCTTCTATTGTACGGAACATCTATCAAAACTATATCTAAATGTACAAATGCGTAGGACTATTCGTTACAAAATACGTCGCTGAATCATCGCGTGTTCGATCACATCAATTTTTATACAATGAAATATAAATCAGACATATAAATGTAAACACTAAAACACGATACTTTGAACTCACTTACAAGCCGCCAAATGATTAAAATTTCCAGAAACGTTCAATCACTGGCAAGACCCCTTACATCAGGAGCGTGGCCAAAAGCTCGGTCAGCCTGGCAAAGCCTGGCCAGGCCACGCTTTCCGGGCTTTTGGCCACACTTGCCTGGAAAGTACGGCCTGGAAAAGCCTGGCAAGCATGGCCCTGGCCAAACTTCCTTGGCAACCTTGGCCACAAAAACTTGGCTTTCCTGGCCACATAAGTTCAAGACCGAGTTTTCGTGGCTTATTTGGCCACAAAAACTTGGCTTCTCCGGCCACATAAGTTAAAGGCCAAGCTTTCTTGGATTTCCTGGCCAGCATTCCTGGCCTGGCATTCCTGGCTATGTCTCATGAGGGACAAAATAACTATTTTGCTAAAATTTGCTATTAATAGTTTCCTCTTGAAATAGAAAAGTATTCTCTTTTTTTAAATGATAAATCGTCAAAACTCAGTAAATATATTATTACAGTGGTTTATTATTTTACTTAACATTACAACACTTTACTGCTATGTACAAAAAAATCTGACCATTAATAGAACTGAAAGTTAAATGTAAGTGTCTTAAATGTACTGTATTCAAATCATAGAATACCATTTATGTGATTTATTATACTACATTTAGTGCCCCGCAATTAAAACACTGAGAATTTACATATAAACTCTTAAATTTTGAAGTTGTTCTTATTCTGAAATGCCATAAATGCCATAAACGTAGTAATTTTTAAGGCACTTTTTTCCTTTAGTTACCTAAAATTGCCTAATATCACTACATTAATTTTTCAATTTTTCAATTTTTCAAGAATATAACTATGCACAATAAATGCGTTTAGCTGACATCGAAAAATTAAAGTGGCAGTAAAGTCAGTCACAGAATATATTAATTTCGAATCAATGCTTAATTGGGTAGACAGTGTAAAAGTAACAATCACTGTCTCTAATGAAAGCCGAAATTATAAAATAATTTTCAAGACATTAAAATGACAAGTTTCCTTAACATATAAAGCTGATTCATCTTTTACTAATGTTCCACTCACTGAGTTTTTGTATTAAGTTAAAAGTTTCTTGATCAATAGCCTTGAATTTCAGAAATCCACCCTTGCAGCAGTTCACCTTATGGTTAAGCACAAACATAAACAGAATGATCAGAAGGACAATTTCTAGACATTAACACGACAAGTTTCCTACACAATAAAAGCTGATTCATGCATGTTTTACGAATGTTCCATTCACTGAGTTTTGTATTAAGTTAAAAGTTTTTTGATAAATAGCCTTGAATTTCAGAAATCCACCCTTGCAACAGTTCACCTTATGGTTAAGCACAAACATAAACAGAATGAACAGAAGGACAGATTAATAAGCTCTTGCAGACTTACACTGACATTACCAATCTTGTATTCGTCCTCACGATCCCGTTACAATCCATACACTCTAGTTTTCTTCAATTTCACAGTGAAAACCCATTTAAACCAAACTTTTGCAGGAAACAATTTCCTCAATTTGCCCTTGGACTTGTTTAAACAATTCCTTAATTTACTATTACATGGGATTTGCATGAGAACGGCTTCAACACGCATCCGCCGCCATCTTGCTTCTAAAGAACAGTTGGCCGAGGGAACCTGGGGAAAGTGAGCCAGCAGTCAGCAGTTTTAGCCCATAGAGCAGGCGTGCTGGGCACTCATTGAATTCGTTATTTTTTGGCGCAAATCGAACTGCTGGAAGAGAAGTCCAAAGAATTTTTGCGAAATGTAAAGTCCATAGAGTTAAGCGAGTCGGCGAACTACAATAGAATTCTCATCAAATTTAAGCCACCAAACCAGGTCGCTTAAGCTTGTCGGCAATTAAACAACAAAGAAGGGCATTGTATTGTCGTTCTTTTGTGTTCTAATTTTCTATTGTTTTAACAAAGAAAATATATCGCGCATGGTATAAGAAAAATGAACAAAGTTCTGTCCGTGAAAACGCATAAATTTTTTAAGCTGCTTAACGCGGTCAGTAAACAAATTACCTACAGGAATGTTAAGCGAGAAAAACCGCCTCGTGAAAACACAGCCAGTGTCATGCTAAGACATGTTTTTTATTCACCGTTTTCGAAACAAGATTTGGTTTATGCCTCCGAGCACGAGAGCTTGCTCACAGGCTACCCTGCAAGAAACAACATTTGCCGTGCTGTAACGTTTTCCTTAGCCTTAAAGGCATTAGCCATTTGAAGTGCGCAGATCGGTGTTAATTTTCGTTGGGGACGGACCATTTTATTTTTGAGAGGAGTGTGGTTAGGCAATTGCCAAAAAAAATTCCTGCACAGCAAAAGTAGAGAAAAAAAATCATGCAGAGCGAAACAAAGGAAAAAAAAGTATCGAACAATCCCGACAAAATTCTTCCACAACCTCAAGAGGGAAAAAAAATCACTCTCAGAAAAATCAGGCCCAACCAACCCCACCCTCCCCACAAGAATAAAATGGTCCGTCACACATTTAAGAACAACATTTACGGTGCTATAGCGTTTTAAAGAGTCTTGAAAAATCCATTTGAAGTCCGCAGATTGGATTGAAGCCTTATGTTGTGGTCAGCGGAATTGTAAATAAACGTTTACAGTCGATCGAGTGAAAATTTACAGAACGAGAAGAAAACGAAATAAAATTTAAGCAAGCTGGTTTCACATTTTCTCTTTCAAGAGCACGTGCCCTAAGTGAAATTTTGAAATATTAGCCTCAAAATGGAAGGGAATTGTAGCTTTATGTTGTAAACCATGAATTAAAGAAATCATGGCCAATTTTACTGTAATGTGTCTAGTCGCTGTCCAGAAAACGGCACTGGTCTCAAATTGCCAGTTTTTAGTAAAAATTCAGTCGTTAAAGGGTTAACTATGTGTCTATGTTTGCTTAAAAATGGCAGTTATGGCACTGAACTTTTAGCATATTTTGGGATGATATACGTTCAAAGCTGAAGCAAGTTGAAACGACCATAAAAATGTTTCTTTTTTGTTAATAATTTGAAAGTTCTACAGGAGGGGGGAGGGGGGGAGGGGGGGGGGGTTTGGAATACGCTGCACCACCCCTCCAACTCAGTCTGGATAGGTTTAAATGGAATATGAGTGTAACTATTGCTCTTGTTACTTCTAATACTATCCTCCTTCATCAACTTGTCATGAGGTTTGATCTCTGTTTTCTTTACAGACAAGAAATCAACATCATTCGTATGAAGAGTGCCGTTCTGTCAAGTATTGCCGCCTTAGAGTTTTTATCAGCACCAGTAGCGACCCTGGTCTCTGTCATCAGTCTTGTACTAACTGGTCAGCCTCTCACACCTGTTAATGTTTTCATGCTTCTCTCTTTTGTCAGTGTACTAGGAAGATCCTTTTGCAGGGTCTTAAGCTATAGTATGCTAGATACATACGACGCTTATGTTTCGCTCCAAAGATTGGAAGAGTTTTTGTGTTTAGAAAATCTTCCATCAGCCTATCGTGACAAAAGAAGTAAGACTCTCAGAAGCATTTCGAAATTATATACTAGACAATCCAAAGTAATACAAGAAGTTTCCTTACTTGATAACGTAAAAGATCTACAAAAAGAAACAACTTTATGTGTTTCAAGTTTGAATAAAAAACAACTCAAGAGAGAAGACGAATTCATTCTACAAGATATCGAAATCACAGCTGAGACAGGAAGTTTGATAGTCATTACCGGACCAGTTGGCAGCGGAAAGTCCACTCTTCTTTCAGCTATCGCTGGGCAGGTCTCAGATACAACCGTTACTATAAGCCATATTGGAACGCTCGTTTATGTGCCGCAGCTAGCGTGGGTCTTCTCAGGGACCATAAGAGAAAATATTTTGTTTGGTGAACCGTACGATGAACGAAAGTACACCAGAATTATTAAAGCATGTGCCCTTACAGAAGATATAAAGCAATTTCCCGGGTGTGACCAAACGGTTGTTGGAGAACGCGGTGAGGTTCTAAGTGGAGGTCAGCGGGCGAGAGTAAGCCTAGCACGAGCAGTCTACGCCGACGCAGACCTTTACTTGTTGGATGACCCTCTCAGTGCTGTGGACTTCAAAGTTGGCCATCATATATTCCAACAGTGCATCAAAGGCCTGCTGGGTCAGAAAACTCGAGTGGTAACTTCTCATCAAGAACAGATCTTGAAAGAAGCCGATAGCGTCATTGTATTATACAAAGGTCGTGTGTTGGAAAAAGGAAATTTCACTGAGCTGAAAGAGAAAGGTTTTATTAATACGACTATTGACCCGGAACTGAACAAGAAGAAGTCAGATGACAGTTTTGTGTGGGAAACTGGAAAGAAAAGTGAAGATGCTGACAGCAGTGAAGGAATCGTTCACTCAGCCATTGAGCCTAAGGGTCTGGAAATATCAGAAGAAGATCGCGCAATTGGAGCAGTGTCATCTAAGATTTACTGGAAGTACTTCAGAAGCGGATTACCTACCCTAGCGATTTTTACAGTATTCTTTCTGTGCCTTATCACTCAAGGTAAGCCACATAAAATGTATTTGATTCTGCAGCTCTTGTTATTTCAGCAGACGTTTACAGTACATATACAAGATAAAAGACAGAGTTGCAATTGTTACTCTTGCAACCGAAATTAAAAAGAGTTGTAACATGCAACGCGCATTCACAGCGTGGCCACATATATTTTCGCTGTTAAGTACGTTCAATATTACTTTGAAAACCCTTTCTAAAGCGCGCTGCTTCTATCACTATCGACGATTAGATGGGTGAGACTAAAATTAATTTGATGGTTTTTTATTGTCATTATATATGTTTCTTTTATCTTTCTTTGTTAGCGGCGATCGTTTCCTGCGATGTGTGGCTGTCAATTCTTATCAAATATCCAGAAGAACAGCGAGATAAGATAAACCTTATTATTTATGGTTGCATCGTTGGCAGTTCTTTCGTATTTGCCATGCTTCGGGCATTTTCTTTCCTTTTGGTTTCTATGAAATGTTCTGAGCGTCTTCATGATAACATGGTTATGACTGTTCTGCAAGCGCCGTTGTTATTCTTTGATTCCAATCCCGTGGGAAGAATTGTGAATCGGTTTTCTAAAGACATAGGCTGTTTAGACGAAGTTTTGCCAAAAACATTTCTGAAGTCCATACAGACTATCTTGATGTTGTTTACAGCCATACTTGTTCCAACTGTCATAAATCCTTGGCTTCTGTTTGGTGTTATTCCATTGACTGTGTTCGTCATGTACATCGCGAGGTATTACTTAAAGACATCAAGACAGCTCAAACGGTTGGAGTCGGTTTCTCGTAGCCCCGTATTCTCTCACATTTCGGAGACCTTAAATGGACTGGACACAATTCGGACAAGAGGAAGGCAATCAGATTTCATCGACCGTTTTTGTAGGTATGCACAACTTCACATGATAATAGAAAGTACATTAATTACAGTTTTTGGCTCGTGGTCATGGTATATGTTTTCACGGCAAACCTGAGGAGTCGGCTGCTAAACAAAATTAAGTTATATTTGGGAATTTGCCATTGACACCAAGGGCAGGCAGACCTGGGGACCGTATGTCTGAAACATTTTCCCTTTACAGAAGTCATCAGTGTTAGTCATTCATATTTTGTTTTGCTCTTATTTCATTTTTGACGGTAGATATAAGGAAACGCGTCTGACATTCTACCGAGTTACTGAAAATGCGTCACCTTACCGTTTATGTTAAAGTTAACTGTGACTATTTATGAAATATTTACCTCCAATCTCAACGCAAAAGCAACTGTTGGTATTTTACGGACTTTTCAATAAAACTATACGAGAAAGGTACGGTAAATTTTTGTACCAAAGTAAGGGGCAAAAGTAAGTCACTGTAAGTTCCTATTGGCTAATAGAAAACAACACGAGAAGAAAGTGCTTTTGACACCTTATGCCTAGACCACGAGCATTTTCTCTGTTGATAGTCGGACACCACGCCAAAAATCCAAAAGTGAGCTGTAAAAAGGTAACTGACTGTTCGCAGTCTAGCTAGTGGTCATCGGGATAATTGCATGTCGGTTTAGTAAAAGATGTCCGACCTTCAAATACGAGGTGCAATACACGAAGTTTGATGTCTTTACAGTTTTAGCCTCAACTGAAGCATGTTTTTTTTTTAACTATAACAACCACTGATACAGTGTGGTGTCCATATATCCCTTGAAGTCTAGTTTAGTTAAGTTTACTTTAGTAGAAACTATCCGTTTGCCCGGAATGAAATTTTATGAACAAGACAAAAAATTATTAAGAAATATAATGGTGATTTTACAAAGCAACCCTTTGAACTGTAATCAATTACGGGCAGATTCAATTGTAGCGGAGCTCCAGCGGGCCGAAGGCCGGTTTCGGAGCCCCATACTCATAGAACCTATGAGGTGTCAGAAAAACGCGGGGTCGGGGCCGGGGTCGGGGTGGGATTAGGTCTAGGATTATGTATGGGATTAAATATAATCCCTTTACCTAATCCTAACACTATGCCTAATCCCATACCTAATCTTAGACCTAGTCCCACCCCGACTCCGACCCCGACCCTGCGTTTTACTGACACCCGAACCTATGCCCGTCATTTTTCATGGTGATGGCTAGCGGAATGTTTCAGGGGCGCGTCGGTTACACGGCCGAAGTAATATATCAAACACGAGGAACAGTGTTTCATCAGATTTCCAAACACCGAGAAGTGGATTGGAAAAACGAGGCGCAGCCGAGTCTTTTTAAACCACTTCAAGGTGTTTGGAAATCTGATGAAACACTGTTTCGAGTGTTTGATATAGCTTCTCAAACTGATCGTTAAATGCGGAGAAAACGAAGGAATAAAATCGCCAAAATCTATGCAAATTAAGAAACGATTTCAAAACCTCCTTCACGGTAGTGATTTCCTTTGTGTTCTCGTCATGAATTATTAACGAGTTTGAGAATATCATGTCAGCTCGGTAAACACTTTGATGTTTTGCATGCTGTGTTTACTAAGCGGAGAAAACCGTTTAAATTAAAGTCATTATTTTCCTGTGTTTTTATCGCGGTTTGCTACTCAAGACATGGATACTAATTAAGGGATACTCAGAAGCCGCTATGGTGGAAAAAGAAGAGCTTTCAGGGATAAAATATTGCTTCAAGGAACTTCATACGTTTTAATCAATGCGGGAGCAATGCGAGGAGATGTTTGTCACTTCAGGTTTCAGAACTGAAGAAGCGGAGATGTAAAGAATTTCTTAAAGGTAAAACAAATTACATTTTTCGATGAGAATTTATGTTGATATCAATCTGTGATTGACGTTTTCTTTGTGCGCTCGCTAGTTTTGGAGAATTGTTTATAAAACGTGCTTAAATTCAGTCGTTTTGATTTCTTTCATCGAAGACAGCTCGGCCTCGATGCGCTATAAATGGTTCACGTTTTGCTTTTAAACATAAAATTTGAATAAAATTATTCGAAAGAAGATTGTGTTGTCCATTTTTATGTGTTTGTTCATTCATTACATAGTTTGAAAAGCAATTTTATGTGAACAAAACAAGACTTGGATTTTATAGTTCTAACTTCACTCGCGTCGCCTTTTAATATGCAAATATGTTTGTGCATTTTTGGCAATTTTGATTTCCAAATCAGTTTCTCGGGCAATTTTTGATACGCAACAGGTGTATTTTATTCGGAAATTTTTGTTTTTATTTTTCTTTTGTGAACTTTTCGGTACGATCTATTAAAATGTACTGTGCAGACGGTTGCGTAATACTGTTTTTGAGAATTGCTAAAATTGAAAAATAACACGGTCGTCAGTCTCAATTCTTGTGCTCCCGACCTTTCACCTTAGTTAAGTTTATCATCGGCTTTCTGTTCAGAGAGCGACGCTGTTAGGCTCAGCCTATCTATATATATATATTATTACTCTATATAAAATTACTCTAGTCCCACTGACTACAAACTCAAAGATGCTGGTTTCCATGAGGGGCGTGGAAATAACAAATATTAAAGGAGCAAGGCAAGATTAATCATGTAAAATATAAAATATATCCACGTATTAACTCTAACATTAACATGAGTATTTATCGATCCCTGATTGGACCGTATATGTCTTATGGCTTAAGTGTATGGGGCCAAGCTGCTCATTCACAATTGAACAAAATTCTCCTTTTACAAAAACGAGCCTTCCGCTAAATGCATTTCTCAAATAATAGAGCACATGCTATTCCTTTATTTATTTCCTGTAATATTCTGCCACTGAATATGCTCTACTTTAAATCGATTTCTGTACTAATGCATGATGTTGCAAACCATTCTGTTCCATCTAATATTTCTGACCTTTTTATTCGCTCAGACCAGATTCACACCCACGACACCAGATTCTCAGCCGCTGGCAACTTTTACGTCAAAAATTCTAGAATTAACCAACAATTACACTCCTTTTCTAGAACTGGAACTAGAATTTGGAATAATATACCTATCAATTTACGTAACCAAAGTAAAACATGCTTTAAGTCCAAATTAAACAGATTACTAATGGAGGTTTTGGAGAGTGAGGATATCTATGTTGATGTCGAATTTCTTTGTACCAGTCTTCGTAATTATAAAACACTTAATTGACTTTAAACTGCATTTTATTATCCCTTCTCCTTAATTTGTATATATATATATATATATATATATATATATATATATATATATATATATATATATATATTCATTTTTATTTCTATTATTGATTGATTGATTGATTTGTTGTTGTTACAGTAACTAATCATAAATTATCCATTCCTTATTTTCGTATTTATTGTTATCTGTCAATTATTTTAGAGTGAGCTCCTGTAATTGTTTAGTGTGTAGCAACCCGCCACGATTAACTTTAGTTATTTGCGGGTTGCTAATATAATTTGTTTTATTATTATTTGTAAATAAATAAATTGTTGTTGTTGTTGTTCATGGGACCTAACTACTAATACTTTTAAATATTAGTATTTTTAGTAAAATACTTTTTCCATGTAACAAAATAGCAACACTAATCGATGTTTGAGACAATTAAAAAATAGCCGAGGAAATAGGACCTAATATTGACCATTGGATTTTGACAATATTGCGAGGTTAAAGCTCTGTTCTCGTAATCCCTCGCCCGTCTAATCCTTTGTAGATATCAAGATATCCATACACAGTCATTCATTATGGTGATGGCCAGTGGACGATGGCTTGGTGTACGCTTGGATCTTCTTTTTTCCCTGTTAACTGGTGCAGTGGCTCTCGCTTCAGTTTTGGTGTCTCAAGATGCTGGTTAGTATACATAAAGATAACTGTTGTTTAGTTGACGCTTTGCACCTAATAGTAATTCTAAAAAGAAGGAAATATAACTTTCACTAATAAGAAGTCGCTTATATATTACTATTTGTGAGAACTATGAAGCTAATTGTCATTTACATTACATTTACATTACATATTAGTGGTTTCTATTTGGCCATGCAAAGTGCAGAATTCACTATCAATGCAAGTTGATCCCAGAAAAAAGGGAAGGCTGCCGAATGCTTTAATAAACATCGGTCGCAAAAGGGTGGGTTTTGCACGTTAATTACCACATTTTGCATCTTATGACGTTATCAATGACAAACAACCAGCTTATGTTGTAGAGAACACAATAGAAGAGAGCAATTTAAGTAATGGTCCTGGTAAGAAGTAGGCAACCCAACGGCAAGGAATGCAGAAAGGTGTTAATTGTGATATTGTTAAAACCGTCCACCTCATTGGCTAACACATGAAAATCTACCATCACTTCATCAGGCAGCGCATTAATTTCTCTCTTGTGTACTAATTGATTCCCTTTTAGTGAAAACTATTGTGAGTTTTGATGCAACAAAAATTCTATGTGGGAAACATCGAAAATTAGAAGTCTTTCTTGGCACATTGTTTTGGAGTCTCATAATTGGATGAAATCTTGTAACACAAAAGAAACATCGCTTTAGAATAAAGTTTCAGTAAATTTTATTTCAAAACCATGTTGTCCATGGGTTGATGTATTCTCAGTACGAAAATCTAAACATTCTTATGTGGGGAAAACAAAATGCCGCAGAACAATAGAGGATTGCCTAGTTCTTACACGCATTGTTACTTAAAAACCTTAAAAATTATGGGACGGAAAAGTTAAAATGTTAGAAAAAATATATAAAACTTGATCATGATGGTCCCTTGTACCACGGTAGGAGAATAACTTTGCCTGTACGTCCGAAGGCTAAGCTGAATATTAATTTCTTTTGATCGAGTAATAGGTTTAATTTATACTTGTATCTTATTTGACTGTTTTCGTACGTTTTACATTCAGTTTTAGTCAAATAATTTCATATTATCAGTAAATGCCTAATGAGTAAATGCTCATAATTTGATTATAGTAAGTGACAACTTACCTTTCGAGGGTTTGAATCTTGTCTTGTTTTGTAGTACATGCATATTGTTGCCGAGTAAGTTTAGCAATAGACCGTTTTCATAATTACGTCACATACTACAACTACCAGCATTCCTTGCGCAAAGCGTGGGAGTCTCGCGCGAACCTTTGCGCCAACATTCGTGCAAAACACGAACACTGGCAAAATAACATGGCGGCCACTTCCGATACGAAAGTAGAAATTGAAAATAAAAATTCAAAATTTAAAACCAAACCACAAACCACTAAGAATAAAAGAAAAAGTAAGAAAAAGTAAGAGAAGAAAAGAAAAATATACTTGATCACACAACTTGAACGAAAAAAGGCGCGAAAATGGTGCCGTTTGTCGCTGTTCACCTTGGCAAACCTGTTCAAACGCTCGGTGAAACCGCTCGATCCGTGGAGAAAACGAACAAGCACATTTAATTAAATTTAAGTTGTGAAAATGCCTTCTTATAATTGGCTTTGAAATATGGTATCAGATGCTTTATACTTCCTCGAAATTGTTCCCAAACATTGTTTGAAGTGGATTGAAACCGAAAGATCTTACCATTACGGCTGTATAGAAGCTAAAATGAGCAAGTTTGTAAGCTTATCTTTTCGCACCGTGGGATGTTATCAGTGCGAGTTTTGTCGAACTCAGTGGAGAAATTATTTATGAACTGGAACAGAGACTCTCTGCAGTTCAAAAGCCGTTGTTAATCGAGGAGAAAATAGCTTATATTTGTTCTAAATATGCGGGTTCTTTATAGCGAATGGTCGATGTCAAAAGAACAACAAGAACAATTCAATTCGGAATGATGAGAAACTTATATTATAAGCTTAGGTTTTTGGCATTTAGTCACAGTTTTCACCTTACTTACTATGGCTTGAAATTCTTTATAAAAGTTCTTACAAATCTTATTGAAAACCATGTCATGTGAGGGTGAAACTAAGACGTCCCAGTACCTAAATATAATGTGAAATTGTAATTAAATTGTCAGAAATTATAAGCCACACGATTCGTGAAACTTCGATTCGTGAAACTATAAACACGTACGCGTCACAACACGAAAGCGTGAAAGACGTAAAACTTATCTTGAAAACTAGGCTTTTCAATCAACTCAGCTTATTTAAAAAAAACAACAAAGTACTTTTTTTCTGGTTCTTTTCCTTTAAATGACACCCCAGGCACGTCTTCTTCAGAAAGCCTGAGAGACATTCCGCTGAAGGTCACATATTTTGCGCGAAGGTTCGCGCGAGACTCCCACGCTATGCGCAAGGAATGCTGGTAGTTGTAGTATGTGACGTAATTTTGAAAACGGTCTATTGAAGACCTATTCTTTCTGCCGATTAGCTTTCGCCGGACTTGCCCTTGTTTACGTCATCAATACTGTGAACCAGACTCAACACGCTGTCAGAAAAACGTCACAGGTCGAGAACTACATGACCTCCGTTGAACGAGTTATGACGTACATCGAACTTGACTCAGAACCTGGATACAAAGTGAAGCAACTTCCCCCTGAACACTGGCCACATGAAGGAAATATAACATTTCAAAACGTATCACTGACGTACTATCCGGGGGGACCGCAAGCACTAAAGAAAATTAACCTAAATATCAAAGGGGGAACAAAGGTCGGCGTTGCAGGCCGCACGGGTGCAGGGAAGTCTTCATTTGTGGCAGCTCTTATGCGCATGCCAGATGCAGATGGAAGTATAATAATTGATGAAGTTCGAATAAAGGAGCTAAACCTCCGTGAATCCCGAAGATCAATATCCGTTCTTGGCCAAAGCCCTGTCCTTTTCAGCGGATCGCTGGGAAAAAACCTTGATCCTATCGAGCAGTTTCAATGCACAGACTTGTGGCAAGCTTTAGAGGTTGTGCAACTGAAAGAATTTGTAAAAAGTTTGGAGGGACAGTTGGATTATGAGTTGTTGGAGCATGGTGCAAATGTCAGTGTTGGAGAACGGCAGTTAATCTGTTTGGCGCGTGTGCTGTTGCAGCAGAACAAGATCGTCATCTTAGACGAGCCCACTGCACACGTGGATCCAGACACAGAACAAATAATCTGGAATGTAGTTCGTGAGAAACTGAGGGACTCTACAGTCATCACTATAGCACATCGTTTAAACACGATTAGAGACTGTGACAAGATTTTAGTTTTAAAAAGTGGGGAAGTTGAGGAGTTTGACAGTTTTGATGTACTAGTAAATAGGAAAGGAAGCACCTTGGGTGAAATGGCAGCAGTTAAAGATATTTTAAAATAGAATAGGTTTTTCTTCAGTGTTGATCTTTAAACGTAGCAGCAGACTAATTTCAGATTAACGGTTATTTACCAGTTCACCGAATGAATTTTAGGGTATATCTATTCTTTGAACTTTTGCAACATGAAAAAATTTCTCTAGAGAATGTCGCTTTTGCGGTGTTCCAGTATAAAAGGCTTAGCTCCTCCCCCATTTCACACCTTTTGGGTGTGAAATGCAAATTAAGGCGTCTTTCAGTCACAAAACGTGGTTAACTTGCGTGTCCTTTAAATATAATTTGCTTCAAAAATGTAATTAAACCAAGATTTAACCTAAGCTAAAAAAGAAATAGAAGTTCATAAAGACTTCTGATACAACTTTCATAAAGATTTTCCAAATTGTGTTAGCAATGGTCTTAGCAATAACTCATGTTTTTTGTCAGTTGTTAATGCTTCAGTGGTTGATTGATGACTGGAGGTGAGAAAGGGCCAGGCCAGGCCAGGCTCCTTTTATACCGGAACTTCGTGTTTAAAGGAAAGAGATACAGCAACTATAATGAGATTCCATCACCAAAACTTTCAACATAAGGGACAGTTTATAAAGTTTTTATTTAATGCTAGTTACACTGGAGGAACTTTTAAGTTAACTACTATAGATTTTTTATTATAGTTTTAGTTGACAAATCGGAGGTATATGAATGAATAAATCGGGTTAAAGCCATGACATTTTTTCAGGTTCCTCTGCAATTGATAAAATTGTAAACACGACTACGAGGATCATTTCTTCGCTTTACATAGTCGGGATACATAGTTTTGTTTGTAGAATTTAGTATCACGATTTATCAATTATGTAAGGGTAGTATTAGAGTGCTTTTACTTAACCCGTGATACACTATCTAACAATTAGTGCGTGATAGTTCAAATTAAACAAAAGAAAACATTGAAATTAAAGTCTAATAGTGCGTACTATTCATGCTGCATATATTACGAGCAACGCATATAAGATTAGTACATATGCATAAATTATTACTTTGGCTCAACTGCAGTGCGGCGGGAATTCTGCAGGTACGAGCAGCCGATTCGCGCATAATTAACCGCATATAAGCGGGTATAATTAACATCAAATTACCGCATGCAAGCGGTTAAAGTAGGCCCTATTTACCTACTGAGAAATAACGAAAATAGAGCTGATCTGAAACTGGCTTTTGTCTTTCACTTGAACATTTTACATAAAGTAAAACTACTTTTTTGGAGTAAAAGAAAGAAAAACATTAGAAGGGTGTATGCCTCGAACCCGAGTCGTTTGCTTCATAACTAATACCCATATCCACTACACCAACGAGGGCTAGCTGACAGGAACTGTAATTTTTAGCATATTTATGGAGTTACCCATAACCATATATGAAAGCTAACCGTTTTCAAATCAGTGCTTAGCCGTAAACACTGCAGATAAGTGCTAAACTGGAGCTCTTTTCTCTTATTTCTGGGGTTCTGTTCTCGTGTACGTAAGTAATATAAAGAATATTTCTCAGTAGGTAAATAGGGCCTACTTTAACCGCTTGCATGCGGTAATTTGATGTTAATTAGACCCGCTTATATGCGGGTAATTATACGCGAATCGGGTGGGCGATGCGGTTTACTTACGGGCAAGTCCTGGGAGCTAACGCCGGAATTGGTTTCCCCGCTCACCCTCCCATACATTCGCCCTGCGACCATTGTCGGGTCGCCAAATTTATCCCCAATCTCATTGATTGCGGTGCGAAAATGGATGCAGTGTGGAATACATTACCATTCTACTGATTATTTCACGGGTTCAGTAAACTCACTCTAATAATCATTCAAGTAGTTTTATTGATAATAATTATCCCTAATATTATAATATTATATTTAGCATGGCTGTAAATATGTATACGTATCCATGATCCATGATTTAAGTATTAGCTTTAGTGTTGTAATTTTAGTATTATTTTGTTATTAGCAATTTGTAATTACTCATGCGCAGTAAGCGCATGAGGTATAAAATCGGTGGCGTTTCTTCTTGTTTTTGTCACATTAGTGCATGCAAATTTATGCACGCATATATTATTACTAACCGGGTCGCAGGTCACATAAAAACTCTACAAAAATGTTTGCCGCGCTCGGCATGTGCTTGGTTTTCTTTGTCTTGTCGGAATAACAACACACATTCAAAATACTCAAAATGGAAAGAGAAAGCTTTAAAGAGTACTCAGAAGCCGCTGTAGTGGAGAAAAAGGAGAGCTGTAAGCGACGAGCGACGAAATCTTGCTTCAAGTTTTATCAGTGCGGGGGGCGATCAAATCCGAAGAAGCGGAGTTTAAAGAATTTTCAAGCAGGCGAGGGACTTTACCATAATAGAAATTTCATTTTTCGGTGAGAATTTATGTTGATATCAATTTGTGATTGACTTTTTCTTTGTGTCATACTTGTTATTCTAGACCGAGAAACAGTTGCTTTTGTGAGCTTTTGTGCACTCTAAACACAGAGTCAACGGACTGTCGCGTAATACAGTTTTTGAGAATTACTAAAATTGAAAAATAACCCGGTCGTTTACTGATTTTATTGCTTTTAAAAGTAGTCTTTTCAAATGTAACAGAATTCAGTCACGGTTTGGGAAACATTAGGCCTACGGCAAACGTCGAACTTCACATGTGCCGAATCTAATGCAAATGAGCAAAATCTATTGTTCTTGCTCATTTGAATTAGATTCGGCACATGTTAAGTTCGACGTTTGCCCTAGGCCTTAGACGCAAACTTGTTCGAATGTTTTCTTCGTGAAGTCAATAATCACGGTAAAGGAACGCTAGTATTTAAATATAATTAAGTTAAATAGCGCTTTCTGAAATAAAGTTTGCTTTCAAGATTTTTTGATTCGCGAAAACATTATGCGAATCATCTTTACGGATAAGAATGGCATTCTATATACACAAGCAAAGTCGGAAATTTTAGAAAACACTAGATATAATATAGCAGGTTGCTGAATTTAAATATTATTTTGTGATGTTTATAATATAATTCGCAGACGCCAGCGCTGCGCACTGCATTGAGGATAAATAAATCGCCAAGCCTTCCGGAAGCAGAAAATCACTGAATTCTGATAAGCGTTTAACTCTTTTGTTCAAGGAAAAAACATTTTCATTCAAGGAAATATGAGTTTCATTAAAAAGTTTGGACCTTTAAAACAAATATTTTGGATTCATGATCACGTGAAAGCACCACGCGATCGAATTACATTCCACACGAAATTTGCATATATGAAAGAAGTGTATTTGCGACAACACTTTGAAAAACTGTGAAGCTTGGAAAAAAACTAATACATGGCAAAATCAAAGCAGTTATTTAAAGGACTAGCTTTATAGAAAAATTTCATTTCGATTTGGTCTTGAAATCAAACGGGGGGGGGGGGGGGGGGGGTGTCATGATTCATGATGTGTCACGCAATATTTATTTTTATTAAAATGTTTCACCAATTTATAGCACTCATCACCACAGTTTTCACATTATAAAAGTAGAATCTCGTGGATCGGATTACATGTATTTTTATCATTACCTGTAAATTTAGGGCTTCCACAAAAATTATTGGAAATCCGGGCAGGAGAAGGGGTCTCTTGGCTTGGAAATCCAGGCGGGAGGGGGGGGGAAGGGGTCAAACAATCTTGCCATCCGTCGGTGGAGGGGGGGGGGGATTCTTTCTGGAATAACCCAATGTAATAGAAATAATTCACGGTTAACGTTTGGGAAGTATTACACTAGTGTGGGTTTGATCAGGAATCATAAATTAAATATTAAAAGCGACTACAGAAAAATTGGTAGCTTCAATAAACTCGTCTTAGAGTCTCATGCGCATGAGTATAGGCTATGTTTAGCCTCTTGTTATGATTTAGTGTTGAGTGATACGTTTTACATCATGAGCTGACTCCACCGCGCAAAGGGGAGGGGGGGGGGGGGATAACTGTTGTTTAGTTGACCCTTTGAACCTAGTGGTACATTTATTCAATATTTGATAGGTTGTTATGAATCAGTTGCATTAAAATATATCTACATTACTAGAAATACGTGTCTCGCAGAACCTCGTGAATCTCGGGGGAGGGTGCACCGCGAGTCGAAACTCTCGATTTGCGTATAACGCTTTTCGCCATTCCACTTCGTCTTCTTTATAACTAAAAACGTTGGTAAAAGGTCCTTTCGATGGTTCGCGTACCGCTTACGTATACTGTCCGCCATCTTTGCTTACCATGCTCCTATAGAGGCTTATATGAAGTAGTACCACATTGTTGCCAGGCAACTGCAGGAAACCATCAAGTATATATATAAATATATTTTTCGCTCGAATTTGCACGGCTTAGCTCCCGAGGCACGACAAATTTATAGAGGTTTTGCACGGCAGCCATGTTGCATGGCAGGAACAATAGATTCTTTTCCCTATGGGAAAGAATGTTACGTCTTGCTCGGCATCTGCGCGTTTTAAATATGCAGTTTCTACTACGCCAGTGTTTTATCTTACGACCACAGATATAAGTGAAGTGGAAGCCACGTAAGGGTTATTGGCCTTTCACTCGGGGATTTAGGCGGAACCAGAGGTGAATAAATCTGATATCCCCGAGTGAAAGGCCGATAAAATGCTTATTTTACACATTGGTGAGGTTTTCTAAAACAAAGAAACTATTAAGCTCTATTAATTTTTCGGAGAATAACATTCCGTTCAATTCATATGCAAAAAAGCATGATTCCGCAAGGCCGCATTGGGATCACGGCACATTACGAAGCGAGACGGTAAACATGTTTTGCTTTGCTAAATTTGCATTAAGCACGTTGCTTCGTTATGAGTAGAAGGAGGGATGGTCTCGCCATGGCCCAACTGCCCGTCTTCATCTTTCGAAGATCAATGGAGTGGTTGCGGAGCGTTTTCCAAGTGAAACCGGCGGAAACATATTCAGGTTCAAGCGTAAAACGAGGCATCATACATTATTGAAAACCGGAAACCAGAATCATCGAGGTACGATACCATCGAATAATGTTATTAACATTTCGCTTTTTGGTCGCGACTGGCAAGTTAAGATTGATGAAGTTGTCTTTTTATGTAAACAAAAAATATTGACCGATGCTAGAGTATTTTCCTTGTTATGCCCTATTTTGTCTTCCCGTTTATGTTATTCTATTATGAGGGGAATAAGTCGAGGGGAACAACTGGAGGAGAATAACTGCAGCGGAATAACTGCAGGGGAATAACTGCTGGGGAATAACTCAGTCCCGCACTCCCCTGTTACAATCAAAAGCCGCCACCAGCTTGATGGATGCAAAGGATGTCTTCTGTGTAATAGTTGATGTCTCATCGGAAATTATCTTAGCATTTTTAGCATTTTAGCACTTAGTTTTTAGTATTTTAGCAACTATTTGTAACATATTGTATGGTTTTTTAGTCTAGTTAATTAATTATCGTATCTATTTTATTATATTAAACTGTAGGTGTCCCCTATTAGTAGAGGGCTTGCCCCTCGGCTAGTTCTTACTGACACATAAATAAAGTTTCTATCTATCTATCTATCTAGACAGTTTATTATTGGCGGGGAATATTCGATATAATCCCCTGCGAGAACAAAGAAAACCGAGCCATGTGGAAATAACTCCGATTATTGTCGAAATAATAAAGAAATGGAATACTAGAAAAATCAAATGGGACCGTATACATTATTTTCTTTCGATAAATCCAAAAAAAACTCAAATTTAAAAATTTGACTGCACTGGCACTTTATGTCGTCTTGTTCAGTATTTGCGCGTTTTAAATAATTATCCAGTTTCCTGTTTTGACTTATGATCACAAGTAGTATTATTGTCGTCATTTTCAATCAAATGCTCGAAAATAGTGAATTGGGACTGTGTTAGAACTTTTGTAAGCCACTAATTATCCACTAATTATGGGCGTCAGGTCCCACTACAGTCAAAAACAAAAATTAGCCCGTGCAAATTTTCCAAAAATTTGAAACCGCAAACGAAAGTTCCAAAATTTAAGAACATTTTAGGGTCGCACTGTCCGTCCATGCTGTCGAAGACATACACGTAATATATGACACAAAAACAAAAACATTCCACAAAAAGCGTGTCCCTCCGGAAGCAGTTTCTTTTCTTTTCCTCGACTTTTTCAAAATCGGCCTGCCCCCCAGATACCACCTATACACTACGGCGTCTTTGAAGTTTAGCCGGAATTTCAAATATTTTTCAAATTTGCGAAACACCGGTCGCATTAGGAAAGTTGATGTGATGACAGATTTTTATCTTAAACAAAGACAAATTTGATGAAAATTTCCCTAGTGCCACCAGGCTCTATGAATGTCGGTAATATAAACAAATTAATCACAAATTGTTGGACGTACGAGAGGAGGAAAGCAGTTAGTTGTAAAAATGGAATACAGTGAAACCTTTCGCGATGACACCTTTAGCATCTCATGAGTAATTACATATAACAATCATTATGCGCCGGTCGTTTGAGTGTTCTACTGTGTAACTACAATACAACAATGAGTGAGGCAAAAAATGTTTATTGTGCCGATTCAGGAAAAAATAACGATAATTAAATTATTTTAAATTTTATCCCTTGGCAAAGTTTTATCTCAAATGCTAACTTAAGAAATAGTGGGTGATAAAATGCGAAAAATTGAAGAATTTAAGAAGATCTGGTTAATCGACTCTCCCTGATGGAAGTTATTTGCGGCTTGAACGTTCCAGCTGTTCGCAGCTCGCAGCCAAAACTTAATTTTCTCTCACGCGTATAATCTCACACGCACTTTTCGCTTTGGTCTTTAGTACTTAACGAATCACGAACAAATCCCAGAAATCAGGGCAAAAATTTTGGGGCTCTCGAAAATATAGATCTTTTACTTTGCGAAATACTGTAGCCTGCTCAGCAATCTCAAGAGTACGCGCGCGGAGGTACCATCCACAAAACTTTTATCCCCTGTTGCGCCTTCAAGAGACATTCCAAACCTCATAACACCTCTAACTAGGAAGCATTGTCGCGTTTACAATGGCAACCGGCTCTCGCGCGCGTTTCCACAAAATTGCACCAAGTATTTTTATTTGAAATTGCTTACTGCGCAGCTATCAAATACTTACAATGAGGCCTTCCAAGGGGGGTTCTGGTGTCGCTTTGTCGCTTGTTTTCGAGCCAGCCTGTCGCCTGTTTCGTTAGGAAAAATGTCGCTGTCGTATTTTGTCGCCTTCTCTAGCTAAAAAATTCATAAAATGTCGCTCTTTTTCTGTCAGTTCCTGTCGGCTGTCGGTGTTTTGGGAAAAGTTAAGATTGTCGCCACATTTTGAGGTCATGCCGCCTGTCGGTGAAACCCCTTGGAAGGCCTCTACAATCTGGCCTTCCCTCCTTTAAGATACAGAATACAGCGGCTTTTCTACCAAAGAGAGGTCTAAGTCCATCACAATTTCTACGTGACCAATTTTGATGCTTTTATTACATGAGCAGCCAGCTCTGCATCTTGAAACACAGTAGTTTGATTTTGAAAATTGACTTTTGGTAAAATAGATATCATGCTTGTAAAAAGCGGTCACACGGTCACACACCCGGTCCGTACGCCATGACCTCGAGCCCAATATTTCCCATCCGGCCCTCCCATTTATTTAATAAGTATTTTATCATATGACCAATTTGGAGACAAAACTGCTTGAAATTTTCACTCCTGAGGCCGAACGCTTTTGTTATGGGGCCGTACGGCTTCTTCCGGCTGCGTACGGCCCTCATACGGGACTTTCATCGATGGTTTGAAACGAACATATGATTGCTCAGCAGAAAGCCTTATTTCTCTAGGTTAGACTACAGTGATGCTGTGTTAACTATCCACTCCCGGCTTATTTACACGACAAATTAGAAAAACTGGCAACAACGGTGTCGGTAAACCAAAGATTCAATGAGTAGCTTTAATAACAAAGAATCTGGATAAGACAGATTCATTCTTCTTATACCTCTGTAATGCATTATGTGAAACGATGAAATTCCAGGTGTCATTCAAAACACATGTCTTTTTCTTTTTGACCTTTAGATGGTCATTACTTATAGCCGTTAAATTTTATTTATTGCTGTTAGAGACAACATTAACCCCGTCGAAGTCGAGAATTGCCTGAAGGGACACCCAGCAGTGTTAGACGCTGCAGTGGTCAGCAGTCCACCACCACCTTCATGTAAAAGAGGTGAGACAAGAAAGAAAAAAAAAAAATATATATATATATATACGCATACACAAAATTATTTCTACTATGGATCCTTTCCTTGTGCCGTGAGCTGCGTGTACACAATTATTTCTGGAATGGCCCACTGCCTTACGGCTGGGATGATACAGCTTTCTTCTCATACGACAACGGAGAATGATATTTACCAATATATGGCATTTGTTGTTAAAAATCTAGGGGATGATCACGGATGGCATTATACCGGGTGGGGCACGACATCCGAAACAAAAAATTCTAAAACCGACATCTAAGCTCTGAGCGAGATTTCGGAACGTTAGAATATTCTATCAAACAAGAAAACGTAGAAGAGTATACAATGACATAAATTGGCGAGGCGAGGGGCTAACGGAAGTTGAAATTAAAGCGTCTCGTCTTCTCGCAGGAGGGGGTTTTCGCGGGCACTCACATGATAGGCGGTGTTTGAAGACGTTCAGGAGAGTGACGTCTGATTACATACAATAAAATTTAATTTTTTTACTTTTTTAAAAAGTTGAGACGATCAGACGACAGGAAAACGAAATATAATTTGTAGGCAGCCCAAAAAGGTGTTTCAAATACTTAAAGGAGTGCAAGATAACAAGGTTATATTTTGTTTAAATGTTTAGGTACCGAAAGCCTTTGTTGTGTTGTCTTCTGACTTCAAAGACAAAGAGAATGATCAAATGATCAAGGAGCTACAAGACCACGTGACCCACAATACTGCGAATTGGATGACACCGCACGTTCATAATATTACTAAAAGTTTTACTTATACATGAAACAAAAAAGAAGATTAGTTCTGATTGGCTAAGAGAAGTACAGTTCAAGTGCAACACCAGTACAAAAAGTGTAACACCAGTGCAAATTAAAATTTTGAAATTCTTTATAAAAGTTCTTGTAAATCTTAGTAAAGGTGGATTTCCACTGTCGCGTAATTTTTATGTGCGTTTTACATGCGTAAATAAAATAAGAGACGATGTATGAACGGCTTGCGTAAACGTAAAATGTTGAAGCGTGCTCAACCTTTTTCGTTTACACAAGCCATTCATGCATCGTCTCTCATTTTGTTTACTTACTCGTAAAAATAACGCGACAGTGGAAATTGTTTACGCGCGTTTTATTTACGCCCGTAAAAATTTACGCGACAGTGGAAATCCAGCTGAAGGGACGATGTATGAACTTTTTGTGTAAACGTAAAAAGTTGAGCACGGTTCAACTTTTTACGTTTACGCAAGTTGTTAATACATCGTCTCTTATTTTATTTACGCTCTCGTAAAACGCACGTAAAAGTTACGCGACAGTGGAAATCCTACATCTATTGTGTCGTAGCAAAAGCGGAAAGTTTCATTTAAAGTAACAAGCGTATTCAGGACTAAAATTTATCATGTTAGAATGTAAAGCCTTCTATTGCTTCTACGTTATCCCGTGCTTGGCACCGGAAACATTTTCTGGTTGTTCAGGCTTTGATTAACAAGGTGTTCTTGCTTTTGTTAGCATTCATTATGAGGAGAACCGCTCAGGCTGTGTACATTTATGTTTGTGTCATCACAGGTTGAATTTGTCAGGGATATTCCAAGGACTATAACAGGCAAAGTCAGTAGAAAAGAGCTGAGGAGGAGAGAGTGGACTGTAGATAAATGAAGAGAACAAACATTTTGTTAAAGTTATTTAAACGTGGTCGATACAAATGACTTATGATGTGTTCACATCAGCACCGAAACATGTTTAGAGTAAACATGTCTAGAGTAAACATGTCTAGAGTAAACATGTCTAGAGTAAACATGTCTAGAGTAAACATGTCTAGAGTAAACATGTCTAGAGTAAACATGTCTAGAGTAAACATGTTTAGAGTAAACATGTTTCAACGAAACACGCTTCCGTGAACATGTTTGCAATTTCAAAACACGTTTCACGCCTGCTTCCATAAATTATGCTATTTCACAAAACAAGCATATTATAATAAAGTTCGCATAATATCTTTATAATTGCACAATGAACGAAATAAAGTGGAGCTTAAACTCACTGTTGCATGAATTATCATTTAATTTCACGTCTCAAGCCCTTCGGGAACGAAGGGCTTTGCAGAATTCAATAAGGAGACGACATTTGCGCTAACTTGTTTCGTTTGGCTTAGATCAAAACTACCTCGTGAAGTAGTTTCAATCATGCTCAGAATAAACATGTTTCGATCATGATACGCGCAATGTGCCGCCTGATGTGAACACTTTTCACAGTGAAACATGTTTCATTCGTGACCAGACTTAACATGTTTCGCCCTAGTGTGAACACAGCATTAATCACTTATAAAAATATTAAAACGGCACTTGATGTTTGGTGTAGGGAGAATCGAAATATATACTGAAGCCAAGTGCGTCAAAAGTGCATGTAATAGGATTACGATACGGCTCATTGTATCATTACTACAGTTTACTTAGCTCTACGCTGAAACCTGTCTAATACAGACTCAGTTCTGTCCCTTAAGCGTTCGCATTAAAGAGGTTTGACGGTATAAAAACGTAAACCACCAACACAATACGCACAATATGATAGTTTGATTCAATAAGTAAAAGTCCCAGAAGAATTTCTCATTTGTAAGACGATGTCAAGAGTAAATTTTACTGTGTTGACGTTCGTTCTGGTCCTGTGGAGCGCTTCCTCATCCGGGACATTGCAGCTTCCAATATAAAGTCGAAAAACTCACATATGGTGAGTAGGCTGCAGCCAAGAAACAAGCCCATGTTGCCGCCTACTTCACCTGAAACACAGTATAAAAGGGGACTTTACGAATGAGGCAATACCGTGTGAAATGGGTCTTTGCAGATGAGGCAATACCATATAAAAGGGATCTTAACATATAAGGCAATTTCATCAATTTCGCCTGAAACACAGTAAAAGGGTTGGCTCCCACTAGCGACAGAAACGTAATCGGAAGCAGAATCGGAAGCAGAATCGGAATCGTAAGAAAGTAACAATCTAGTGGAAATCAAAACGGCGTAACCAGATAGTAAGCGACGGAAGCAGAAATGGAATCGAAAGAAAAGAGAAATGTTCTGGTCTTTCCGATTCCGATTTCATCGAGTTTCCGATTTCGATTGCGACCCTTTTTTTGAATTTCACGAGAATGTTAGGCTCCTTACGCTTCAGACTCCGACTCCGACCCCAACTCCGCTTCCGATTAAGTCGCTAGTGGGAACGGGTACTAAAAGGCAACTTTACAGATGAGGCAATATCATCAATTTTTAGTAATAACAATATCACAAAGGGAGTTCGTTTCACTGAATTGGTTTTATGGTAAACCTTGAAATAACCTTAAATCAATAGAGAACCTGCACAACTCCACCTCTGTTTATTGGAATTCTCGGCCCCACTGGCACTTGTGCTATAACCACTTACCGAGGGTAAATACATTGTAAAGGACATTTACATATTTATTTATATATATATTTATTTATTTATTACATATAACGTAACTATAGAAAGCGGTACGATCATCTCTATTTAGCACATAAAGTCTTTTGGTAATTATATCAAGACAGTCTGTGCTAAGTAAAATGGTGGTTTTTTGGCAGCCTGTGTCTTCCCTAACCTGAGTGCAGATTTATCTAATGAAGTAAGTATTCTTGGCTTTCACTTACGTCATATCAAAATTCAGAAGCATTAAAAAATAGATTTCGAATCCAAAACGTTTATGGAATTGTAGAGAGTTTAAAACTACACATATTGGCCAAATTTTGAAGCGCAAAAGCATTTCGTTCAAGAGTTATAGGCGAACGAGTATTAGATATTTTTAGTAAGAAATGTATGGAGCGGCCATCTTTGTGCCCCACTCAGGGGCACAAAGATGGCGGCCAAAAATTCAAAGTCTTAATTACACCAAAAATCACATCAAAAAATATTGTATTTGCTATAAGATCCATTTAACTGGGCTTATAAGCACTTATAATGCAAACAATAACTTTCAGCTGATTCAATTTTGTTTATTTTCGCGGCTTATCTGAAATAGCGTGACCCATTGCGTGACACATTTAAAACCTTTGTAAATCGGAAGCAAAACATCGTTAAAACCTGAAACTTTTTGTGAAAGATTATATCACTTGTATCCACATACCATGTTAGAAACAGCTTTGTAGGACGCATACTTTAGATTTTTTAATTTTTATGACGTCATGTGAAAACCAAGAATAGCGAAATGTGGTATTAAACCGACCTGCGGGATACAGGGATAAATAAGCATTGTCCTCCCTATGATCTACAATATAATTCAGGTAACTGAAACCACGAGGTGGAAAATCTGCAATGAAATACATGTACAGCAGGAGAAACTAAATTGGAATTGTGTTAGCAAGAATTTCGAGTTCTTGAGGGTACAAAGTATCGCGATTATACTGTAATGGACTTACCGAAGAGGCTCTCGGGTCCATAACTCGGTACAACTTCGCGTATTTCGTAAGACAAACGCTGAAATCCAACTTGAAGGAAAACGTAGTTCTGTCTGTAACGTTTATGAAGCAGGATACAATCAGCAAAAACAGACACTAGAACCAGGTTATTTAAACGAAGTTTAGACAGTGTTTCAGAAAACCGCGGTCTAACCCAATTTCAATCTTGCCAACCCTAATATTTAAGGTTACAGAGTACCTTCAGATCGAAAATTTATTGAATTTTTTTTTTTTTGGCGTCAAAATAAAGTTTACAGAATGAACTTTCATCTAAAAAAATTATCGACAAATAGGAAAAATTGACGGAGAAATGACGGTAAAACTTTTGTGGGCGGAGTTTGTTTATGAAGCGATATGGTTTTTTTTTAAGCGCTGTTTTCTCAAAGTTAATTTTTCGCTTGTTGGGGACACTTTAAAGAGCTACAACTCAAGGGGAATTTGTTCGATTTTCCTCAAATTTGGACAGAAGCTAGGCTAACATATAATCAACAAAAGTGTGTGTGTCGGCGAATTTCTTATTTCCGAAAACGTTTTTGTCAAGAGCCATTTCCGTGCGATCATTCCATTTGTTTTTATCCCTTTTTCGAAAATATTCTGTAACTTTTCACTGCAATTGAATATGAGAAATCGCCGACACGCTTTTTTAGCGCTTCGTGTCCGGAAACCCGAGAACAAATCAAATTAGCAAAATACAATAATCGCTTTGAGTTATAGCGTTTTAAAGCTGATTCGGACGTTCGAATTTAGACGTCGTAAAAATTCGACAATTCCTTTTGTTACCAAATGGTTCCCATATTTAGATAGCCAGCTCTATAAGCTTTAATTTGATATCTGGGTTTAGGTATATTAAGCGTAATCTGAAGACGCTAGAGCTGTTATACTGGAGACACCCCCGAAGGTACACGGTAACCTTAAACGTTGTTTACTGTAAACAGTGTCCAGAACTCATGTAGCTTGCTTAGGGTGACCCACTTATACACCGCGGTCAAACATCCGAGGCGTTTTTCGTTTTATTTAGTGGGATTTTATTTAATATTAAATGGAAATATGGGCAAGGGTGAGTAAAAAAAAAAATAGTTGATGTTACTATCTTTTAATTTTTCTCAAACTGACCAAAACTCTTTGCGCCTGATGAAAATTATGTTGGCAAATGACGTCGACAATTCTACAGTTCACAGTTTATATACGCTTAGAAGTTTTTTAGTAAACTTTCAAAACGTTTTGTAAACTGACAGTGTATTGGCAATATATTAAACTTTAAACAGTGAAAATGACAACATTAACTTTTAAGTACTTTGCTTAACTTTTGCAAATTTCTCTCGTTTGACCGCGGTTAACCCACTTATAAACGGATGTGGAGTTCCATTGATTGACAGCGGTTCGAGACGTTGAAAAAAATGACAAAGACGTATCCAAACCAGTCGCGCGTCATTTCAATCTAACTAACCATTCTAAAGAACACATGACAATCTGCGGCCTTTCCCCACACCAAGGTAACACAGAAAGCCGTAAAAACTTAGAACAAAAAAAATCATCTTTCAAATCGGCACTCTCAAACCCCACGGAATCAATGAACGCTTTTCATTCAACTAATTTACATTTGTTCTTCACGTCACCAAATTTGCACCAATAGCGAAACTCCACCTACTATATAAAACCACACACTACCCACAATCCCTTGATTCGCTCCGACGATGGGCTAGCACTCGAAACGTCAGCTTTCTCGAATCTTTTAACGGTGGCTAATTTACCGTATCGACTCAGTCGATAAAACCAAATTCCGTTGAACTTCGTTGAATACTCTGAATACTCTTTACTTAATGAAAAACGTTGATAACGCTGATAACAAAGCGTGGAGTAAAACTTTTTTGAATTAAAACGTGATAACAGTAGCCAGGGAAAGCATAAAGGAACGTATAGCAAAATAAAGGCGAAACATCAAATAAGCCTGATGAAGTAATTAAAAAAAAGCAGCGCAAGAAACAATAAATGATTTCTCCCAACTTTTGGCCTCCATCATTTACGCCAGAGTGACTTACTTCATATAGCTGGCATTCTCCTTTATCCCATACAAATTCTGCATAACTGTAATCGCCGCGTGATCCGGGAAATCGGAATACGAAATATGTGTTTCATACTCAAGTTCTGAGCATGCTGCAAAACAGTTGCACAACATCCAGTTCACTTTTTCTAAAAGATAGAAAAAGGTGAAATCCACAAAGCGGACAATCAGTTGAGCATGTAAAAAACAAAAGACATTTTTAATGTTTCCCTGCAAAAACTTTCGTAGCAAACAACATGTCAGATATTCTAAGATGCTTTAAAAAAAATAACTGTTTAACTATTATGGCCAATCAAAAAGACTAGAAACGTGAAAGAAGTTTATAATAAGAGAACAATTTGGCGCCCAATCCTATAAAAGAAAAAAATATTTACAGTAAAGATACCAATCAGGACCAATAAGAAGTTACGCCACTCAAAACCGGGGGAATGATTCTCCGGCATACAAAAGGGACGAGAATGCTCGTAGTAAATTTTGAAAAGAAACTCTAAAAGGTTCCAGACTCTCGTAATTAGGGCGTGGCCCCTAGTTAATTTCTATCTTTTCTTTCTTCGCTACAACTGAGGATATTTTGAATCTGAACAACATAATAGGTACTAAAAGCGAAATATAACCCCCCTCCCCTCTGGGGAGGTGGTGTGCTGCTTGGACTCTGATACCCTTACCGTATACCAGACCACGTTCAGTTGCATTTTACAATCGCATTCTAGACTAAACTAGATTAGACATCAAAAATCTCTACCCTATCCCAGACTCGCTATTTTCCAGAAAGTCTATCTTCGTAAGTTAAATGATGCCCTATTTTAGACCAACACTCTCTGATTTCTATACCCTCTCCCAGATTAAACTGCTTGAAAACCACACCCTTCACAATGGCACATACCCATATAGCTTTCAACACTCCTTCAGGAACTCGGTAAACAAACCTGTTGTCCCCTTTCCAAGAACTAACTACACGGAAAAAAGTTTTAGTTACAGCAGGGCAACCGTTTGGAACAGCTTAACCTGTAACATTAGAGAGTCTTGTTCATTAAGTGAATTTAAAGCCTCCTCTGTTTTAATTTTTAAACACGGCATTCATGGAAATCAGGTTTTTACGTGGCATATTGCTGTAAGTTAATGTTTAATGTTAAGATTAGGATTTTAAGGTTTTCGTATGTATCATTTTATAGCAATTTATTGTACCTGATGATTTTTACCGTGTATAAATAATGATTAAATATTAAAGGGATTTTTTTCA
This sequence comes from Cladopsammia gracilis, assembly GCA_022457155.1. Lineage (NCBI taxonomy): Eukaryota > Metazoa > Cnidaria > Anthozoa > Scleractinia > Dendrophylliidae > Cladopsammia > Cladopsammia gracilis. Next base: position 621,023 of record JAJGOT010000110.1, read on the forward strand.
AGTTTACATCGATAGATTTGTTAATTATTCTTACCTTGAGATCTTCTAACACATTCTGTATCTTGCACGAAAGAGCATACTCGCACCGACTTTGGCCCTAAAGATGAAAATTAGCACGCTGTTGATTCAAGAAACATACAACTAAACATCGCACGAGGTATAAATGCAAAGAGACACGTAACCAGACATACCAAGCCCATGCTTTCTTCTTTGGTCAAGGTTTTATTCAAAGCTTTGATTATTTTAGTTTATCAACGCTTGTTAATGAAGTGTGATTCTACACGCGTCAATTATTACTTAAAAGCCGAAATATGTTGATACGCTTGATACGCTTGATACCTGTAAATGAAAAATAAAGCTTTTTTTTTTGTACCGACCTAAAACTCTTTGCACTGCATGCGTTTCTCATCAGTATTTCAATAGGGTAAAGGTCGCGATTAACTTTCAAAGTCTGCCCTGTCTGATACAGCACATGCACTTTTTTGACAGCGTTGACGTCAGCGTTGACATCAATAACCAAGCTAAAAGTATCTGTTCCTTGATGCTGACCAAAAAAAGCGGCCTGTAGAACGAGAGTGATAACACAACTCGGAATTATAAAAGAGCTTTTCGCATCGTGCGCACTGACAACCCAAACATGCATATTCAAACATGTATGTGAGATGATCTTCAACACATATCTGACCTGGGAAACCACCGAGACGGCAATCACAGTGCTCTAAAGTCGTATTTCCCAAACATTGATACATGCAGGCACCTTTTGTGTAAGAATCAATTCCTGGCAGATATGTCTGTCGGCAGTTTGTTCTGTACGGAGGAGGAAGACGAATGTACTGAAAGTAATAGGAAATAACATGTTACATAATGGATAACGATGGTCTTAATTTTTTAATAAAATGTATCCAACTGGGGCACCTTCACTTTAATAGACTGCAAAACAGTCTTATTTTCCGCTGGCTCGCTCGCAAAGGCGCGAAGCGCCAAAAGCGTCTGAAGCTTGAACACTCGCGAGCCTCACACGGGCGTATGAGGCGAGAAGAGAAACGACTGTTAGGCCCGGCTCAGACGCCGAACTTTTCATGAGCCGAACCTAATACCTTGAATTAAGTACATGAATGGTTTGGCGTCTGAATCAGTTAAGAACGGCTATTTGAATTTGGAATGGCTCAGCGGTTCTTTCCGCCTGGCTCAGCCAGGAATTTCGACTTTGGAACGGCTTTGATTCAGACGCCGAACTTTTCATGAGCCGAATCTAATTTTAATTTTCTTTGCCTGAAAATCGCTGACCTTTCGATTTGTTTCTCTTCAAACTGAATTAAGTTCGGCTAATTAAGTTCGGCGTCTGAATCAACAGGTGTACTTTTGTTAATTTGGGTCGGTCCAAATTCGAATTAAGTTCGGCTCATGAAAAGTTCGGCGTCTGAACCGGGCCTCACCTTTCCATACAATGAATTCGTTCTGACCAGGGGGTTCAAAATTATCGCTAAGATGTTTAAAATTGTTTGACAGCTCCACCCACATTGTAAATTTGATACGGCTTGATGTATTATTTTCGCGGGAAAATACATGGTAGCATGTCATTGTTGATTAGAGTTTTGGCTTTAGAGTTTTAGAGTTTTGGTTTTTCAAAATGTAAGCGCGTTCGGCTAAACCTAAATGTATGTTTGATATTCACTAAAGAACCGAAATTCGAATCTTGCTTAAAGAGTATACAAAAGTAACTACTTGCATCCGTAAGCTAACATGCTGGAGATTCAAATATTTCAAACCGGATGCAATGACGCCATACGTCCGACAATGGAGGTACTGCCTAGCTCCGAGAAACACGTAAACTTAAACGCAGAATAAACTTTGAGGAGTTAAAAACAATTGCTAAACTCAAGTAAATTAAGGCATGGGTCTCCTGCCATTTCAAACAAAAAGTGAGGGGGTGGTCTATCTTTTGAGTCTTTATCCATAAGAACGAAAAACTTTGGCATAATAAACAGTTTGCAAATGTGGCCATTTTCGTACGCAGAAAATATGGAAATTAAGTCACGTGACTTGTCAGGGCTATTTTTAGCTGAAAAATCTTATACACAAAATGGGAACACTTTTTACTATTTACTGGAGTCTGCCATCAGCTTTATGATTTTAAGCCCACAAGGTACATCATTTCTGTGCTTGGCAACTTTAAGATAATTAAAAAGAAAGGCAGGAAAAAAGAAATAACTGTTATGGGGGACTGGGCACTAGTACAAAGTACCGTTTATTTTCAAACGTAATGAAATATTCAATAATTTCCAAGCACAGATCTTTTGTTGCTAATCTTAGGACTTATCTGGTAGTAGTGAAGTTGATTTACGGTTGTCATAAACTGTTCCCATCTTTGATTTTGGTTTTTGTGGCCGTATCAAGTCACGTGACCTAATTTGCATATCTTCTATATGCTAAAATTACTGCATTTGCAAACTCTTCAGTATTGCAAAGTTTTATGTTTGTATGGCTAAAGCCTCCGAAGATAGACCACCCCCTACCTTTTTTTGAAAATAACTGTTGACCCATGCCTTAATATACCTGAGAATGACACTATTCCAATATAGACCGTGACTGTCGCATAACTCTTAGACTCTTTTAGCTGTGATGAAGAAACACTATCTCGCCAGTTATGTTATTAAACCGCAGACTTGCGTTCACATTAAATCACGGACTGAGAAATGAACTGCAGCGAATAATTCCTATTTAAGCGGCTACTACTGATCTTGCAACTCTTTTAAAGTGAGCCAACTGCCTCCTTTCGCTCTTATTTTAAAACAAATCCCAAATCTCTGGCAAGCGCAACCAGATGCACGTCTTTTATTTTCCCGCGAAGAGCTCGTTTTACCATGAAATTGACACGGCTTCGAATAGCTTCCGTTGAGGTGCGATGACATCTTTTTTGACAGGTAGCGTCATTATTCAACCAATGGGTTTCCTTTCCTGAAGAAAAGGGAAATTTTGAACGAATTTGTTGTATGCAAAGGCGACAGTCGTATTTTTTAACGTCTTTCCCCAGTCTCACTCTTCATATTGACACTCGCTCCCGACCTTTCGTTCAAAGACCGCGCGCATTCGTATGACCAACCCCTATGCAGAATTAGACGGATTGTTACTGAGGACACGGTGGTGTAGTGGTTAGCGCGTTGGAATAGACCAATTCCGATATATTAAAATTCATGCTTGGCTCCGAGGCTTAGGGGAATAAAACAAAAGAAATCACATCGAGGTTCAGGGATGAATAATTTATTTCTTTTGTTTTATTCCACCAAGCCTCGGAGCCAAGTATGAATTTTAATATATCGGAATTGGTCTATTCAGAACTGAAGGTCGGTGGTTCGAGCCTGATCTCGGCTGTCGCTTTGTTTCCTTTGAAAAGAAACTTTACTTTACACTGTCTCTCTCCACCCAGGTGTATAAATGGGTACCAGCGACAAAATGGTGGGTGTAACCATGCGATGGACTATCATCCCATCCCGGGGTGAGTAGCAACACTCCTAGTTGCTTCATGCTACGGAAACCGGGTTAAGCGCCAGCTGAGTGGGCGTCCTGTGGCTCGTGTGGACCACCTGTGGCTCGTGTGGACCACCCATGGCTCGTGAGCGACTTTACCTTATTTAACTCTTAACCTAGTGTAAATATTTGATCAATCAGGCTAATAGGCCATTTCCGAGTTGCCTTTAGCCTCTCTATCAAAGCGAGGCTAGGTGCGAAATCTTTCATATGAAAATGAGTTTTCATTCACATGCAAATACAACTTATTTGCATGTGAATGAAAACTCATTTTCATATTAAAGGTTTCGCACCTAGTCTCGCTTTGATAGAGAGACTAAAGGCCACTCGGAAAATGTATTTTCCTTCGGAAGTTCAGCGTGAGCATGCTATGCATGCCAGCTAACACATTGTGTTAGCGCCGTTAGCGCGTGGGGTCTCTTGAGACCCCACTAAGGGATATAAGGAGGTTTTGGCGTCTAGATTATCATCACGTGCATCACTACTCGACGGTAGTTTGGCTTTTTTAGTTTGCTGGTTTCGTTATGCCGTCTTCGCCGGAACGGGAATCGTCTTCTGAAGGCGCCGATAGTGCTCCGGTGGACGCAGTATTCGAGCGATTCAAGAGTTATCTTGAACAGAAGGTGGAATCTATTTCGTCCGGGCTCGTTTCCCGTTCTTCGTCGGAGACGCAAAAGCTAACCAGAGTCGCTGAAGCGGAGAAACTTAAGTTTGCTGGAAACAAGGACCAATTTCTGTTTAATTCAGAACTTGCAGGAACTCTGGACGAAGCTAAAAACTTCTTGGCAGCCCAAGAAGTCGGCCGAGCGCAGGAGAAGCTAGCAGACTTGAACAAGAGTCTCAAGCGTCGACAGAAAATCATCAAACTTGCCGACAAAAGCGAGGCGGGTTGGCTTGCAGTTAAAAAGTATCAGGCCGAGGAGTTAGCGAGCGATTCCGAAGACGAAAAGAGGATCAGAAAAGCACAGCAGCGAGCGCTCAAAAAGAAGAAGGAAAATGTTCCGAAGAGGGCGGACAGAGATAGAAGCTCGTCCTTTGGCGCTTCTCGGATGCGTGCTAGTACTTCTAATGACGATATGCAGCTTTTCGAGGTATTTCGTTCCCCCTTCTTTGAATGTCACGTTGTAGGCAAGTGTTCGCACACTGCCTGCCTTTACATTGTTGTAGCGTGTGTTTATGCTTCAGCGTTCTGTAGAAGGATATTGATTTTCCTTCGTACGAGCTTAGCGAGGTAGAATGAAAATGTATTCTCCTTCGGAAGTTCAGCGTGAGCATGCTATGCATGCCAGCTAACACATTGTGTTAGCGCCGTTAGCGCGTGGGGTCTCTTGAGACCCCACTAAGGGATATATGGAGGTTTAAGCGTCTAGATTGTCATCACGTGCATCACTACTCGACGGTAGTTTGGCTTTTTTAAGCTTTATTTGTGTGTATATTTAATAGAGTTTGTATATTTTTATCTGTTATGGTTTTTAGTCCTTTTTTCTACTTTTCCTTCTTCCCCCTTTTTTTGTTCTGTTTCTTTTTTCAGGCCGTCGACTCCCTTCTTCAACTGACACCTGCTTCCGCTGCGGAAGACAGGGGCATTGGAGTGCCGAATGTGGTCGTTTCGGGGGTGGATACAAGCCTGCAAGCTTCAGGCCTTCAGTCAAAAGTACCTTTGTCAGTTCCCAAGGAAATCAGTCAAGCAGCAAATCGAATTGACGATGTCGAATTTACCCATGCCGATGTTGCGCCTGGACCTTGTGACGATTTTGTTGAGGGTGAAATGGTTCACCGACAGTCAAGCAGCGGCAAGGATTGTTCAGGTTGGGAGTATGAAGTTTGACCTTCATGAAATGGCTTCTGACATTTTCTCCTTTTGTTTTAACCATCACATTTGCCTGGAAATTGAGTGGGTCCCACGCTCCTTGAATGAGAAGGCGGACTATTTGAGTAAGATTATTGATTACGATGATTGGTAGGTTGCGCCTGAGATTTTCCGTTTATTGGACACTCGTTGGGGTCCCCACACCATAGACTGTTTTGCCACTTTTTACAACAACAAGGTTCCTAGATTTTATTCTAGGTTTTGGAATCCTGGCTCCTCCGGGGTGGATGCATTTTTTCAGGCATGGCAGAATGAAAACTGTTGGGTGGTACCCCCAGTCGTTCTCCTTTCTAAGGTGCTTAGGTTTATGTTCCTCTCCAATGCTCGGGGTACATTAGTCTTGCCATATTGGCCTTCTTCCCCTTTTTGGCCCCTTTTGGTTAGGGAGTTTTGGGGTTTTGTGGTTGGTTACCAGTTTTTCAAAGGCACCTCGGCCCTACGGCAGGGGCGTAACACCAATTCCCTTTCGGGCTCCCCGTCATGGAATGGCCACGTTGTTGCTGTTCGGCTTGTTTTTTAGTAATTTTTGCCGGATGGCCTTGTTTGTTTGTTGCCGGATGGCTCTGTAGTTTTTTCGCCCACGTTGGCTCCTGTTTTTTTTAGCCGGGTGGCTTTATCACGTCGGTTGACAGTTTTTTCCTCGGCCGGTTTTAGGCCAATGATGTTGGATTTTCTCTCTATATGTCCAACCTTGCGTGGAGGTTGTTTTTTTCCATTTGTTTGTGTGTGCATGCTTCTGTTTGCAGATATCGATATTTTTTGTTTTCTCTTCCTTTTTACTATGTTTATCTTTATTCGTCCTTTTTCTTTCCCAGGATCTGTTGAAGGCTTCGTCCTGGGGCGAGGTGCGCCGGACGCAGAGAGAAAGGATTGTACGACAGTTGTTATCGTCAAGGGCTAGCGCGACCGTGAAGAGTTATGTTTCTCATTATAGGGGTTTTCGTGCCTATTTGGAGTCAAAGGGTATTGCTCTTATCCTTCCATGCGATAGTTTGTTACTATTAGAATATTTTTCGTTTCTTCACGACACTAAAAGTTCTTATGCAGTTCTCTCCTCGGTTTTTTCCGCCTTGAATTGGGTACATGATATTATTCCGCATCCTTCTCAGGGTAACCCAGTTGACACCGCTATTTCACGCAATATTGCAGAGTCTAGTAAGCGCTTATTTATGAGACCTGTTTGTAAGAAAGAGCCTGTTACGCCTGATATGATTTGTTCCATATATTCCGCATTTGCTCAGAGGGATAGTAGTCTCAAGGATTTACGGTCAGCTTTACTGTTTGTTTTAGGTTTCTATGGTCTCTTTAGGATTAATGAATCATTAGATTTGCGCTTTTCGGACGTTTCTGTTCAGGACGACTACTTGGAGATTTTCGTGAAGTCTAGCAAAACCGATCAATACTGGGAGGGCAACAAGGTTTTTATTCCCAAGACCGGGGGTGTTGCTTGTCCTCATGCCCTTTTTTGTCGTTTTCTTGCCTCCTCTGGTTTTGATAGTAATACCACAGCTTACATCTTTAGCGCAGTAAGATTCTCTAAGAAACTTAATGGTTACGTACTATGTTCGAATAGGTTAAGTTATACGAGGGCTAGGGAATTGCTTAAGGAGGCTTTGTCAGCTATAGGCGCGCATTCCAAAGGTTATAGCACTCATAGTCTTATGTCTGGCGGGGCGACCTTTATTGCGAATAAGCTTTCTAGATCGGATTGCTCAGATAGGTTACTTATGCTCCACGGTCGCTGGAAATCCGTTGAGGCGAAAAACACGTATGTTAAAGATTCTATCGAAAGCAGATTACTGTTGACTAAACATGTTACCTCTTGTTAGGCTTGAGTTTTTTCTTTATTTCGCTTTGCGTTTTTTTCTATATTGTGATAGGCTTTAATACGTAATCGATATGTGTCTCCTTTTCTCAGGCAAGTGTTCGCACACTGCCTGCCTTTACATTGTTGTGCCTTTTTCCTTTGTCTATTCTATGATTGTAAATTTTCCTTTGAGATTGTTATTAAAATACCGTCGGGCAAGTGTTCGCACACTGCCTGCCTTTACATTGTTGTAGCGTGTGTTTATGCTTCAGCTTTCTGTAGAAGGAAAATGATTTTTCTTCGTACGAGCTTAACGAGGTAGAATGAAATGGCCTATTGCAACGTTGGCCTTATATTTCCGAAAGGGAACATAACGGGATTTATGTTCTCTTGATTTCCGCAAACGACTATGTAACAGAATATTCAATATATATGACGAGAATTGCTTTAAGTCATAACGTACATAAATGAGAAGGTAGCATATATCATTGCTGCCCCCCAAAAAACAACAACAACAACAACAACCGCGGGGGAGGGGGCGTACTTTCTAGTAGGCTAATGGGTATGTGCCGCTGGTTTTGGGGTTGTATTTTCACGACTGGATTGGCTACAATGGGGTTGTATTTTTAACAGAGTTACGAGAATGGCGTCGCACATTTTCGGGATTTTGGGAGTAAGAAAATTCTGACATCCCCTGGAAACGCACACACAAGTGAATGTAACTTAGCAGGAAGATATTTCGTTGCCAAGATCAACTGAGCAAATAAAACTAATGGCATAGCGTTGCAACTGTGTAGTGTTCATGATAAGTTCTAAAGGCAATCTTGAGTTACATAATTACTGGTTATGAGTGATTCTAACGTTAATCCGTGGATGAAATCCTAAAGTGTGACCATTCTATCCTGTGGTACTGCATGTTTATTATGCTGTGTAAGGCGTTTCTAACTTTTGATTATGTGGATGAAAGCCTGTGATGTGACCATTCAAAAACTGCTATAGAGCGTATGCACTCACGTGGCAAGCAGCTATGCAAATTTATTGGAACAAAAGAAAGTGTTAACATAAGAAAAGCGTTCAAATCCCACAGGATTGTTTTGGTACACCAACATGGCCGCCGTTCTATTGTTTTGGTACACCAATATGGCCGCCGTGACGTCATGTGCATACGCTCTATTGACTAGTACAGTACCGCCCAAAGGTAGGTTACCACCTCTCGTCTCGTTTCTCGCGAGACGCGTCTCGTTTCTTTCAGTCCAAAACAACATGTAAACCCGTCCACGCACGCCACCTCTGATTTAAATATCGATCGCGAAGTTTCATTTTGTAATAATCGCAAAAAAACATAATGCGGGTCAAGTCTCGCTTTATAATTACAAACATTTGGCCATTTTAGATAAAACTTTGTTAAGAGACGCTTTAGAATTAAAAAAAATATATGCATTGTTCATGAATGAATATCGTACGTACGTTTCCCGCGCGCCGATCAACTTACGATACGATACGCAAAACAAGTTTTCATACAGTATGTACATACCCAGCAGTTTCGAATACACCAGAATTGGAAGCAATTGTAAGGTACTCCCAGTCCGCTCGCGAGAAACGAGATGCGTCTCGAGAGAAACGAGACACGTCTCGCGAGACGGTGGTAACTTACATTTGAGCGGTACTGTACTTTTCTGTGAAGCTGCATGTTTATTATACTGTATAAGGTATAGTTGTAACTTTGGAGTCTGAGACATTGACCTAAAGTGTACCAATGGAGCGTTACTTCACTGTCTTTACGGTGCTATTTCTTTCTTGATATTTTGTTCGATTTGTTTTTTATATTTTTGATCAGTTGGGCAGTTATAGAGTTATAAAATAATCAAGACAACTTACCTTTGTTGACTTGAGTGCAACCGAAGCATGAGTTCCAGGAATGATTTTAAAGCCATTTTGTCGGTTAACAAACACTTTTTGGTCGTGCACTACTACTTCCAATCCGCTGGAAAATTCACTGAGAGTTGATTCGTTCGTTTGAACATCGAGAATAACGCTGAGCCCAACATCAGTACCTTCAAATGCTGAATCAAACAGCTTGGAGTTGTTATAGCCAGAGTTGAATGTGAAACAAATGCCGTCTTTTGTAATTATTGGAGTAAAGTCCTTGTCGGAACAAAGCATTTGTTTCCCGAAACGGCAGTGTCGAGGAGACATTAAACTATTGAAGTCATGGCCATACTTTGTGTAGAATTCTTCTTCGTTGACCAAGGTATTGTTCAATGCTTTGATTATATTCTGACGGATAACGTTGTTGCAGCCGTCCACCAGGTATAACCCAACATATGGGGCAGCACACAAAATTGCTTGACCACAAGTAAGATTACCTCGAGCTACACGCGTTTCATTGCAGCCGGTTATGTTCAATCCCATTTTTCTAAATCGCCAATCATCTTCAGCCATGTCTATCTTCGATTTCATGAGTTTGTTTAAATTGCATATTGTTACAGCGGGAAAATCCATGACACCAGTTTTTGGCATTTCTTGCGAAATAACGACTTGTATTGGCAACGATAAATATTTACTGATGCAATTATATACAAGAAGGGCGTAGTACCCAGTTGACATGCAGAGGCATATCGACCAGATGACCCTGTATATAATACCGCGCCTGTTTTCTACGACGTTTCTCAGTCCGTGAAGAGTTGTGTTTGTGGCAAACGTTTTCCATCTGGAAGAATCAGGTGTTTTTTCTTGCTCCACTTTTTCCTGGAACGAACCCGATGAGAAGTCCACCGGTTTTACTTGCGTTGTTATTGGCATGGCTACCGGGACAACGCTAAAACCTCTGCAAGTGAAAAAAGGAAGTTGTTATTTAAATCTTCCCTAATTATATAGCTCTGACATAAAACAATTTTTTATACCAAGATTCATATTCATACTCATACTCATACTCATTTTTTCTTTGGACAAATCTGTCCAAGCGGGGAAAGGTGCAATGAGGTTAACCCTATGTGAAGCACCAACCCGTGAAACAAGGCCAGACCACTACACCGGGAACTCCATGCCCTGCTCTTTACGACAAGTGTGTGGGTTCTTTAACGTCCCCTGCTAAGCATATAACACTGAAGATGCAGGAGACGGGGCCTACGATTTTTCGTCCTTATCCGACAAGACTAGAACATCTAACCATTTGCGGATACCATCGCAAAGGCAGCATGTTCTCCTCAGTTATTTTAAGACCCTGAGTGTTGGTCCGGTCTGGGGCTCGAACCCGAGACCTCCCGCACAGCATTCCGGCGCTCTACCTACTGAGCTACCGGTCGGCGGTACCATAAAACCATAAAAAAGCGATTACTACATGGAAGTGTCAGTAATTTGGTTTAAAATGAACTTCTCAATGAAGTCTGACTAAAGGGGTTCTCACCAATTTTATAAATGACTTTATTGCTCCAATGGAGATACTCTACTCGGTGGCGAGGGTGGAATGAACTGCGTATTGAAAAAATTCGGCTTATCGGTTTAACCCTTTAACTTCTAAAAGTGCGAAAAATTTAAAAATCCCAAATTTATTGAAAAACAAATGGTACCATGCAAACGTACTGGTGAAGAGGTTTCAATGGAATGGTCACACCATAGGAGTTTGTTGACAAACTCAAAAGTTAGAACTACACGACATTTAATTTGTGTCAGTGGAAGAAATTCTGATGATGGTTTTGTTTTACCTTTGAGAATTCACTGATGCATCCTCTTGGTGTTCTAAGCATTTTGCCGTTAAGTTACAATATTGTGCTTGGTGTTGGTCTGAAACCCTAAAACTGAATGCCAATAACATATCATATCACCTAAACTTTTGGCACAACCAGATTATGAACCAGCCCTGTCAGAATTGCCAAACAATTAGATTTTGAAAAATTGCACTCGTAACTCGATACCGCCTGTGATCAGTGGCTGTTAGTTTAAACTGACTGAAGATGAATAACTGGGGACAAATTTTCTTAGTTCAATTTTATATAAGTAGGTCTACTGATTATATTATTTTAGCTAGTTACACTTCCTTTTAAGCTTAAAAGCTTTCAAGTAAACTTAACCTTAAGGGAGGGCGTTCACAAACTTAACCCCGTACAGCTACAATATATGAGCGCGCGCAGATACAAGACCGTTTTCAAGTAAAAAAAAAATCAATTTAAACAACTTGATTTTGGTCATTCCCGCAATTTTCTGTTTTGTAGTAAAAGATCTTTAATCAGCATAGCAAGACTTTATTTGAATGGTAGATTTAAATTAGCTGCTTGTGGACACACTTATATGAGAAAAAGCTGAGTTGCCAGTTGACAGTTCAAACCCTCATCCTCTTTGGATCTCTCGTTCTCTCTCGTTCCGACCCTTTTACGACCCTCTTTCGTAGTTATAAAATGTTTATCGGCACCAAACACTTCTTATACTTTGCCAAAATTTTCGCTTAGGTTTGTTGTTTGTTTTCTGCGAAGTTAGGGAAAAACTTTCTCATCTTTCACAAATAAACCGAATTGAAAATGGGTTTTAAATGTATACTGGAGCCTAAAAATTACCTTGTCTTGTCAGGTCTATAGTTTTGTTGGTTAACTCGCTAAGAATCAAAGGATTTGGGGTGGCTCTCTCGTTTCTGTGAATTAAACTTTCCTCACGAAGCAGAAATCGAAGAAATCAATAATCAAACGTATTTTCGACAGAAATATGACTGCTGCCACGTACACTTTCAAGCTCATAAAAAATTAAGTGAACTTCTACTGACAAAAAGTAATTGAAAAGCAGTGTTGGCTTTCAAAAGAAAACTTACCATTGTTTTGTCAAACAATAGTATTATTGTTCGTTAACGATGGTACAGGATATGAGATTTCTCTTGCAACTGAGCGTGTAGAGAACATCTGCCAGACCAATGACAGTTACTGATCATGAACGGTCTTAAAAAGTCAGAGACGAACACTAATTAGGATGAGGTAGGAGTATACAAATTTTTGAATTTTTCTGACATCTTACAAAAAATCATATGGGTTTGACAAGCCGAAAATGACCCAATATTTTGCAGTCGGCTTCTATAGTACCTGCACCCAAACCTCTTTTAAAACAAACGTCCCCTGTGGTTCTGCTTAAAATTTTTAATCGAATTCTAACCAAATTAAAATCCAAACCGAGTTCAAATAAAAGAGTCAATAAATTATGTTATGAATGTAAATACTGTAGAATGTATTATGCACCAAATGTTGTGCAACTGACGAAATAAAAACAAGGGCCACCGGTTAAAAATTTAATTTACCTAGAGACTCAAAAGTTATAATTAACTTGTAGAGCATAAAAAAAACATTACAGCACCACTGGATAGTACCTGTCACTTGAATGGCCATACGTTTTCTTTAGAATATCATTTTCATTTACAGACTAAAAAGTTAGAACCAACTTGCATAGCAAAAGAAACAGTACCACAGGAAATTACTGCTCACTAGCTTCCATTTAAATAGTCACACTTTAGAATTTCATTTACAGACTCAAAAGTTACAACCAACTTGCATAACATAACAAACAGTACCACAGAAAATTTGCAGACACGAAAGATACATTAAAAAAGAAAAAAAATCGCTAAAAGTGACGAAAGAAAATAAATATTAACTACAGAGACAAAATAAGGGCTAAACAAGTTAAACTTCTACACGAATGACAATTTTGATTTCTTGACCGCCTGTCACGATATCAAATTTAGTGAACTGTAATCCACTTCCATCCACGCGACCCTGTACTTTATCTCCAAACTACTGCTTGTGTTTTGCTCTATAGAAACTTTTTATCCAATTAAGTCGTATATTTGGCGGTATTTGGCGAAAGGTTAGTGAAATTTTGCTATCGATTTCGTGGGAACAGAGTCAGAATTGATTCAGTTAATGAATGTGACTCAATGAAATACCCCGACGTACGCATGATTATACTCCACATTGATGCATGCTGATGCGCTTGAGCACATTTCACATATGCATACATGGCGTCAAGCGCCCACCGGAAACATAAATAAACAGCGTCACGCGAATTTTGCTTGTAGTTTGTAGTTGGCAAGGTTTCAAACACTGAGCTTCCCTCCCTGGCTTTCATTAGGTCATGAATGGAAAAAACCGAGCCGAAAGGAAGCTTAGCTACATGGAGGCAGTCGTTGGTGATACAACGGAGAACCAAGTCAAGCTAAAAAGCTTTCAAAATACTTCATCTTCTAGCGATCGCGGAGACCCGTTTGTAAATTCAAATCCTGCTTGCGGTGAGTATATTGTGTTTTTAAAATTAAAACACACGCGAGAGTTACTTCAAATAGCTTGTAAGTCTTTCTTGGAAATGAAATGAAATGAAGTGAAATAGATCGATTCTCGAATTAAAAAACGGCTGATAATCACCAGATTGAAAGCGCGTTACTGACATGTGCAAGGTAAAATTCTGTGGTCGATCGAAACCGGAATTTCTCCTAAAATAACTTTACATTTCAAACTGGAGCGTCGTCAAATCTCAACTGCTGCGATACATTTTAACGCAATGTCATTTCTATTAATCTAGTTTTCGTAATTTTATTTAATTATCATCGAAGCATTTAAATGACCTATTCAGCTGACTGACTGACTGACTCACTGACTGACTGACTGAATGACAAGAAATAATGATGAGATCACGTCATTGTCTCGAAAAATATCAGTGTTCAAAAATATACAAGAACATGAGCAACACCAAAATGCTTTCTTCCTTTAGAATATTGTTGCATAAATTAAATTTACAGTAATAGTTCAGTAAAAACTAGGTATGCATTATTTGCTTAAAATCACAACGTGAAGCTCAAGAATGTAAATCCGAAGGCTTTATTCGCAATTGCATCACTTGCACTCATCACTGCAAGTCAGAATCGTTTCTTCATTTCAATTTGGTCAATGTTTTGAAAGTGACAACTTGCTTGTCATCGGCAGCGTTTATTTAAAACACGGTTCAATAAATATAGGTAATTATGCAGTCAACTTTCTCGAATAAGTGGGTGGCTAATTCCAGACGAATTTCACTTATTTTTCTAACTCTATAAGACGGTCGTTTCGCTACAAGTCGTTTCGCTGCAAATCAGAGTCGTTTTGCAGTGAACGAGAAATATTTGATATACTCACTAAAGCATTAGTTTAGGCCTGCCTATTCTCTGTCGTGTTCATTCAAGATTAGTATTTTAGCGAAGCGATTTGAGGTAACTTTACATTTGTAGCAAATCGACTTGTAGCGAAACGACTTTGTAGCGAAACGACCGGACACCAAGGCGGACACCTGGCTCGCGTAGACAGCTAGAGTGGACAGCTAGAGCTGGCCCCGGCTTACAAAGATAGGGATAGTGGAAATAAGAAAAATAACAGATGAGAAATATTAGTGAATCTGAAAATGAGATCTGTGAATAAAAATGTGATCTTTCCTTGTTCGAAGGCCTTGGGAATAGTATATATAATTGCTCCATCGAATAATAAATCTCATAAAAGAACTTAATTATCAACAAAAGCACTTGACCGATGATAGCGTAATCTGATAGCATATTTGCATAGTCCAGTGGGCGAACTAGCATGCGCATGACCAGTTTGCCCACTGGACTATGCAATGTGCTATTATCTAAACAAAAACAATTTCAAATGCTTTTAATTGCTTTTCAGTCGCTCCTGAAGCTTTGGCTACCTGTGCAGTCGTGTACCTGTGCCTTTTCAGAATCCAAAATCCAAAAGCTTTTTATTCCATTGCCGAATTTTTCTCAAATCGGATGTTTAGTGTTCATTTATAGCTTAAAACAATTTTGAACCTGAAAAGGTACCCATAGGGGGAATCTTTGTTTACTATTTTTGCCTCATTAGCATATGCGCCTCGTTCTCTAACCTACCTACAAAAAAATCAACTCTGAATATTGAAAGGGCATAGGACAGCTGATAGCACAATTAGCTTAATTTCTCTGGAAATTTGAGCCCGATATACTAGATACACTTCATGCAACTCAAAATTTTACAAAGAATGTATGGGCTCATTAGCGCTTTTGCCACCCAACAATTTTGCAGTTCTTGATTGCAGATATTTCCTTAAATATTGCATGAAAAAAGCTGAAAATTGCATAGATTATTAAGTTTAACAAGCTCTTTCAACTTTTGAAGTCAATTCGTATTTAGCATGATACCTTCTCTATGCAGAGTTGTATGCTAATGAAGCAAAACGTTAGCAATGACGTCAGCAAAGATTCCCCTACTTCTTGAAAGTTACTAGGGAACCACAGGATCATGAAACAATATTGTTGACAATACAGAAGGAGAGTGTTCATTTATATGAACCTTGCCAATAATAAGTAGTAGTAATTGGACTGAGTGGAGTACAATTCAGGGAGTAATCTGGCGAGTAATTTCAAACGCGCGAGGACGATTTGAAATTACGAGCACGATTACCCCGGAATTGTACGACATGAAGTTCACTGTGATTACTAATTAATCGCATCAATAACAAAATTCGAGATTAGGATGTGGACTCTTTTGTAATCATAACGTCTAGGATATTTTCTATCAGTTTGAAAGTAGGAGGAAAACAGCAAAAAAAAGAACCCATTTAAGTGCAACTGATTGACGCGCGCGCAACGTAGGTGTCCAATTATAGCTATCCAATTACAAAAAGTTGTAATCGCTGTAGCTGTAATTGGACACCCACGTGACCGCGCGCCAATTACGTAAGAAATAGGCGCGCGGATGACCAATCACGCCAATTACGTAAGAAATAGGCGCGCGGATGACCAATCATAAAATTTTGTTATTGATACGATTATAGATATAATAAACCTTGTCAATGACGGATAACAATGCATTTTTACCCTTAGGCTTGTAATTTTACTCGGCCTGTCGATTTTGTTGAGACATAACATGTTTCAGTCGACCTGTTGAAAAGGTTGTTCCCGGAATATGTTTTTTTTTTATATACAGTATCCTGGAGTGGTTTATTATATCTTTCATTCTATTTTGGACTCATTTTTTTAAAGAAATAAAAAACGCGCCGAGGGCATTATTGAGTTAAATAAGCACGCGGGAATTTTTAAGAACACGAGAGAGGTGCAGAGAAGCACGAGCCAAAGGCGAGTGCTTCTCACACTTCTCGAGTGTTCTTAAAAATTCCCAAGTGCTTATATAACTCAACAATGCACGAGGAACAATTTTTTTTTTATTTCTTTTAAAAAATAAAAACGGCTATAATGAACCTTATGTCACGCGCGTGCTTTATCGAGTTATAATGAACTCGGTTTAACCAATCATGGCGCGCACATTTCTTTGAGCGTTTTATAAAACTCGTGAACACGCAAACCGTAATGAACGAGTTGTAGCAGTGGGACCAAGTTGCAGTCGATCGATCCCTCGCTCGATCAGCTGTTAACATTGAGCCCGTAATATCTTATGGCCACTAGCTTGGGGATAGTTTGTGCGTGGGGGCGGAGGAATAGAAAGAAGACATGGAGACCTAACTAATGCTAAGGCAATAGAGTTGCTATGTCCTAGGTTGCAACAACAGTTTTTGGAACAATGATGAGCTAGAATGTCACCCGCATTACAAAGGACGAGGGGTTGTAAATAGCTATGAGATGGGTGTGTCAAGTTAAAACAACGTTACCTGCAATGCTGAAGTTTTCTCGAATTTGTTTTAAATACCACATCCCCAAACGAACCTACCATCCCTCAGCAAGCTGAATTTGAGCCCAGCCTCCTCATAGTTTCTGGATTAGGCAAGCCTGACCTGACCTGAACTGAACTGGGCAAGACTGGCTTCTAGTATCCGGGTACTGGCATGACCTTATTATAACTAAAACTTTGTTTTACCTTCCTCAGAAAAAGCCGTTGACTCTCCTACAGAAACGTTTTTCGTCGGCTCTAATGTTGAACAGGAACCAAGTTCCCATCCCAGAAAGCAGACCTGGAGAGACTTTTCTGAATACTCAACTCTCCATGGTTTGCGATTTGTTTTTGTTCGAAGATCATTTTGGGCACGTTTGTTATGGCTCTGCCTGTTGCTGACCTGCTCTAGCTACGTCATATATTCTTTATGTAACAGCATTATAAAATACTTTGACTATCCCATTGCTACAGTCATGAAGATTCAGTACCCGGATGTCGAAATGCCCTTCCCAGCTGTCACCATTTGTCCCATAACAACGTTGTCGAAAAGAAAGGCATCCATGACAGACCATGATCCGAATTTTAACAAGCTGGGACTCAACATAGACGCGTGCAAGGTAACAGCGGCCGTCAGGGGAGGACGACCTTGTGGAGAAGCACTCCTCTGTTGTTGCTCCAATAACGATATCCTTGATGTCGAGGAAGTTGTAGACAACTGCACTGCCGACTACAAGAATGAGCTCCTGGAAGTTATCAACAGGAACAAGGGATCTTTTAACGAAAGGGAATTCTTTAAAGCTTACGGTCCAGATATAAGCAGAATGATAGTACCAAATACATGCCAAGTTGGATCTTCATACAAAGGGTGCTCCTACAAGGATTTTAAGCTATCTGTGACGGAACTTGGTATTTGTTACTCATTCAACTCGGTGCCTGGTGAAAAGGTGTTGAACGTGTCTTATGGTGATGTCTCAGCCGGCCTGTTTTTGATGCTAGACATACGCGCGAATGACCACCTGTTTGGTTTACTTTCTGAGGGGGTAAAAGTTATTGTTCACAATCAGGGAGAGTTCATCAATCCCTGGAATGGTGTGCTTGTAGCTCCAGGGTCACACGCTCAAATAAGTGTAACGAGAAAAGTGGTGAGTTTTATATTGTAAAAACCTTAGAGTGATAATTAACCGTTGTTTTAAATTTGAACTGCAGGCAACTCAGTACCACCTGATCACCATTTTGCTTGACAAACCCAAAAATAGCAACTCCAACCTCCTCCTCAATTCCCCCCTCCCCCCTCCCCCTCCTACGGCAACCATGCATCGCTTCTTCTCATGCTCACGGCAAATAATTTTTGCGCGCACCTACCTGTCTCACTTGCTCAATTATTCTTGTTAGATCAAAATAATACTTATAATGTATGTCTGTTTTTCAAAGTATTTTTTTGTTTTGTGTTTGATTTCTTAAAACATTTCGTGCAACACAGTGAGTAACTCTATATCAATCAATTTGACGTACAGTACGGAATCTTTCCCGCTCCGTTGACAAGGTGTGAAATGTTCTTACTGGTTCATTTCGTGAATTGATTTTAAAAGTATTACTACACGCGCTGCGCAGGATCTCATAATAGCATTTAGTCAGTTAGTTAGTTACTGATATCCCTGTTTATTTTTATTTGTTTGTTCACTTATTCATTTCCTCGTTTGTATTTTTGAGTTTCAAAACAAGAAGAAGCCGTACGAGACAGATTGTGATAATTCCAAGATGCTGGCAAATTTTCAAACGTACACATTGGATGGTTGTTATTACGAGTGCCTATCAAATAAAACGTTTGCAGCATGCAAGTGTAGAGCTGTTGGTGACACGGGTAACTATCACACTATAGTTTAGTATCAAACTCACAGGCTATTTTTATGGCGTAGTCAATTCCTCGGGTATTTTTACGGAGTTTGTCAAGTTATTTGCCAACAAAGGTCTGTCCGGGTGTGTGGCATTTGTCTATTCTCACTGGGGCCATCTCGTACAAACGCCCCAAATCCCTTCGGAATTCAAGGATAAAAATTCCCGCGCGCTCGTAGTCCCCCGGGTGTTCTGTTTCACACAGGTTTTGTATAAGGCCCCGTCCACACGTATCCGGATATTTTTGAATCCGCAACATTTTTGTTACGGATTAGAAAATATTCGCGTCCACACGTAGCGTATTCGAATCGTATTTGCCCGAATTCGCCGGATACGTGTGGACGGAAGGCCAATCCGCAACAAAAAAGTTGCGGATTCAAAAATATCCGGACACGTGTGGACGGGGCCTTAATAGGCCTGTTTTGGCCTGTTTAATTCCCCTTTCGTTAAACGTTCGCCAGTCGTTAGCTTGGCGTTTTTTTCTCTTGCCCGGTCATCGCTGCGCCATCTTCGAAGGTTTTCTTCGTTCTTCGTTCTTCGTTCTCCACGCTGGACCAAGTCCCTGCAGCGGCCGTCGAGCCTCCAGCTGTCGTGCCTCCAGCCAACACTGCCGGTGATAACAACGCACAGAACGCTAACGACAACGTGGTTCCTGTGCCCCAACCTGCGGCTCAGGTGGTTAGTGTTCAGTCAGTTGTCCTTGTATCCGTCCCCTTCGCCCGTTTTTCGGGCTAGGCGTTGTTGGTCTTTTAGCTTGGTTCTCGCTTCTGTATTAGGTTAGTTCTCGCTTTTGTACTACTAGTTTGGTTTTCGCATCTGTGTACAAGCTTACAGTTTTCGCGTCGGTGTTACAATTTTATTTTCGCGTCTGTGTTACAACTTTAGTTTTGGCGTCTGTGTACAAATTTGGTTTTCGCGTCTGTGTACAATTTTAGTTTCTCGTCTGTGTGGCAAGTTTAGTTTTCGCGTCTATGCTACCAATTTAGTTTTCGCATCTTTGTTACAACTTAATTTTCCGTCTGTGTGACAACTTAAGTTTTCCGTCTGTGCGGCAAGTCTGTGTGACATATTTAATTTTCGCGTCTGTGTGACAAAATTTTGTTTACCGTCTGTGTGACAAGTCTGTGTGACAAATTTAGTTTTCGCGTCTGCGTGACAAATTTAGCTTTCGCGTCTGTGTGCCAACTGAGTTTTCGGTCTGTGCTACAAGTCTGTGTGGCAAACTTAGTTTTCGCGTCTACGTTACAAATTTAGTTTTCCGTCTGTGTGACAAGTTTGAGTTTCGCGTCTGTGTGACAAATTTAGTTTTCGCGTCTGTGTGTCAACTTAAGCTCTCCGTCTGTGTGACAAGTCTGTGTGACGTATTTTATTTTCGCGTCTGTGTGACAAATTTAGTTCTTCGTCTGTGTGACAAGTCTGTGTGACCAATTTAGTTTTCGCGTCTGTGTGACAAATTTAGCTTTCGCGTCTGTGTGACAACTTTAGTTTTCCGTCTGTGTGACATATTTAAGTTTTGCGTCTGTTTGACAAATTTAGCTTTCGCGTCTGTGTGACAACTTAAGTTCTCCGTCTGTGTGACAAGTCTGTGTGACATATTTTAGTTTTGCGTCTGTGTGACAAATTTAGTTCTTCGTCTGTGTGACAAGTCTGTGTGACAAATTTAGCTTTCGCGTCTGTGGACAACTTTAGTTTTCCGTCTGTGTGGCGAGTCTGTGTGACAAATATAGCTTTCGCGTCTGTGTGACAACTTTATTTTTCCGTCTGTGTGGCGAGTCTGTGTGACAAATTTAGTTTTCGCGTCAGATAGATTTAGCCTTCCGTCTGTGTCACAAGTTTGGGTTTCCCGTCTGTGTGTCAGCTTAGTTTTCGCGTCTGTGTGACAACTTTAGTTTTCCGTCTGTGTGACAAGTTTAGTTTTTGAGTCTGTGTGACAAATTTAGTTCCCGCGTCTGCTTGTCAACTTTGGTTCCCCGTTCGTGTGACAAGTCTGTGTGGCAAGTTTAGTTTTCCCGTCAGTGTGACAAGCTTTAGTTATCGCGTCTGTGTTTTAGTCTTCCCGTTCCTGTTTGTGTGACGGTTTTTGGGCCTCCCCGTTAGTTTTTACGGGGGTCGACAATACCGTCGTCCCGCGTCCAGGCCCCTATCCTGGAGGTCCATCTGGTCGCGATGGACGTTTCAGGCCACAGCACTACCGGCCGGGAACCTTCCCCCGACGCTGTTTTAATTGTAGAAGAGTTGGTCATTTTGCTAGGAATTGCCCATTAGTCTCCAAGGCTGTTTAAAAGTTACGTTTCTTTGCCATATATTGGAGTTTCAGTGCCTTTGATCGTTTGCCTTGTTAGATATTTCTGTGTTCTTCTGTATGAAGTCCACGCCTCATTTAAGTTTGCTTCGTCTATTATTTTGTGTTTGTTTCGCTTGCCTTAAGCTAACCGCTGGTATGCCTTCGATGGGGTCTTCTTATACCCTTAATTGCTCTGTCCCTGGACGGGGTATTTCAGGGCTGCTTCGCGGTTGGCTTTTCCCCTTTTCTATATCATGTTTCATTGGCGCCTTTTTTCGTTGTCCTTTTGTTTTAGGCGCCCCCGTGCAAAACCTCGTTATGATTTTCGCCCGGACGAAGTCCCGTCAAATTTTGTTCAGTGGTGCAATTTAAAAGGGGAAGAGCCTCGCTTTGCAGGCCCTAACCCCTCGCTCTATATGGTTTCCAAGGGAATCGTTCATGCCACTCCTCAAGGTGTTATTTTCCGAGATCCCAGTAGTTTTGTGGCTGGGAAACTGACTCGATCGGCACCAGTCTTACTGGAAGTTCATTCTGTCAGAACACCCAAAGAAAGATGAGATTTTATCCTACATCGTCAGGGGGGTCGACATTTCATTCCGGTTTTCCATAGTTCGTATTAGTTTTGCCTTTCACTGTTTTGTGGCTTCATATCTTTAAGGTCGTAAAGTTTGCAATAGAGCTTTTTGAGTTATGGGGAGAGTTACGGTCATCTGTGCATTTTGTTGGGACCTTACCACCCTGCCTAGCTTTCGGGAGTAGCAGCCGTAGGGCTCGCTTCTTCCCATATCTTATCCTTGCCTGGGGCGTTTGGGAGTGAGGGCTCCCAGTGTGAATATATTACTATTCTCACTGGGGCCATCTCGTACAAACGCCCCAAATCCCTTCGGAATTCAAGGATAAAAATTCCCGCGCGCTCGTAGTCCCCCGGGTGTTCCGTTTCACACAGGTTTTGTATAAATAGGCCTGTTTTGGCCTGTTTAATTCCCCTTTCGTTAAACGTTCGCCAGTCGTTAGCTTGGCGTCCCTCCCTCCTCCCCGCAGCGATGAC
Source organism: Cladopsammia gracilis (assembly GCA_022457155.1). Lineage (NCBI taxonomy): Eukaryota > Metazoa > Cnidaria > Anthozoa > Scleractinia > Dendrophylliidae > Cladopsammia > Cladopsammia gracilis. The sequence continues at coordinate 643,094 of JAJGOT010000110.1, forward strand.
CATTGTTCCCATCCTAGCTAGCTCCCGCTCCTTTACGCCTCTGGGCTCGCTTCTTCCCATATCTTATCCTTGCCTGGGGCGTTTGGGAGTGAGGGCTCCCAGTGTGAATATATTACTATTCACATAATAGTAGGGAATAATACATCAGGTGTTAAAAGTAAAAACGCAAAAAGACGATTAAGTTCTCGCCAGGCGGTTGGGGCCGCACATAACTACCTAGAAACATTTTTAAGGAAGCATAAAGCATATACCATATCTCAGAACCGATTATTAAAAGTGATATTGAAAACAATTTTGCTCGTTAGCTGTATCAGATTCAGAGGTTTGAACTTTCAACTGTTTCATTCTGCTTTGCCAAGGTACAGCGCGACACACGGCAACGTTTTTTCGCACCTTTTTTCTTCAGCTATGTGCTTTTCAATCTCTTTCTCTTTCTTTCTCTTTTTCAGTCATAGTGGTTCGTGGCTGGTTTTCTTTTTTATAAAAAAATATTCTTCTCGGCCTTGCCGGATGTGAAATGATTATAACCAACTTAACAACTACAGTGCATATTATATCCGTATAGTCTAAGACAAAATTTAAAGATACAGTGTCCGATTGATCCATTCACCAAGCATTTCACGCATGATTGTTTCCCTTTTAGGCCACTCTGCTGATCGGATCTGTTTTCGAGATGATCGCTCCTGTACTGACAATGTGGTAAATGGTAAGAACAATGCACACCTCAGTTGACCTTAATCCTTTCACTCCCAAGAGTGCCAAAGATCGAACAAAATTCAAGGAAAATATCAAATTTCATTTTTTAAAATATTGAAAAATTAATGGTACTATGCAAAAGTACTTCTGAAGAGGTTTCATTTGAATGGTCACACCACACGATTTCGTTGACAGACTCAAAAGTTAGAACAAATGGTACCATGCAAAAGTACTGCTGAAGAGGTTTCATTTGAATGGCCGGTCACACCATAGGATTTCGTCTACAGACTCAAAAGTTAGAACTACACTACATGTCTCCATAACTGACTCTGGTAGTGAAAGTGTTAAAGGGGCTATGTGGTGGTTATTTTTAGGTTTTGGGGTCGAAATTGTGCTAAACTCTTTCGCTTCAGAAAAGAACCTTTTGTAATATAAAAATAAAGAGATAGTAGTGACTAGTCATAATTCTATTTTGGTGATCTAAAGGGAACAAATATCTCGTAGACCTTGGGAAAGCTATTCTAAAGGCTTCTTTACACATTTTGCGACTAGCGGGAGTTGTGTTTAGCCTGTCACCTTTATAATACTGAAACTCAAGAGCAAGTTATCAAGTGAATTAGCGAAATGGGGGCAAACACCATTATCAACTTTTTGAAGTTACAATTTCGTTACAATTTGTAACCAAAGACACTTCTTTGCAGTTTAAATGCATTAGTCGAGTTGTAAACAACTGTGGACGTTATGGATGGGTTTACATTGTAATATAATAATAATGTAATATATTGTAATATATTGTTTGGTTTGGTTTGAGGAACGCTAGAGATGTAACTATTTCTGTAAGCCTAAGTCAATACCTCGGTGGCTGGTTAACTGGCTGGCGGGTTGGCTGGCTGGCTGGCTGGCTACGGGATTGAATGGATTTGTAACACCGAATTCAAAGATTTCCTTGAACAGTGGTCCGCAACACCCGCCAGTTGGGATTCTTGCGAGATTTACAGCCAATGTTTGATATTCTTGATTTTGTCTTCCTTATACTATTTAGAATACATCAACCCTTCAATAGAGCATTTTACATTTCTTCTATTTTTTTTTTCATATATTGCTGCAGATGTGTTTGAAGGTACGAAGACGTGTGGCTGTCCCCTTGCTTGTGAAGTTATTAGATACGAGACAACAGTTTCAACTGCAGCATTTCCTAACCCTTCTATGACGAAAATCTTACAACGCAAGGGTTTTAACCAAACAGAAGATTACTTTAGGTAGGTGGATCACCTTTGATCGCGCAGCCGGTAACGTCAAACTGAACGTTGTAACATTTCAATGTATGCTCGTCGATGCAAATTTCTTTGCATCTGTTTTCTTTTGCGTTCAAATGCCTGCTGTAAAAAACGTTTTTAAAACGCAAAAGGGCATTTATTGCTCAAAATAATCCTGAAAAAAAGACTTAAAGGCCCATCTGCACTTACCGTCATGCACCGCGCATTTTTTATTTTGATTTGGACCCAGATAAATGCGATCTCTCGCGAAGTGAAATTTTGCCTTTCATCTCCAGAAAGAAATGAACACCGAGTTTCAAATTTCGTTCGATATTAATTTTAAAATTTATTAGTCCTAAGAAGCGGTCCTGTTAGATATCAAAAGCCCGTATAACATGTCTCGCATTTTGTCTAGGGCCGTTTAACCCGCCTTTAATAGTGTAGCTCCAGGCAACTCCAGTCGCCGAGGCAGTTTCCTCCGCTTCAAAAGTTCGCATCGAAAACATTTTCACGTTGTGGGACGCGATAAAACTTCTGCTATTTTGACCGAAAGTTTAAGGTCGATGCCGCTTAAGACGAAACCTCCAGCGAGCCGAGAAGTGTATTTTGTGGACTGTTCTCCAGTCGACGTATATGATTTGCATCGGGCATAATTAATGAGCTCGCTGGCGGAGGACGTTTTATCGTCTTCAGAAGTTTGCATCGAAAAAAATTCGTCGGCTAGGGACGGGGAATCCCTGGAATATTTCACATAGTTGCTGGCAAAAACGACTCTTCCGGCGAGCCGAGAAGTTTGAGCTTTTTCGAACTGTTTGAGTGTTTTCATCTCCAGGTTCCGATCGAACGGTCACGGTTATCGTTGGAATGATTCAAATGTCAACTCACAGTATCTGGAAAACGAATGTACTAAAGAATTACAGTGAAAAGATTTGAAGATAAATCTTAACTAGTAGTCTAATATACCTATTTCCTTTCCACGGACGATTGAATTTCTGAGCCAAACCTTCTAAAAGGTTCTCGTTTCTTGACAGCCGACCTCGAGCCTTCGGCGGCTTTGCCTAGAAAACGTATCAGTAACGATGGAAAATAAAAGAAAACAGACAAAAACAATATGCAATGCCTTGAATATAAACTAAATATTTGAAAGAAATGATCCTGAAGTTAATAGACGATACAGATTCCTCGATGTAAACGGATTTTTTTAGGAATCAAACTTCACCGACACAAATCTAGAATTTCTGGGGTGGGGCCACGAAATTCTAGAACGCCCGCAATGAATCACGGTAAGTGCAGATGGGCCTTTAAGGAAATCTGGAAAGTTAAAAGGAGAGTAATAAGGTACAATCGTGCTCGAATACAGATAATAATAGATGCAGAGCAGATCACAACGAAATGTATAAATCACGGAGGAATGTATTGCCCATTGATTTGAATTCATTATTAAGCATAACTTAAAAAAAAGTGACATCATAACGCAAACTTTTCGGTCGGTTCCCACGTCGTCTTCATCTTTAAATTTAAAGGCGTTCCAGTGAATCAAGGTCAATGAAACTTTCAGATAATATTTCCCTATTATTAGGGGCGAGCCGAGAAGTTTGAGCTTTTTCGAACTGTTTGAGTGTTTTCATCTCCAGGTTCCGATCGAACGGTCACGGTTATCGTTGGAATGATTCAAATGTCAACTCACAGTATCTGGAAAACGAATGTACTAAAGAATTACAGTGAAAAGATTTGAAGATAAATCTTAACTAGTAGTCTAATATACCTATTTCCTTTCCACGGACGATTGAATTTCTGAGCCAAACCTTCTAAAAGGTTCTCGTTTCTTGACAGCCGACCTCGAGCCTTCGGCGGCGTTGCCTAGAAAACGTATCAGTAACGATGGAAAATAAAAGAAAACAGACAAAAACAATATGCAATGCCTTGAATATAAACTAAATATTTGAAAGAAATGATCCTGAAGTTAATAGACGATACAGATTCCTCGATGTAAACGGATTTTTTTAGGAATCAAACTTCACCGACACAAATCTAGAATTTCTGGGGTGGGGCCACGAAATTCTAGAACGCCCGCAATGAATCACGGTAAGTGCAGATGGGCCTTTAAGGAAATCTGGAAAGTTAAAAGGAGAGTAATAAGGTACAATTGTGCTCGAATACAGATAATAATAGATGCAGAGCAGATCACAACGAAATGTATAAATCACGGAGGAATGTATTGCCCATTGATTTGAATTCATTATTAAGCATAACTTAAAAAAAAGTGACATCATAACGCAAACTTTTCGGTCGGTTCCCACGTCGTCTTCATCTTTAAATTTAAAGGCGTTCCAGTGAATCAAGGTCAATGAAACTTTCAGATAATATTTTGCACATCGGTAAGAATGCTTGGTCAACGTTTAAAAAAAAATCCATCGAGCCGTTTCTCAGATTTTTGCAAAAGCGATGAAAATCGAAAATTACCCAAAAATTGCACATGGAGCGATGTTATAGGGAAAAAGGTAGTTCTCAAGATCGCAAAAGAGAATGTAAACAAAACTTTGAAGGTGTACAAACATAACATCAAGCTACTTTATACTATATTTAAGTAATTTTACAAAACCAGTGTCATCTCTCGATCAATTTAATACCAGTATAGTAAGGTTTAAAATGTTATTGCGATTTATTTGAAATCAAACATACAGAATGTTTTATTCTGTATTTTAAAATGCACAAGATAAGGTAAATATTATGGGTTGTGACGCCGCTGGGGTCCGTGACGCCATCCAAAATGGCCGCCAAGACGGCCGCCATCTTGGATTTTACTAAAAATTCAAATTTATCGGAAAAATGTGGAACTTGCAAATATTGTTTGCTAGAGTTGCAAAATAACATACGATTAAACATCTTGATGCTTTTGGTAGCATTTTATATGTTGTTTGACTGAAAAAAGGTGAAAAACACGCATTTTTATTCAAAAATGGCTTGACCACATGTTACTTATGACGTCATATCTCGTTACCATAGCAACTGGTTGTCGCCAAACTTTACCAAAATGTGTCTTAAGGATAAATGAACAGCTACTAAAAACGGAGTTCGAATGTGCTAATCGTAAATGGTCTTGAAAATATCGGAGAAAAACCTATACGACTGAGGGTTAAACTAATGAACCATAATAATTAATTAATTAACTATATGTAAACAGTACTAATTTATTTTGTAAAATAATCTACCAACATTGACGATCGTAGCGATCCAAAACAAACTGGTCAAAGCAACGATCACTCAACGTTTTTTGCATCAATCATAGCGATCACGCCGATTATAATGGAAACCAGGCTTAAGTGCCCTTGATTTATTTTATGTAGCATATAGAGCTTCCTAATACGTATAATGTAATCTATGGGTAGCCAATTTAATTTATTAAAAGGTTGACTGCGTTTTCATGAGTATCAGCGTCTAGAATCAGCTTAGCACATCGTTTCTGTAGTCTTAGAACTCTTTGGAGGTTTCCAACGGTGCAGTTACCCCAGACTGTACAACAGTACTCTAGTATTGGCTTAATGAGGGCATTATACAACATTTTCCAACAAGCAAAGGTTAGATGGATCTCTGCTCTTTTAAGGAGACATATTCTAGAGTTAAGTTTTTTGATCAAATAGTCAATGTGTAAGTTCCATGAAAGGTTTGAGTCAATGACAACTCCGAGCAACTTTTCTCCAACCGCTTCCTCTAATTTGATGTTATCGATAGATATTTCTATTGTGGTCCCGCTGCTATGATTTAGCTTTTGAACAGTACCGACTAGCAGGTGTTTGGTCTTCTTTGTGATGGTATCATTCCGTTCAATTAAAACCAGCTGTTGGCTTTGCCTAGACTTTCATTAAGATTTTTTTGAATATCTGTCATTTAATAATGACGACATGCTGTCGTCGAAACGTCAGTTTTAATATAGCTAATTACTTGTGCGCAAAGCGCAATGAGTTAAAACGTGTCCTTCGTTTTCTTTTTTATATTATTATTACTCACGCGTATATCGCAAAGGGTTAAAAAATGCCCTTCGTTTTTCTTTTTTTCTTTTTATTATTATTATTTTATTATTTTTTGGTGTCACGAATTTGGATGCAAATTTGTGCACGCATATTTTAAATTGTGCACTTTCGGTTCATAGCTTTGCCATTTTCACTTCATGTTTAGTGACATCCAGCTGCTCTCACTTCCGGTAAAACAGCGTTACCAAAGTGTTACGACAGCGTCTCCTACAACCCTACTTACATTACTAATGTTCACGTTAGGTATATATAAGCCTTTATTTACAAAACATCCAATAGTAAACAACGTGGTTTGCAGGAACGATGACTGAATGAAAGGAGTAGCTCTTCTCCATGTCCGTCGGACATCTTCTTATCATGTTTAAAATATATCATAAAACTTTCTTATGCATGCGCATGAGTATAGGAGCCTTATTCTAAAGTGTGTTACAAAATCTTTCTTAATAAGAAATTTACTCACTTTACTGAGGGTTGTCCAATACTCTGAGAAATTTATGCATAGTATTATATTGTATTATATGACCATAACAATAGTTTAACAATACATTCTAGAACGGCACAATACAGCACAATGTATTACGATACAATGCTATGCATAAATTTGTCAGAGTATTGGACAAATTTGACCTTATGAATACTACATGTCGTTTCCAAAGAGCTCCGAAGCATTTTTCTATCCTTAATGTCAAACGCACGTTATATACCAACTATGTGGCTGGTTAACTATGCTAAAACTGGCCTATTTGTGAATGATATTCACAAGATTTTGAGGGGAAATTTATCAATCTCAGCTAACAGTTATAATGATTTCTCTGCTATCAGTTAAACTTTCGACCATTTCTCAACTGACGGTTAAAATTTTGGCCGATTCTCAGCTATCAGTTAACCCCATCTTACACCCTCTTTTCTGATGGCTGATTCGTTTCTTTGGGTAAAAAATGCCACATATATCCCATCTTGTATATTTCTTCAGCGTTGAACATAAAATAATAGTGTGTTAAATCAACAATCAACATATAATGTTTACCCCAAAAACTTTCATTATCACCACGTTGTTTCTTTCTATTTGTTTTGTTAGGAAGAACTTAGTTTATCTTCAAGTTGGCTACAAGACCTTCAGCTACGAATATTTTAGGCAAAAGGCACAGTATGATAGCAGTGCGTTAATGGGTAAGTTTGACAACAAATAAATAGTACACGATGAAAAACGACGTTTATAGCTATTACAGTAGACAGAACAAAACATAGTACCATAACTACCATAAGTTTTTTTATTAGCACAACAGGAAATACGTTTTCGTTTTTTTTATCGCAGCCGGCTTTCGCTACATGACATTGCATCTTAGTGGTAAAATAATACAACAGTGGGTCTGCAGTGGCGGATCCAGGGGGAGGGTCGGGGGTCCGGAACCCCCCCCCCCCCCCCCCCGCTCTTATTAGACCTGTGTCTCCCATGTGGTTCATAAAAATAATAGGATAAAATTGTTTATACGTAGTTGTTTCATACTTCCACCAATTGACTGATTATCAAGTTTTTGACTTAACAAACGTTTTCGACTCTCAGGAATGCCGTAAATGGCGTTTTAGAGGGTAAAATCGGAAGAATTTTCCTGGAGACATGCACCCGGACCCCCCCTTTCAGAAATTCCTGGATCCGCCCCTGGTCTGCATGCGATTCATGAGCCATGGTTTGATAGAGATTATCCAAATTGTAACAATAGGCAATTCAGTGTCAGATAAAAAAACGTTTTAAGCCTGTTGGATGGTGAGCTAAAAAGACACTTGGTTACTGAAAGTGTGGCCAATTGTTGTGTTGAAATTGGTTTGTTATCAGCTTACCCTAATGCCTTTATTTTCACAGGGTTTTTATTTTTGTCAGTCGGTTATTCACCTCACAAACCACCGGTCGATTAGTATTATATTAAGTTCTAGTTTTCTAGGAGGAATCCGTCGTGATCGTCCTGGGAGAAGTAGTGAAGTAATTCCTTTTGCAACATGCTTGGTTCAGTAGATTAGTTGTAAGGCATCCGACCGGTGATCTGGAGATCTAGGTTCGATACCTTGCCGAAGTATATTAATATTTTACCTATTTGTGTATATTTCTGTTCTCAACTGAACAAAAGCATATATTTGTTTTTTCTTGTATTTGCAGGTGAAATTGGTGGTAACATGGGTCTGTTTCTTGGCTGTAGTATTCTGACCATTTCTGAGTTTGTCGACTTTCTCATTTATCTTTGCTACGTTCGAAACAAGAAAGTCAGCTGATCCCGGGAGCAACCGCGGATGAAACGATGAATGAAAGTGACCTCTGTAGTTGCATTAAAAACTATTTTAGTAACAATATTAATCAGTCATCGGAAGCAAAACATCGTTAAAACCTGAAACTTTTTGTGAAGGATTGTAACCTGACTGGGATTTATATACCTTGCTAGAAACAGCATTGTAGCATGTGAAGTTTAGTGTTTTTAATTTTTGTGACGACATGTGCAAGTCAGGAATTGATCTTGTTTGTGTATTTTCTTCGTCCGCTGTACAAGTGTACTGCTGGCTACAAATGACTTGTCAAAGATAACTTGTATGTTCGTTCACACGGGCAAATAAAACTTGTCAAAGAAAACTTGTTCATGCACACGAGCAAGTAAAACTTGTAAAACTTGTTACGGACACTTGTCATAGAAAACTCTCGTTTGCAACATGCTTAAGAACAACTACAACTTGTTGTAGGCTTCTCGTGTTCACAAGTTAACATATATTGATAGGCTGAGCCTAACAGTGTAGTTTTTTCAATTTTAGCAATTCTCAAAAACAGTATTACGCGACCGTCTGCACAGTACATTTAGACCGTGCGAAAGTTCACAAAAACGACTCTTTCTCGATCTAGAATAACTAGTTTGACTAAATACGAGATCGAAACATTTGTTTTGATCCTTCAGAGCCATTGAGGTATACAAATGTCATATTTATGGTATTCATTTATTAAAAACAATTGTGTTGTAGGTCACGTAATTCCATTTTCTATTTCATTCATAACGAACTGGAAAATATATAGCTGTTATGGATGGATCAATAATGATTTTTAGTGCGCAAAACAGACTGACAATATAAGGTTACTAATGTCCTCCTTTTTCTTATGCACGTCACCTAGCCATTAAAATTGATTACTTTTTGCTCACTTTTTAATTTACCACAAATAAATTAACAGTTTGAGATGACGCCGTCATTTTAATCAAATCATCGCTTAAGGCCGGGACATAAAACATTTTTTTAATTTAGTATTTTTGCTAGCTTATAATTTAAAAGCAATGGTTTCAGAAAATTCTCCGTTAGTTATATATTAATCATCTTTAAGCTGTCGCTTCACTAATATATGCTTCTTTTCTCTCGTTGCATTGTTGAGTGCTAAGCGAAGTGAAGCGTCATGGTTCTTTCGGACAAACATAACGGGTATTGAGGTTTGTAAGACAACTCCAAAATGAATTCCAAATTGAATTCTGAGAATATTTTTCGACGTAAAACTAAAGTTATTATTCTAAGCTTGTTGTTGCTTTCGTTTCTGAAACATTTTCATGTTTTGCAGTAAGACTAAAAGATATTGTTCCAAACTTGTTTTTGGAGAGTCGTTTCCTTATGATCGCTGCGATCGCTGAACTTTTCTTTTAGCGATCGTAGCGATCATCATATGGAAACCATCCCCCAGCTCCCGTGACGATCGTAGCGATCCAAAACAAACTGGTCAAAGCAACGATCACTCAACGTTTTTTGCATCAATCATAGCGATCACGCCGATTATAATGGAAACCAGGCTTTACAATCGCTGACATTGTTTTATTCTAATATTTTCAACTCTATTCTATTTATTTCCAATACTCATTGCTAACATATCTACCAAGGAGTTTAATTTTGTTGACATTTTTTTCCAAAGGGTAATAAAAAAAAAAAATAAAAAACCTCTGCATACAAAATGTGCAAACTAACTTTCACAAAATACAAACGTTTTTTCCTTCAATTTTGTTTGTTTGGAATATTTAATAACTGAATATTGAGTAATATTAGTACCATTATTTTTTCTGGTGTATCCATAGTTCCATATGACTAGGATTAAGGCAAAATTTATATGCGGTTAAAATCTAGATTCATCCGCTGATAATAATGTTGGAAAAATTTGAAAATTGTGTACGTAGTACGCGTGGTACTAGTTGGTAAACTGACTCGTTTTCATTAGGAAAGATGTTCCATATGCCGGCGTGTGTTACAGATAATATATCTTGCGCGTCATTTTAATTTTGTTTCTAATTTCCTCTCGCAGAGATTGACATGCTGCTGTCATGTAATATTAAAATATTACACCACGCTATCCTAAATTAACGTCAGTAATTGCTGTTATTTGGAAATAAGTTTGAACTGCCGTATTTTCGATATCAAGAAGACAGCATGATATTATAGGAGACGTGTGTATGTTTTCAGATGAGATGAAAATATATCGTGTCTATAGCAAACTCAGTTTCCTTAATAATCGTGTTATACTTTTCAAATTTCTTCTTAACATTAATTTTTAATCCGTTTTTATTTATATAATATTTTTTATCTAGCCTGCGAGCAAGCCGCAGGCTATTTTTAATCGTATTAACAATCCCGTCATATGTTTATCATATATATGTTGCTTATGTTCTTCAAAAGTTTCTGCTTCGAATTTAAGATAATTTTAGCTGTCTCTTTTAAAATGACTTTCTGAGACCCATTTACTATATGAATTAACATCTTGCCGAATTTTTCAACGCCTTTAAACAAAGTATGACAACTGGCCAACCTGATTTACATTTTAAATATCGTTCCAAAAATCGAACCATCATGTTTTCCCAGGATTTTTTATTTTGAATCCTTCCAGTTATAGTACAACCGTAATGATTGGCAAAATATTTTTGGGGCAATAATATAAACTTACTTACTTTACTTAATCCTTCTTGGTGCTCGGTAGCACATAAGGCCAAAATAATATAAACTAGCAGTAATCAAAGATTATGGCGACGCGTTCGAAGATTTCCGGCGGAAATGAGCCCCTGAAAAAAAAAAACAATAGGGGCGGCCATTTGGCAGTCCGGACACCAAAAATTATCAAATCTTACTGCATGGAAGGCACAGGGAAACCAACACGAAATTAGGATTGCGTTCTTCGAACGCGATTGGCATTTCCTAGTGCTGTCTGTTAAGTAATGTTCCACATAAGAACGATAGCAAACTTCATTATTCTGCGGCATTGGCTCTTTCCCACATAGAATATCTTTGATTTCAAGAATAGAGGAGGAGCTGATGGTTAATAATTATATTTCATTATAAAAATAAAGAAAATCCATTTGCGTCAAATAAATTTTAGGAAATGTTTGTGCTTAACCAATCAGAATAGCAGAAGACAATAGCTAATAATTTTGCTTCTTTGATGAAGTTCCCCAAATACAATATCTTTTAAAAATTGTATGTTGTGCATGCGATTGGGTCTCAGATTACTTGAAACCTTAAAAAAAATTAGACAAAATGAACCTTGAACCTAGTCTAGGCCAATGAAATCACCAGTTGTAACAATGAAAAAACTTGACATTCCATGGTGCTTGACATTCCATTGCCGTTCAGCGCTATCCTTCTTATGCGGATCATTACTTAAATCTTATTCGTCTCTATTGTCCAGTCCACATTTGAGGCCTCTCAAATATTACTTCTATTTTCCTACTTTCGTCAAACCTTTTTAATCTCATTGCTGGAAAACAGCTTGTTTTATCAAAAGCTTGTTTTATTTGCACTTGTTATGGGTAAAGTGGAGTGTTTCTTTTTAAGCGAGGTTGATTAAGTTTTGATGTTAATAAGAGACATCTTGTCAACATTTGAGGCCTCTCGAATATTACTTTGTTTTCCTTTTATCCCTGATCTCATTGTTGAGAAACAGCTTTTTGTTCAAAAGCTTGCTTTGTTTGTTTTTGTTATGGATTTAATAAGAGACATCTTGTCCACATTTGAGGCCTCTCAAATAGAACTTTTGTTTTCGTACTTTCTTCAAACCATTTCATAAATCTCATTGCTGCGAAACAGCTTTTTGTTATGGGCTTAATAAGAGACATCTTGCGCACATTTGAGACCTCTCAAATATTACTTATGTTCTCCTACTTTTTTCAAACCTTTAGTTTCTAATCTCGTTGTTGGGAAACAGCTTTTTGTTCAAAAGCTTGCTTTATTTGTTTTTCTTATAGGTAAAGTGAAGTGTTTCTCAGGGGTTTCAAATGAGGTTTGCTGATTAAGTTATGGTAAAAAGAGACCTCTAGCTCCTGTGATTCCATATGTTTGTTGATGTCATAATTTCATCGATTATTTTCGTCCTTTATGCTTAGGTAAAAATTGTTTTCACTCCTTTCCTTATCCATTATAATAAATACCCATCTTGACAAGCCGCTTTCAGTTGCGTGTTCACAGAGCAGGTTCGCCCGACAAGTCTAATGACCTTCTTTACACTGAAGAAAGAGCTCTTTTAAAGTCTGTCTGCTAACAGCGAATAAGTCATTATACTATTCGGGTGACTATTACGGGAAGATAACGTTCAAGTGAAACATAATTCTGCCAAACAAACGCCATTAACTCTTCAAGTTTTCATCCAATTGCTTATCTTGTGTTTAAACAATGAATTTCTTTAAAAATGCGATGCAAATTGTCGTTAAAAAAGTGTCAGGTTGCGTTAATCATAATTCTAATGGAAATTTCGCTCCTTTTGTATTTTGTTCAAATCGACTTCCTGTATTTTCTGTTTATAGAAATTTTAAAACGAATACAACCAACAGCACGGGACACTCGTTATAAATGAAGACATTATATTATGAATACAGAATAGGCTGTGGAATAATTTCACCTAGTAACTAATTGGATAAAGCTATACAATACGTACCCAAACAAATAAAACATGTTGACAGACGTGGAAGCCACCAACGCAGAGAAAAACAAACAGTTGAAGTTCTTGAAATTATACATCTGCTTTATTCTATATTATTTAAATTGTTGAAATGTTTCGTGATGTTCGCGTCGTGCAGTCCGTTTTAATGGGGTACATAAATTTATATGGAAGTGTCTATTATAATATTCAACTCAGCGTTCAATTTTGTTTCAAACGGAAACTCGTGGCTTATTGTGACTAACAAATTTTCAGCGTTGGCTTGGCCATCATATAAAAATATGATGAATTCAACCAAAAATATACAGGGAAACAGGCGAAGTAATGTAATGGATGATAATGAAGGTGAAGACACGTTGGGATTCAGCCCAGAATTTGACACGTTTCCTATAATCTTGGCCATTCTGATCGCAGCGTCAAATTTCTTTGTGTTATATCTCACTGTAAGAGTGAGGTCTCTTCGAACGGTTACAAACTTTATCCTTAGAAGCTTGGCGTCTTCAGACTTGCTAAGTGGAGTTCCGGGAATACCACTATACTTGGGTTGCAGCGCTGTTAAAACTACAATATTATGCGGTTTTACTCAAGTGTTCACAAAGTTCTTCTCAATTTCGACCGTTCTGCACCTCCTGTTAGTGTCCATCGATCGTTATGTTGCTGTTGTTCACGCTATGCGTTATCAATCCTTGGTTACAAAGCGAAAAGTGGTCTACATGCTACTATCGGCGTGGGCTGCAGCCGTCTTTGTCGCCCTGATTCAACTCTCATGGATTGGTTTGGCTGATGTTGATGTCAACGAAGACAGTGATACGAAAACCCAAAGAATTAATACCATTTACGACATTTTTTGCATTATATTGTTTTTTGCAGTGCCGCTTATAACCATGATTTTGTGCTACTCGGGAGTATTTATTGTTTTAAGGAAACAGCTGCGCTCGATTGAAAAGAACAACATTCCGGCTTCTATGATCGAGACAAATCTTCGAGCTAACGCGCGCGAACGACGCGCCGCGTTTACCTTCATAGGTATGATCACCGTGTATGTCGTTTGCTGGCTTCCCTATTTTATGCTCAACCTTCAGCACGATTTTGGAAACGATTTTTTCACGCTACCCATTCCAGTTGAATATGCAGTGTTTTATTACCCTAGGTTTTTGAACTCTCTTTTGAACCCAATACTTTACGTATTTTGCAAGCACGACTTTCGTAAGGCTGCAATCAAAATATTCAGAGGCAGCGAGAGGCAAAAAAAAACAAAGATCGGTTTCGCTTAGTTTGCAAAATAGCATTGGAAAAAGTTCCGCTCCTCCGCCAACTATGACCTTGCGTACTGTTCGATATAACTCGCAAACCGTTTTGATGACAACTAGTGTATGAACTCTTGGTGAGTTATGTACTTAAAAAAAACGGACGCTCAGTTGTTTCACGGACATTGATACTAAGCTCTGTTTGTACATGTTGTTGTTGTTGTTGAATTCGTTTTAGCATCCTATTGTAAGAAAATGGTTCTTTGTTACTACAACTAAAACCTTAAACCAAATCGTGCTCCAAAGTTGGTGCACGTTTAAACGGTAGAAATAAAACGAAAAGTGAGAAGTTCTGCATATAACACACGGTGCGGTAAAAAAGATAAAACGTTTCCAGTTTTAAATTCGAAAGATAATAATAATATAGCGAGTTGCATATTTTACAAAGTAATCTATAAATTACAACATTAGTTACATATGTATTAAATCAACCGTGCAAGTAAATTAAAGTCTTGAAATTATACGGTCTACAGTATACTCATAAGCAAGCAAGATATTTTGCAAGCTTTGGTTTTAATTAAATTCAATATCAGTTAGCTTATACGGTTGTTATAACTTCCGTTTTTAAGAATTATGAAACCTACTGAATTTCAAACATCTCCAGGCGTCAAAAGTGTACTTCAGCCTAAAGAAAAAATTAGTGTCCGAATGTAATCAACGACACGTTCATATTATTTATTGCTTTTGTTTGATGGCGTTGCAGTATATTCTCCACTGTTTACCCTGTACGTGTCAATATTTCAATTTTTATTTATTTACGAAAAATGAATTTGATTAAGCTTATATGTTGTTCGCCGATAAGCAGTGAACAACCTTATTCATAATTCACTCGTGAGTAAACTTATGTTAAGAAAAAAAAAAAGATATTTGTTAAATAATTTTCAGCGAAAAGCTTATATATATAACACTGAGTCCTGGAAGGTGCAAGGTGCAAAGATAAGAAACGATATCTCAAATTTACTTGAACTTGCAAATTTACAAATTCAAGTTTTGGCCATGTTTCGTTTGTATTGTCTTATGGCGACTTGAAAAGAGGCCGAGATGAGTCACTATGTCAAATTTTTGGTATCGAACGTGAGCTATGGCTAAAGGATTCATTGTATAGTATTCAATACTAAGCTGCTCATAAACTCTAGTCAACTTTCTGTTCATTTTGTTAACTCAGGTTTTAACCTCTGACACCACGACGCCGCCCGATTTGCAAACGAATTTGGCGCAGTTTTTAATGCAGTTGCTTTCTCTGTTTAAAATCGGTTGGTTATACAAGGTAGATGTAGGGGCTTTCCTTGACTTATATCACTAATAAACCTGAATCATGGAAATGTGGACTCGTTTGATGACTATAGAATATTTTGAACTTTTCTAGCACTTAACTGCAAAAAAGAAAGCATTAATTCATCCGAAAGCTCAAATCCTTTCTATAAGCAAAATTTTACAAATCGAGCTAAGACCGTCGCAAACTTTGTAAAAGCGGCCAAGTGTAATTATTGTTTTCTCGTTTTACGTTTACAACGAACCCTGTTTTACAAATTGGCGGCTTCATAGCAAGACAGCCGATTTTTAAATCTATTGGTTAAAAACCTAGTAAGTCAAAATTCTAGAAATTGAAGGCAATATATCTAACTGCATAACTTTGTCTGTTATAAGCAGAGAGAGATATATTTTATTGTAAAGGCAAAGTGCAAAATCTTATTTACATTTATATATTACAACCTCTGAAATCTCCAAAAAAGGGAAAGGAAATTATGTACGTTTTCTTGCATGTTTTCACTCGCTATATCTTTAACCTCTTGTATTTAAGTTACCCAGAACTATCAAACAAAAACTTTTCCTGTCTTTGGTTTCAGGAAAAAAATATTACAAAATTTGAATAAAAAGTACCAAATGTTTTGACTAAATAGCAGTTATCATGAACCCGACAATTTATCTGTCAAAACATTGGACACTATAAATGTATTTAGTTAAATTACTGGGGGATTTATGGTTTTCGCAGATGCTTGTAGGCGTCGAATGAGTTCTCTGCGTACAGTACAATATTGCATCTGTTGCAGTTAATTTTTTATCTCAGGTAATTTTTGTTTTTTCCTTTGTTTCAAATTCATTAGCATATATTACCATGCCCAAAAACAATGGAAAAACAAAAATTACCTGAGATAAAAAATTAACTACAACACACTCACCCTGTTGACGTTGCTTTTTGCTCAAGTGAAGGTTTCAAATTATCGAAACTGATTCACGTCTTTGCGAGGTCAAGGTTTATTGAAAGTCGATTTAAAACTAAAAACCAGATGTCCAATAATAAATGTATTTATTTAAATTAATGTGGGTTTTATGGGTTTTTTTTCTCAGACGTTTGTGGGCGTAAAACCACTACCTTTTAAGAATGGGCACTCTGCAGTACAATATTGCAGCCATCCCTCAGATTATCGCAACTCCAATTATTTTACCACAAGTCAGAGAAATGCATAATCTTAATCGAAATTCTAAATTGTATACCGTAACACCTTTTACTTTCCCGGTCTTTAGAATTGTATTTCGTGAAAATCGTCCAAAATTGGCCACCTAAATTTATTGCGATATTCGATGAGTCATGTACAAAGCGAAGTAATCGTCAATGGATTAAAATCAAAGGCTCCTAAGAGCCAAAGGCCGTGAATAAGAAATGCTAACGCGTAACGCATAAACTCAATATTGCGGTAAGCTTATGTTTTCACACTGACACGGTTCAATATATTTTTTTTAATCACACGTAAGTATTTTTGTTAAACGCAAAAAGAAAAATCCAGTATATCACTTTCATGATGTTCAGTCCGAAGAAGAAAGAAAAAAAGGAAAAAAGCGAGACTTGAACCTAGGGCTGTCTGGTTGTCATTCCGCGCGCTAATCCACCCGGCCACCGTGATCACCGACTGAAAACTGGTTAATTTAATTACTTCAAGGTAGATACGCATCAAAACGCGTGTCTCGGTTGAAAAATCCTTTTATGTCGACTTTGATGTTGCATTAAAGACTCCAAATGCGAAACATATTTAAGCTTATTGTTGTTTATATTCGTTTACAACAAATTTTGTTACTGTTATCGCTGGATTCACGCTGTTCTTGTTACGAAACGCATTCGGAACAAAGCATTACGCCACTAAGTTTACAGCTGATGGAAGGAGCGAGTGAGTGCTCATTTGCACATCTGTCTCCGTTACCGATAACCCGTTCTTTACGCATGCGCGTATTCACCGGTTAAAACGGGAAATTATAAAAGTCATCAGTGATGGTCTGCCTTTTGACCACCCTTTCTTAGAACTCGACGCTGAAGGTTATTGCCCTTATGTTATGGTTATTGCCCTTATGTTATTGCCCTTATGGTAGGTGTTTGTACATTTGAACTTTCAAATTGGTGTGTAAAATTAAAACCGAATGAAAGCGTTGTCACTGTTTATTTCTATCAATAATTTCAGAACATGCAGTCAAAGTCAAGCTGTAGCTATAGGCTAAGAAAAGTTACAGAAATCTTCTTAGTTAGCGATGTGTAGATTTGAATCGAAGTCGGCTTTAATCCTTAATAATTAATATTATTAATATTAATTCATTTATATTAAATATTATTGGTTAACTTAAAATACTGTTTTGAATGCTTTCATTGGCCGTACAAGCAGCCGAGGCAACGGCCAGAATTTTGTGGATATATATACCTAATTCAATAAAGGTTGCTTTGGTCATTGGTAATTGGGCATTGGGAAGCTATTGTTTGGCGGTCACTCAAGCGAAGCACTGCATTGTGTTCCTTATGCCAAATGCCAATTCCCAATTACCAATGACCAACTGCCAAAGCAACCTTTATTGAATTAGGTGTATATCGTGAGAGGTTTTTATTTTATTGCCCGTGTATTTTGTTCCTAATCCTTACTTTGGTTCAAAGTCAGTTATATTTGTCTCATTTCGTTCTCTCCAACTAGACGTCATTATAAAGCAGTAATATCGTCTCAAAATCGAATTGGGATTTTTATTGCAATTCAACTGCTTTTTGATCAAAGGAAAGCACAACTAAAGATTACTCAATGAGCTGATCAAAAACGAAATTCCTGCTAGTCGCGAAGTGTCAAGTGAACACGTAGTTTTGTACAGTTACTCAGATCCTTGTTTTGTAAAACAAGTTTTCAGAATAGGAGTTAAGAAACGACCGATGATTCCTGGCTGAAAAATAAAATCGGCTGTTTCTTTGTCATAAGTTAAGCTTTATGCTCTCTTGGGTTATGTCAAACTTTTTTTAAAAATGAGTTTCTTTTGTTTTAGTTTCGCTTTTTCACTCAAATATCGACTCGCGAAGTTATGTTGTCTGACGGTACCAAAATAGAGCTAGCTTAAAATATGACCGTCAGAAAAGAGGTTCAGAATTTTATATCGCAGCGCATAAAATAATGCTCATAATGATCAAAGACTTTCACGTGAGTAAAGAAAAAACCTTATTTATGTTATATAATTCGATAATCATCGAAAAATAGTAAGAGTGAAATGCAGGATAAACATTTAAATGTACCATACTAAATTAGATATAACGTTAGGGCTGATTTTAAAATAATTATTTCTCAAAAGTTGAGCACTGTATAAGATAGTCACACTGTTAAATCAAAAACTATAAGGATAGACCGTACGTCTGGCAAAAAATTTTGTGGCCGAAGTGTATTGACTTTGCACGAAGTGTCAAAAGTTATGTATTTACCGTTATTTTGCCACTTTGGCGAAAAACGTTTGTGTTGTCGCGAAGGCTGTCGATAAATAAATGCCACATTGAAATGTCTTAAGCACTCATCAACCACCCTAAATAGGAGAAAATAATGTTAAAAGAACACGCTACATACACTAGAAAAATACGAAAAAGGTGAAATTTTTCCGAGTTTACCACCCGCTTAGGACAGTTATAATAATAATAAAAACTTTATTTCTGTGTCAAGATAAAATATAGCAGTTACCCACTAAGTAAGGACACCTATCTAAACTATCTAAATATTTAAACAAGCTAAATTACATTAATAAATGATAAATAAGTAGGATTTTGTATAAAACTCTATAACATAAAATTTTATAAAATATCGGTTCAAATATAAAAACAAACAAAGAATATACAAACTAAGAATTAAGAATTACACAGGACACAACTTTTACAATCATACGTAATAAGGCTAGTTAAGTTGAGTTGAATCTTCGCAACGTGATCGCGTGACAACATTCATGTTTTTAAACTGCAGCGGAATCGAAACGTTCAGGTTAAGAGAGACGTGACACAATTAAGCGTCAGAACAACTTTTTCACGGCAACAATAGAAATACATGATATTGATCAAGTGCGCTTTACATGCATAAAACTTGAGCTAGCCCTATAAATAAAATAAATTTAAAATAATTAAATTTAAAAAAGGTTAAAAAGTGAAAACATGGTATTTTCATCAATAAAAAGCTAACTTTAAATAATACGTCTTTAACAGTTGCTTAAATCTATTGACGTTTGTTTCATTCCTAACTTCTAATGGTAGTCCAATCCATATCCACCTTGGCGCTGCTACCATGAATGTCCGATCTCCCAAAGACTTTTTTGTAATTAGATGTTATTGGTCTTCTTATTTGGCCTTCAATCATCTGTGAGACGAATTTACGTCATCTAATTAGCATTTTGTAACTTCAAATCTCTATAACTCACTAACGCGACGTTTAAAAACAAGAAATAATTAACTATTCAACTTTTCAACGTACATAGTGTTGATTAAGCAAAAAGAAATTGGGATTAGGTGCACTTTAAGCTTTATATATTATCTGATAATTTAGTGAATCATTTCTGGAATGTCAATGTGAATGGTGGAATTTGAATCCACCCTTTTCAGTCTTGTGTTGTTGTAAGAAGTTAATTATCCTTATGAATATGAGAAACTGATACTGTATATGCTGCGGTATCTGCCTTAATTCGGATGTTATTCATTTTCTCTTTATTTAAATTACAAGTTCTTCAAAAGGATTCAGCTAAACCACTAATTAAAAACACTTCGCTAGTCTTTTTCCATACCAAAAACGATATAAATATTTCTTCAAACAAGCAGTAGAAGACTCAGAAAGGATTTTGTCGCCAGTTGCACTAATAAAGGGACATAACCTCGCGTCTCCTCGCGACAGGCGATTTTCCGGCGCGCCTTAAGTTTGCAAGCTACACAACAAAAATTCCTACTCTTATCCTCAGTCAAGCTAAGTGTTATTTGTACAATACTGCGTACCTATGTTTAATGTCGTTGTTGGGAAACAGCTTTTAGTTCAAAAGCTTGCTTTATTTGTATTACTAATGGATTATTTAATTTACTTATCAGTAAAGCGTAAAATTTCTTATCAAACGGTATGGTGATTACCTTTTCTAATGAGAGGCCTCTTGTGCTTCCCTGTTTTTGTTGATGTCATTATTTGAGGAATTCATCCTTTATTGATTTAGATAAAAAGTGTTTTTGTTCCTTTCCTGCCGCCGCCGTCTTTTATTTACAGTTATTAAAATAAAACCTTGATCGTAATGCAAATTTGCAATACGGTGGGCAGACTTGCTATCAGACTTGCCACTTTTCACTTGTTCAAAAATGAATTTCCTTCGAAATACGATGGAAATTGTCGTCCAAAAAGTGTCAGGTTGCATGAGTCATGGTTGTAATGCCTGTGGGATTAATATTTTCACTTCTTATTTCGTTTTTAATCGAGTTGCTGTTTCAATTTATATTATATTTAAAATGAACACATGCCAACTCCATGCGACGCTCTTTATAAGTGAAGAACTGATAAAAACACAATAACCTGTGAAACAATTTGGCCCAAACCATGGAAACTGTACCATATGAAATATATATATATATATATATATATATATATATATATATATATATATATATATATATATATATATATATATATATATTGACGGGCGTACATGTAGAAACCACCAACGCAGAAAAACAAACACTTGAAGTTCTTGAACATGTACCGCTGCTCTCTTCTTTAATTTGTTATTTGTTGACAATTTTCGTCCATGATGTTCGCGAATCATGCAATGCGTTTTAATGACGTACACCTAATTGCAGGTACGGTGTCATAAAAAAATACAAAATTAATTACTTTAGTTAATGGTATTCACAGAGAATGCAAGAAGAGAAATTGTTACGAAAAAATATATATTCGTTCCTGGGATAAAAAATTAATTGATTTATCTGAAAGAAATTTTTTTGGAAGAAATATCTGTTGAAAGGTCATATTATGCGAAAGAATACCTCTGTGAATACATTATGGTATGTACGTAATTAATTCTTATTTGGTATTTTGCATTAGTCTTTGACAACGTTTCTGCAATTGGGTAAATATGGATATATAATTATGGAGCATCTGCTGGAATATTCAACTCAGCGCTTGTTTCTTTATCAAACGAAAATTCGTGGCTTATTGTGACTAACAATTTTTCAGCGTTGGCTTGAAGTGGCCATCATTCAAATATGATTAATTCGACAAAAAATATACAAAGAAACACGCAAAGTAATGTGATGGATGATAATGAAGGTGAAGACACGTTGGGATTCAGCCCAGAATTTGACACGTTTCCTATAATCTTGGCCATTCTGATCGCAGCGTCAAATTCCTTTGTGTTATATCTCACTGCAAGAGTGAGATCTCTTCGAACGGTTACAAACTTTATTCTTAGAAGCTTGGCGTTTTCAGACTTGCTAAGTGGAGTTCCGGGAATACCACTATACTTGGGTTGCAGCGCTGTTCAAACTACAATATTATGCGGTTTTACTCAAGTGTTCACAAAGTTCTTCTCAATTTCGACTGTTCTGCACCTCCTGTTAGTGTCCATCGATCGTTATGTTGCTGTTGTGCACGCTATGTGTTATCAATCCTTGGTTACAAAGCGAAAAGTGGTCTACCTGTTACTCTTGGCGTGGGCTGCAGCCGTCTTTGTCGCCCTGATTCAACTCTCATGGATTGGTTTGGCCGATGTTGAAGTCAACGAAGACAGTGAGACGAAAACCCAAATGATTAACGCCTTCTACGACATTTTTTGCATTATAATGTTTTTTGCAGTACCGCTTACAACCATTATATTTTGCTACTTGAAAATATTTATTGTTTTAAGGAAACAGCTGCGTTCGATTGAAAAGAACAACATTCCGGCTTCTATGATCATGAAAAATCTTCGAACTAACGTGCGCGAACGACGCGCCGCGTTTACCTTCATAAGTATGATCACCGTGTTTGTCGTTTGCTGGCTTCCCTATTTTATGCTCAATCTTCAGCACGATTTTGGGAACAATTTTTTCACGCTACCTATTTCAGTTGAATATGCAGTGTTTTATTACCCTAAGTTTTTTAACTCTCTTTCGAATCCATTACTTTACGTATTTTGCAAGCACGACTTTCGGAAGGCAATCCAAACCTTCAGAGGCACAAGACAAAGAAAACAAAGGCTTAGTTTGCAAAATGCCGTTGCAAGAGGTCCCCCGCTTGGCGTGCTGCTCGCTATCACTCATAACCCGCTTTGATGACAACCAATCTATGAAGATCCGGTGAATTACGTAAAAAAATTCCAATTTTACGGACTCTCGGTCGTTTTGCACAAATTACAATTTTTTCTGTTACATGTTGCAAGACAAATTATAATCCGAATTTTAATCAATGTTATGGTTTCTTGCTTTTGTTTGATGGCGTTGCAGTGTCTGTAAGGGTTATTGACCAGAAGCGGGCTACGCCCTCGGGTACGCCACGAGGGGAATATATCAGATATGCCCGAGGGACTGGTCAATAACATGCTTATTTTCCACCTTGTGAGGTTTTCTAAAACAAAGAAACTATAAATTTTTCGGAGAGTAACATTCCGTTCAATTCAAATGCAAAAAAGCATGATTCCGCAAGGCTGCATTGGGATCACGGCACATTACGAAGCGAGACGGTAAACATGTTTTGCTTTTGTCAAATTTGCATTGAGCACGTTGTTTCGTTATGAGTAGACGGAGAGAGAGTGAAGAAAATGTATGAACAGTACTCGTGGTCTCGCCATGGCCCAACTGCCCGCCTTCATCTTTCGAAGATCAATAGAGTGGTTGCGGTGTGTTTTCCAAGGGAAAGCGGCAGCAACATATTCAGGTTCAAGCGTGAAACGAGGCGTCATACATTATTGAAGACCCGAAACCTGAATCGAGGTACGATACCATCGAATAATGTTATTAACGTTTCGCTTTTTGGTCGCGAGCGACAAGTGAATTACGTAGGAATATGATTGATGAAGTTGTCTTTTTTTGTAAACAAGAAATATTGACCGATGCTAGAGCGTTTTCCTTGTTACGCCCTATTTTGTCTTCCCGTTTGTGTTATTCTATTATGAGGGGAATAAGGCGAGGGGAATATGTTGAGGGGAATATATAATCCTTTTGTTTTGCTATTGTTATCAGCTGTTGTTTTCAGCCCCGCCTCTCCCCCGTTACAATCAAAGCTGCACCCAGCTTTTCAGACACTGTAATGAACGGGGTTATGTGATATATTCCCCTGAAAAAAAAAAACAAAAAAAAAAAAACAAAGAAAACCGAGCTAGGTGGAAAATAAGTGGTGTTCCCTGTTGCGGCTTCACCTGTCAACATTTTGGTTTAGAAAAATGGATTTGAGATTGTTTTTATATTTTAATTTGCATTATATATGCTGTTCGTCGATACGCAGTGAATAACGTTATTTATTGAAAAACAATTGACATCACAGTAACGCTCTGCTCAGAACTGAGTGTTACGAGAGAAGACTTATTAATAACTATTTCATCCACAGCGTTAGAACTTTAAACCACGTTAAATGTCTTAAGGTTAGAACTTCATTTTGGTCCTATTTTGAAGTCTGGTGCATGTAGACTGCCATAAGCAAGCCAGTTGTTAGTTAAATTCATCTTCAATGTAAGGTTGTTATATTTTCCGCTTTTAAATATTACACTGAGACATACTGACTTTCAAACATCCCGGGGCGTCAAAAGTTTACTTCAGCAATAAGAAAAAATTTAATCAACGTTGTTATTTCTTGCTTTTGTTTGATGGCGTTGTAGTGTTCACAGTTCCCATTTACTTGTCAAAATGTCTTGATTTATTGACGAAAAATGAATTTGAAATTGATTTTATTTACAAATTTGATTATATGCTGTTCGCTGATACGCAGCCAATAACGTTACCACTCATTCACTCGAAAGTAAACTTATATGTTAATAATATAAAAAAGGTATCATCTTGAAATACTATTTTCAGGGAAAAGCTATATATATATATCACTTCTAGTCCTGGAAGAGAGTTTAACTCTTCAAAATGTAACTCTGTTGCTTCCTCTGGCGACTTCCCAGGGCGAAAAGTTAATAGATAGATACCTAAAATTTAACTTGCAAATTATTGAAAAACAACTATAACATCATGTCCACAGCGTCTGAACTTTGAACACGACAAGGTCAAAACTTCTTTTTTGGTTTTACTATTATTTTTATTCTATTATGGCGACTTGAAAAAAAAAAACTTAACGTGGGTTACGGCTAAAAAAATTCATTGGAAACGCCTGTCATCTTTTAGCAAAGTCTAGTTTTCATCTCGCCGCCTCTCCGTCTCGCCGGCGCCCGCTGTTTGAACGACGAAAGCACAAACACAAAAAGGCGCAAGCTAAATGTAAACGAACATGACGCAAGCATGTACCGTAAGCACAAGAAAACACTGATCCTTCGGGCGTCACGTTCGTTTACATGTTGAGATAAGGCTGACATGCATATGCATACGCACGAGTATGTCACTGACTCTCATGGCAACAGGATCACTGCTTTCCTGTTCTTACAGGTATGCTGGCGCTGTGTTCGTTTCCATTTGAAGCGAATGCGTCTTTAATCTACCTTTATCTTAGTGACTGTTCTCTTGTTACCCGGTTCCTAAGTGACATGATATCCTTCAGCTTGACTTGGAGATAAGCACAGTTTATGTGTCCTAATACTCTGCGCCCACATATCTCATATCAGGCTATGCCCTGAGGGAGCTTATTAGTGAGCGGCTCATGAGCCCTGGTCCGTCGACTTTCTCTTTAATTTTTTTTTAAAGGTATGCAGTATCACGACTCTCCAATATTATTACATCAACCGGTTTGTAATTGATTGGGATTTTATGGACTTTAAATGATGTACATGCATGCAGCGTAGAGAAGCCCAAGTCCTTTCTCTCGCCAAGAAATGTATTACAAACGACGTACCTAGCTATCTTCAAAATTATTTTAAGTTACGCAATTTTCACGTTCATAACTATAATACAAGAAACAATGAAAATTTAATTTTGGAAAAAGTGAATGTTAAGTGCACGCAACAATCATTATTTTACAAAGGGAGGAGTATTTTTAATAACTTTAATAAATCTTAATTCGTATTTATGTTCTATAAATAGTTTTTAGCATCAAATTTTAACTTTTCTGATTTGTATAGTGTTATTGTCAGTCTTTCTTTTAGTTTAGTTAGATTTTAATTAGCAGGACCAGCGTTGATAGCAGTTTTTCCAAACTGAAGCAGTCATCCTGGGTAAACATGTTCTTTTATTATATTATTATTATTATTATTATTATTATTATTATTATTATTATTATTATTATTATTATTATTATTAAAGGAACTGTAATCTAAGGTGACTGTAAATGTGCTGCTTAATCAGAGAAAACATTTCACAGAGTAAACAACGAGCGGCTTATTAGACTAAATGTCTCGGAAATATTATCAGTTTTTGAAACAAACACTTTCTTATTTAAAACTTAACCGGTTTGTGGGCGTAGATAGGTTTTATTGTAAACTGTTATGGGCACGATATCATAACCGCTAATTGTTATTAAGTGTGAACTCTTAATGTGAAGCGTTACAGCGTATCTTAGTTACTAAATAAAACAAGCAAAATAAAAAAACTAAAACTACAAATGTGAAGTTATTGATGAAATTGTCATTAGTATGCCAAAACCGTTATCTTTCAATTACTGGAAGTTTTGTCCTTTACAACTCATCTAAAGAGTGAAAATTTCGTACATTGAAATTCTGGGGCGTTTAAATGTTTTTTTTTTATTGTTGCAGCTCGCGAATTTTTTACTGTTAGCTGTTACATGGCCTAATGTTAGCTGCAGACTTCAACCTTCCCGCCCTCTGCCCCTCCCTCCTTCCAAAAAGAAATACGAATTCGTCAAAAAGCTTGTGATGTCGTTACTAAACGAAGTAATTTAAACACAGTTCGCTGTGACGAACACATCGAATCGCGACCTAACTAATATAATTTTTTTAAAGCGGCCATTTCTAAAGTTGCCGACACCGACGTTTTCTAGTCCTATTAACCCATGATTAAACGAAGCGTAATGAACGGGTTATCGGTACGTAACGGTGGCAAATTCACTCGATCACTTGCTCGCTCGCTCGCTCTTTCCATCAGCTGTAAACGTTTCTTTCCGCTGACCAGTGCACAAGGCTTTCGTGACAAATGCAAATGATTATATAAGGGGACATTTTGAAAGCGCTGCTCCGATGTTTTTCATTGGAGTTTTTAGATGGAAAATTAAAAAAAAGATCTGCAGAATTCAAATGGATCTTCAGTTTAACAGCTTTATCTTCGTTAAAATAATGAAATTTAACCATCAAGAGCAAACATTTCTAACTGTTGCTCTTCCAGTCAAATGAAGGAGGTTCGAATCCCTGGCGAATCTCCAGTTTTAAAAAAATACATAAGCCAACGCAAATAATTGCGCTACGCGTCAGCTCGCGGTAGAAGATTCACTGAATGGCACGCTGGCAAAATTCTATACACTCGGATTCGGCATTTAGATAAGCCTAGCAATTCATTATTAAACTCAAATATTTGCTACATTTTGCAGCAGTAATTGTGGCTCCAGCAAAGTAAAAATTCTTTTCTTATCGCAGACTCGAGACTTGTCTCGATGAAATATTCAACTTGCATTCGCGATCGGCTAACGCAAAAGCCTTTGATACTCCGTTACGGAACTACTTTTCTATTCACAAAATAAATACCAAAGTACTGCCTTCGGGTTGTTTTTCAGCCTCTGCACATTTCGTGTGGAATCTTTCATTTCGCGCTTTTAATATTCACGAGTTGTAAGGATGGGTCGCTCAAATATGAGCCAGCGATGTGTAGAGCATTACTTATTTACGGGTTGGCTCACAGGAGCCTTCGATCGATAACAAAGAACCCTACTATTACGAGAAAGCGAAAAAATTGTTGAATCTATTGATTGAAAATTTAACTTACAATTCTTAAAATTAAAGGCATGTATCTAACCATATAACTCTGTCTGTTTTAAGAACAAAAAAGAAAAGATAAATATAGAACCACTTATTTTATTGTAAAAGTAAAAACTATTTAATATATGTACCAGATCTCCAAAAAAAAAAAAAAAGAAAAGAAAGAGAAAAGAAAATAATATGTCTTCTTACTTATTATTGTCATAATGGCAATAGTTTCCGACAAAAACAATAATTAATAATATTTAAATGAAAAGAGCCGAATGTTTTGACTGAATAGCGGTTAGAACTGAGAATCAAAGGTCTGTATTTTTCAGTCAAAACATTGGAAACTATTCAGCAAATTTCCACCGGTTTTCTGTGGTGTGGACTCTTATTTACCACGATTTACGTTATCACATGGTAAAAATGTTGTGAACTCACGAGGCGCAGCCGAGTGAGTCAGCAACAAATTTTAACCATGTGATGACGTAAATCGTGGTAAATAAGAGTCCACATCACGGAAAACCGGTGGAAATCTGTTTTTTTTTTTTACCATTTTTTTTTTACCGCTGTCTGCGCTCTCATTTACCACCTGCATCGACCAATCAGGCCATTGTGGTAAAAAAAATGTATTTATTAAAGGATTATGATGTTTTAGCGGGGATAAACTACGGGTCGAGTTAGGATCCGAGTTAGGATCCGAGTTAGGATTCGAGTTAGGATCCGCGTTAGGATCCGAGTTAGGATCCCACTTGAGGATCCCTCAAAAAAAAAATCAAAAAACGCCCTCGACACCTCTGAGTCCTCGTTTTACGATATTAAATTGAAATGGCTTCTAATGCTGGAGTCACCCTCTGGCTGGGAGTGATAGCAGCGACAGTGATACTGTCAAAACCTACGCAAGCGTTGTTCGAGGAAAATCGGCTCCACTTCACAATACATGGTGGAGACGCTTCCAAGAAGAGGATGAGGAAAAGGCGATCGCTATTACAACCAAACGTTCAACGGAGGAGCAACAGGTAATCTACCAATTTTCCAAACTACAATGAACGGACATTTTGTGGAGATACCAACTTGTAATAATTTTTCTTTTAGAGTGACGCCAGCGACGAAGTCCTGTGTGTCGGTATTACTGGAATCGGTGAAGTTGGCAAGAAAAGGTCCACCGATAAAGAAAACAGTGTTGAGGTTAGTTTAAATCATGTTTAAAATCGGTTTTAATTGTTGGAAAAAAATTTTTTTCGCTAACATGAATGGACTTGATACGTCACGTGCCTTGCTACGCCCAATTTTTAGCAATTTTTTTCGATCCAAATTTACGAGATTTTGGAAAAATGTTATTCTACTTAATTTGTTTTCTATCAATGGCCATTAGCACAGGGTTTATGAAACTAATCGGGGTTTTCCAAAGTTATTTGTTTTCTGCAAACTATAACGTTTTAATTTTAGAGAGGGACTGGGACTAGAGGAAAACAATGAATAATTATGCAGCAACAACGGTTTTCGAAATTCCCCGTTAATTTGACGTATCACTCTGTAAATTGAAGACCAAGGAAGGAAAAACGGGAGCTTTTAATTGAATTTTCATGCCGTAATCTGAAAATTCCACATTTTGCATAATTTAGGGCGTGGCTGGTCATGTGACCCCAACAGAGACAGGTTATCATCCAAAAATGGTTTTGTTTCTTAGTGCATGATTATAAGATCAAATATTAGGGGTCGCTGAATAAAGCTAGAAAAAATGATGAAAACCCAGTATTACACGAGGAGCCATGCCTTAATTCACGCGAGCGTCATTTTCTCGAGCTCTGCCAAAACAGCTGAGCCGCCGCGCCGCGTTGCGAAAAGTCGAAGATTGAGGTCAGTCGTCGAATAATAGAAAAAAAAACTTCTATAAATTCGGTTAGCGTTGGCTATCAAAAATTAACCGGGGGATTTAAGCCTATCAGAAACTAGAAATATTCTGAATGAGTATCAAAACTTCTTATTCAAGTGAATAAAAGCGGTCTGCCAGAATTACAGTTTGTTTACAGTGTGTCATATATTTTGTAGATTTTGATGCTGTCCTCCCCCGGTCGGGCTAATTATAGCTACCCAACATACTACGCGAACCGTGAAACAGTCCATGGCGATTTTCAAATTTGTGAGGGGAAGCAATCTCGAAATACATCTTTCGTAGCGAAGGCGTTTGAGGGCAGATTTGCGTGTTAAGTGAACTGACATGGAACTTCAACATCTCTTCTTTGATTCTGCGGAGGAATTGAGTCGACAGGGTTATTTTCAGAGGATTTATTCGCTTCGATCGGCGGGCACTCTGGAAATCGGTGTTCGGCCTTGTCTTTCTTTTAGCAGTGGAACACCGAAATAACGATAACTCGCCGAAATCGCGCTAAATCGTCCCGAGGAGCAGGCAAACAACAAAGAATACAACACAGCAACAGGGTAAGTCAATTTTATTAACAAAACATTCGAATTTTTAAGTTTAAAACAAAACCGTTGCATTCCCATACAAACCTTTATAAACCCAATCTTTGTAACACAATACCACTCATAAAACCAAAGGTCACGTCCCGATTATCTGATAGTGAGCTTGGGCGGCCTGTGGTTAAATTTTAGCGAAATCAGCTTTCAAACGTTCACGATACAACGTTTTTCAAAGTGACGCCCCTGCTAAAATTTTGCCTTATGAATTTATTCATGGCCAGGTATCCCCCGCGACCTTAAAATTGCGTACCCTAATGTTATTTATTTTCGCCGGGTTTATTTGTACATTATTTGCACTTTTGTGCGTGCCATTGGTTATGTTTGATTAGTTTTCGTGAACTTTCAAACAGATTTTGACATGCAAAAGGTGCCATACGAAAATTCTATCAAAAAACAAATAGATTTAGTAAGAAGCTGTCAGTGTTTTATTAATTCACTTTTTTTGAAATGGCCAGTTCTAAAATAGGGAACGGGGAATCGGGGAACGGGGAATGGGAACGGGGAACGGGGAACGGGGAATCTCTAAAATGGGGAATCTCTAAAATGGGGAATCTCTAAAATAGGGAATCTCTAAAATGGGGAATCTCTAAAATGGGGAATCTCTAAAATAGGGAATCTCTAAAATAGGGAATCTCTAAAATGGGGAATCTCTAAAATAGGGAATCTCTAAAATAGGGAATCTCTAAAATGGGGAATCTCTAAAATAGGGAATCTCTAAAATAGGGGCCTAGTTTCACTTTTATCGCCAGTAAGTGTCCCTCACATCTTCATTTGAACATTAACATTCTTTCTTACACTCATTGACTTTTTTGGAACATTATAAGGAGTTTCGCTAGATCTATTGTCAAATCTTTCTGTGTGTAGTTTAAAATCAGTTTTGTAGCGGTCAGTTAATTAGATTTTTTATCAAACACAGCCAACAAGTATACAAGCTTCTAATCAAATGAACCATGCACAATTTTATTTTTTCTTATTCCTAACATGAAAACTGGAGATCAGAAAAAACTAAACATGACTGCGAACAGTTTCCCCTTTCTTCCTAAGAAACGTAGGGAGAGCGGAAAGGTATTAATTATGCAAACCAAGGTCAGCGCTTCCGCGCGACACATCTATTTGCCATTTTCTTGCGCCATAGAAAAACTTGAAGAACAAAACATCAAAGTACCCATGTGAAAAGGACTTGCTGGACTTTATAAAGGGTATTTTGAACGCCATGGTCAAAAGACTATAACATGGCTACTATGAACATTTGCACGTGGAGGCTAGAAGCACATGGCAGATAAGTGAGAAAATCATCACACGTATTAAAATCACTACCGCTTGGGCTGCCTGTGGTACCGTGTGAAAAATTCGTCTTCCTAGGATAACAAATTCCTTCGTGCGACCGGGCCGAAAGTGAGCACGAACGACGAATGTGAGCACTTCTTTTTTTTTTAAAGTACACCAGAAACTAGTGAAGTTTTGTGGAAGAAAAAAAATACAGTCAAACCTGTATTGTCGATGTCCCAAAATTTTGTTCCCATGTTTACTGTAAAAACTGCCTCTTTTAAGCGAACACCTCAATTATTAAAGCGGACATGGAATAAATAGTCATTTGTCAATGTCAAAAACCTGTACTAACCGAACACTGACAATGGAACTCTTGCCACTGAGAATGAAACCCGAGTTTCCTTTGTTCAATTTGACATGTGTTATCCTTATTAGAGTGAAAAGCAAGGAAAAAGACGTTTTGCGGCGGCTCATTGTAGCAATTCAGAATCAATGCGAAAAATGATAGCACGATTCAGTTGGAAGGGGGACAGAGATGTTCTCATGTTATCACAGCATCATCATCAAGGAACCTGCATATCTCAGTGTATTGAGCGAACGCCCTATTCGGACTGCAGAGCAGAGCAGTCATACAGACTACAAGTGTAGTGACAAAAAGCATTTAAATTAATGACTGATAATTGCGGAGATAAAAAAAATACTAAAAAATAATTGCGGAGATAACGCATTTATCCCACCCAAGTTACAGAAAAAAGAAAAAAATATAGCATTACTTAAAAAAAGTTGGCATAAGTAACGACGATTTACACGCTGCGCTTTTTCGTTCCGAGGGGGTTTGCGGCCGTTAACAGTGGACAGATGATTTTTTTTCCACTCCCTTTTCAATGCACGTCGATGTTACATAGAGGTAAGCAAACGGGAAATTCCTTGTAATATTGTAACTTTAAGTACCGATTAACTCTCGGGTGTACAAGGGGGGGGGGGGGGGGGGGGAATGCCACCCCGCCATAAAGTTTTTCTTGAATTTTTGCAAGATTCCCAATTTTTCCAAGATGAGTTAATTTTTTTGGTGATTTTTTCTTTTTAATAGTTGGTATTTTAATTTTTGGATTATTATAAATTCTCAACTTAAAGATATCGCGGGTGACGACGGAGCGCCGCCTTTCTAATCTCGTACAGCCAACTGAAATGAGGGTGGTAAAGGAGGGGGGTCTAGATCACATTTCACGAAAAATAAAATTGTCATTTCACGTTTCACGGAGAATAAAATGGCCATTTCACGAAAAAAATTCTTTACTTTTTGCTAATTAAATTACATCCAAAGTACAGCTTTGTTTGTTGTCTTCATCGACCGTTCACTCCTCGTTCTTCCTGATGTAAAAAGAAAGCTGAGTTCTTTGTTTTGCTGATGTTGTGTAAAATTACCTAATTGGGGTCCAGAATGACGATCAGTCACGGTCATGCATTCGACACGCAATTTACCACCGGCGTAGTTAAACGCTTACTGGTGCTTACTGGATAATGTTTTGGGAGGAAGAAAGAATCACGGTTTACAGTAGCATTTCACGAGAAAAAACAACAGTCATTTTGCAGTGCTCATGAAAAAAAGTCGATTCACGGTTTACGGGTTATGTAACCAAATCACGTTTCACGAGAAAAAAAATAGCCATTTCACAATTCACGGGGGAAAAAAAGGCCTTTCACGGCTCGATCACGAAAAAACCCTTTACCACCCTCTAAAATCAAGATTGGAAGGAATACTCTTCTCGCAGTTCTCGTCCTACACGGTTTGGACCAACCGCGGGCATGACGCCGGCACGAGAAAACGCAAAGCGGTCACGTTCGCGAACTTACGAGATCTTGCAGATAAATTGAGCTTTTCTCTTCGGGTGTGAAAAAATATAACGAGAAGTTGTTAATTTTTCTTTCAAACTTACCGAAAAGCAAAGTGATTTTTTTTTTGGAGTTTTCGTGTGACGGTTTCGCAATCGAGACCGGATATTTACACTTGAACCAGACACTATAAGTGTCGCAGCATGATTTACTCTTGATTTGTCACACAATATGAAACAAAACACGGTGAGGGACGGACAATTTAATTTTTGTGGGGGGAGGGGGGTGAGCAATTACCAAAAAAAAATTCCTGCAGAAGAAATTTAAGAGAAAATAATAGTGCACAAGAAAGCACGTGAAAAAAAAAATTCAAGCATTTTGGTAAAAAAAATTCTTGCAAATAGTGATGCTGAAAAAAAAAAAATCACACTCAGAAGAAATTGCCCCAACCCCCCCCCCCTCCCCTCCCTCCCCTTCCGACAAAAATTAAATGGTCATCATCATCATCAATCTTTATTTATACACGAAATCGTATCATAATTACATGGTCTTCCTAGGAGTCGTGTGAATTTACACTAGAGTACATCCCTAAATGAACGTCATAACGCATCGCCTGACTTCTAGTTTGTAGCCATCTTGAATTTCAGTTTTATTGCGAGCGGACAGCTTTACTTACGGCCCTCGTAACAGCTGCTTTCAAGATTCCCTATTTTAGAGATTCCCCATTTTAGAGATTCCCTATTTTAGAGATTCCCTATTTTAGAGATTCCCTATTTTAGAGATTCCCCATTTTAGAGATTCCCCATTTTAGAGATTCCCTATTTTAGAGATTCCCTATTTTAGAGATTCCCTATTTTAGAGATTCCCCATTTTAGAGATTCCCCATTTTAGAGATTCCCCATTTTAGAGATTCCCTATTTTAGAGATTCCCCATTTTAGAGATTCCCTATTTTAGAGATTCCCCATTTTAGAGATTCCCCATTTTAGAGATTCCCCGTTCCCCGTTCCCCGTTCCCCATTCCCCGTTCCCCGATTCCCCGTTCCCTATTTTAGAACTAGCCCTGCATTTACTTTAGTTCAGTTATCCGAACTGATCCGCGGCCATACAAATTAGCTAGCAAGAAACGAACAGTCACGCAGCCTTCTGAAATGTTAAATTTCAAGCAGTTTTTCACAAAACTAATGTTACTTGCCCAGTTTTGGCTCCAAATCTAGTAGAGATTTTTTCCACAGCTGATCTCTGCAGCAATGCTATTTCCAAGTTGAGAATGGGAAAACGATGCATATAAATATCTTGTAGCCCTAGGAATAAGGTTTCAAATCCGTTTGTATGTGAGCCGATTTCGGCGTTTTTTAATCCTTGCCAGGGCTGCTTGCTTGGAATCTCCGAAAAAAATGTTCTTAAACTTCCAGCTTCTTTATAGGATTAACTTTAAATTTTATGGTAGTCGATTATTTTATGCCTGAAAACTTTTAAATGGACTGCCTGTTAAGGGCTTCAAATTTTGCTCATAACTCTAATAATAATAATAATAATAATAATAATAATAATAATAATAATAATAATAATAATAATAATAATAATAATAACTTTATTTCACACAGAATTCAGAAAGTTTACACTTATTTACACTGAAGCTATGCCTAATATCATATGCTTTCTCGTGAAAAAACGTCCGCTACAGGTGAAACTAATTGCTTGCTTCGTAGGAGTTCACATATTTTGCGCTCGTCTTATACCTGTCGTGCCACAACCCTCCCCACTCCTCCCCCCCCCCCCCCCCCACCCCCCTCTCCCCGCAAAAAATAAGAAGAACAATAAATAATTGTACAAACTAACAAAACAAAGCAAAAGAGCAATTTGAAGCAGGTCAAGATTCTTTGTTGTTTTATGCTGAGTGACATGGCGTCTTGCTAGGTGTGCCACGCAAATTTCATTTGTTGAACAGTATGTGGGTTCGAATTCTTGGAAGAAATTTGAATTTCCGAGAAACCGGATGTTATCAAATGCAGATGATTTCTTAGAAATCTGAATATTTAATTACGGTACAGCATGAGAAGCAATTTTGCATAAATACTTTTAAATGTTTTTGGTAAAAAACGAATAAAATATCACCAGCTTTTCTTGTCTGATTCGTATTTCAAGCTCTAGATCTTTCCATCCAAAAAAATGAGAAACTGCTAATATTTAATGTCTGCGGTTAATGATGACACCAGTAGTATATTTATATCTTTCCGAGAAATGTTTTAATAGATCCAAACAGGTCTCGACATGTATTGCAACCAAATAAATATAAGATAATTTAAATGAGTCACCGGTTTGACCCCAAGTGTAATTCCTAAATGACTCAATACACTGTTCAAATACGTTACAAACGTTTATGCTGTGTTACTTTGTGGTCAGCAGCTTTAGCAGGAGTCAACAACTAATACGTAATAGCTTTTATTTACTTTCCGAGAATATTGAATTTTAAATTTTCTGAGAAAGACTTCCTTGTCGGGAAGTTTCTGAGAACAGTGATGACAACATATATTATTCTACGCACCAACAAATTTTAAAATACCTTTCTTTTCCTTAATATCGGAGGCCGATTCATTGGGGAGATATTTGTAAGGATTTGTTAAGGTACGTAACAGTCAGTATGTCTGCTGATACATGTGTAAGTTAGTTTTATTTAATATTGCTTCGTGAACAACTTTCGGTCATACGATCAAAAAATGCCCGCTCATTACAGCGATATTTTGAAACAAAATTATGAAAGGTATAATTGCAATAAGTAATATACCAGGAAAAAGCTCAGAACCGAATCGATTTCTTTAGAAACGACGAGAATCCAGTACAGTATATTGTGAATTGCAGACGGTAAATGCATAAATCGAAACAAATAATTCAAAGTCTGTTTATTCATTTACAATGTAAAGCTACTGAGTTGAAACACTTAAGATTGCATTTAAAGGTACAATGTCCCGGCTGACATATCGTGTTTTCATGATTTTCGCTGGGAGCTTGCTTTCAGCTCGCTTTATTATCTTGAAATTGGAAGACACAATCGCCAAAAGTGATAAGGTAAAGAAATATTACCTAAAGAGAAAAAAGGTCAAAATTTCAGACTGTATTCCACGTCCATCCCTGCAATCCTCAGGGCACTTTTTCTCCTAAATACTGCTTGATATCTGTGTTTTGAGCTAAAGAATCTTATTGCCCAATTACATACCTTGATACAACCATGATAATACGAGTCATCGCGAAATCCTAAACCTTAGCTTCTATCACAGGTTGCATGAAACATATTTTCTTGCTTTGAATTTATTACACTCATTTCTTCTTTTCTTTGCTTTTTACTTATTACCTGTAATATCTGATTTGTAATACAATTAATTTGGCATGACTAGCGTCTTTTTTGCTCACTGCGTGCCAAGAAATTGTACATGCCGAAAATTATGATAATAAATGTCTTGTCTTGTCTTGTCTCTTGTAAAAAAAAAAAGTAAGCGAAATTTTGTCCCTTTAAAGCCCATCGCAGAGAAAACGAAACTACAGAACGACTTAATTTCCCGATTGGGCATTTTCTAATCTAGGCTGATCTGGGATAGAAAATAATCACGTACAGCGTACTGCTAGGTCACATGTAGCTAAAAGCGAATGATACACGGTTCAGCATCGTTCAATATTTGTTGCTGAACAAATGTTGAACAATGAGTCAGGAAAACACATTCAACATTTTAACACGGTTGATTGACGTCGTTATACATGTTGCAACTTGTTGAACGGAATAGAGCATGTCTCTGGGCTCTTTTTTTAAAGTATCTGAGAAAAAAATACATTAGAGTTTGATTGTGCCATATCGAGCCGTATCCATTTTACTGCGAAAACCGATTGCCGAAACTCACTTAGTGAATGCAGAAATATATCAAGAATGGGTCCGAAATGATCTCACAAAATAATAATTCTTGTTTCAGCTGGTAATTCTGTATGAAGTGAGATTCTGGACCGTGATTTTGGAAAAGGAAATGAGTCTTCAAAGGAGGAGGTAAAGTAGCACTTTATTTCTTTTATTTTATGTCAAGTTAGTAATTTTATTTTAGACTTTCGAACTGTCTCACACTAGATCGTTTAAGTTGCAGTGTTTTATTGTTGTCCAAGATGTGGTATTTACCATTTTAAACAGTCCAACAGCGTATGACATTATAAAGTTTTTGATCATTCTCCTCATAGATCACAGAGAACGCAAATGTACCAAGATTAACACATATTACAAAGCCACTTTCCTGGATGAGAACTTTATTTTAGCCAAAATATTTTCAACGACCTTCCAACGGTAACATCGGTTCAGTAAACTCTAATGTTTTCTTTCACTGAGCTTGTTCTCGATCCGGGCGCAATGAAACCGTCCTCCGGGGGGGGGGGGGGGGGGGTACTCAACTAAGTTTCGTACGGGGATGCTCCGCCCCGAGGTTCAAACCCTTACCCTTTCATATACCGTCTTTGACAGAAAAGGTACCCCTTTCATATACCTTTCATTTCCTATTCTTCGTGAAATCCCTACCCTTTCATATACTTCAACTCGTGAAATATACCTCCAGCGTCAAAAAGGTACCCCTTTCGGGCGGAGCATCCCCGTATAGCCCATTGTATGGAGTACCCCCCCCCCCCCCCCCCCCCCCCCGGGACCGTCCTTGACAATGAAAGGGTGTTCTGAAGAGAAATGCGTGAATTGGAAAGTTTCTGGCGGCTTAAAATATGTTTTGACTTCTAGTAGTTTTGCCAGCGACGAAACGGGGCCATCTGGAAACTTCAGTGTCGAGGAAAACGATACGTTCAGATGAAATTTCACATGTAAATTTAATGTGTGAGTAGAAGTTGTTAGCGAATTGAAAAAAAAAAAAAAACACGATTTCGCAGTCCAGAGGATGAGCTCGCGATAGCTGGATACGAGCAAACTAGGAAAGCTACAATGTACAGCCATTTTGGTGTCCACTGCTTTCCTTTGGGTCTGCAAATGGTTTGAAGTATTTTTTTTTTTTTAAATGTATTGAATTTTCTCTAAGGATCAGTCTGATAAGGTCCCCCATAGGTAATGCAGTCGACTCCCGATAACTCGAACCCGTGCTAACTCGAACATCGCGTTAACTCGAACCAAAATCGATTTCCCCTGGATTTCCGTCATACATTTACTGTAATTTCACCCTCGGTAACTCGAACCCTCGATAACTCGAACTTCGCGCTAACTCGAACCAAAATCGATTTCTCCTGGATTTCCGTCATACATTTACTGTAATTTCACCCTCGGTAACTCGAACCCTCGATAACTCGAACCTCCCGCTAACTCGAAGCAATTTTCGTTTCCCTTCAGGTCATTTTCTATATAATTTTACCCTCAATAACTCGAACCACTTTTATCAAGACGTAACAAGTCAAAAAATACAGTACTGGGGCCGCATTCACGAAAGCATCCTAAGTCCAAAGAGCCTCTTAAGATATAACTTAGGAGATAACTGGTATTCACGAAGACATCCTATTTTGAGACATGTCTCCTAGACTTAGGACCTCCTAAATTTTTAAGACATGTCTTAACTGGTATTCACGAAGACCTCCTAACTAAAGATATGTCCTAATTTTTCTCCTAAACTTAGGAGGTCAAAATTGACCTCCTAACTTATTAAAACATGTCTTGACGGGGGCTAAATTCGATTGTTGACGAGTTTTACGACGATATTCAGCGTGATTATTGTGTATCACGATAGTTACCGATTAGATAAACATTTTAAAGCATTATATTGTTTTCCTAAGAAAACCTTAATATTTTCTAGTAATGTCAAACAATACGGTTAGTTTCATATAGGCCTTCGTGTCATTAACGGTTCCACATTTCTTTCACATTGCAGAGTTATATTTCCGTTTTTCGCGAACATAAGCCCTTGTACAAGAAATATCAAAGTAGATCTCATTAAAATGATGATGGATTTGTTTGCTGCTTTCGCTTCGGACCATGAACGAAGATATTATCAGTTTTGCTATCTTAAATTCGAGATGAAATAAAGGTTATTGTATTGTTATTGTAAGAACAATTTACCCAATACAAAATATTCATTTATGTAATTTTCATAACTTACTATTCATGAGAGCGCGCCATATACTCTCTCTGATTGGTTTACTTTTACTAATCTTAAACTTAGGAGACTGCTAAGTTATGCTTACCTTAGGATCCCTTAGGATGGTCATAAGATATTGTTCGTGAATAGCACTTAGAAAATTTCTTATAGGAAGCTCCTAAATTTTCTCTTAAGTTATATCTTAAGATACATCTTAGGTAGGATTTCGTGAATACGGCCCCTGTAGTCCAAAACATTTAATTTATTTTGAAGCAGCCTTGTATTATTTTTTGCATTAGAAAAAATACGTCAGTCCAGTTCAGATTTCGCTAGCTTAGTATCGTCATCAAGCTTTGCCGCTAAACTCCTTCTTCTAAATGTTCCATTCCATGGAGTAATAAAATTTGATTAAAATGTACACTGTATGAATACCAATTTAATATACAGTAAACACCGTTTTTTCCTTATTTCCGGTCATTTGTTCACAACTCCCGGTAATTCGAACTCCCGATGACTAGAACCTTTTTCTATTTCCCTCGAAGGTTCGAGTTATCGGGAGTCAACTGTACATAGCTGGTTTTGATTTGAATAATATAATGCTCATCCTAGTAGTGGTAAATGAAACTCAATTAGACCTTCTTGTGGGATGTTAGCCTTTAGTATAGAGCGAACAGACATAAAGTGTAGCCAGTATGCCGTTGTCTGGAAGTGCAGGAGAAGGTTATTGTTATTGTTTTTGTTTTTTTGTATTGGCCAGCTTGTAAATGAGTGCTATAAAACTTGTTATCTAAAAGTTATTTATTTGCCTCTCGGAAATTGTCAAATTAGTGTCCATAACCATTGATTTGAATACACTATCAGTCTTTTCCCACTCATGTCCTTATTCCTTATAAGATCAAAATAGCAAAATAGCACCGAGGAATTATCCTCAAACTGGAATGTAGACTGGGTCAGTTCTGTTCTGTTCTGTTCTGTTCAATTTCTTCGCAGAAACTATGCACAAGACCGAGTTAAAATGCTTGTACAAGGATAGCCTGGGAACAGGCTCACTTGTTTGGGCTATCGCGCTCGCGGCTTCGCCGCTCGCATAGCACTCGCGCGCAAAACCCAAATAGTAGAGCCTGCTCGCAGGCTAGTACAAGGACAGCTTTCATACCTAAAAAAGTCAATAAATTTTTGTAGGGCCATTCAAGAAATCTTTAAATCTTCCTAGAGCTGTGTCTCAATCAGAACTAACAGGAAATAGTAAAAAGGAGCAATCATTTGTGCCTTTGTAGACCAATGACAATTAGCCATGAAATACATGGGCATTGGCAAACTTTTAGGAATAAGCTGCTATGGATTACTTTTTTGTCACCCAATGGAGAAAAAATCTGCAGATTAGCTGAACCAGATTTCTTTTCAAACAAATATATTCACAGATTGTATCGTTTAATTTATTCGTACAAGTTGATAAATTCAACTTGTTTCTCAGTAATAAATGTACAATTAAAGTGTACTATAGAGCGTTTTCACATGACGTCATAAAAATTCAAAAATCTAAAGTATACATCCTACAAAGCTGTTTCTAACATGGTATATAGATACCAGTGTTATAATCTTTCACAAAAATGTTTCAGGTTTTAACGGTGTTTTGCTTCCGATTTATAAAGGTTTTAAATGTGTCAC
Organism: Cladopsammia gracilis; assembly: GCA_022457155.1. Classification (NCBI taxonomy): domain Eukaryota; kingdom Metazoa; phylum Cnidaria; class Anthozoa; order Scleractinia; family Dendrophylliidae; genus Cladopsammia; species Cladopsammia gracilis. Next base: position 683,922 of record JAJGOT010000110.1, read on the forward strand.
GCAATCCGTCACACTATTTCAAATAAGCCGTGAAAATCAACAAAATTGAACCAGTTGAAAGTTATTTTTGAATTATAGATGCTTATGAGCCGATTTAATGAAACTTATAGTGAATACAATATTTTGTGATGAGATTTTTGGTGTAATTAAGGCTTTGAATGTTTGGCCGCCATGTTGGTGTACTAAAGTGGTACACCAACATGGTGTTAACCAGTTCTTTGACTTAATGAAACTTCACTTTCTTGAAATCAATCCACAGGTACCAGAATGAATTCGAAGCGAGGTTACTTATGGCTTTCGAAGTAAGTTTTCTTTTTAGTTTTTCTTCTCCAGTTTTCTTATCATTACATCTCCTTTTTGAAACACAAAGCCAGCTTCTTCTTTGAGGATATAGCATGTAAAATTACAGTGGAATCCCGTTAATACGGTCACCAACGGGCCATGAAAATTGAGCCGTATTAACGGGGTGGCCGTATTAACGGGGTAGGGTCAAATTTCATGACTGCCTATGTTTCTTTTTCATGACAGGAAAGTAAATTGCTGTTTGATTACGTGAACGGCAGAGGTCAATGACACGACAAGTTACAGGCGTTGTGAATAAATACAGTATCGTTTCTCAAGTACTGTACAGTATTTGTTCTGTTTGGTCAATAATTAATGCGTATTTGGTTTGAGTGGCCGTATTAACGGGGTAAAATTATAAAGGATTATACAGGATGGGATTTCAGAATGTGGCCGTTGGCCGTTTTAACCTCAGGGGTGGCCGCATTAACGGGGCCAGGACAAAAACAAAAGTGACCGTAATAATGAGGTGGCCGTATTAAAGAGGGGACCGTAAGCCGGGGTTCCACTGTAAATCATACATCGGGGGAAATGTAAACTAAATCACTGTTGTTTTGTTTCTATTACCCATTTATTGTGCTTATAGAAATTGTAGTAAAATCGATCACATTTTTTACTTCAATTCAATTTTACTGTATTTCCAATTTTTTTTCAGAATCCAGGTTTCCATTTCGTTTGTCAAGGACAATTAAAGTGTGGAACCAGAGATTTTGTGGGTGCGATTGATGATTTCAACAAAGCCTTGGATGTACCGGGCAATATTCACAACAGCTCCATTAGAGTGAACACTCTACTAATGCGAGCTCGATGCTTCTTTAACTTGGTATGGAATTTTAGCCTTCGTTGATTCATTTTACAGGAAAAATCAAGCAAAATGGGCTTGTCAAATACTTACAGCCTTCCGAGGGTTTCCTCTTGCCCTCATGGATTTAAAAATGCAACTCTGGCGAAATCATTCACCATCAGAAGTAATAGTTAATTTACCGATTTATTTAAGTTAACATAAAACTTTGTAATAATTAAAAAATTCAAAATGTTTTTTTTTAATAGCGCATAACACAACTGAAAAGGAAACAATACCTGTTACATTAAAATTAGACATTTCTACTATATTAAACCCGACATTTGATACTATATAATTGATCAATTCTTGCTCATACAGGGTGTACTAGGCAAGTCCTTACGGGATAGTACAGAAGGTTGGTACATAGCAATTTATTATTTGCTAACGTTAAGCTCGTAACCGATAGATGAGCTTCGAAGAAACGTGCTGGTGAGTTGTATGCTGCTAATCTCCCGGCGCTAGGAGGTAGCCATGCATTGCACACTGAACCGACAACCCATTACCCAGGCAATCGCCACACTGATCGCGAGCAACTCAGTGGAAACTAATCACATACTTATGAGACATACTTACAATATGACACATACTCACATACTTAAGCATCTTTGGGGTACAGTAAAGCTTTGTTGTTGTTGTTGTTGTTGTTGTTGTTGTTACAGCCTGGAGGGAGGGAGGAAGGAAGGAGTAGAAGCAAAGATCCAACATCAAATTCGCAACGTGTAAACGAGTGCAAAAGGTTTCAGGCTGTTACAAGGTTACAAGGCTGAGAAATCGAGTGCAAAGTTTAACCGTGCAAATTAAGTGCACATGAAGCGCCCTACGTGTACTGAGTTCTTAATCGATTGGATTTTTTTTTCACCTAAATTACATTTGGCCACAATAAGAATGCTATTAAAGTGTGAAATGAGACATATTGCATTGTTTTAACCTGGCAAATTATTCTGTTTGACAACTCAGCGCTATATTATGGTCAAAAAATTATATAATGAGACAGATATTCTACATTATTACGTTTTGTTGTTTGTTTGTTAATTTACTTTAGCATCCAATCTCAGCGATAAGATAAATTTTAAGGAAGGATTTTGCAGTGCTGTCTATCTCATGATGTTAACTTGTGAAGAAATGGGAAATATTCGAGGTGCATTTGAACTGGCAGTGTTATTGCAGACGGAAAATTTTAAGGTAATTCAGAATTTTGGATTTTGATTGTACTTAAAAAGGGCATCTTAGCAAGGGTATATGTCTGTCAGTTTTTATAGATTAAATGCTACTTACATGGTGCCCATCATTTGTTAATTTAATAATTAGTTGAGTTAGAAATTCTCTTGAACTAGAATTGAATACTCTTCCAATCCCCTTTCCTTAAAATAAAAGAAGTATGGCTTCCATAAACTATTCTAATAAGTCCATAACCTTCATATTTTTAGGAAGCAAGAACGCACATTAACAGACTGAGGGAGAAGTTGGAACGTATTTTCAGAGAGGTGGGTGTCGTGATTATCCAACTTTTCTCTGCTATTCTACTTTCGTCTATTCTAAGAACAACATATCTACCTATAGTCCAATTTTATCTTAACAACAAGTATGATCGCAGAATTGATTTTACAAGATAGAATCCAAATAGTTGTCTTTGTCAGTTTTGCAATTTTTATTCTTTTTTTTTTTTTTCAGGAAGCAACGCTTGTTGAGGAACTACAAAATAATCTAATGTCTGCTGGAATTAATTTTTTTAATGAAGAGTGCTTCGAAGAAGCTGCCAAATATTTTACCGAAGTTGTACGGCTTGTTTGCGAATTTAAATTTGACCCACATGCTTATTTATATAAAGCCAGATGCCATATTAGCTTGGTGAGTTAGTTTTTCTTTTAACACTAAACAATATGTGTAGCTCAATACCACCTCCAAACTGCTCGTCTAGCGTTCCAATACTAGTACGTGTATTGTATTGCATCAGGTCGTATTCTATTGTAGAAAATGTATATTATTTAATACATGTGTGTGCGGTACATTACAGTGACCCACAAAGTCGCGTTCTCATAGGCATTTTTAGCACCAATCGGTAATGATATAAATGTTTCTATTATGGTTCTTAAATGACCATGCAGGGCCTGATTGTATTTTTTTATTATTGCTAGCATGCTAGCAGAATTAATAAATGGCAATGGTTATGAATCCAGTAAAAATTCTTCTTTACACATTACACGTTTTGTGTAGCTTTCGGAACCCTTACCTTGCACAAACCACAAAAGCGCAAATGCTGTTATCTAGAGCACCGAGAGAAAAAATGTGAAGTGATTCATCCAAGAGAGAGAACACTTTAATCACATTTTTGATGACAATTTATTTCCAGCCATTTCCATCCGGGCCATCTGCCGTCAAAGACACTTCAAATTTGTAATTTCAGTAGCCTAATATAATTGTGTTGGGTGTCATGTGTAGTAGCCGGTTTGAAATCAGTTTTCCCCTCTTTCTCTATTTTGACGCCACTTTTCATCCCTGATGATGCCGTTGATCGGCGAAAGCTTGGATTTTACCATTTTACCAGTAGTTTAAGGCCTCATTTGATAACTTTTTATTGTTTTCACATACCTTCTTTTGTTCTTTTGTGCGAACGAATTTTCCAAATGGTTGCTTACTACTAGCAGTAATTGTTAACAGAACTGGGGTATTTTGGTTCTTTTCGAAGACATGTTAACAATAGGTGGGATTGCCTTTTCAAGCTGCTCAGTCACTGTGAACTAAAAATGATACATGATATACGGTTCAGCTGGTGTTCCCAACATAATTTACGTCATCCCTGCTACCGCTATTGAAATTTTAAAACCAATGTTGCTAACCCAATGAATGTGTTTTTATTTATTTAATTATGTTTATTTCTAAGGGTGACTATGAAGGAGCCAGACAGAGCTGTATGGCTGGTAAGAATATTGTCAAGAGTTGTATCATATATATTGGATTTATTCTCGTCTAAGATCTTGCGGCTTGAGGTGAGAGAGGAAAATTTGAGGGAGTAGTGTTTTAACTAAAATTTAAAGATTGACCTCCTTTTCGGTTAACCGACCTACCGGCTTTTAGAAGTATTGATAACGGTCATATGATGCCCGATTTAGGGTGTCAGCTCCATTGTACATTCTACACCTCCATTGTATTAGGTATTAGGTAAAATTATGTATTCCAGTATATTCTATGGCATTGTATTCGATTGTATTGTCGTTCTTTTGCGTTCTAATATTCTATTGTTTTAACAAAAGAATAACTGTTACGCCTAAATCGCGCGTGGTATACGGTCCCAGCGTTACTTTCTACCAGTTCACTTAATTATAGATATATGACTTTATTACTTGGTGGCGAGAGAGAAAATCTTTCTCATGCTAACATTTATTACCCACCTTTAGCTACAAATTGCCCTTCCCATGCATCTTTGTGTTATAATTGAATTTGTTTTTCTTGCCAGTTTTACAACGTGACCCTGAAAATGAAGAAGGAAAAGAGATTGCGGAAAGCGTTAACGCCAACATCAATGAACAGAATGACAACAAAAAAGCCCCAAAAAGAAAGTCGAAGAACAAGGTTTTTATGTTACAATCATTTACATAACCATTGCTTGTTTCTTTTGGCTATATATACCAACTCAGCGTCCTTGGTCTAGCAATTCACGCAATCTGATATGCTGCCTCTTAGTCACACCGATATTTCTGAGAATAATAGTTAAATATATTGATATCAGTTGCCAAAATGCCGGAAAACTCGTGGAGTATATTGTCACGTGACACGTGATGAAATGTTCGTCTTCTTTCCAGCAATTGGCAGCCATAGTTGTTTCCTTGCAATCTGAAATCCTGTTTCAAACGGAAGGAAGGCATTTCAACAACTGTTACATGGTAAAATACTTCACGATTTTTGGAATGTTTTGTTTCGAACGAGAAGGCCCTGGAGATGAGGTTCGCCTTTGTAACCTCGCCAATCATACTTCCACATCGGCAAATAAATGAAATTGAACTAATAATGAATAAATTGTTTAATTAATTGTTTGATTGATTGACTGCAGGATTGACTAATATTGACGGTATTCAGAATTATAAATTTCGTTGTTGCTTTCTATATAGCTAGCTTAAATCACTAAATCGATGGATCGTTCGAAAGACTAATTCATATGTATATTCTTTGATCTCTTTCAGAAATCCAGCTCTCCAGTCCCTAAAGGACCTAAAGAAATACCTGACAAGAAGCCCGTAGGTGTTTTTAACTGTGAAAATGCCGCGTGGGAAAAATAATTTGTACTAATCCTGTTGTTTTTTCTCCACAGCAATAGTTTTTCCTTATACTAAAATTTTCAAATTAAATATGCTGCGATCATAGCATATTTTCACTCATGATCGTAGCTAAATAAACTTGCTGTACTGTTTTGTTCAACTGAAAATGACGTGACACAGAAAAGTAAAGTCCTTTCAGTTTCAAAGAAAAAGGCATTTTCTGTACGTTTTCGGCGAATTGTTGGATCAATTGATGGTTTGCAACCATTCCCAAAGGAATTAACGAACAAAAGACATGGCGGCCATGTTGGATGACAAAACAATAGAAGCCAATGAGAAATCTTTTGTTTACTGTCATCCAACATGGCGGCCGTGACGTAAGGTGCAAACCACCTATTGACGCATGAATTGAAATAGAGCTCTAAGCAGTTTCACTTTTTTATTGATATATTTTTATTGATACAGGTGATGAATAAAAAACAACGGAAGTATGAGGAACAGCGGCGATTGAGGGTAAATATATTTCTCTTTTGTCATTGCACGACCACAGTTAACATTCATCTGACTGCAAAGATTTTCTTTTGATATTTCTTGTTTAGGTTAAGAAAACGCCATGTTTCTCTTTACGTTTTCTATTTGTCGAAATTAACAGGAGTTGGAGAAAACCTGGGTGGATATCAAAGAAAAAATTGACGAGGATCAGAAGAAACAGCAACGGCGACAGCAAACCGAGGTAATAACTATAAAATCACGAAAGTGGCTTATTGATTTACAGTACATTTATGTGTTTACGTGTCTTTTCAAAGCTATTTTACCTTTATCTATATGTAATATATCAAACATGAGGAAGAGTGTTTCATCAGGATATCCAAACACCGAGTTGTGGGTTAAAAAACGAGGAGCAGCCGAGATTTTTTTTTTTTAACCTAATTCGAGATTTTTGGATACCTCATGAAACACTGTTTCGAATGTTTGATATAGCTTCTCAAACTGATCATTAAATGCGGAGAAAACAAAGGAATAAAATCGCCAAAATATATGCTATTTAAGACTGGGTATCCAAACCTCCTTTACGGTAGTGATTTCCTTTGTGTTCTCGTCATGAATTATTAATGAGTTTGAGAATTATAAATAAAGAATAGTTGCAATTAGTTCAGAAATGTGGATATTATTCTCAGAAGCATTTCTATTTTTCCATTTTAATAGTCACGGCTCAGTATAAAAATAATGCACACTTTTATGTAAAATACACTTATAAACTGATTTTCCGTTCTTGCCGAGAAAGGATGATTTAATGACACTGAAACTAAGCGCCGTGCATTTACTACCTTTGTTATAGAAAAACACTGAAATGGAAGAAGCAAAACCCCTTCCATCCTACGACGTGAAAGCAGGTATTGCAAAGTAAAGCTTAAAGTCTTAAAGGAAAAGTTCTTATCATCATCATCATCATCATCATCATCATCATCATCATCATCATCATCATCAATCTTTATTTAAACACGAAATCGTAACATAATTACATGGTCTTCCTAGGAGTCGTGTGAATTTACACTAGAGTACATTACCTGTAGAACTACTTAACTAAGAAATATAAAGTACAATGAAAACTACGATCAAGGTTTCTTCGATTAACTACATTAAACTAAAAATTAAACTATAAAACTTAACTAAATTACACGTAATAATAGAATGCTATAAAAACTTAAATGATCATTGTTTCATTATAATCTTTCACACATAAAAAGGTGTTAAAATCGTTCAAGTTGGGCCGTTGTCTGATCTCTAAGGGGATCTTGTTCCAGAGAACAGATCCCCTGTAATGTCTGCTACCTTTGGCGTATTCAGTTTTCGGTCTGGACACTCGGTCTGGTCTATGTAATATATTAAACATGAGGAAGCGTGTTTAATCAGGATTTCCAAACCCCAAGAAGAGGGTTGCAAAAACGCGGCGCAGGCTAAGTAATTTTCGACCAGAAATGTTTAACGCCTTTACTATATACTTGTAAGTCGACCTTTTATCAAATGATAGTGTTTAATTTAATTTATATCGTTAATAACTGTTGCTACTTTCAAGCCCTGGATGCCACAAGCTTTAAAAGAAAGCCCTCTGACAACAGCGACGAACAGACAAACATGCAAGGTAATTTAGCCATGATATACGTTTTCAATGTCCTTCGCTTCTCAATTGGCCATTCGACTACGATGGCGTTATTTGACTACAACTACCGTAATTCATTTCGTTTTTCCTTTCTTATTTAAATTTTTTAATCCCAGTGCCGTTTAAATAACAATAGCCCTAATTTGCACTACAAAACAAAAAATTGAAGGATTCTGGTAGTTGTAGTCTTATGACGTCATCATGCAAATGGCCTATTCCGATCTGATAGTTCCCTGCACGAAGGTCTAGCTCCCCTAGTAGTGTTCGAAGCTTGCTCACGGTTCGCGTTTATATTTTTTCGCTCCCCTAGAAAAATAATGTGAGATCGAATTGTGTGCAAGTCTAGTTATTTTGATTGTACACGTGTCAACTAATAGCTTTCCCGTCTATTATAGATTGACTTAACACCTACTATAGACTAGCAAACTGTTGAACAAGATTCTTCATGTAAATAGGCTATAGTTTGAGATTAGCAAAAGTTCAGGTTTGAAATAAGTCGTAAGTTGACTTCCATAGTGATAAGTGGGAAAAGAGAAACGAGTAATGTTACGGCGAGGGGGTAAAAGCGAACGCAAATGTAATTTAAACCCACAAGCCCCCGCCCTGCCCTATTTCAACAGTTAAATTTTATGAGATAAGTTGTTCCTTGCCCTAGTAACGTAAACTAAGTTCGATGCGAATGCTCGTGCGAATGTTAGTAACGTACTTTTAAAAATAGATGTATCCATTTTATTATGTGTACTCTTTTGTTTTAAATCACAATCTATTATAACGATGGAGAAATTAAAGATAGATAACATAAGTGGCATACAACCACATTGCACGTATATTGTTGATTTACAGCCGTTGGTGGTGCAAGACCAAAGCAAGTGAGGATGAACAGCAAAGCAAAAACGATGAATGACAGAAACGATGCGAAAAAGAGTAAGAATGAAATGGAATATAAATCCCTATAGCTTTTGCTTGCGTCGTCGTACCTTAATAAAGATTTAGTATCCACTCTATGGACACATATGGACTCATACTCTTTATGGGAACGTCTATTTTTTTTTTTAGTTGAAGTTGAACCTTAACTTAATGTTCTTATTTTGTTGGCGATTTGAGCCTGAAAACATTCTTTCAAGACATTGTTAAAACAATGTTCTTGAGACAAATTGAATAGTATGTCAGTGAATCATAGCTGTGGATGAAAATAAAGAAAAGTAAGCCAAGTTCTACCAATTTGGTATTTTGAAATGGAAACGAACTGCAACATTACAATACTTCTAGTATTTTGGGCGCAGTTAGACTGTCGATTTCCTCAGACCAAACAGTATTATAAAGACATGTTTAACAAATCTCATACTGGGTTTGTTCTTAGCCCGTTCTTAATTTCTTGTCAATCTCAGGCTTAAAGTTCTTTTTTAAAAGGTTCTTATAGAAAAAAAAAAGGAAGTGTATAGAACTCTGGTCTCTGCCATTGCGTTTAAAACTAATGCTACAGACGATTAAAATAAACTAGCTCAACTTTATTAATCATTATTATTTTCCAGAACACAAAGATGGCAGCCGTACCAATAGCTCTAATAGTTCGAGCAAGAGAGTATCCTCAAAACATTCAAGCATGCCAGCGCCTCCTATCATGGCACCAAGTGAATGTTCTTCTAGAAAAGCGGTTGACGTACAAAACTTGTCATTTACCGAAAATGCATTTGAAGCAGATGTGTCAAGTTCAAACCAAGCAAACGCATCAACCAAACCAGAGGATAACTGGGCCTTTCCACTAAGCGATAATGATTTGCATCCAAGTCAAACGCTGTTACAAAGCTTTGATTTTCCCCAAGAAAGAAAAATCCATAGTTGTAAAAAACAGAACGAAAATTATCAAGGTGTCACTTCTTCGAGCAGGGCTCCGAGCAGGGCTCCGAGCAGGCCTTCTTTAACATGCAACGGAAGTGAAAGACAAAATGAAGAAACGTCTTTCAATAATCTTGGATTTGCAGACACTGCAAGTTATTTTCAACAATCATGGACCCTTGGAACTAGGGACATTGACGATTTTTCCAGCCGTAAAGAATTGCCATCAGTTTCTGAAATCCCGGTAACGTTAACCGATCGAGATGAATCTTTTTACCATGGTCTTGCAACATCAAGGTTTCCTGCGACAGTCGCAACCAGCTCGAGAGTCAACGTTGGAAATACGCCTATATCGCAATGGCAGAGTCTTGAGCAAATTTCGTCTCTGAAAATCCATGATACTTTGGACTTAACAAGCCCAACAGAAAGCTCTAAGGGGACTCAATTAATATCACGTGAAGATAAACAATATAAAACAACAGAGGTTTCCAATTTGGGGAATTGTTCACCACGAGGCACGTTAGATAAAATGCCAAAAGGCGTTGTTCGTCTCTGCAAACATTTCCTGCAAGATCGCAAAACTCCTACCCAGCCACCATATGTTTGCTTAAATTGCTCAAAACAGTCGATGTTTGAATATGGAATTTGGCAAAGTTTGAAAAGAGAATGGCAGCTGATGAGGCCCTATCCAGCAGTTGTAGATTCCGAGACTCCTTTTCAAATCTGCCGGCTCTATGCAGGTGGGCGGAAATGCAAACAAAGTTGCACGTTTGCACATGGCCAGGAAGAATTGTCACTTTGGACCTCGAAACGACAAAAAGGTAAGCATGACGCTGATGGTACTGCCAAATCGTTATTTCGAATTTGTTTAACAATCGGCCAGACAGAGGCTTACGTATCAAAAAATCTTTACTGACATTTGACATTGTGCCTCTCCATCGAGGTTATCAGCATACATCAACAGGCTAATCAGTCTCTTTGTGTCACCATCGTTAAACTATCTGTTTATGCAGGACAATTAGAACACTTATTTTAAACGTCTTGATACACTTCTGCCAATGAAAAAAACCTAGGTCTGCAGTAATACAAAGTTTCCTCAAAGATAATTATAGGGCGCTTATGATTTGCCAGATCTGGCTACCCATGCAGACCGGTAAGTTCGTAAATGTACCTGTTCCTACAAGTCCATCAAAATGTTTAAATCTGAGTTATGAACTATCTTTTCATGGAAATTATAACAATAAACAGCTCAAGCTTGCAAGCGACAAGCCCATATATCAACTGTGACTATCGCATTGTATTTAAAAGGAATAAAACTACCAAGATGAAACCTTATAAAATAGCCAATTTAGACATAGATTTCATTTTCCAACAGTAAACCATTTTATAGTACTTGAAATGAACAATTGATTGCTCTTTTCGCACATTTCCTCTGCAGACCGTGTTTCATCGCCAAATATTCCATACCCTAGATGTCTAAAAGACGATCAAGATGATTTTAACTTCAATCGTAAGCCCCAACAACGCATTCAGGGATCGTTGAAAATTTATGATGAAAGACAGACTAAGCCAAGACCTCCTCCAACCGGAGTTTACAATGGAAACTTCCAATTGTGCAGATGGTAAATTACATGTGTGAAACAATGTTTATCTTTTGAAACTGGTGTTAGATCAATCGAATTGTCGGTATATGCTTGTGTATTTACAAATATTATATTTGCAACATCTTAGGTGGAAGTCTAGTCGGGTATGCAGAACTGGAAGATTTTGTACTTTTGCTCATGGTTATGATGAACTGAGATCATGGAGAGCCATCGCAAATGAAGAGGAGAAGAGTACTCAGTCCTCAATTAGTGTTGAAGATTCGTCCTGCCAAACAGCAGAAACGATTGCGCATGTTTCCAGAAACGAAGTAAGTATTTACCCTTATGCTCCTAAGTATTAACCCTTATCTGCTTTGTAACAGGGACGCAGCTGGCTTTCACTCACTTGTAATTATATATTAATTGTAGATCAATAGTACCATGTATATATGTACCATGTGTATTTATACCATGTACATATACCTCTTTGGTGAAATGAATGTTGTTCTTATAGAAAGATTATAGATGAGTAGTTTCGCGTAGTTCGTGAGTTGTTTTTTTTTTCCCCCGATGGAATTGTTTTAACGATTGCAGGAAAAGTAATGGTAATCTACTGCCGTACAACGCGGTCCTTAATCTCTCTATTTAACAATTAGATTATGACCTCGAGATTTCTATCTTGTGATAATTGATGAGGGCGAAGCCCAGATCCGACTATCGCGCATAGAAATCAAGAGCGAATAATCTAATCGTTTTAGTATAAATCTACTTAACGTGACAGATCGTGATAGAACGCTAGCAGATTTATACTAAAATTAGATAACATTCCGTGAAATAGGAACTAATGATTAATATTGATGTGATTGAGACATGCCTTTGAAACTGAATATAGTTTTCGTTTTCGGGGGGGGGGGGGAGGAATTTAGTTTTGTTTTTTGTAAAAACAGCAAAAGAACATACGACATTTTGCTTCTCTTTGTTTATCAGAGGGTTTACAGTCTCCCCGGTGTAGAAGTCACATGTGATGAACCTTCTGTGGTTAAAATCTCCCACTGCGGTGATGAGAAAAACCACATCTGTAAATGGGTTTTCACTGTCACATTTGAGGTAATAATCTAAAGAACATATAAATGGAAAATATATTCGAATCCATATACCTACACAAAAGTATTGCAAAAGATGCAAATAGAATACATGATTACTTGAAACACTTCACAACAAGTCCAGAATTGTCATTTCAGAAAGGTAGAGTACGTGCGGACCCTCACCGCCTCCCCCAATTTTTCTCCTCTCTCCCCAATGTTGCGTTCGCGTTATTGTTTTTGACTTTAGCATCTTGAACATCAACATTGAAGGGGAAAGCGCCTTCCACGCAGGTTATTATTAAGGTCACTGGCAGGTTTAATGTATCCTCTGTAATCCCATCTCCCAACGAAACCAAGGAGTAAATGCGATGCATTACAACAATTTCCAAATCATCTCCGCCGCCTGATATGTACCGTATCACTGAGGCATCCATAGGAAACTAAGACCCTTTCATTTCATTGTTACACTACTTATGGCTATTAGTTATTTCAATAAACTACTTTTCCGCATTAGTGAAGAATTCCACAAGGAATCAGAATTTTTAAATGCAATACACATACCCTCACTCGGCCTCTCAGAAAACGATTTAAATCGGCTGTCAAACTCAGCCCTCATTTAATATTTGAAATCATCCTTGTAACAATGCTCATTTTTTGTAAATGTTGCAGCTCTTTCCAAATTTAGTCTCCTTGTATAGACTTATTCCTCGACAAAGGTTTGCTAACTGTTATTTTTGGCGTGGTATAGGTAAGTGAAGTTGGCATGCTGAAGCGAATTGACCTTCTTCATCGGTATCACGATTGTTACCGAGTTACAAAAGTCGAAGGCTTTTTAAACGACAAACAGGAATTTTCAAGTGTGCCGACAGAGCGATGGTCGTTCAGCCTTCCCAATTGGTTGGATAAAACTATAAAACCAGGCAAAATGAAAGTCAATGTTTCTGTCTCCTTTGAAACTGAAATGTCTAACCGGACCATTACTCAATGCCTTCAGTTTAATTTTGGAAAGAAGCCGTACTTATTGCAAGGGTTGAACGTGGACATAGCAAGTCAGCAGGCCTTAAACACAATCTCAGTGACGAGGGAAACACTCCAGCTACATCCACGGGTGTGGACACAACCGTCGGTGAGTGTTGTTGCATGGTCGGGGACCGCGGCAGTTAGTTATCAGAATGAAGTGTTACAAGAGAGGTACACTCTGCCTGCGAGGATCGAGAATGTAGTTTCAGCGCAAGTGATGGAAGTGAACATTACCACAGAAAACTACCAGAGGGTGATGCACCAACTGCTATTTACTGAGGAACTGTTCATGAAAAAAGCGATTTCAAGGTATCTTTCTTAAACTTTCTTAAATTTGTATTGCTTTGACCATATTTGACCATATACTCTCTATATTGTACCTCCGCTGCAAACATTTAATTTACTTTATTTTTAACCCGGCACCCTGACATTTTTAACTTTTTAGTTATTTCAGAGTGCTGGTACCCTTAAATTATTATATTTATACTTAATTAATCCTTGTAATTTATTTATTGAAACATTTTTGGATTACGATAAAGTTTTGTTGTTGTTGTAGTTGTTGTTGTTGTTGTTGACCATTCCGATGTTTAAAACCATATGATTGTATGAAGACGCGATAGTAACTGAAACATATGCGATGTTGTTTCATTATTTGTGTAAAAGCAAACGCTAGATTTAAGGTAAAGAATCTATATTAGCCCTGCTCGCCCGTAGTTCGAAATAATCAAAGCTGTACTAAGTTGAGCTTTTCACAGTGAATGTGCTTACCAGTTTATAAAAAAGAAAGTTACGGTGTTTATTGAAAAGCTTTTACAGAATCGTCAACGTTTTGTTTATTTAGTTACTTTTCCACTGTATTAACAAAAGTTAAAGCAGACGAATTTAATTTCAATTGTTTTCTTCCAAAAATACAACAAATGATTATGTCTGGTCAAATTTACATGTAGTTTCTTTTGAGGACCCATACGTAAATCACTCTAGGGTGATTTCGATATCCTCAATAAATATTATTTATTTATATATTATTATTATTATTATTATTATTATTATTATAACTATCATAATGATTATTATTATCATTAATATTATAAACATCATTAAAGAAAGCGTTGAAAATGAGCAAATTTTTCCCACCTGTATGCGTTGAATCGTGTTACAGTTTAAATATTAATCAAGACTTAGTCCATAAAAAATATTATTTTTTTATTTTTATTTTAAGCTTTGTCATTTGCAATGTTCCATTGCATAGTCAGAAAAGCTGTGTAAGGGAAAGAGATGGAATGGTTTTTGCTGGAGAAGGGGAGTTGTTCGGAGTTCTTAGAATCCAGGAGAATGGGCCTCTTCAATCAGATGATGCAGCTGGTCGACTCCTTATTAGAAATGTGCAGACCGCTTGGCTAAAATTGGCTGGAAGTAGTTCTCAAGAAGTGCACGAGGCGCTCGTCGAAGAGATTGAGAGCTCAAGCTGGAGCATCGTGTTAAAACTGTCCCGTAAGATTTGCTTGGACCTGCAATTAAGCGATAATGGCACAGTTTCAGTTGACGTACAGCTTCAACTTAATCGACAGCCACTATGCGAATGGCATGCTGCAATTGACAGATTGGGTCCCATCCATTTAAGTTTACTGTTTCCGGAAGCAAATGCATCGCAAGCCACCCTAGAGGTAGCGATACTATATTTTGCATATTTGAAGTTCTTAATCATGCTATCCCATATAATCACATTAGATTATCTTCGTAACGTTTCCATTTTATCAACTTCTTTTATGTGTTTGAAACTGGTTTTAGTCTGTTGGGTAAAGCAGAGCACGAAACGCTGTTACGTTATTTTACTGAATAACTGATTTAGGAGCTCAAAAGCTAAAATCATTTACCTTAATTATATTCTTACCTCCGGTTTTATTAGGAAACACCTTATTGGAATTGCCTGCCTTTGGATCGCGGTAACCTCGAACAACGAAAGGTCATCAGACGCATTCTAACACCCGAGAGTAATTCGCCTCCTCTGGTGGTGTTTGGTCCTTTTGGCACTGGAAAAACGTTCACTTTGCATCAGGCAATTCGTCTCCTGGTAGCCACGAGAAGCAATCGCATCCTGCTCTGTACGCACACAAACAGCGCAGCGGATTTGCATGTCAAGTTGCTACACGAGTACTTGACAGAAGAAAAAGGACTACAAGCAGCAAAACCACTTAGGATTTACCATACATGGAGAAGGTAAGCTAGATGAAGCTGCAGTCATGCTTCAGTAATTCTATACAGTTGCTTTTAAACTGAGCAACTAGGGCTTGAATGTCATTGTGGTAACTACAGCCAAGTGAAGATCGATCATGAATCGCGTGGAAAAAATCATAAATAACCACATGAGAACGATCATGGATCACTTGAGAAATCTGCATTAACACTTGTCTTCTCGAACGTTTCTAAGATCTCGCAAAGAATTTCAGTGAGTTTTTAAAACGGCTATCAAGTTATTTCAAAGAACTAGACCTCAACTGCTTGGTCACGCCTGGACTTCTTCTTACTAGTTGGGATTTTCCATGTGATATATTTTAAATTTGTAATATTATTGTTCCTAATTTGAGTGGCGTGCATGTGCCTGTGAAGTGCCTGGATAACAATGCGCTCATCCACCGTAAGTAGTTGTGGTTCCACATGGCCCTCTTCCTGTGGTAAACACGGCGAATTTCCAAGAGTAAAGAAAAAAAAAAGACAAAAGAAACCCCCATGAAAGTTACCAAAATGAATAGCCGGTTTTTCAAGTACCCTTAGGTGAGATGAGATTTCTCTTAACGTAACATACTTTATGTAACGTGGATATGCACATAGATAGAAAGGAGAAGCGATACGACGCTCGCTACCTCTATCGAATTCTCTATTTATGTACTTTGCGCTTAACCTGTCATTCGTGAAAGATTTCCCTAGGGAAATTATTTAATGGTGACCGGAAACATCTCGGTAGCGTAAACCCAAGGTGATTTTACCGAGGTGTTACTTACCTCGGGAATGCCATTTACGTCATTCACCTTGGTATGTGTAACCACAACTATTGTGTTAACGTAATTAGCCTATTTACAGTCTTACTTGAAGTATCTTGGTACTCGTTCATGGGGCTAGATGGTCTTCGAAGCTAGCTGTTATTATATTTTCATTTTATTAATCAAGAAACCATGGATATGAATCAAAGGCTCCTAAGAGCCAACCCGTGAATAAGAAATGCTAACGCGTAACGCAATATTGCGGTAAGCTTGTGTTTTCACAATGACACGGTTCGATATTTTAAAAAAAAAAATTGTAATAATCGTAAGGATTTTTGACGAACGCAAAAAAAAAAAAAAATGGAAATCACTTTCAAAATGTCCATTTCAAAGAAAATAAAAAAGAATCACGGGCGAGCGCAAAAAAAAAAAAGGAAATCACTTTCATAATGTTCAGTTCGAGGGAAAAAAGGAAAAATAAAAGAAAAGTCACGGCCGTGAATCGAACCCGGGCCTCGGAGTGGAAATCCGGAGTGCAAATCCGGAGTGCAAATCCGGAGTAAATTTTGTTATTTTAAAGGTAGATACGCATCAAAGCGTTTGTCTCGGTTGAAAAATCCTTTTAGATCGATTTTAATGTTACATTAAAGACTCCAAATGCGAAACATCTTTAAGCTTATTGTTGTTTATATTCGTTTACAACAAATAAGTTATTGTTATGGCTGGATTCACGTTGTTCTTGTTATGAAACGCATTCGTAACAAAGTATTACGTCACTAAGTTTACAGCTGAAAAAAACGTTTACAGCTGATGGAGTGAGTGAGTGAGTGAATTAGCCACCGTTACCGATACCCGTTCAAATAAAATAGGGTTAAAAATAGGCGTCTGTTTAGTTTTACCGTAGCTTTACTTCTTCTACTATTCCAGATTGGCCGCCGACTCCATGGTTGCTAAGCGATATGCTTTGATAAAAAACAACGCCTATGTGCTCCCCACAAGAGAGGATGTTATCAAGCATCGCGTGGTGATAACAACTTTAGCGACCTCTAAACACCTTCTCGATTTACAGCTTAACCACGGCTTCTTTACTCACATCTTGGTTGATGAGGCTGCTCAAGCCCTGGAACCTGAGGCTTTAACGCCTTTGGTCTTGGCCGGGCCAAACACGAAAGTTGTTTTCACGGGAGATCACATGCAGGTGAAATGTGATCATCAACTAATTAGTTTTATTATACTATGTTCCGTATTGGAGACTACTAGTTATTAGTTTTTTTTTTATCGAATAAGGACCCAACAAGCGCTACAGAACAAGCTAGTAGTTCTAATGTTTTTATTCATTTCATGATGGTTCTAAGCGATAATATTTGTCCCCCATTGCAACGGCTGTAATGTAACGTAAATGTACCGTAACGGGACAAACCGTTGCGAGACAAGTTGATATAACGATTAGAAATATGTATGGGCAAACAATTATCCCACAAGACTTGACAAGTTGCTAAAACTCCACAAAAAGGCTTGCGAGTCATAACATTTTCGTCGTATAAAGCTCCCTCCCTTCCACTTTTCAAAAAACTGAATTTATTAGACACATTCAGTTTCAATCTTAGATCAAAATCTCTCCCAGTGTATTTCAATGATTTTTGCAGAGAAAATACTCGAGTTCGTAACCATTATACAAGAAAGAATAATAATCTACACAAAAAGTTTAATAGGACAAATTTTGTTGTTTACTCGACAAGAAATAAAGTAATTAATATATGGAATACTATCCTTAATGAAATAAAACAGTCTGTTTCAATAAATGTATTTAGAAGGAAGATCAAACAGTTTTTACTATCTGAATAATTGTGCTTATTGTCAACTAGTTAGTACTAGGTTACCATTCTTACAACTGTTGAATTGGAATAATGTAATACATTACTTGCTAATCCCTGATACCAAATTTATTAAATATTTTTGTAATTAAGGTCATTCAAAGGGGGACTACCCAGTAAAAGCCTGTAAAGGTTTCCTTAGTCCTCCTCATTCATAATTGTTTTAAATTGATGTAAAATGTATTGACTGAAATGGAAATAAATGGAAATGGAAAATGGAAAATGTAGAAATTACTCCTAATTTCTGCAAACGTTGCAGAAACTTGAGCCGCAATGTTTCTTTTTCAAGTTACACTGTGTAATGTTGTTTTCAATTTGTAAGAAACATTGCGCAGTAAAACACCGCCCTTAGCTTATCATGTAACTTCAGCGTGATATGTTAAAATTGTATTCTGCATGTAAATTAAACTGACGGTGTTTTCATTTTGTTTTTTATCACAAATAATAGTTTTAACTAAATACATGTATCTTAATTTTAGATGAAGCCAGAAGTCTACTCACATTTTGCACGAAACTGGGGTTTGCAACGGTCGCTTCCCGAGAGGCTTTTTGATCACTACTACCAACCGGAAACGCAGTTGGGATGTAACGTGGAATTCTTGACAAGGAATTACCGTTGTCATCCAGACATTCTTCAATTTCCTTCCGAAAACTTCTATGGGGGCGAAATGGGCAAAAAAGGGCTCATTGCCTGCAGCGAAGAAGCCGCGCACCCAAAGTTGGGTCCACTATTGTTCTTTTCTGTCTATGGAGTGGAGGAAGCATTGCAGAATTCCTATATGAATGAAGATGAAGCAAATGAAGTTGTGAAGAGGGTCAAGGAGCTTTCTGATGACTGGCCAGTGGAGTGGGGTGAGAAAGATCTTTCCAAGATTGGTGTTATATCCGCCTACATGACTCAGGTAGAGTTATAAAAATATTTCATCTCATTCCGTGGCGAATGATATAACAGTACAACAAGGTACTTTTCAGTTCTCGTCATGTCCACTTTTAAGTGTTGAAAATCAACAGGTCATGATCAGTGTCACCGAATATATTTTAGATTTTAGATTTTATTCACTTACATTTACATTTACCAAAATAAGAGCAGACCCTCTCTTCGAGGCTTATGTGCTCTAGTCGCGGTCCAGTTCTTACCAGTTCTTAAAGTGTCAGCTGACAAACCCCACTCTTAAAAGAGTTAATATTTGGGACTGTAGCCAATGTGGCGGGAAAATTGTTTCATTGTTTGGGTGTTTCTTGGTGTTGAAGCCATTGTTGGTTAGCTTTTGTGTTGTGGTGTGGGTATTGTTCAATGTCTTTTGAATCTTTTGTTTTACGTCATTTGGTGATCACACCATACGCAACACCAAGAAACTACCCATTGTTTTATAGTTCTAGATGGGAAACTGCACTGAAGGTAAATTTTCTTCTCGTTAAGTATTCTATAGGCCTTTTTCATAATGGTGGGCGAGTTATTTATTCATTTATAGCTATGTTAATTAGCCCTAGTGGCCTCGTTAGCGTGTGCAAAATTCAAAAGAATTTTTACTTTAAAATGAGGCCAATAGGGCTAATTAACATAGATATAAAAGAGTACATAAATTGGCCGCCATTATGAAAAAGGTCTATAGGATTTAGTGTGAGTATTTCTGGAGTATCTTGTAAGTGATAGATGGTATAAGTTCTTTAGAGAAGTCTACTTCGACTAAGCTATTTACATTGAAACTTAAATTGAATTTGACAGATTTTCTTTTAGTTGCTTGATGAAATGTACATGGTGTTCTAATAAGAAAATGAAAAAAAAAGTTTTTCGATATCGATTTTCTTTTCCGTGAAATATCACTTCCGGTGGTGTACAACATCGCGCAAAAAGATAGACGGTTTCTTGGTTCCTCAGTTTTTTTTTTTGGTGTGCCCTGAGGAAAAACACGGTTCCATTAAGGTGTGTTGTCTATGGTTGTAGCGAGCGACCATCTCCAGTCTTTTTCCTGCGCGGTATTGTAGCCCACCGGACGTGAAATTTCACGTTTTCAGATGGCTAAAATACGGAGAAGAAAAATCAATATCGAAAAACGTGTTTCGACTTTCTTATCAGGACACCATGTAGATTCGATCAAGCAAATAAAAAGGTCTGTCACATACACTTTAACCCTATCCAGACCGGGCTTTTTTTGACTGTCTGGGACCGGGGGGGGGGGGGGGGGGCTCCAGAAGCCCCCCTATGTAACTTTGAAACCGCTTATGCTATGGCCACCAAATTTACACAGGATAATGTTGTCATGAATTCTAGTAACTACAGATACTTTGGTGTCATAATGACGTAACGTGACGTCATTATGACGTCATATAGTCCATTTTATTGACTGAAACAGCCTTTCATCAATATTTTCTCAATTTTGAACATATAACAACAATACTTTAACAGCTACCTATTTGATAAAAGTCTTATGTTTACTTACACTGTTTTTGTTGTTAACAATAAAAGTGACGTCATTATGATCTCATATACAATGAAATAACCAACTGAAACATTCTATAAGGCAAATCTCTGAAACAAACGGTAGTGTTCATACCAAACTTTCACATATTAATGCAGGAGTAAAAGTTAATGAATTCGTATACTTTGTTGCCATGGTAACATCATGTGACATCATAGAAGTGATGTGTACATTTTCTTAAAAACTGGAACAGATAACTTTGCAAATTATGGCTTTTCATGTACCTAATGAATTCAAAAAAGCTCTCAAGTGAAAAGGGCATTTCTATGATATTTTGACAATAAATGTTTAGAGATAATGAAATTACACAGACAGGTAAATAAATTTCCAATTTTATTGTCCGCCATCTTGGATCCGCCATCTTGGATCCGCCATCTTGAATTAGTCCAAATCTGTTTATTTCGGTAAAAACACCGAAAAATAAAGCAAATGGACTGCTAAAGCTTAGTTTATTGTGGGCAAATGTTTTACAATCCAAAATATGAACCAATAGTACAATTATAGAGCGAAAAGACCTTTAGTAAAACTTCGATCCGCCATCCTGGATTTTGACATTTCATATTCCTCATTTTCCTAAAATTACGGTTAATTAACCTTAATTAATAAACAATTATACATTATTTGATTAATTATCGCTGAATTAAGTAAAAAATATTAATTCAATAAGAAAACTTTGAAATCATCTTGATTAAAGCGAAAAATGCTAATTTTGTAAAACATAGGTGTCAAAAAGCGGTTGCTATGGAAACGTCAATGTCGGTGAACAAAGGACGCTAACGGGAAAATGTTTCCAGATGAATTTTAGGAAAAGTCACCAAATTTGGTGGTCATTGCATCGACCGTTTTGAAACGACAAAACTTCAAAGTTCGAGCGGGCTCCAAAAGCACCCCCCCCCCCCCCCCCCCCCCCGGTCTGGATAGGGTTAAGTTATTTCCTTCTCACATCTAATCGTAAGACTATAAAGGTATTAATAAGAGTTACCCTTGTTAAACAAAGTCGATCTATTTATTCGTTCTATATTTAGGTGCGAGCTATTCGAACGTTACTCAGGAAAGAAGGCCCAGAACTTGCCAATGTTACAGTGGAAAGCATTTACAACGTACAAGGTATAGGTTTTAATTTCTACATGTAAATAAAATTATCAACAAGTTTCAAGCGTTTGTTTAGCATGGTGTTTGGCAGTTAATAGTAAACCCTGACAAATGGTTTTAACTTGTTTCTAATTGAACTAACCTAACGTCTATGTTGTATGTCTGGAAAAAAGGTTCTTCCTGCGCTGTCAGCCTGCATAAAGGCACCTAATGACTTAACCCTATTCAGCCTGGGATTTTTTTGAGTTTCTGAGCCTGGGGGGGGGGGGGGGGCACATTGCGTCACCCTTCGTAACTTCAAGAACATTAAGGCTATGACCAAGAAACCTAGAGGGTACATAGTACGTCCAACTGTCTCCTTTGCGGTCCGCACAATGGAACGATGACGTCATATGATGTAGTTATTAGGTAATTAGTTATGCGGCCGCCATCTTGGATCCGCCATCTTGGATTTCTTAATTTTTTAAAACCTCTTAAAAACCGTCCAAATTCACCCAAAATTAATGAAAACTAAAAAATAAACGCTAAATGACGTAAAAATACAAAAGCTATACCAATAAACATTGTTTTTCTTCATTCAAAGGTATAAATATGCAAATTTCAAAAAAAAAAACATGGCTGTCAAAATCTTGTTGCCATGGAAACATAAAGTCACGTGATCAAAAAAATTGTCATATCAAATTGTTGCCAGATAAATTTTAGGAAAAGTCACAAAGTTTGATGGCGTTTGAATACATATTAAGTAAGTTGTGAATGTTGAAAGTTAGCGCGGGCACTTCCTCCCCCCCCAAGCCGAATAGGGTTAAGAATTCAAAGAAAGCTCAGACTTTTTTTCTGTGAAATTTACTTGTAATCAATGGCACTCACTCACCCACGCGCACGCGCGCGCACACACACACACACACACACACTGGTTGAAGCGGCCGTTGCATTACATACAAAACCATTACTGTGGTCTGTTTAATGCTTGTTGTTTTCCTGGAATATCAAAAAATAATAATAATAATAATAATAATAATAATAACAAACAATTAACTTTAATAATAATAATAATAATAATAATAATAATAATAATAATAATAATAATAATAAAATTTTACGCTTACTGCTGCAGGTAAAGAATTTCGAGCCGTCTACATTAGCACTGTGCGCACATCTTTCACCTGCCAAAACTTCCACCAATGTAATGGAGGATCCGGCTCTCGGCAACAACCGTACTGGGAATTCTTATCAGACTCCACACTTTTGAACACAGCGATAACTAGAGCAAAGTCATTGGTAGCTGTTATTGGGAACCCCGTTTCCTTGTGTACTGTTGGTGACTGCCGAGGAAACTGGCGAGACTACATCAGAAGGTGCAATGATCGCAAAGCGTTGTATGGAATATCGTATGAGGTGCTAAAGAAAAAAATAAGCGCTTCTCTTTCGAGAATTTCCTTAAATCCTGAAGCTGCCAATTTTGTTCCGAAATCAACGACGGTCAGCAACCAAGAATGCAAGCCTGTAGAAGCATGCGCTACTCAGGTAGACAAAGAAAAAAACAATTCAAGGATTGAATTGACAGAAGACGGGGAACATGATGGCTCGACATATCCAATACAATGCAGGCATAATCGCCAGATGACAGTTTACTCCCCAGGGCCTGGAATGATTAAAGCGGCCTCGATGAAAGAAGAATCCAAAGAAGACGATGAAGACGAAAGAGAGGAAGAACTCAAACTCGAAGAAGATAACCTCAAAAATGAACAACCGTTTTTGACAGGATCCCAAGGTGTAAACCATGATGAAGTAAGCAACACGTCTCAGTCAACTCAAGAGGAAGACGAAAACGGACCGAATACCTTCTTTGATGAACTTCGTCGAGAAAGTCTTGACGATGAAACTGTTTTTCCAAGGTACATGGACATGATAATCAAGGCGCTTGTGGAAAATTGTAAAGAGACCAAAGATAATGAGGAACGTCTTGAAGAGTTATCAGAAAATGAGAGTTTTCCTTCTTTGCAGGCAGCGAAAATATCACAGACAAGAAGGTCCAAAGATGACAGGAATACAAAAAACCGACCTCGTCAACAGTCATCTTTCTCCGATCTGCCCTCTGAAGATTACAAAATCTTCAATATCAATGGTAGGAAAGTAGCTCGACTGGTGAATCATGGGTTTAACACAACACAATCTTCTCGGCAAAGAAGGCTTACTGCATCCTTCGTGCAACCTGATTTTCTTGAGCCAGAGATGTTGCATCGTATTTTGCTTACGGATCCAAAGACGTATCTTCCTTGCACCCTTTGCCTCAGTTCCGAAAGTACTCGTACGGCGTATGCAGTTGTGTCGGACACCAAGACACCTGATATTAAGATCAAGGGGACAATGCGAGGAGTGTTTGATATGGATCGCGTTGTTATCGAAAAGATAGATTTCCAACCTTTATCGAGTAAAGACAACCTTTGCTCCCAGGGGAAAATTGTCGGTAAGTCACATCTTGTTTATTTTTCTAAATAGTATAAACGTTCTTGCAACGAAAAATTACTCGAAAGCGTAAATTGTTTATTATAGTTTTAATAAACTCCTGCAGTTTTAAATGAATCACTTGGTAACCCGGTGGAATAATTGATAAGATTCCATCACATTGATTGGCGCGACGCAGCACTATAGACTGATTT
The DNA here is from genome assembly GCA_022457155.1 of Cladopsammia gracilis. NCBI lineage: Eukaryota > Metazoa > Cnidaria > Anthozoa > Scleractinia > Dendrophylliidae > Cladopsammia > Cladopsammia gracilis. The sequence goes on from JAJGOT010000110.1 coordinate 708,130, forward strand.
AAACTACAAAATGATTTTTACCGTGGGTATATCTGTACTTTGTTCCCTGGTAATTAATGGTGATTAAATTGAAATTAGCATCAGCACAAAACATTACTGTATATGCCTTGCTAAAGGGGGAAGAAGGGTTGAATTTTAAAGAATAGAATTACAGCTTTTTGCTTTTTTTTTCTCGACAAATCACTCAAAAAGGGTCAAACATCTCATCTCATCGATTTACAAACCAATGAGGACATACATTTGTCGTGTAAGCAATTTAACAAGATTATTCCATAAACTGTTTTTAATTTAGTATAAATAATTCATACGTTTTCTAGCATTTAAAAACCACTACAGATCACGACACCAAATCGCCTTTTTATTCCTAGGTGTTCTCAATCACATCATAAGCCCTCATGAGCGTCAATACGTCTGCAGGGTAGATTACGAAAACCCTGAGTTGATGTTTCCAATTAACAAGTCGGTTTCCAGAATAGTGACCCTTACCGCAAAGAATGAATGTATGCCTATCTACAAAGAAATCCGCGATAGCAATGAAATGGCAGTGAAAGTTTATGACATGGATCTCGAGGAATTTCGCAGTGGAAAGCACTTGTTTCTTGTCCAGTATTGGCAGTGGAGGCCAGACTGCGCCCATCCTTTAGGTATCATTGTGAGAAAGTTGCCACAAAAGTATACCCTGGAAGCCAGCATGGAAATTTTGTTTGCCGAGCATGGAATCAGAAAGTCATTTGACGAGGAGAGCAAAAAGCAAGTGCGAAGCCAGTTTCCACTATCGTGGTCAGTACCTGCTGAAGAGTACCAAAATCGCGAGAAAATTGATGGGGCATTCACGATTGATCCTGACACCTCTAAAGATCTCGATGATGCTCTTACCTTGGAACAGCTCCCGGAGAATGTGTATCGAGTAGGAGTTCACATCGCAGACGTTTCTTACTTTGTGGAGGAAGGGACACCGTTGGATAAAGAGGCTTTATTCCGATGCACATCCTACTATCCAGGTCACGATTACAAAAGCGTACCAATGCTACCTCCTGAGCTTAGCGAAAATCACTGCAGCCTGCTTCCTGGAAAAGATCGATTATCTTTATCCGTGATTCTCGAGATAACAGAAGAAGGAAAATTGGTTGGTGAGCCACAGATAAAGCGTACCATCGTCAAGTCTTGCTGCAAGCTCAGTTACTCGGATGCCCAAAGGATAATTGAGGGTCAGCAGTGTGTTCTACAGCACATATCAGAGGATACTGCAAGAAACATTCAGTCTCTGAGTTTCCTTGCACAAAGAAGAAGAGTGTCACGGTTGAGGGATGCTGCATTTGATCATTGGTCTAATAATGACTATGATCCAAAAACCTTTAAGGCCCACGAAATGGTGGAGGAAATGATGATTCTTGCCAATGAACACATAGCAAAATTCCTTTTCAAGAAAATCCCAGACTTAGCACCTCTACGAGCTCAGCTACCCCCCAAAGATCACAGACTTAGCGAATGGGCTCGACAATACGGACAGTACTTTAAGTACTCGCTGTTTCTCCGTGGCTTTTATTCAGAGAAAAATCTTGAGAAGATGTCCAAAGACGCGATGCATTCAAAAGCCAGAGAATTTAAAGTACAAGAGTCGGTTTGGTCCGAAATATGTCATGCTGCAATCTCTGAAGACCAGGCCAAACTGCAATTTTTAATTTGCAACGAGAGCCATCATCCTCAACTGGCTGTGACGAAGTCACAATTTCAACGCATTCAGCCCAAATCCCGTTACACAGTCTGCGAGGAAGATCAGTCAGAGGAAAGCATTGGTCACTTCTCCTTAAGGAGGCACCACTATACCCACTTCACTTCACCTATCCGGCGCTATGTAGATATTCAAGTACATCGACTTGTTTTAAGTCAAATCTTTCAAGATCGCGCAGCAAAGAAGCCCTCGAAGGACCAAGTGGCAAAAGTATGTCGCCGTTCCACTTTTTCCCAAGACAACTCCAGGAAGTTTGACAAGGGATGTAGCAAAGTGATCTTGGGTGAGAAGCTCAAGAAAAGAAGCCATGAAACCAAAGCAGTTATTTCCTTGATCGACAATCAGGCAATAAGTCTGGAAATCTTGAACCAGGAACACAATTATCTCTCAACAAGACAGAAAAGAATAAATTTCAGCAGTCTCAACCCATTTAAATTTGACTTTGATCCAGATGGATCGAGTATAATCTTTACCTGGAGGCCAAGACTGTACATAGCACCAAAATCAGGCATTCTTGTGGAAGCCAAATTTGAAAAGGAGGAAATCAACAAACTCTTATCTCAAGAAAAAGACGGAAAAGAAGAAGTCTTGAACCTGCCAGATGAAAATTGGCAACAAATTCTGAAAGCACTTCGGGAGGAAAACTACAAGAAACTCAGAGCAGTTGTAACAAAGACTGATGAAGATCGTCGGATGGCTCAAAGGCCGTCTGCTTCGGACAACGAAAGAACTAATCAAAGCGCATTCAACAGACAAAAAGCAAATGACAAAACAAACAATGGTCACTTCTACGACAAACGATTGTGTCTGAAGACGTTTGACGTTGTAAAAATCCAGTTGACCGCGCACATGACCCACGGAACTCTCCATCCCGAAGTTCAGCTCTTCAAAATCAACCCAAGAGTGCATGTTTGTATTGAACACCGCAAGTACCCAAGGGAATGTTTTGCAGATACATCAAGGTGTCAAGCATCACGGGAAAGGTATTCTAGCTTGAATCACTATATCAACTTGTGGAAGCCTGTACTTGCAATGGAAGCTGCTACCGAAGCCGTCAACGAGAGCGACGAGTTCACCATTCACCATCTAAAAGTAAAGTGGACAAAGACGAGCAATGAAGATGCAGAGAGTTCTTTTAGTATAGTAGAAGAATACTGCACAAGCCGTCAAATTTATTTCTTTCCAGGTGATTTTGTTTGCGTCCGTGTTCACTCGGGTTCTTTGAATGCTGGCACTAAAAAGACTGTATCAAAAGTAAGTACTTTTACTCGTTGTATTTAATTTTTGATAAGCTTTTAGGTTATCAGTGGTTAAAAATGCGCAACCAAAGGAAGTTAAATGAATATAAAAATATCGATTGCATTGATGGTTTCCTTATTTGTTCACAACAGCATAATTGTGTGCAGTTTCCCTAGCTCAAATTTAATAAGGGCACGCCCCAGTAAAACAATTTATTGCTATTACTTTTGCTTTTTTTTTCTTTGCATATTCAATAGCTCAATGTAACACAGTCGGAAATACCATCGTTTGAAAGAACTTTTTCTTCAGAAGGCTGCAGCACCCGTCATAAATCTGGGGATGATTCGGCAAATTTCTGGGTAGGACACTGCATCATCAAAAACGTTCAAAATTCAAAGGATCACAACAGATTGGTAGTCACAATGGATCTCCATCAGTCATCATCAGTCTTTCCCGAGGAGTTAATGATCGGAGATGGCCATCCGAGTATCCTGACCGTTATTCACAGATCACTCACACACAGGTAAAGACTTTTGATCTCCTTTTGATCTCCTTTTACCGAGACCTCTTGTTTGGTCTTGTGGTGTTGTCTAAATTTATATTTATAAGAATTGCCGTTCTAAAAAAGGATCTACGTCATTGGTACGTCATTGGTACATATTTTATCAATCACCTTTATGGTTCATTACATTATGGATTTCAAAACACTATATTCATTTATAGACGAATGTTCGAAGCTCTCAGTGATGGCCTCAAAAATGCATCCCAGTTAGTCCATGCCATGTGTGTGGGACAAAATCCAGGTCAAGGTGAGCGATTACTGCTTTGCAGTAGGTCTGTTATATGGGCAAGCATCCTAAAGTACAGTACACTTATCCCAATAGAGGCCAAAATTCACACAACAGTTAAAAGACCTTAAGCTACATGAAAAAGACATTTATTGTTACCCGTTCGAAGGTCTAGTGTAGTAGGACAAGTCGTACTGTCGTTAACCCTTCTTAACACGGCAGCTGTTAAAGGGGATAATAGTTTAGGAGAATTTGGTCTTCCCGACATAAGCTTTTTAATTATGGTGTGCGTGCTCGTCAAGTATCTAATCTAATCTAAGCGTGTTATTATTATTATTATTATTATTATTATTATTATTATTATTATTATTATTATTATTATTATTATTATTATTATTATTATTATTATTATTATCTTTGTTTAACATTATGTTCTGGCTGTTGTCATTGCCGTAATTTCTTCTATTAGGCGGGTCATAATTATTATAAGTACTTCTATTAGGCGGGTGATTATTATTATTATTATTATTATTATTATTATTATTATTATTATTATTATTATTATTATTATTATTATTATTATTATTATTTCTATAGAAAAGGTTGGGAACGTGCCGTCTTCCAGGAATCTTTCAATTGTCCGCGTGCATCCTACATGTGGGCTTAAGCCTTTAAATCAGTATCAGGAAGCAGCAGTGGAAGAGGCAGTTGTCAAACCTCTTACCCTTGTTCAGGGTCCTCCGGGTAAGCTTAAGTAATTGTGTTAACCTTCTGTGCTGTACAGGGTTTCCTTCTCGACACCCACTGGTTATTATAAATTTTTGTTTTTTTTTTTTCGTACGGTTTCTTAAACGAGTATCATTCCAACTGCATTCTATATTACGGTCATAGAGGGCGCGTAGTCGACTGATTTCTAGTTATATCTATTAAACTATGCACACCTTCCTTTGTTAGTGCCTCTGTCATTGATTAGAGCACGATTCCCTATTTTTAATACTTATTATATCTCGACGAACTGCCAGACCAAGTCACAATTAAAATGTTGTATTTCATGTTGTGAAATACTGAAAATCAAACCGAAGCATAAAACGTTACTAAGATCCACTGAAGAGTAGGTTTTCTTATACAGTAAGGAGAATGTCGCAGAAAATTAATTACCAATAATTATCTTTATGAAGGTACTGGTAAGACTGTGACTGGCGTCCATGTGGCGTACTGGTTCACAAAAAGAAATATGCAGTTACAACCGCAAGCGAGAGGCTCTTTCGACATTGATGACCCAGATGGTACAAAACTACCTAAAGCACCACCTCAAGTCATTTACTGCGGACCCTCCAACAAGTCAGTGGACGTCGTGGCATGTAAGTGGAAATAGAACGTCGATTATGAAGTTTCGTCTTGATTATACTACGGAGAAATGGGCAGTTCAGTCCTATTTTCTAGTTGCAATAATCGAGTAAAATAAATGATTCAAGCAAAGAAACAATTCCATTATCCTTTCTTCCAAAAACATATCCTACAATACCCGATGTGATTCGTGAACCATCTGTTCACCTGACTGTGCATGGAGAATTACTATTTATGACACTTTGGCATTGCCCACTGAAGTGAATGATACACGCTTCAACATCGTTCAACATTTGTTATAACATAACAAGAGTAAAGCGCACGCTCTGATTGGTCAATATCTTATTTACTATTTGCCCATGGGTGAACGCTGGCGAAAGCTAGCGCGCGCTCAAAGCAGCACGCCTCAACTTTTACGCAACTATTTAACTATTATAGCGCGAAAGCGCGCGTGATATCGCCTAATACTTAGCCGACGAGGCCGTAGGCCGAGTCGGCTAAAATTAGGCGATATCACGCAAGCTTGAGCGCTATAATAGTTTTATAATTCAACACATTGATAACAAAGCACAGTTTGAAGAAAAAATATCGCCGACTAGCCTTTTACTTAAAAAAAAAAAAAAAGCTTACAGATGTTTTACCGCGCGAAACTTGCAACATCACACAGTTCATGAATGAAAGTGGCGCCTTTGTCAATATTGTGCAAGCTCGAACACTATAACTGTTTTGTAATTCAACACATTGATAACAAATCACAGTTTCGAGAAAAAAGTCATTGAGATATACAACCTTTCATTAAGTAAAAAGGCTAACAACAATATTTTGCCTCGCACTATTTCTTAAACAACAACAGCGAATGCCGAAACTTTTGCTAAGCTAAAATTAATTTAGCGTACACAATCAGTTGAGAGTTTCTACAAAGAGCTTTCGTCTACTCAAAGAAAGGGACAAAGTAGTGACTACCAGAATTTAATAAAACACAGTAAAATGGCATAGAATGTCTTAGTTACAAGTGTTTCGTATCTTGAAAAGGTCAATTCAGAATCAAAGCAAATTGAACAAACACACGGCTACGAACCTAAACATAGCGGCGAAAAGTCGGAAAGAACTGCAGCGTGAACTATGTCTTACAAAAATTCACAGCTAAAGGATACAAGAAACGGTTAAAACATCATACCTGTAGTTGATTTGGCTTTTTATTCCCTTCCATCAGCACCAAATTTTCAAACATCGAAGTACGAGCTGAGTCGATCAACGTTGTTTACAAACTTGCTCGTTTCTTAGCTCCTACAGTCGTAATGACGAGATCAGAAACTATTCTGAGGAAGCATCAAGCCTATATCATATTCCAGAGGTGATTACCAAAGGAATTTTACGGAAATTGTGCTCCTTCATTCACTCCTTGTCGAGCGGTCAAACTTTGAACCAGTTTTCATTCAGCTACGCCAAGAAACACTGCGACCAGTACCGCGACCGCGACAACGCGAAAATTTCGCGCCTTGTTTGTCCAATCATGTGAACAATACTTTTTCTCTTTTCTTTTCTTCTCTTTTTTTCTTTCTTTTCCCGTTTTTAACTAATAGTTCATGCACTTTTTCGCCCCCAAACACGAAATTGCAGCCAGCAGTCATTTTCACTTTCCTTCAAAATGCGAAATTTACCGCCATCGCTGGTTATACGTCATGTAGACATAACGCATATCGATAACTTTTTGACCATATTTGGGCAGTGTATCAATGTGTTGAATTATAAAGTTTGTTATTACGGCAGAGTTTGTAAAAGTTTTTATCCTAATATTGACAGGGAGTGTGCAAAAGTCATTCAGGCTAACAAAAAAGGTTTGACAGTCCACATTGAAACGAAAAACTACTTAATCGGCGAGATTTTTTTAACGAGAAATCTTTGCAAAGAATGATTTGTACACGCGATAGCGTGCGCATTTGACGACACTTTCGTCACACTCGTCACTCCCCTACTACCTGTAAGCAGATTTAAATGTTTTTATATATTATGTCATAAAAGAAATGGTAAACGAAGCAGCTGTGTAACCTTCAAGTTATGGATGCACTAAGGAAGGTTTGCTAAGCACTCAAGAAGCTAGAGTTGCTCTCGGCTATCGCCTCGAGCAACAATTACGCTTCTTTTGTACTTAGCAACTTCCCACGTGCATCCATAACTTGATGGTTGCACGCTGCGCGTTTACCATTTCTTAATTTCTCAACAAATGTTAAACGAAGTTGCAACTTGTTGAATGAGTACAACACATTCAACGTTTTTTTTTTTTAATTGATTGACTTAAGTTGCAACTTGTTGAACGAAATAGAACAACAACATCTGTTGATCAACAAATGTTGAATCTTGTACCATAGGCTTGAGGCAAAAGGTACTAGAACCAGTTCCCCCAAAATAGAAAATAGATAACAAATAATGATCCTTGTATCGAGAGCAATGAAGAGGGGGGCCATGCTACTCCATGACAGCAATCACGGAGTGTCCCAATCGATAAAAGCTCACCATAACACACGTAATTCTGTCACGTATGAAGTAATATGCAAATGACAAATAACCCTGTCAAACATGAAGTATTGTTAAACAATACTTGCGTGCAATCGTGGACATAAGTGTGTACTGAACGCAAAATGAATTTCTTGTCAGTGATTTCGTGTGACGAAGCATAGTATAAAATTCATTTTTGCTACTTCATTAATCTATCTCTTGTTCCACTGGTTTCTTTAAGATAAAATGCTAAAGATTCCTGACCTGAAGATTATCCGTGTGTATGGCGATCGTAAAGAAGAGGCAGAGTTTCCTATCCCAAACAGAGTTAAGCCCCTGAAAGCGTCAACTGACGATGAGGATCAGACACATATATTGGACGAGGAGCTAAAGGCGGTGTCGCTACATCATGTCATCCGAGGAGAAGAGTGTCCTTATGCCTTTGAATTACGAGAGTATGAGCTTCAATTTGCTGCTGACAGGAAAAACGACGTGATGACCCGCGACACTGAAGTGAAAAAATACCGCAAGGTTACCCTGTTTATTTTTTTAAATTATCTTTCAAGTAATTGTATTAATAAGACCATTCTCCATTGTGATTGGTCATCCGACCGCCTATTTTTTACGTAATTGGCGCGTGGTTACGTGGGTGTCCAATAACAGCTATCCAATTACAACTTTTTGTATTGGATAGCTGTAATTGGACACCTACGTTGCGCGCGCGTCAATCAAGTGCACTTACATGTACATGGATTAATATTTTGCTGTTTTGAAAATATCCCTGACGTTTTGAGTACAAAAAATTACACGTAGGCCATTTTTAAAATCCGAATTTTGTTATTGATACGAATAATTAGTAATTGAAGTTCGTATCGTACAATTCAAGAACAATCGTGCTCGTAAATTACTCGCCCATTTACTCCCTTAACCCTCGGACGTACAAGGGGGAGGTACAGGTACAGATTTTTTCACGAGCATTTATTGTTGGCACATGCCGTCTTCAGTAGCTGTTCGTTTATCCTTTTGACACATTTTGGTAAAGTTTGTCGACAACCGGTTGCTATGGTAACAAGATATGACGTCATAAGTAGCATGAAGTCAAGCCATTTTTTGAATAAAAATGCGTGTTTTTCACCTTTTTTAAGTGCAAAATCATATAAAATGCTACCAAAAGCAGCAAAATGTTTAAATGTATCATATTTTGCAACTCTAGCAAAAAATATTTGCAATTTCCGCATTTTTCCGATAAAGTTGAATTTTTAGTAAAATCCAAGATGGCGGCCACATTGTCGACCATTGTGGATGACGTCACGGACCTCCAGTAGCGCTACAACCCATAATATTTACCTTACCTTGTAGAGCATATCACAGGCTATCTATAAGATGTAAAATATTTTCCAAATATTGTAACACCGCAAAAACCCAACCCACCCGTGTACCACGGTGGGGGGTATACGTTTGCGTGTACGTCAAAGGGTTAATTGTATTCCACTCTGTCCAATTACTCTGACTTATTTATTATCTCAGCAGTTATCATTGTTAGCCTCGGCGGAATGAAGAAACATCCTCGTTGGTTATTTTTTCGTTCGTTCGTATATTTTTCCATTAATTCATAGCGGAGCTCTCGTGGGCCGAAGGCCCGCTGCGGAGCCCCATACTCATAGAACCTATGCCCGTCATTTTTCATGGCCATGGCTAGCGGAATGTTTCGCGGGCGCGTCGGTCCGTGTGCCGCCCGCCGCCGCCCGCCGCCGTTGGGCAGTGCTAGCTCGCGGGAGCGTATGACGTCGCAAAACATGCGCGTATGACGCCGCACAACATCCGGGATCTTAGCAATTTTGAAGCAAAGCGAGGCTTAGTTTTTCGCGCGGTTACACGGCCGAATGTCACATCACCTGGGAAAACATTTTGATGTTTTGCTGTGTTTAGTAAGCGGAGAAAACCGTTTAAATTAAAGTCGTTATTTTCCTGCATTTTTTCGCGGTTTGCTACTCAAGACAGGGATACTAATTATGGGATACTCAGAAGCCCATATAGTGGAAAAAGAAGAGCTTTCAGGGATAAAATCTTGCTTCGAAGAACTTTATACGTTTTTATCAATGAGGGAGCAATGCAATGCGGGGAGATGTTTGTCACTTCGGGTTTCAGAACTGAAGAAGCGGAGATGTAAAGAATTTCTTAAAGGTAAAACATGGGAATTTATGTTGATATCAATCTGTGATTGACGTTTTCTCACAGGGTCCAGAGGAGCTCTATTTGATCGTACAAGACGCTATTTTCTTTGAATCGTCGCTGTCTTGAAAGTTAAACTGATTGCGTTACACAAAATAAGTACCGCGGGCCAAATTACTACGGGCTCGGAAGCTGCGAAATCGGCGTACAGTAAAGAATACGGAAAGGGAGGAAACTGATTTAGGCATAGTTTTTCAAATCCCTGTAACTCAGACGAAATTAAATAAAAACGCCTCATTTTAAGTATGTGATCTGTAATTTCCATATTCTAAGGAAATATCGAAGAAATCCATCCAAAAAAGTAGGTAAACCTACATTTGCGGCGACCGAAATTTACGGCTTGAAGGCATCGCTTTCGTTCGATGTGCACCGCAACATCTGGTGACGGAAATGACGCCATCAGGTATTGTGCGCATGATCGGAAGTTTTTTTTTTTCAGTCGTTATCGCATTCGCCGAAGGAATTTTGAGAAGTCTGCTGAAGTTCTTCGCAAATTCTAGCTGTTTTAGTGTAAAATGGGTATTCTATATTTAGCGTTTTGTCAAGAAGGATTTCAGTGTGGCCTGGGTTTTAAAACCTTTCAAAAGCCGCGTGCAACGGACTAGAGGTCAAGTCTGTCGTTTGTGGTTTCCTGTGGTGTCGCGCTTGTAGATTTTCACCTCATTTTTATAGCGTCTTTTTTTGCCTGGCGGTTGGTGTGTTGTTTTTGCTACTAATATTAGCATGTAGATTTTTATGTAAGAAAGCCGTTTAAAATTCTTTAACTTTTCTCTCTGAAATACCGGACATGACAGGATCTGAAATGATCTGTTGGCGTGAATGTCTTTTCTGCTATTCGTAATGTCACGCTGGGCCCAGCTATTTTAGTTTTGTCTTTGCAGGATTTTAATTTTCAGGATCCAAGCTTTATAGCAGAGAGAGCTGTAGCTTAATAAGCTATTCAACTTGTAGAGAGTTGAAGTTTGTTTCAGTCAAGGTTGTAATTTTAGCTCGCTGTTTATACTAAAACCTCCGCTCGCAATTGCGACAGTCTGGCAACTGCTTCCGTTTGAACACCAAAAGAAATTAAACACGCGTTAAATTTTCAATAATCTTTCTACCATTTCGAAACGTAAGCATGTTTTGTCCTGCTCGATAATTTTCTTTTCTTCTAAGGTGGATTTTCTTGCAGGAGCAGACCTTTTCAAAGAAGAATTTAACATGTTTTTTATTTTCCCTCCACAGCTAATGTTTTGAATTTTGAATTATTAACGGCTCACCGCACTTCCGGTTATTGCCACTTCCGTCACCAGATGATGCGGTTCACATCGAACTCGTCACGTGGTACAAGTTTCCTCCCTTTCCTTTCTTTTCTCTCGGCACTTCGTGCCTCGTTGTCGGCAATTCGTGCCTTGTTCGGAAAGCGAAGCTTTCCGAAGATAATTGCGCCCTTAGTAATTTGGCCCGCGGTACATATTGTGTAACGCAATCAGTTAAACTTTCAAGACGGCGACGATTCGAAGAAAATAGCGTCTTGTACGATGAAATAGAGCTCCTCTGGACCCTGTGGTTTTCTTTGTGTTCTTGTTAGTTTTGGAGAAATGTTTATAATTCAGTAGTCGTTTCATGATTTCTTTCATCGAAGACAGCTCAGCCTCATTGAGCTATAAATAATGGTCCGCGTTTTGCTTTTAAACATAAACTTATGGATATTTGAATAACAATTTTTCAAAAGATTGTGTTGTCCATTTTTATGTGTTCGTTCATTCATTACCTAGGTTGAAAAGCGATTTTATGTAAACAAAACAAGACTTGGTTTTACAGTTCTAATTTCACTCGCGTGGCCTTATGCAAATATGTTTGTGTATTTTTTTTTGCAATTTTGATTTCCAAATCAGTTTCTCGGGCAATTTTTGATAAGCAACACGTGTATTTTATTCGGAAAGTAGTCGTACTGGTTGTTCTAGATGGAGAAAAAGTTGTTTTTGTGAACTTTTGTACGGTCTATATGTACTGTGCAGACGGTCGCATAATTGTTTTTGAGAGTTGCTAAAATTGAAAACTAGCCCGGTCGTCAATCTTAATTCTTGTGCTTCCGACCTTTCACCTCAGTTAAGTTTATCATCGGCTTTCTGTTCAGAGAGCGACGCTGTTAGGTTCAGCCTATCTATATATATATATATATATATATTAATCATTCATCCATTCAATCATTCATTCATTCCTTACTTACGTATTCACTTCGGTTTGTTCATTCCGTTGCTGTTTTCATGAACTCACTCTTACGGGCGATTATTTTATTTTTGAGAGAATCGATGGTTAACTCATGCATCACCTCGAGTCACTATCCCCCCCCCCCCCCCCCCCCCCGTACTTAGTATTTAGTTTTTAGTACCCCGTACTAAACGGTCCCTCCCTTATCGTGCTTGTTTTCATCTATTTATTCATTCACTGGTTTCGTCTGTTTAGTTAATCGGCGAAGCCGAGAAATGGGCACTTGAATCAACGGGCGTCCAGGTTATCCTGTGTACATGTGCAGTGGCTGGCAGTCCTAGAATAGTCAGTTCCTGTAGAAATATCCAGCAGTGTATTGTGGATGAATGCGGCATGTGCTTGGAAACTGAATCACTCGTGCCAATCACGTGCTCCGGAGCGCGTCAAGTAGTTCTCATTGGTGATCATAAGCAACTGCAGCCGATCATTCAGGATCACGTGGCAAAGACACTTGGTTTAAACGTTTCTATGTTCGAGAGGCTTTCGAAACGAGCTATGATGCTGGAACTGCAGTACAGAATGGTGAGAAAACTGTATACGCCTTTCTTTGCAAGGAAGCGTGTTTGTCTTGAGATTATTTATTGTTTTACCGCAGAGACATTTTGCTATAGTCGTCTTCACTGAAGGCTTGTGAAACAAAATATTTAAGAACCAATGGGATAGACTGACCTTTGATTTCTATTTTGTTTGTTTTTGTTAGTTTCCTATTCTCTTTTGCAATTGACTTATATATTTACTCTTATCAATTATCGTGATATGGATTAAAAAGGAAATAAACAAAAATAAAAATTGAAAATGAAAATGAAAATGAAAATGAAAATGAAAAAAAAAAATACACAGCCGAAGGACAAATACAAGAAGAATATTAAACGCGGTTTTATTAGAGAGATTACGTTCGTTTTTCACGTGAACGACAAAAATTCCACTTCTGCCTTCAGCCGTTGGCCGTTTATACGTGGAAATGAATAGGTTTCTGTTTGTCGTGAATGTATGATTTTCCTGTTTTTCTGATGGATTTATTTCATAATTCGAGGAAAAGTAACCAATATGAAAGGCAAGCTCAAGTTTGCCGTTTGCCGTTTGCCGTTTGCCGTATAACGTCATGCTTGGACTCTCTATTAACGACATGCAAGGATGGTCGTACTCCCGTTTTAAAGTTTATGTTCCATTATTCCTTGTACGTTAATGCCTATGTGGTCGAGCAATAACGCTATTTAAGAAAAATGTGAAACAAGGTTAGTGTGGTTTGCAATCGAGAGTCGTAAAAACCTAAACCAAAGCAATATCTCTGAGCAACCACAACCGACGACATAGCTAATCCCACCCTGGATCCAGAAAAAATAAAGTTTATGTATGTATGTATGTATGTATGTATGTATGTATGAATATCAGTGAAATTAACCGCATAAACGGTTAGAAGAAGCTCGCGAGACGGACCTCTGGTCACTCGAATATACAACCTCATTTCCATGCGAGGATCAAGTTCAGAATCTGAACTAGGTCGCTGATTGGTTACTCCTATTTGTTTCCAGACTCTACCGGGAGTTAATGATGCAACAGCAACTTCGATTGGCTGGACCAAAACAATTCGCAACGGGCGCGTGAAAAACCGGTTTCCCAAAAGTGAAGCCACACAAACAACAATGGCGGACGTAGATAGAGATTGCGGCTTTTTGCGATCTTTAAGAAACGCTGTGGATTACTATTTAGTATCCAAATTTTCAAAATATCAGAGAACTAAAGCCAGTTCAGAAAGAAGCGCTGTTGAAATTTATTCAGCGCAAGGATGTCTTGAAAAGAGGTGTTGACAGGCCAGACACGACTTATTAATTCGTGTTATCGTGGAGTGTGACCTCTAGCTGGCTAGAGTTTTGTTTGAACGAGGACAATTTTTATCTCTAGCACGGAGGCGTGCTTTGGAGTTGCAGGTATTCTAGCTGAACGATTTCGCTGCGGATATCAAGGATTCTTTGTTTGTTAAATCTCTCGCCTTGAGAGGAAAACGGTTGTATCCAGAAAGTTTACTTCTTTGTCTGAGATTAATGTTTGTTTGCAAGGACAATAAAATCTTCTATCTCCTTTTTCTCAACACTCTACAGTGAAAAAATGTCATCGATGTATCTTTTCCACTGAAGTGGATTTGATTTAATATTTCTGTCTTGTCACGCATAGCGGCGATTTAATGTAAACAAACAGACACGCGTTGGTCCCCAAGGTTTGAAACCGGTTTGGTGAGATATCCGATCCACAAATCGCATGGAAATGAGGTTGTGTACTCGAGTGCCCAGAGGTTTTTATTTTTTCTCGACGCCTTGCGCCTCGTTGTCGCGGCTTCGCCGCTCAAACTCGCCGTTTTCACTAAAAAATAAAAACCTCTGGCACCCAGGGTAAGCTAATCCAATGAACCAATCTGAAATCGAAGCAAATTAACACGTGGCACCAGTGCCAAGCACGGCAAAAGGCGTGCGAGAAATATAGGATTGGTTTAGTGTTTAGCTGTGATTGGTTGAGAAACTGGCACGAGTATTTTAGCTTAACAGTGGAAAACCAAATCAAACACGAAACTACAATAAACTCACATACCTTTATTACATTTTCTTTTATAGCACGAAGATATATGTAGGTTCCCATCAAACTACTTTTATGAAGGAAAGCTGAAAACCGATCCAAATGTACCAACCTGTGACCCTCTTGTAAAGAAGTCCTTTTGGCCTGGTCATGAAAAACAACCGGACAAGACTCTTCCTATAGTGTTCTGCCACGTTGAGGGAGAAGAGGAAAGCAGTGCTATCAAGACATCACAGAGCAATGAGCAGTCGAAAGCAAACATGAAAGAAGTCAGAAAAGTGGTAGGTGTCGTGAACTACAACGTGTGTTTTGTCATTCCGATTGTACATCTTATCCTGTGACAAAAGTATGTGATTGGCCAATAAGATGGCAATGTGCACAGGAACACCGTGTGCTCGTTCAACTATGCCAGCGATGACCAGCACTTTGGGCAAGTAACTTGGACGTTTCGACAAAAAAGGTCTAAATTATTTTTTATTTTTGTTTGCTCGAGGAACTAATGTAACTCAATTGTCAGTTATTGTTTAGACATAATTGACTTAGAAATCATTCAAACACTCCGCCCGGATAGTATCTAGCTTTCTTGTTATGAAGGTAATACGCATAGGTTAGTGATGGCTCAAAGGGTATAAGTTAACAGGTGTCCACCAGCAGTATAACATGAGCAACTTGGTTCAGGTAACAACTAAAGCGGAATGGGAAGAGATCATTCTCCAATGAAGAAAGGCAACGTTAAAGGCCAAAAGGCACTATCCCGCCGTAACAACAAAATTTCGCTTACCTTATCCCCATGTACCTTTGATATCTTTAATATCAGCAAATACCACCAAATAAACAGCTTAATTAAATAAAAAGTAAGATTATATAGAGCAGAAGAAGTTCACCAAACTTGATTTCATGACAGGCGGTCAAGAAATCAAAATTGGAATTCTTGTGGAATTTTGACTTTTTTAGCCGTTATTGTGTCCCTTTAGTTACTATTTCTTTGCTTTGGTCACTTTTGGCGGTATTTTCTTCCTATTTCAAGACAATAAGGAAAGCTGAGCGGGAACAGGGTCCCTTTAACACTCTCTTCAAATGACTTCTTCGAATACCGTATTTTTTCGATTAAACGCCGCCCTCGAATAAACGCCGCACTTATGAGCAAAAATATTAATAAAAGCCGCCCTCGAATAGACGCCGCATCCATAATATACGAGTGAACTTTATTCTATGACATGCATCGCAATCGTATTAAAATGCAAATTGAGAACGATAAAGTACATGACATTTCAGACAAACAATGAAACATCAACAACAACAACAACATATACTTTATTTTACAACGCTAGCCACTACAACTATATACAATAGCTGGTTTCCAAGCGGGGCGTTTAACAAATATGTATATTACAAAATAAAATAAAAACAATTTACAATTAGGAGAAAATATTCAGCATAACTCAGTGGCAGGCATAGGGGCTACACTACGTTTAAACTGAGATAGTGTGTTTGCCTTTTTAGCCTCAATCGGTAGGCTGTTCCACAGCATAGCACCGCAATATTTGAAACTACGCTTTAGATAGTTGGTTTTCGGCCTTGGAAGTACCAGGTCTGTATCAAGATTTCGTAGATTATATTGAGTTTGATTTTCAGATAGTCTTGTAAAGGACTCTGTTAAATATGGAGCAGTTTGATTATTCATTGTTTTATACATTAAGGTTGATTTAATTTCAGTTCGCCTATCTTGGAGAGTTTTCCAGTCTAAACACTTGATTACATCCCTTGAACGAGTCTCATAGCCCGCACCGGTAATTACTCTGGCCGCACGAGATTGCAACCTCTGTATTCTGCCTTTAAGGCCTTTGCCACATGTGTCCCACAAGGGGGAGCAATAATCAAAATATGGTTGTATTAGGGCTTGGTATATTGATTCAAGTGAAGAGGTTGGGACAAACGGCTTAATTCGTCGCAAAGCACCAATCCCTGCACTTGCATTCTTACAAATACTATCAATGTGGTTTTTTGAAAGGTTAGTCATTCATCAATTTCTACGCCAAGACATTTATTTGATTTTACTCGAGCAACTCTAGTGTTTTCTATAAAAACATTGTTTGATATATCCTCGATTTTATTGTTGAGATTAAATGCAGATCCAATAATCATCAGCTTAGTTTTTGATGGATGAAGCTGTAGTTTATTTACAGCTAGCCAATCACACATATGCTCAATATCTAAATTTAAGTCAGTGGTAAGATCAACTTCATTAAGCGAAGATGTGAAGATTTGTGTATCATCTGCATACATGCAAGGGGTAGTAGAGGTAAGACAGTTTGGTAGGTCATTTATATATAGCAGAAATAAGAGGGGCCCTAGAATTGAACCTTGTGGAACACCACGTAATATTTCTTTTGGGGATGATAGGGACCCATTAACGAAACATTGTTGTTTTCTGCATTTGAGATAAGAAGTGAACCAATTCAACTCACAACCAGAAACACCATAAAATTGCATTTTCTGGAGCAAAATGGGATGGTTTATCGAATCAAATGCTTTTCTTATGTCTAAAAATACCACACCTGTCAACATCCCCTTATCAATATTTTCAAACCACTCGTCACACATCTGTATTAACGCTGAAACTGTTGAATGTAACGGGCGGAAACCAGATTGAAATTTGGAAAGCACAGAGTTATCAATAAGATATCCATATAATTGTCGAAATATTTCTTTCTCAAACACTTTACTTATTATCGGCAGGATTGAAATAGGTCGATAATTACCGGTTCGACGACGGTCATCAGCTTTATAAATTGGACTTACACGCGCATGTTTCCAATCATCTATAAAAATTCCGGTTGAAAGTGAGAGGTTAAAAATCGATGTCAAAGAAGGGGCAATTGTATCTGCAGCAAGTTTTAGTATCTTAGCAGGAATTTTATCGAGGCCAGTACTCTTTGACGTATTTAATTTCCTTAATGTTGATTCCACATTATGTATTGGGATATCAGAGAAATTAAAGCCCGCCAAATTATAGTCTATTCTACCAAGAAAAGTGTCAATATTATTTACTGGCGTTCTTGTAGATTCGGCAGCTATTGTTTCGTTTAGTTGCTATTGTTTGTATGGAATAAAGTGGATTTTAAATAAACGTCGCCCTCCAATAAACGCCGCACTAAAATCAAGAAAAATTTAATAAACGCCGCGGCGTTTAATCAAATAAATACGGTAAATAAGTTGTGTTCCTGCGCAACCTCTCCAACGAAATCCGCTGTCTAGGCCGATCAATATTTGACCAAAAATGGTGGTTATACTTTTTCCTACTAAGTATTTTGATTTTTTTTGTCTTACTTTAGGCACATGTGGCAAGATGCTTGGTCCAGAAAAAAGGCGTGCTTGCGGAAAACGTCGTTATATTATCTCCTTACAGAGAACAGCGACAACGAATCAGTGATTTCTTGAAAGATGTGGAAGCATGCAAAGACATCCTGGTCACAACAATCACAAAAAGCCAGGGTAACAAGACCAGCTGCTTTCCATTTTTCCATAAATATCCAAATATCACTGTGATATTTGTACATCCCCTGTAACAGGATGAATACTTCTCAGGTGTTGCTCTAAAGAGGAGTACTTAATTCACCAAAACTAACCAAGCAAAACATAATCGTGTACTAAAAAAATAGTTCTTTGACTCATTGTTCACCCGTTTACATTTTTATGTCTACACAAAATCGTTTATGCCAAACGCTCCTGAACTGCCGTTAATAAACTGAGCGGCATGCATACACGAATCTTAGTGTATTTAATATTTCTTGTTCTATTTTCCATCAGTAAAAGGAATACTTAAGTGTAAACCTATCCGTTCAGATACATATCCAGACTTATGCTGGGATTTTTAAATCTCGATTTTAGGAAGTGAATGGGATTACGTCATCATATCGTTGGTTCGTTCATTGAAGGAAGATGAACTTGATCCAGACCCCTCGCTCAAATGGTTTCGTGAACATTTGGGATTCTTGACAGATGAGCATCAAATGAACGTGGGACTCACGCGAGCACGCAGAGGGCTTTGTATTATTGGTATGTTGGATCGAATCAAATTTAAACAACAAAGAATGTATATCGTTTACCACATAATTATATAATATTTGAAAGAAACGGTTAAATAAACTTTACTTGTTGATTTTCAATGGATTATACGCAAACCAGCAAAATTAAATTTCTTTGAAAATTGTTTAACATTAAAAGTGAAAACCATCATATCTGGATAAACTCTGAAGCTTTAAATTGTGTTAAATAATTCTTCTGGATGCTCCCTTTGTATGCGTTTGACATGACTAACTGATATTTTATTTTTTTCCTTCCAACTAGGTAATAAGAATCTGTTGAAAAAGTATCCCATGTGGCAGAGCTTGCTAGAATTCTACGAGGAAAATCACTGCTTGGTGAATGGCACTGACTGGCCCTCGAATTAGAATCATTTCGATAACTAAAGCATTTGACGCGTTTTAACTCCCAAGAAAGCCAAAAAGTTAAACTTAAAAAAAATCCCAATTTCATTTTGTCAAAATATTGAAACGCTAATGAAACAATGTAAAAGTAGAGCCGAACATGTTTTATTTGATTGGTCTCTGCAGATGATTTCATTGACAGACTCAAAAGTTAAAATTACGAAGACATGTCTCATGTCTCCATGTTCTCATTTTTTGGCTGATAAGGTCTTTCGTAAATCCTACGTATCGTTTACAGCATTATCGTTTGCGGTCCTTTGCAGATTTTAGTTCTATAATTATTGACTTTGGGAGTGAAAGGGTGAAGGGACGATTTATAGTGTCACTTGCACACTAAACAAATTTTAATCTAATGATGCAATGAAATTAGAAGAATCATTGTCGGGGCATTGTAACGTCAGTGATAGATCCATACTTGTTCCTGGTGGGGATTAAATCCTAACAGGCAGGGGTCGGAGTGGGCGAAGTAAATTCATAAGGAGGGGCTGGCTCCCTTCCCTACATCTGCCAATGACAGTAATAGTTTGACTTCCCGGTCGAAGGTCGACACGACAAATTATTTTGGCTTTAAAAAACATTACGTATCGTTATTGCAATATGACAGAAAGCTGGAGTCACAACATTATCAGCGTCTTTACAATATATCTTTGTTATACATACATACATATATATATATATATATATATATATATATATATATATATATATATATATATATATATATATATATATATATATATAGATAAGTGTATGAAGATGTGACATAGAAGCAAACTTCTAACTGTTCCAGCTATTTAATTCGACGTTTCGGCCTTCGGCCTTCTTCAGGTGGAACTATTTACAGGGATAAAAATTTAAAAAGCTAAAAATCCTAACAAGCTTACAGAGTCACAAATATTTATACTATAACTGAAAAATGTAAATAAAGTTATGTAATATGATAAAATGCAAAACAAAAGATTATGTAACGAATAAAATGGCAACAGACAAGAAGGCGCAAACAGCGAAAATACAACAATTCGTAAGAAAACTAAATTGAGTTGGCTATCCATTTTAATTGTATTGAACATCAGATTTCGCAAATTAGCTTCATTGTCATTGAAAAAATCATTAGCCAGGGAGATGCTGCCTATCTTGATCAATTGTTATTAACGAGGGAAGCTTATTGGACCGCACAATTGTTTACACTCAACCCTCATGGCCTAAACAAAAGACGTGAATTCAGATCTAAGAATCGCATCTGCTATAACACCTAATCAGCTAATTATAGTACACTTTATAATTTAGTTTTCTTACGAATTGTTGTATTTTCGCTGTTTGCGCCTTCTTGTCTGTTGCCATTTTATTCGTTACATAATCTTTTGTTTTGCATTTTATCATATTACATAACTTTATTTACATTTTTCAGTTATAGTATAAATATTTGTGACTCTGTAAGCTTGTTAGGATTTTTAGCTTTTTAAATTTTTATCCCTGTAAATAGTTCCACCTGAAGAAGGCCGAAGGCCGAAACGTCGAATTAAATAGCTGGAACAGTTAGAAGTTTGCTTCTATGTCACATCTTCATACACTTATCTATATATATATATATATATATATATATATATATATATATATATATATATATATATATATATATATATATAATGTATGTATAACAATACAGTAGAAAGCTTGTTCGCGCCTTTTACGAAAATTTGACAAAATCGCCGGTAGTGTTTTCTTGATAGGAATATTCTTTGTACATATTTTGCAATTTATAGAGTTTTGAAAGAAAAATAGTAAAACCTTTTACTGAACTTCAGGGAGATCAGGACGATACTTTGAGATTTTTAACCTTTACCTTTTTCTGGTTTTTGATGAGCAACGATTATACATTGATGTAAATGACTGTCTGGCTTTTGCACCATTTTTGAATTGGGGAACCATTTTTTCTGTACACTGTACAACATGCAAAATTAAGGAGGCTCGACTCAGTTTTTTTTTTTTTTGCGGTCGGGTGTATGTTTTGAAATCAAAATTTCTCAGCGAAGAAATGCTTCGATTGCTTCCAAACTTCACCAAGTTTATAAAATGTGATCAAAGTTTTGTTTCACTGGTTTCCAGGCGACAGCTGTTACTATAGAAACGCCAGCTTAGTGCCCTTTGTTTTCAACAATGTCATTTTTCTCAAAATCTATTAAGACACTTCATAATAAAACGTTCAATTCTTGTAGTACTCACTTATCACTAGCTGCAGACGAAGTTTCAAGAAAATTTATAGGACGGTTTTCGAGTATATAAGATCATGTTTAGGGCATATACGCAAAATAGTAATAAAGCAAATAATCTGCAGAAAGCAAAATATTTCCAAAATGCCCTTACACATTATTTTAAA
The DNA here is from genome assembly GCA_022457155.1 of Cladopsammia gracilis. Taxonomy (NCBI): domain Eukaryota; kingdom Metazoa; phylum Cnidaria; class Anthozoa; order Scleractinia; family Dendrophylliidae; genus Cladopsammia; species Cladopsammia gracilis. Next base: position 729,652 of record JAJGOT010000110.1, read on the forward strand.
ACAGCCAGCCGTTATGCTTTACCCTGCGAAATTTGAGTCGAGCCTCCTTAAATGTTTGAGTATAGAATGTGCTTTTGCACTTATTTTATATATTTTATGTTTTTATTCCTTGTAAGCAGAATAAAACTGAAATTTAAATCTTATGCTGGCCGACGAAAATCAATTTTCAGTCCTTCCAGAAGTAGAACAAGGGTGACGTGATTCACAACTCGTTAGTTCTGTATTGTTTTTAGAAAATAAAATTTAACCTCCAAAGTTATAATTAATGATTCGAAATAAGCTGCTCTTTATAAAATATCCTCTCTTATAAGCGCCCCAGTCCCCTCTCAAGGAGATTGATTTAAAAAAGCAGTTGCAGCTAGGAATGAACTCGCAAGTCGAAATCAGACTGAAACGTACGGAGTACAGTTGACTAAAAACATATGTTAAAATATAACATGTTGAAATCATACGCGTTATAAGCATTTTCAATTGGTAGCAGCTTTTCTGGCTGTAGGAACCCTGGAAAAGTGGCATTTCATAGGGTTTTAATAACAAACATTTCCCCTCCCAATTCCCCTGCACCCTCCGCCAAATAAGTAAACATCTCTGATGATTTGGTTGTAATTTCCAGTGGTTTACATGTAAAGTTACAAAAGCGATAACCAATCTGCGAAAAATTGAAGTTTCGTACGGTACAGCGAAATTTATTCTTGTTCGATATTTGTTTTTCGACTTGACCGTCACGGTAACTTGATGACCTGTTGTGAGTAGGTGTAAAGAGCTAATTCTGAGACATTCTAATTTTCTCCTGAATTTCACAGAAATAATTTGTGTGGATTATAACAAATGAAAAATAATTTGTCACCTGCCCAAATCGACAGAATCCTTTCAATTCTGATGAGTTTGAGCAGATTTGAAGAAGCTAGGAGTTGTGTGACAAATGACGAAAATTGATAAATTTTTAGAATTTGTTGACTTTGTGACAATTCTGTGAAAGTCAGGAGAAAATTAGAATGTCTCAGAATTAGCTCTTTACACCTACTTGAGCACAAAACAAAATCTTGAAATTGGCTAATTTCAAGAATTTTCCGCTGAATTTTCACAGAGGAAAATTCTTTTCAAATCTCAAAATCTTTTCCCCAGGCAAAAAATGTCTGGTTCCGAAGAAGAAGCTGATTTTGATTTCTCTCCTGAAATTATTCAAGAAACCATTACAACATCTCATTCTCACAAAAATCCCAGGCTGGAACATTTCAAAGAAATCATTCGGCAAAATCAGGGGAAAATCAAATTCCACTCAAAGATCTTGAATTTTATCAAAAAGAAATTCTCTCCCAAATTCCCCGTGACGAAATCACAAGAAAAAAAGTCAGGGATTTCGTCAAAGCTTCCAAATGGAAAAAAGTCCATGGCAACGATCATGCAATTTTCAATCATATAACAGGCCACGACGGAAATGAATACGAGCACCTGGAAAAATTCCTCATCGACGACTTTAAATATTTCTCACTGGCATATAATGACCTTCATCTCGGCAGAAAAAAGTTTCTCAATTGCCATCAAGTTCTTTTCGCACTGTTGAAGAAGAACGGTTTCAACCCCAATGAAGATGATTTCAAGCTTCTTATTCTCCCATCAAGACGGGAGGAACAAGAAAAAATCATCCAAACAATCTTCAAAAAATGTCATTGGAAAGAAAATGGATCTTGAAAGCGAAGCCAGTGACCATGAGGAGTGCTCCACATGCTCAGAGGAAGAAACAAGAAGCGAAGATGAAACCGCTTAGCCATCTGACGAGGAATTTATTGTTTCTGATTCGGAGATGGAGGAAGCAGAACAAGAGGAGTGTATAGAAGATCAACTCCAACTCCTTTTTGAATCTTTTGTCAATCTCCAGGAGGAACAGAAGATTCTCAAAAAGGAACTGCAAAAGCAAGGTCGTCGTATCCTTCGGGAAATTTGTCAGGAATTGAAAGAAAGCGGATGTTTTGAACTCATGGATATCGGGAAAAAAAATTTGAAAAACTATTCCGGAAAATGAATTTTGAAAAACTCTTCCGGAAAATGAATTTTGAAAATGAATTTTGAATATAAATGTTTTACATTCATATTCTGCAGATTAATTTAGCTTTTCCACATCACTCAGCGGAATCCAAGAATTGAATTTATCGGAATAGCCTTTCCATTTTACCAAGGCTTTCTTTTTCTTGTGATCGCGGCGAATAACTTTTTCAATGCGGAAAACATCCTGTGTAGTAGGCGACAATTCTGCTTCATAAAACGATCCGGTGATTGATTCTCCCAACAGATCGACTAATTTATACGTTACAGGGTTTGTGTTTAATATTTCATCAATCACAAATATCTCCTCTGTCCAGTTCGGGGTGAAACCTTTGTCAAATATCTTTCGCTTATATTTTGAAATTCTAACCCTGTCGCCAACCTTGAATTTTGCTGGGTTGTGTTTAGCATAAATCATGTCGCCGAAAAGATTAGCGAAAACCTTTTTCTCATTTTCCTGTTTGTTCGTCTCTGCGGGAGTCATCCGAATGCTCGAATGAAAACGATGATTATATTGATCCAGTAATTTGCTAAGTTTGTCCCAGTATATTGTATTGTTGTTAGCAGAAAACATTTTAAAGAGTTTCTCCTTGAAAGACCTGTTCCAACGTTCAACCACAGACGATTTCTCTTCATTTTCCGTGACATACAATTTTACCCCATTCTCGCTCAGGAGATGGTTCATTGTTCCATTGAAAAATTCAGATCCTTTGTCAGTCCAGAGCATTTTCCGTTTTCGCTTCGTTTTAAATGTGTCTTTAAAAGCATCAGCCACTGCTTGACCTCGCTTGTCTTTCAGGGGACGAATCCAACCGAATTTTGAGAAAACATCGATCACCATCAGGAGATATCTGGTCCCTTTATTCCACCTCGAAAATTTCCCCATCTCGACTAGATCAGCTGCCCAGATGTTGTCAATCCCATATGAAATGACTCGCCTCTTTGGGAAGCTTCGCCTGATTGGCCGGTGTAATTCGTTTGCCAGATTTTGAGTCCACTGGCCTTCACTCAAAATCTTTTCCCGTTTTTTGGAGCGCCGAGGCCAAGTTTCTGTTTTGCTTGAATTGTGTTTCTCGCCAAAGCATGACCCCACTGTCTTTCTTTCCAGGGAATGGCATCCAAAGCGGCAACCATTTTCCTGTCTGCTTTGTTTTTGCATTGACGCGGGTTTGATTGTTTTGCGCAGACTGAATAGTCCACATCGTGCTGCATAGCAACTGCATCTGTTTTTCCTGTGGGCTGCTGCATAATTTCGAGAATCTTTCCCTTTTCATCGAATCGGACTTGTTTTTCGAGTGGGTTCCAGGGGCCTGTATAATTATGCCCTGGGAGGGTGAAACCTTTCTTTGGCCTTGGCAGCTTCCCAATCAGGGAATGAACATCCAACCCGCTGCCATCCAAATCTACTCGATCTGTCTTATATTTTCTGTTTGGTCGGATCGCCGTGGACAGTTCATTCATCATATCAGCAGAGGTTTTGGCAAGAAATGGTTTCATCTTGTCCAGGGCAAAATCCAATGCTTTTTTCTGAGTGTTTTTGTTTCGCAATAATTCACTGGCTCCATAACGACCCATTTCAACTGTCTTTTTTCCCAACCAAGGCAGCGCACGCGCGACACCAGTCAGCGCAAGTTCACCAAAGCCCTCACCTTGTGAGGGCCGACTCAGTTTCCCGATTTCACAAATCTTGTTTTCTTGACTCCGCAGGAAGCGCAATGGCAAAACCACATTTTTCTTCCATTTTTTGCAGTCATATATCCCGATGGTTTCACGCATTCAGTTTGTTTTTTCTCCTTCACGCAATATGATTTCATTTTCAATCGAAATATTCTTTTATGAATTTCTCATTTTGCGCTGTATTAGTTAGACTGAGCGGTTTGAGAATATCATAGAAGTCTTTCCCCTGCGACCATTGATGGAGGAAAAACAGGCAATAATACCCGCAAAGAACGCTGTTGATGTTTTGATACTGACTGTTGTTCCAAATCACCGGTTTGGAACTTTTGAATTCCTGGGGGAATCCCATTCCAAAAGAGTCAAAATACCACGTGAATTTCCCAGAGGGAGCGAAGCGACCGGGAGCGAAGCGACCAGGAGCGAAGCGACCAGGAGCGCAGCACACCCAGTGAGTTCCGGCATTTTCAAGCGAATCAAGATTGATGATGCAGGGGCTGTGTTCTCGGGGCTTCACTTCATCCCTGGCGAAAATTCCTTTGAAATTGGGAATTTTCAGAAAATCAATCCACTTCATGAGATCAAGGTTGCTCAGGGGTTTGTTCACGAATTTCGGTTTCGCTGCGCTCAGCTTCGCTTCGCTCAGCTTCACAAAATCGCCCCGAGAATTGGGATGTTGTTGAATGGACTTTTCGATCCCAGCAGAAGTCCCGCTCCTTTTTTTGATTTTTTTCCCATCCCAATTTTTCGTTCCCAGGTTCCGATAAATGGGGGAGGTGGTTCCCAAGGGGCTCCCAATCTCGGCGCGTCTTTTCCTTTTGGGCGTCCAACTCTTGGGGCGCCTTTTCCTTTTGGACGTCCAAGTCTTGGAGCGCCTTTCCCAAACAAATTTTTCACCATGTCCAGCGCCAGCAAGATTCCAATGGAAGCCAGAATTGTTCCCAATGCTCCACCAGCTTGTTTTGCTGATGGTTTCATCGTCAGTTGTCCTCCTGATTTCAGAGCAGTCAAAATATCCTGTTTCTGCTCATTTGTCAACAGATGTTTATTGTCAATCAGTTTTTGAATTTTATCTTGGGGAATGAGAAATCCGCCCGTTTGCCCGCCTCCTTTCAGTCGAGGTCGCTGCGCTCCCTTCCCGCTTATCTTTTTCACGACTTGACTCGCTCCTTCACTCGCCAAACCAGCCAATGCTGACAATCCAAGTGTCTTTGCCAGGGTAGGTGCCAGGGAACGAGCCAGGGGAACAATAGCAGAGAAAAGATTTCCGCCTTGCTTCATCACCTTTCGGATTTGCGTTTTCGTTATTTTGATTTCCACTCCTTTTCCCAAAGCCGCAGCTTTTCTGATTCGTTTTATTTGATTGGTTGCCAGCATCAGTTCATCATTTCCGCTTGTTTGTCTGCTGTCCAATCTCAGGGTGATAGCGCAGTTTGTTTTGAATGCTTTTCCAAGTTTGTTTTTTTTGTCCTCCAGACAGATTTAGTTTATATGGGTGATATGTTGTCATTTTAAATGACAAAATATGTTTTTCGCTTCGCTCAGCTCGCTGCGCTCGCTCAATCCCTACACGATGACCAGCTCATTTCCAATCTTATCAATTTTCACCATTTCTTCATAGAGAACTATCGCATGTACATTAAAGTTGGCAGCTGCATCTGCGTTCAATCGATATCTGAATATCAACTGCTTGGGATCTCTTGTCGGTTTTTCCGTTTGATAAGTCAGATCGAAATAGATCAACGGGAAAAGAGAATTGAAATTGGCCAGATTCAGCTGTGTTCCAGTGTTAAAATCATTTTTCCGCATTGCATAAGCCATGACATCCTGGAAAATCCTCACTTTGCTTTCACTGTCGTACTCTGTTTCCGGGTAAAACACACCGTTCCCATATTCCAATCGACAGTTCAACAAGGATGAATCATTATCCGCTGCATTCAGCTTGAAAGTGTCCATCAGATAGGGATTGCCTTCTGCAGGGACATTATGGGGTGGAGCGGTTCTTTTCAGCCAGACAAAAATATGCCTCACATTGTCGATGCTCGCTGAGATCTGGAAGAATCCTGATGATGTTGCGGGAGCTGATTGCTGATACATTTCCCTCAGATATTTCCATTGCGTTTCTTTCAGGAATGAGCTGACAAATTTGTCATACAGAGAATCTTTGGGAGTCAATCTTGGCACCCAAAGCAAAAACCGGTTCACAACAACTCTTCCAGCATCATCAGCAGCAGCCTTATGAATGAGTTCCCCATCATCATTAAGTGTTATCTCGAATTGCAGCTGCATGGGCACAAGCATCTTATCCTCCAACTCTTCGAAAAAGGAAAAGCGATTCAGGGGAATGATTGTGTTAATGTTCTTAGCACCGCCGTTTCCATCGTCTGCCACTGCTTGAGTTTGCACCCGGCGAGCTTCAAATCCAAGATTCGTATTAGCGGTTGTTGCATCAGTATCCAAATACCAGAAACTGTTCTTGGCGACTGATCTGCTGAAGTCGTCGGAGTATTCCAGCAAATTCTTTGTGAAACAGACTTTATGCAGATTATCAGTATCATAAATAATCTTTCCAGCAGATCGGATTGTCAGGTGTTTAATCAGGGAATGAGCGCCATTGATCACTGTGATTCTGTCAGCTGCGGCATAGCCAGCACCATCTGCCAGTTTTTGAAGTTGAAACTGCACCTCGAAATAAGCATTATACCAATCATAGAATGCCGATCTGTCATTAATCGTGAATTAATAAGCATTTTTCCTTTGGTGTTCATTATTAGCTGGAGCTCTGATTACATCATCCAGCTGGAAGCGTACTAATTCATTTCTTTGAAGATATTCACTCGATCGAAAAGCCATTTTAAATCATTTTTTTCTTTTTCGAATTCCTTGCCCCGAGATTAATCTGTTTAATATAGCATCAGAACTTTCTCCCTGCGGTCGCGCTCCCTGCGGTCGCTCTCCGGAGGTTGACGCAGGGGTTGATTGTGGTCGAGCTGAGCGAAGCGAAGCGAGCGAAGCGAAGCGAGCGAAGCGAGAGCTGGTTGTTTTTTGCTAGGAGGTTTTCCCTTTCTCATATTTCCCAGTTTTTTCATGATCAAATCACCAGATTTTTTAACTGCTTTTTTGCCGAGTTTATCCCCAGCGTGAGAAATTCCTGATTCCAATGCTTTTTTCGCAATGGGTTTCGCGAATTTATTGAAGACGACTGATGCGACCTTCCTTATTGGTTTGAAAATATTGTCTACAATGACACCTGTTCCTTTGTGCCGGAAGACAAACCGTCCCAGCTGGGGGTGATAATAACGAGAGAATTCATAAGGTTTCATTTTATTTGCTTTTTCAAGATAAGCGAGAACGCCGTATCGGCTCCATTCAAATCAACAATCCGCCTTTTGCCGTCAGTGATATAAATCCGGATGGAGCTTATTGTGTTTTTATTTACAGGGCTGAATGTGGTTCTCATGGGTTCAAGGGTGAAACTATATGATGGCCTCAGCACAGATGTTGAAAAGGAGAAGATGATATCGCTCTCTTCTCCATCCACAAGCGAATCACTTGTGAGATCGCAATGAACGTTCAACAAATCAGTATCTTGGCTGAGGTTTGGAACTCTGGGGCCAATGTTGACTTTGTCTTTCAGAATCTTTTTATCAAAACCAACGAGATCGCCGAAGTTGGATTGGGTGAAATCAAGCTGATAATTTTCTGCCAGTGTGATTGTCGTTCTGAAGGTTGTGGGAGAGAAAGCAAGATTGATTGGGAATTTTTCATTCTTTTCCGGGGTGGATCCTGCGAGTGGGCCTGTAGCTTCTCGAATAAAATCATTCATCCCCTCATATTCCCAAACCCCAGCTGGGAAGGTGATATCGGAAAATGTTTTCCCGCCGTCAGAGCTGAATCTGATCAGTTGATTCTGGCGGCCAGCATTGATGTTATACCACGTAAAACTCATATTGATGACTCGATTCAACCCAACAACATACTGGGAATTTGGATCCAAAGCAATGGGTCGATTGAATTTTGTTGTGAAATTTTCTGGTTTGTTTCCCCCAGTCTTGACGGAAAAGGAGGACAGGACAATTTCTCTTTCGATTTCCATTTTAGAGTTTGAAATATTTTCTGAAGAGCTTCTCATGCTGGGAACGATTGATGACTCCCTCTTTCAGGAGAAGATCGAGAATGCCAACTCCAGTGTTTCTGATTCCCTGATTCGTATTCCCAGCAAGAATGGAGCCAACGATGACTTCAAGTTTCTGGAGGAGATCGGCGGGGTTGGAGAAAAAACGGATGGATCCACCTTTTTTTCTTCTTCTCAGTCCCGAACCCGCCATCATCTTTCCCTCTTTGTCTTTATAATGTTTGATGTATTCAGTCAGAGCTCGGGCTGCGTGATCTATCCTTTGATGTTGGAAATTCTTTTGCTCTTCCGTTATTTCCCCTTTTTTGAATTTTTTGGTGAAAGATGATTTGTAGCCCTTCAACTGATTTCTGCGGAAGTTTGCCCAGTCAAAAGATTTCTGATATACTGGATTTTCCTCGCTGTTGAAACATTTTCCCTGAGAGTTTTCTCCGCAGTATCATAATCCGTGAGGTCCAGGTCTCTCAATATTTTATTGGCTTCATCTTCCTTTTCCTCTTCCTCTTCCTCTTCATCACCCGGTTCCAAAGCATAATCTGGGAAATCGTCTTCTTCATATTCAGGTGGATCTTCCCCTACCTCTTGCACAACTTCTTCATATGTTGGAGGAGCTGCTGGAATTTGCTTCTTTGTTTGGGATGGAACGGCCTCATCAAACAAGCCTTCGACATCCATATCTTCAAATGGATCGACTTCGGGGAGATAATCAATCTCCGCTGGTTTGGCTTTTTTTCTTTTTCCGGGAAAGTGGCTGAAGCGACCCCAAATTCGACGCAATCACCTCATCCAGTTTCGCTGTGATGGGTTTGAATGTTTTTTCAAGTCCGATTTGACTTGTCTCTTCACCCAACTTTTTCTGGGTGATAGCATTGTGAACAAAGTTGATTTTTTTCCCCAAAGCAGATTTGCTTTTGGCCATTTCTTGCCATTTCAAAAGACTCATTTTATATCCCAGAAACACAAATTTGGGGTGAAGAACAAGATGTAAAACGCCATGTTCATTAATAAAATGAAGATTCCAAATTATGATTGTCAGGATCCAATCACAAATTTCAAACAACTTCACCCGTTCATGCCGGATCGAACTTTCAGAATGTTGATCTGTGGCCCTTCAGGATCGGGGAAAACAAATGTTCTCCTGGATATGATTTTCCACCTGCTCTTCTACGATAAAATTTTCCTCTATGCGAAAAATCTTGACCAAACCAAATATCAGCATCTGCTGAAAACGTTTCGTCCAATCAGCAAAGAAGCTGGGTATGATGTTGTGGAAGCATCCCCGGATGAAATCATCCCAGTTTCTGAATTGACAGGGGAGAATCAAAAACTGATTGTTTTCGATGATTTTGTTTCCGAAAAGAACCAAAAGCCATTGATAGATTATTTCATTCAGGGGAGGCACAAGAATTGCTCTGTGATTTATCTTTCGCAAAGTTATTTCAGAACACCAAAAGATATCCGTGTGAATTGTTCGCATTTTTGCATTTTTGAATTCCCAAGCAACAAAGAAATTGCTGAGTTATGCCGGGATAATAATGTCAGCAAAGAAGATTATCGGAAAGCAACGGCGCAGCCCTTCTCTTTCCTGTATGTGGATAAGCCGAGGAAATTCATTGCCAAAAATTTTGATGAAAGCATTTAAAATGAGTTATTCAAATGGATTGCTTTCTGAAACAGCTCGCTTCGCGGGAGGAAAAGATGGAAAAGATGGATTGCCAGGCGTTGGTTTCAAGCTGACGCCTTCAGGAGACTTCGACCTTCAAAACAAAAAAATGACCAATGTCGCTGAAGGAACGGGGAATTCGGATGCAATCACAAAGCATCAAGTTGACACGCTTGCGGCGCAATTGCGGGCAGATTCTCTCCAGGTGGATGGGTCTTCCCATATGACTGGGGATCTGGATCTCAGGGGACAAAAACTCATCAACCCCGGGAAATAGAAATGAATCGCAAATTGATCGTCAATCTGGACACGGATGAAGACAACGATTTGTCAGCGGTGAATATGATCACATTGAAAAAATTCCACCCTGATGCTCCGGCTCACACTCATGAAGTTACGAAGGACCTGGATTTAAAAGAACTTTTCAACGTAACAAACTCAAAACAGCAGACGTATCATGATTTGGGAGCGCATTATAACAACCTGATCTCTTACAATGATAGCAGGAATATCTTTCTCAGCCGCAAAGAGACGTTCCCAATGGAGACGGCTTTGGACATGGGAAATCACACCATTTTTAACGTGAAAGATCCCGAAGTTGCCGATCAGGGCGCAAATAAAAGATATGTGGATTCTCAAGCATTTGATGGGGACATGAAAAACAGGAAGATCGTGAATTTGTCGGAACCAACTTCGGAAAGTGATGCTGCAACAAAGAAATTCGTGGCCGATTCCGCTGCTTTGCAACTTTCCCTGACTGGCGGGACAATGACTGGGGATATTGATATGGATGGGCTGAAAATCAAAAATCTCGGAAAACCAACTGCAGACCACGATGCAGCGAGAAAGGTTGAACTGGATTCAGCGAAGGAAGAAATTCACCAAAGCCAGATCACCACTCCCTCCATGCGCAACGTTTTCCATTATTTGATGGATGATGTGGATGAATCAAGTTCGGAGTCAAATGTGGAAGTGGATGGCATTCTGGATTTCTCCGGATCTCCTCACAACTTTAACAAGAAAGCTTATGTCCTGAAAATCACTAAAACTGGGGGGAACAAATTCGTGGGCAGACTCGGATTCAACTTTTACCGCCTTCCGGAAGGAGAATACACATTGTGTTTTGAGTTTTTTCCAGCAAGCATGACAGGGGCAAATGTTTCTTTTGCTTCTTCATCTTTGAATGTGACTCGTCAATCTTCAAAAACTTTTTTGGAAGATTCAATGATCCGATCGATAGTACACGTTCACAAATATCACATTTCACCTCCAGAATATCTAATGGTTGATATGCATTGGACTGGGAGTGCATCCGATCCATCGAAACAAAATGCGCATTTGATCGTATATGGAGTTGCAGGAAATGTTTCTGATGTTCCTGCGAATGTTTTCGATTCTCCCTTCGCCTTTGAAAACCAGCAGATGGTTATGCAAGCAAATTTGGATATGAATGGGCATACCTTACTAAATGCTCAAACTAAAAACAGAACTTTTATTCTTGCAAGATATGAAAAAAACAAAAACCAAAATTATCTATTCTTTGCTGATAAAAACGTTGGCTTCAATGAACATCAACAAGTATTTGGGGTGGAAATAAAAATCATTAGTGTTACTCTTTATGTTCAGCAGAAGACTGGATTAATAGACTTGAATAAAACCCAACTAAGTCTCTATATGCATAAAAATCACCAGCCAGTGTATCATAGCGCAGTGCGACCTGTTCATTCAACACATGATCAGGCATTGCAGTTCGCTTTCAATGTTATCGTTCCAAATACGAGAGGTTTCAGCTTTGCACTGGTGCAGGGTAGAAGTGGTGGAAGCATTATGAAAGCGCAAGCTGTGATTCTGGTGGAATTCTGATTTCTTCCTGAAAAATGAAGGAGGTGAAGGAAATAAAAAGAGCTAGAAGCAGACGAGCGAAAAGTATCTTTGCGTTCAACCACATCAATCCAGCAATTCAGGAAACAGAACTGGTAGAGATTAAGAAACTTTATCGCTTCTATCACAAAAGATTCTGGTGTTTGAAACAGGTGCATAAAAGATTCAAGAAAATGAATCTGCTCTTGAATTTGGCTTCTTCCGGTTTGGTTGCAGCAGGAACGATTGTCGGGGCAGCAACCATGAATCCAATCATTTTGAGAGTGATTTCTGGGGCAGGATTGATCTTGAAAACAGCGAATGAAATGAAGAATCTGAAAAGCAAAATTGAAATGGCAAAGTTTGCTTTCACGACTTATGAGAAAACTTTGAGCAATTTGAGATTCGCCTTGCGGGGAGGAAATTTTGAAAGAGCAGCTTTTCTCCCTGCAATGGAGGCAATTGATGGAATCGTGATTGATTTGGGGTTGAATTTGGAAAAGTTTGAAGCGGAATGGGAGAAAAGATTTGAAGGTTAAGAAAAGGGTGTAAAAGAATAAAATGACTGAAAATGAGTTCAAGGAGAGTACCATATTATCCAAATTTGATCCCAAAGGAAGTGAAAAAAGAAGATGTAGTGGAAAGTGTGAGCGAGAGTGAAATGAAGAGCGAGCGAAGCGAGCGAAGCGAGTCACGGAGTGGCGACGCCGGGAGCGACCGAAGGGAGCTTGAGCGGAGCGAGAGTGAATGTTCCAGTGTTGATGATGTTGAAATTTTGTTTGAATCTTTCGTGAATTTGGAAGAGAAAGTGAAATTGCTGGCTGATGCATTGAATGAGCAGAAAACTATTCTGGAAGAGATAAGAGAAAAGTTATAAGCTCCTTTCCGCGGAATGGGAGAAAAGATTTGAGTGAGCGAAGCGAGAGGGTTGAGTTTTCATTTCTGGGAAATGAAAATCATTCTTTAACTACTGTTACTCGCCAAAGCATTTTTCTTCCGTCATATCTATCATTTATTCGTATGGGCAGGATTGGCATATATGTATATTTTTCAAAATTTTCTTGCGGCTGTTCAGGGTAAGGCCACAAAAATAATAAGTCCGAAAAGGTGTTTCCTGCACAGAATACGTCTTCAAACTTCTCATCAACCAAAAACATTATCTCTTCCTTTCCTTTTTCAGCTCCTTCAGCACAACTTTTTACCCTATATCCTTCAGGGATGAAGCGGTGCTTATTCCGGAGAAAATAAAATTCTGGATCCATCGGCGAGTCTGAAAATTTCTCCCAAATATCCTGATGGAATGGATTTTCATCGCTCTCGAGAAGTTCTCTTTGCTCTTGTTCATGTTTTTCCCAGGTCAATTGCTGCTGTTGCCATTCCGCCTCTCCATTTTCCTCCGCCCAAGCTGCCTTTTTTTGCTTATCTTCACTGACATGTTCATCACGCTCAACAGCCTGCGTTTCACTTAGATAATCCCCCATCCTGTCTTTCATTTTTCCAAATCGGGGAGGTGGAGCTCTGGGGGTAATTTTGAGTTCCTCGATTTGTTCCGCAATCTCTTCCACTTTTTCCTGATCGTTTACTGCTGCTGCCGCCAAACATGCCTCATTCAACTTTGTAAGTTCTTGATCAAAAAGTTTCTGGGGAGAGATTTTTTCTCCAGGAACCTCAATTTTGAATTGCAACCCATCGAATTTTCTGGGGAATGAATCTCTTCCACTTCGGAGGGCATTGGGGATGGTTTTTGGATCAATCCCCAATTCTCTCGATGCCGCAGCTATGGAAGAAAATTCTTGACGTCCACCAACTTCGGAAATGACGCGGATTGCAGGAAGAGATCTGGGAGAAGCAGTAACGATTGAACCTTCAATCCGTCCAACCATCACTTCTTTCCCCGTATGTGTTCGAACAAAGCCCGTTGCGGAATCTTTGAGAGCACGCGTGATGGCAGAACTGGGATCACCAAGAGCATCAGCCATCTGTTTTTGAGTTTCATATTCTTTTCCCTCTGCAGTGAATTCCAGTCGGCGCACAACCAGGACTGGTTTTCCCTGGAAAGTAAAATGATTTTTTCCTTTCTTGAGCTGTCTATTCAGATATTGTCTGGAGACACCAAGTTTTTCAGCCATTTTGGCTTCCGATTTAACTGGCTCTCCAATAACTTTTCCAAACGAAACTAGCAACCACATTTTAATGGGTGACATTCTTTTTAAAACTTTTTTTAAAACTTTTTTTTGGAAAACAAAGTTATGAATTCTGCCAAAATTCTGGAGAAAAAAATATTTCGTGACAAAATTTAGTTGACAAGGAAAATTTATTTTGTCCCAAAATCGAAAAGATGACACCGGAGGGGGTGACATTTTTTGTCCATCCCTGAAAAATTCCCTGGGAATAATTTTCATGTTATAAATTCATATCTTTAACAACGTATATGTCCTATTGAGACACATGGGTGCCTATTTTACTGCTGGATCTGACTTCAATATCAGGTGACAAAAAATAAAATATTTTTTTGTCAACTCGGGAAAAAATTCTCTGAAAATAATTTTGAGTTGGGAAAAAAATTAAATGAAAAATTATTTCCTGAATTTTTTTTCTTGAGTTGACAAAAAAATCCGTTAATAAATCTTCCGCGGAATTCTGGGGAAAATTCTGGAGAAAAAAAATCAAAATCTGAGTTAGAATCAGAATCCGAATTTTTCCCAGATTTCAATGAATTTTTTCCCCAGATTTCAGTGGAAGATTTTGTCAACGGATGGCTTTTGTCACCTGAGATTTTTTTCAGGAGAAATTATTATTTTTTTTTTTCCGAGGACAAAAATAATTTCAGAGAATTTTTTCCCTGAGTTGACAAAATATTTTTTGAATTTGTCACCGAATGTTTATGATAAAACCTACAATAAAATAGGCACCCATGTGTCCCAATAGGACATATACGTTATAAAAAAAAATATATTACAGGAATTTTTTTCAGGCTGGACAAAAAATGTCACCCCCTCCGGTGACATTTTTTATTTCCTAAATTTAAGCGCAGAGGAAAAATCTAATTTCAATAAAAAGTAAATTCCAGCAGAATTTTCAAGAGTTGACATTTTTTTTGTCACCCACCCCCAGATCAAACTTTGTCCTCCTCATTCTTTTCCTCAAACTCATCAAATTCCGAGGCAGCTTCCACCTTTTCCTCCACCAAAACTTCATCCACAATGCAGGTAATGGCTTTCACAGAAAAGGTGTTTGATCGAAAAGACAACTTGCCCGCGGAGAGGCACGCTGAAGAGTTCTTTTTGCCTCAAGATGGGTTTTTTCTTCCCGTCGTCACACAATTCCCAAAATCGACACGAGAAATCCGTGTGCGGGAGTTTGGAGGGATAAATCTTTGCATAAATCTTTTCCTGCCCAGATTTATCAATTTTCACGAGAATAAAATCTCCCTCCTGAAATCGAGCAAAATTCGGACCGAGCTCTTTGACTGCCGACTTCTTTTTCATCGCAGCAGAATTGAGATGTTTTTCCAGATTTTTGAAGAATTTCAGGTTTTCAGCTGGAAGAGAAATTCCCAGAGAAAACGAATCGCCTTGATGATTGAAAATCTTGAACTTGGTTTTGAGTTTGACCTTGAGCCATTTATCATTATTGAGGCACGGGAGAAGACAGAAAGAGATTTTCCCAGATGATTTTTTCACAGGTTCATCGAGAGAGATTTCGGAGATAGATATTTTCGCGGGGTTCATTTTCTTGCCTGAGACAAAAAAATAATTTTTTCACAACTCACATTCACAATCGCATTTTCGGTCTCGCTGGAGAAAATCCAAATAATCGTTAAAACCCAACAACGCTCGCCTCACCATCTTGCGATCTACTTTCATTTCGACTGGGAGAGAACTCATGATCCTATCTATAGATTTTTCATAATTATTTTCCCTTTCCTTTTCCTTTTCCTTTTCCTCCTGCTGAGGAGGCAATTTCTTTTCCCCTGACATTTTTTCTCCGGAAGAGAAAAAATCAAACTTTTTGCATGAGACAAAAAAATAATTTTTTCACAACTCGGGTTCACAATCACATTTTCGTTCTCGCTCACAGAAATCCGAATAATTTTTCGCACCCAAAAACACGCGCTCCACGTACTTGAAATCTTCTTCCGATTTGACTTGGAAACTCCCCGTGCTCATATCCACAGCTCTTTGAAAGTCGTTTTTCATTTCACACGCTTTATTCAATTCCCATTCCTCTCGATTTTTTTCCGCTTCATCTAGTATTCTTTTCGCGTACTCTTTGATTTTTTCCGCGTCCTCTTCTTTGATTCTTTTCACTTCCTCTTTGTTTTTTCCCTTGTTCTCCTCCTGTTCCTTTTCCTCCTGCTGAGAAGTCGATTTCTTTCCCCCTGACATTTTTTCTCCGGAAGAGAAAAAATTAAATTTTTCTTATGAGGTCCACATAGTCTTGACTTGGACAAATAGCATTCACATCCAAATCCATTTCTCCATGAACTGACGATCCTCTTCCGATTGGATTGGGAGAAAACCAGTAGCCATATCCACAGCTTTTTGAAAGTTTCTTTCAGCTTCACATGCTTTTTCCCATTCCCATTTCTCTTTATTTTTTCCGCTTCCTCTAGCATTTTTTCCACTTCCGCTTTGATTTTTTCCGCTTCCTCTTGCTGAGGAACAGGTTTCTTTTCCCCTGACATTTTTTCTCCAAAAGAGAAAAAATTCAAAACAGTGCTTGACAATCTTCAACGTATTGATCCATCGCAGCATTAACGTCGGTGTGAACTTTAGCCATTCCTTTTTTTGCTCGAGAATGCATAAATTTTTCATCCGCAGCCTTCACTCTCATAAGATTCAGAAATTTCTCCAGTCTTGGAGAAACCCTAGTAACTTCATGCGATTTCTCCTGAGAATCCAGAAAATGAGTTTTTTTTCCTGCAAAGTTGATTGAAAAAAACTGTGCGCGACAATCCAAATCGTTCCTGAATTTCCTCCGCGGTGAAAAAATCTTCCCCATCAATCTGGATGAATGGTTTGTCTTCTTCCTCCTGAATCCAGAACACTTTTTGGTCGACTCTTCTGGTATATTTGGTGTTGTCAGATTTAAGAACTCGCAAAATCGTCTTGGAGGGAAGTCCAGTTTTTTCTGATGCTTCTTTGAATGTGAAAAAAGTTTGTTTTTCACCTCCGGCTTCCTGAATCGAAAACTTCATTTTTAATGGGAAAAAAATATTTTTTCTCCATTAAAATGTCTAGCTGCATGGCAATCCTTTGCACGATCGACAAACTTGCAAGGTTGGTCGCGATTGAAAAAAGATGAACTGGTGCAGTTTTTAATTGAAAATCTTTGGCAAGGAGGGGGATTAGATCAGCCAAAAATGAACAAAGCAGCTCGTTTGAGAATTCGGAAACATCAAAAAACCAACCCTCTAGATGCCGAAAATGAAAAAATAAATGTTCCTTTTTTGATTCCGGAAAGAAGAAGCGTTCCTTCCAGAGTCATTCCCAGAGCGATTGAACAAAATGTGGATAATATTGTAGATTGGACGAATTGGTTGGAAAATGTAAATGATGTTGATGTTCGGAGAAGAGTCAATCCTGCAGTGGAAAAATTAAAAAAACAAGTCAAAAAATTGTGGGAAAACAAGTTGGTCGTGGAAGAAGGGCAATCCGCTTTGCGAAGATTCGCGAGACAATTCATAATTCAAGGAGATGATTCCATTTCACCCCAAGATTTCTTCCGGAGAGCAAGATGGCTGGTTCTCAGGCTCCTGCGAGAAAATCCACAAACAAAAGTGAAATGCGTTCTGAATGCGGAAATGTCCCAAACCAATTTGGCTTCTGGAGAGGAAGTGATTGAAGATCCATTTTTCCATTCCCGGCAGAAAAAGAATCTGGGAAACAACCCAGAAATTCTAGATGAAATGGAAAGAGAAATGATTGAGAATCTGGAAAACTTCAATCGCAGGGGCAGTAATTGGATGTTTGAAAGAGTTTTGCGTTTGGAGATTCATTTTGTGCGCTGGAACCCCCTGCGAGGATCTGGGTGGATTGAACTGCCTGCCGCCTTGGCAAACAAGAAAGCGGTGATCAACATGCAAAATGAAGATGAGATGTGTTTCAAATGGTGCTTGAGCAGAGCAGCAAATATGATCGAGGTCCATCCGGAAAGAATCACACCGGCTTTGCAAGAACAAGCAGAAGAAATGAATTGGGATGGTTGCGAATTCCCCATGGCCGTGAAAAAAATCAAGTTTTTTGAGGCCAGAAATCCTGACATTTCAGTGAACGTTTTCGGCTGGGATGGATTTGTTTTTCCCCTGAGAATCACCAAGGAAGAAAAGAGACTTCATGTGGATTTGATTCTGCTGACAGAAGAATTCAAAACGCACTATTGCCTGGTAAAAAATTTCTCCCGCCTTGCAAGTTTCGCGAAATGGGCATGAAAGATTTTTCTGCAAAAGATGCCTCAATTCATTTCCCAGAGTAGAAAGTCTGGAGAAACACAAAACCATTTGCGGAGACTTTGAGGCCGCGAGAATTGAACTTCCAGGAGGAACTTGTTCCTTCCAAAACTATGCAAAAATGATGCATCTGCCTGTTGTGGGATATGCAGATTTTGATTCAATCTTGAAACCGCTGAGAGGAACTCAAAAAACCCACGAGCAAATCCCCTGCGGATTTGCGTTTCATCTCGTTTCCCCGTTTTTGCAAATGGAGCCTGTGTTGAAGAGAGCTGCAAATGAAAATGAAGAACTTCCCAGAGAGTTCATTCGGGAATTAATTTCCCGGGTGAAACAAGCTCACTTGAATTTGCCGAAAAAGGAAATGATTCCCCTGACCAACCAAGAATGGAAATCATTTCGAGAAGCGAAGGTGTGTTGGTTGTGTCGAGAAGAATTCGGGGAAGAAAGTCTGTCCAAAGTGAGGGATCACTGTCACTTCTCAGGAAAATTCAGGGGAGCAGCGCATCAATCTTGCAACCTCAAGTTTCAAAGGCCAAAATTCACCCCTGTATTTTTTCACAATCTGGCAAACTATGACGCTCATCTTTTTATACGAGTTTTGGGGACAATGGATGAAGTTTTGAGCGTGACATGCATCCCCAACAACGAGGAGAAATATATTTCCTTTTCCCTGAAATTCGAGTTGAAAAAAGAATGGAATGAGGAGAAAGGGAAATAATTTTCAGTGAAACATGAAATTTGATTTCTGGATTCCTTCAAATTCACGCTGGCAGGATTGGAATCACTTGCAAAAAATCTCCCCAAAGAAGAATTGAAAGAAATCACCAGATTTTTTGGTGAGAAAAGCGATTTGATGCGGCGAAAAGGAGTTTATCCCTATGAATGCATGACAGGATTTGATAAATTCGAGCAAAAATTACCGAAAAAAAACACGTTTTTCTCCAGATTGAATCAGGAAAAAATCTCAGATGAAGACTTCGCCCATACCCAGCGAGTCTGGGAAGAATTTGAAGTGAAAAATATGGGCGAGTTTCACGATCTTTATCTGAAAACGGACGTGCTGCTGCTTGCAGATGTCATGGAAAGTTTCAGAAAACTTTGCGAAGAAAACAATGAACTGGATCCAGCGCACTTTTTCACTACCCCTGGGTTGGCTTGGGATGCAATGCTGAAAGTAACCGGAGCAAACTTAGAACTTCTGGAGGATGTGGAACAATTGTTGATGATTGAAAAAGGAGTCAGGGGAGGAAACGCAAATGCATTCAAGCGATGTGCGAAAGCAAACAACCAATATATGAAGAATTTCGATCCAAAAGAGCCATCTCGTTTCCTAGTTTATTTGGACGCAAACAACCTTTATGGATGGGCCATGTCGCAGCCTCTTCCAGTTGGGAAATTCCAATGGATGAGCGAAGAAGATTTGCAAAACTGGGAATATTTTGTGAAAACAGAAAATCGAGGTTGCATTCTTGAAGTTGATCTCATTTATCCCCCAGAATTGCATGACGACCATAATGATTTTCCCCTGGCTCCGGAAAAACTGACGCTGGGCGGAATTGAAAAACTCACGCAAAATCTGGGGGATAAAGAAGGCATGGTTTTGCACGGTCGCAATCTGGCATTTTATCTTTCCCTGGGAATGAAGTTGAAAAAAATCAGACGAGGAATCAAATTCGAAGAAGCACCTTTCATGAAATGTTATATTGATAAAAGCACTGCCCTGAGATCCAAGGGAAAAACGAAGTTTGAAAAAGATTTCTTCAAACTCATGAACAACTCAGTCTTTGGGAAAACCATGGAAAACCTGAGAAACCGAGTCACGATTGAACTGGTTAAAGATGCGGAAAGAGCAGAAAAGCTGGTGAATAAATGCAACTTCGCCGATGTGAAAATTTTCGATGAGTTTCTAATTGCAGTCAAGATGAGGAAAACGCGAGTGGTCATGAATAAACCCACCTTTGTCGGAATGTCAATCTTGGATTTGTCCAAACTTTTGATGTATGATTTTCACTATGGGTATGTGAAGAAAAAATGGAAAAATGTTTCTCTCCTTTATACCGAAACAGATTCTTTGGTGCTGGAGATTGAAACGGAAGATTTCTTTGCGGACATTGCGGGGGATGTGGTAGAATGGTTTGACACAAATGATTTTTCCCCAGAACATCCGGCAGTGTTGAATGGAATGCCAATCGTGCCAGGGAACAAAAAAAAGATTGGGTTGATGAAAGATGAATGCGAAGGTGCCATTCTGTCAGAATTTATTGCCCTGAAACCGAAACTGTATTCTTTCCTGATGGAGAAAAATGCAAAAACCACAGAGGGACAAAAGGCAAAAGGAGTGAAAAAATGTATGATCAGAAAGAGTTTGAGGCATGCAAACTTCATGAAATGTTTGAGGACAAAACAAAAGCAACTCAGAAGGCAAAGTATCTTCCGCAGCAGGGGGCACCATTTATTCACGGAAAACATGACCAAAATTGCGCTGAGTGCGGAAGATGACAAAAGAGTGATTTTAAGAAATGGAATTGATACGCTGCCGTTGGGGCATTGGAGACTGAGAAAAATATTCCCCCAAAATGAGCATGAAATTTTGGAAAATGAAACTGATCTGGCGTTGGGACATTGGAGAATGGAAGAAATATTCTCCCCAAATGAACGTGAGATTTTTGGAAAATGACTAATTTTGTTGTGTGAAAATTCAGCGGACAAATCTTGAAATTGGCCAATTTCAAGATTTTGTTTTGTGCTCAAGTAGGTGTAAAGAGCTAATTCTGAGACATTCTAATTTTCTCCTGAATTTCACAGAAATAATTTGTGTGGATTATAACAAATGAAAACTAATTTGTCACCTGCCCAAATCGACAGAATCCTTTCAATTCTGATGAGTTTGAGCAGATTTGAAGAAGCTAGGAGTTGTGTGACAAATGACGAAAATTGATAAATTTTTAGAATTTGTTGACTTTGTGACAATTCTGTGAAATTCAGGAGAAAATTAGAATGTCTCAGAATTAGCTCTTTACACCTACTGTTGTGAAATTACATGTTTGACTTATTTTCTTTATTTATAGATACATTGCGAAAGGAATAATTCAAGGTTGTCAATTACCGCACGAATGGCATGTGACACACCGACCGGCAGTGTTTTAACTATTATGATCGGTAATCTACATTAAAAATCAGACGATTTAACGACGATGGTTTTTAGTCCTTTTCGTGCTTTTCTGCGTGAACATAAAAAGTTCGCATAACTATCCACGGTCTCCAAAAAATAGCTTTCTGATTTATTGCTGACAATAACAAGCATAGCACAGACTTTCTGAGAAATGATTGGGAGCACAACTTTAATTCCGAGAAATAAATTGCTTATGAGAATAGATAGATTTCATAAAATACTGTCATGTATTTTAGTTGTCATTGATTTCAACAGTTGATAAGTTAAATGCAAACGGTCAGAGTCAATATTTCACATGGTGTTGATCTCATATGATAATCCAGTGATGTTTATATAAAGTATCGTCCCATTTCGTGTCCATGCGCGCCGTTGATCGTCTGCTCGGGTCAGCGGATTCAAGTATTAAAGTTTACAGTTTTCCGAGAAAATCGAATACATTTCCGATAAAGCCTCATTGAGTGACGCAATATTTTCTTTTGTCTTTCGGAGAACACAGAAACAAATATAAATGTTCCTACACAGCGCAGTAAAACTGACTGAGGATTATTAACTTCTTCTTCACTTCAACCGGCATCTTAACTGGCGATCAGTTGAATCGGTGAAGGATTTGGTAAGCATAGCAGTAACAATAACAACAGACGAATCTTAAAAGACGACAGCAGTTAATAATTTAGAGAGAAAAACTGACTTGTCTCGGCAAAATCGCGGAATTTAAATATAATTTCTTAGAACTTAGGAATTTTAAGTTGATTAAAAGCTCGTCTTGATCTGCCTTGCAATACCAACACATTACTTCACGGCATCTTTCTGTATTTAGGCCATTCTAATTGATATTATTATAATAATTAGACGCGTACGAGCTCGTAGTTTTTTCTAAATTTGTAATTTCGGCTCGAACAGAAAAAATAATCGATACTCCAATAAAGAACACTTTAAATTAGCCAGACCTTAAAAATTCGAGAGTGATGTCTCGCCTAAAAGCAAAGATATAAGTCAGTTAATTTCTTAATTTTTACAGACGTAGCGTGTTTGTACGCAAATCTTGCACACCTCCATGTAAACATCATGATATTCACCTCGGACCTATATCTTGGCTTCTAAGCAAGGCATAACGCTCAGATTTGCAACGTTTGCATATTTAAAGGTGCTCTTTAAAATAATCTTGATGATTTTCTGTCCCAGCTAAAATCGAAAAGAAAAAAATTAAAACCTACGATGTGGTCCATTGTTTCATTTTCCATCCTCAGTTTTCGTGTTGCGACAAGTCAGACCTTAGGGTTATATACTCAATCGACCGACATAATCCATTTAAAAAAATATATATAAAATATATATTTCCTTTCGAATAAAGACAATTACGTTTTTTAATTTCGAATTGCAGGATATTCAGACCTCATCTATTGCGCTGCTATAAAAATTTGAATAATCTGCAGACATTTTAAACCACCAGGAAATAGAGTTTGATTTGCATGTATTACTGTAATGGCGTTGCGTTATTCTTCAAGTTCTTGCCCGTTCCATGTAGAATTAACATCCGATGTCTAAACATAATTAAGTAAATATATTACGATTTTATTTCTGGACACGAAGGAAATATTTAATATTCTTTGCTGCTGTTATTGGTCGTCACGCATGGATTCTCTTTTGAGTTTATATGAAAAACTCACTGAAAGACGATGGCGATTTTAATTTTATAAGAAAGCTGACACATAGACCACTTCTGAACTAGCTCTCTGTTTTTCCTATAATTGTTTTATTTTGTTACGCAAATGGTTATTCTTAAAATGTTCTTTTAATTCCAAGTGAAATTCGCGGAGCTGTTTGCATTTTATTTTTATACTTAATACATATTAAAACGCAGACAAAACAAAGTACTGAAAGCCGTCTGTATTAAATTTTCTTTTCATGCCACCATCAATAAAGATGAGAATGACTTTATGAAAACCCGCCGTTTGAATTTTTATGCATGTGAAAGGCATTGAATCAATTATTTCGCCGTAACGGAACTCAATGTGCACGTGGTACATGTAGGATATGAACGTATTTTAAAGGTAATTAGATTCAATCGTTTTTCATACACGGTCAACATCATTTAATATTTGTTGCTCACAAATGCTGAACGATGTTGTAACTTTGAATAAAATGATTGACTGAAGTCGTTCAACAGGTTGCTATTTGTTGAACGGAATAAAGCCCGTCTCTATTTTCGTTCAACAATGTTCAACATGTTAAATGGCCTATTTCAATATTCACAGAACAGAACATGATACAAGTATTCAACATCTGTTGATCAGCCGTTAGATGAGTTGATCAGCCGTGTGTCATTGGCTTAGTATTACATTTAACATTTTAGCGTTAGTACAACATATCCGTTGTTATTACAGTGAAACCTCCATTAAAAGGACAGGCTCGGGACAAGGAGAAGTGTCCCCTTAATAGAGGTTTTGTCAGTTTTGTTAATAATTAACTTTGAATGCAGCCATTTACTAAAACAGTCATGAAATGTAAGATTTAAACTTGCAACAGCGACCTTGGACTGCTTACATTGCGTGCAGACTCGTTACTTGTAGGTTAGTCTAATAGCCCGCAATTAGATTATTACAATACGAAATTCAATGTGCGTTCCTTGTTATTTTGAAATGCGGGATGAAACTGCCTATGAAATATTACTGTATAACCCTTTCACCTCAATACATAGCAAGGGCTTAAAGTAAAAAACCGGAAAGCATTGCTTTGTCTGCTTTGCTTGGAAAATGATGATGATGTACATCATTTTCCGTGATTCATCGTTCATTTCCGCTACATTCATCATTCATTTTAATAAAAGTTTGACCTCTGTCAATAGTGTCATCACTTGAGACTAGAATACAATAAATCTTGTCAATCTTCGAGTAGTTAGCAGATTAGTTACGTTGTCCCTTAATGGAGGTTGAAATAGCTTTTTAAGGTCACTCAAAAACTGTCCCCGTCTCCTTAATAAGAGGTGTCCGTTTAAAAGAGTTGACAAATGCAAAGATTACATGTTTTGCCGTGACCAAAGCTGACAGTTATGTCTTCCGTTGCAGTTTAGACCATTGACACAAGTAATATGGCGCATCACAGGTAAATCATACAGAAATTAACGCTTGGTTACGTTGCCCGTTATTATAAGCTTTTAAACTAACTGTACTATTAACCACGTTAGATAACACTAAGTTTGTTTTTGTTTCATCTATATGCGTCATTTTAAAGTACCTGTAATAATAATCAGGTTAAGGTGAACTTTTTAAAAATGTCCCATACACTTGCAAACCTTTGGAATTTCTTTTCGTATAGTATTCTATTAATTTGGATCACAACATTCTTAAATGTCATCTTTTATCAATGCACGCGACGAGTACGGGGTTTTGGCGCTCATTACTCAGACGTCCGTTTCGCGGAGGCCCAAGTGGTGGCGCTGTTTTCTCAGGCTACTCCCCCACCGACGCAGCACCACAGTTTCTTTAGAAAATAACCCCTGTATTCATTAGTAGTGACAGTTCTGTGGAATTTGAAGGAGAATGTCCAGTTTCTTGGTTAGTTAAGAAATAATATACGTGCTTCTTTTGGTTTCGATAGATTCGTAACCTAAATGTAGGCATATTTCAAGAAAATATTACTGTAGTCATTTTCTGATCCCAGAATCGAAAGTGCCTTTGTTGCAGCACTGTACTAATATGTGACCATTTTGCAAAATTTTATTGATTTGCAGACTTGTGCCTTATGATGCTTCACTCGATGATTTACCTTTTCCGATACCATGGGTTTGTGTCCTTCTTGCTTATTAAATGTTTTGTGTAAAAGAGGGATGTTATACAAAAGCCAGAACAACATATATTGGCGCTTGCTTGGTGTTGCGGATCACCAAATTACGTCATCGTAACCTTTTCCACTTTCATATATTTCTCACAAACATCACCGCAAGATAATTACGTCTTAGGTACCTTTATATATATCCATCAATTTAACAGTACCAACAATACCGACAAACCGACAGGTTTTTTTTTTTTTTTTACTTAATATAATCAAGGTACCAAGAGAAGTGAACCGACAAATTCTGTCGGTTTGTCGGTACTGACAAACCGACAGAATTTGTCGGTTTGTCGGCTCACTTCTCTTGGTTCCTCAATTATTAAGTAAAAAACTGTCGGTTTGTCGGTGCCGACAGAATTTGATTATATTGAGTCAAAAATTTGTCGGTTTGTTGGTACTGTCAAGTTAATGGACATATAAAGGCACCAGCTAAGACGTAATACCTTGCGGTGATGTTGGTGATAAATATAATAAAGTAGAAGGGTTACGATGTCGTCATTTGGTGATCCGCAACACCAAGAAAGTGCCAACATATTTGAAGATCAAAAGGGTGGCCATTTCCACTGGCACACATTATTTTGGATGCAGTGTTTTTGAAATGAACAATGGATTTAAACATACACACACTTCCCTTCCGTTGAAATTACGGCTGGACTCCACCTAAATGCCACTTTTCCGCCACTTAACATGGCTTGATTGGAAATATCTCGCTCACGTTTCAAGCAATCCAAAAACTCAATGCTCATCTCATGAATCTATGTTATGGGGTGTTTTTTAAATTTTGGTGTGATTTTTGGGTATGTTTGAGAGGAAATTTTTTTCTCAAAGGATTTGTAAAATTTAGAGAAATAAGAAATATTAAAGATTTAATGAAGTTTTGAAATAAGAATTTGTAGTTAATAATTAATAGATGGACACCAAAATAATTCACTAGCAACATGGGGTGCTCTTGCGTGGGTATCAACTGTCTGTTGGTGTTCCAAAAATCATTTTCTTTCTTTTATCCCTTCTTTAAACCTCTTAAAATTTCATTCAAATTTAGGCCGAGTCCCGCCCTAACGATTTATTATACATGTATCGGTGTGATATATAAACGTATTCTTTGCAAAGTATCTATTTGTTTTAAACAGAACTGAGTCCATATCACATCAAATCATGAGATTGTTACAGGAAAAGTTGGCTGAATATTTTTCATTTCACCATAGGCTCTATTGGCCTCGGACCTTGTGTCATCAAACGGTTTGGAAACCCTGCATAACGCTGAAGAATTCATGAGGATCAGAGAATATCATACAGCTGCAATACTTTTTACTGTGGCGCTTCGACGACTTTGCAGCAATCCTGTTTGTCCAACGTTGGTAGCTAGTATTTTGTGTGAGCGAGCAGAGTGTTTACTTCGCATGGTTAGTCAATAGTCAGTATTAACTCGTCAAATTAACAAATTCTGCATTTTGTTTCTCTGCAATGCTTTATAGTACCATTAAAGGGACACTGTCCCGGATGAAAAATCGTGTTTTCTTGATTATGGCCAGGAGCCTGCTTCAAGCTTATTTAGTATCTTGACTGAAATACGAATTAAAAACAAAAAGACAATAACGGCTAAAAAGGTCAAACTTTTACAAGAATGACAATTTTGATTTTTTGACTGGCGGTCAAGATATCAAATTCTTGATGAACGGCAATCCACTTCCATCCTTGCGATACTGCACTTAATCTCCAAGCTGTTGCTTATGTTTTTTTCTATATAATCTATTTGTTTAATTAGATATATATTTGGTGGCATTTGGTGATATAACATGAAAATAAGGTTAGGAAAATTTTGTATTTCGACGAGACAGTGTCCCTTTAAGACAAGCTAGAATGCCTTTCTTCCCTCGATACTGCATATCCCTGTTGCCTAACAAGTTGAGAGACTTGAGCATATATAAGTAAATAGAGCAATTTTCAATTAGGCCATTTCCGAGTTACGTTACGCCTCGTTGTCAAAGCGAGGCCAGGTGCACAACCTTTCATATGAAAATGAGTTTTCATTCACATGCAAATGAAAACTCATTTTCATATGAAAGGTTTCGCACCTAGCCTCGCTTTGATAGAGAGGCTAAAGGCAACTCGGAAATGGCCTATTGAGTGTGATAAAACCAAAACCAAAGTAATTACTCTGACCAATCACAGCAGTCGTAAACAATCTAATGAACCAATCAGAGCTCGAAGCAATTCCATGTCGGCGGCGCCAAGCTCGGGAAAACGCGTGCGAGCAAGTCACGAATGCTTTTGGTTTTACTTCTGATTTGTCGATAAAGTGGCGCGATATTTTTTAGCCAATCACAAAGCGTAGCAATGAAAAACTAAAAGCAATTGTGTAATTACTTTTCACACTCAATTGGAAACTGCTCTAATAATAATAATAATAATAATAATAATAATAATAATGATGATGAATAATAATAGTTTTAATAACATCAAATATACTTTTTTTCTGTGCGTTGAGCTTGATTTCTTCCGTCTTATGTCTGTTCCTTTTTTAATAGCTCGCTCATTTAGCAGAAGTTGTTCAGTTAAACTTTATGATGTTTGATCAATTTTAACTTTTCAGAATTACGTGCAGCAGGTTTTGCGAGATTGCGAAGTTGGTAAGTGCGGGTCACATACGCGTAGAATGAATAAAATACAGTTGTTATTAAATTGTGTATAGTTGTTTTGTTTTGTTTCCTTCTTTTGTTAATATTGTTGTTGTTATTTTGTGCATTAAATCATTTAACCAAACAAAAAATCTTGAAGGTTTAAAACGGTTTGGAATCGCTGAAATGTTATAATCCTGATTGTTCTGTTAGGTCCCCAAATCTACACCAATTGAACAGACCGATAGGTCTTGTGGGGTTGGCACTGTGCATGGCGCTGTTGAGTCCTCGTATTTTGGGGGACTACATTAATTAACCTGAATCAGGAACTCGTAAATCAGTAAAACAAACACAGAGTCCACAAAACAAAATGGAATAATAACGACTTTAAACAAACCACTCATAATGTCACGTAGTTCACGATAATTATGAAATTTCGTATCGACCATTTGGAAGAATACCAGAAATATTCCGTACAAATGAAATTTTCATCTCATGTTTACTTAGTTCTTTGTTTCAAGAAAACAACAGGCCAAACATAAGATCATCTTGGGAATAACACCAAATTGTCCAACAATTTGTGATTTATTGTTGTTGTTCTGTCGTTGTTGTGTTTTCCTTTTTAATCCAAAATGACACTTGTAAAAGTTTAGCGTGTTTAAAGATTTTGAAATTCGAAACCTCTGTTCGTCAGCTGAAAGTACACGTATAAGATAGGTTTAGATATAATTATTCTCTTGTTTCGCCTTTTATTGAACCTTTTCTTTAGTAAAAACAATAATCCCGATTAGGTACATGTCCAGTCAATACCGTATATTGGTTGTCATTAGCTAACGGAGAGGATGCGCAGCCAACCCCAGACTCGCCGAAGTCCAGACTAGGTAATTTGCAAATTGACCAGCTTGCAAATACGGGTCACAGATTGACCAATTTAATTTACGGATTGGTTTCCCTTCTTCCTTCCTGCGTGATGGCCAACTATCGCGGACGATGGCTAAAAAGCTGGAAAAAAATCTGCGATCAAATTCGAACACTTTTAAGTATTAAAACTAGTTAAAACTAGTGATTGTTAACGATCGCTCCAGATTAATAAGACGATTGATTATAAGGTACAGAAGCCATGATTTGGTCTTCTTCTATACTTGACTCGCCACCTGCCTCGGCGATCATAAGGAAACCACCCTCGAAAAAAATTATCACTTTCATGTTAGTCGTAAATGTGAGAAAATGCACGATATTAAAAAAGTTCAATGCCGGTGTTTAAATTTACGCAAAAACCTGGCCACAAAGAAAGAAACTGATTGATTGAGTATGACATTTACAGTTCTAGATAGATATACTGTCCAACCCCAGTCGTCTTCTAATTTTCGGTATTTTTTGCTATTTTTGCTATTTGTGTCCAGTGTGTGTGTTTATGTGTTTGTAATAGATGTCTACATGTGAATTGATACTATACAAGACTAGTGTCTAACTAGAAAACTGTATGGTTAACTAAGACGCTAGGCATTTCCTCAAATTTATATTTAGTTATTCGTCCTATTGTTTTAGAAATTTTAGTTTAGCTAGATATATATTTTCTTGTAACAAAAATGTCATGGAAATGTGAAAATAAAGTATTGTATTGTATTGTATTGTATAGACATGACGAAACCTTTTACGATAATCTTTAGTGTTTCGGTTGAGACGTTCCAATTGCTGGTTTTCATCAGTGACATCATCACAATTCTGAAACTTAAACTACTACCGCAACAAAGCTCTTCTTTTGACATGTTTTACATATCAATGAGATAAATTGGAGTGAAAATTTTCACCTAGAAAGAGTGCTTCCTTTTAGAAAAATCGTATTTTACAGTTTTGTTAAATTTGGTCCGAAGCAATTCCCAAATGTCACAATTAAGCAATAGAACACATTGTCTGAGTTTACCGGCGTTATAAACCCACTTGGGATGTTGGGAGAACACGAGAAAAGCTTGTAAATCACGAGCCGCAGGCGAGTGATTTACAAGCTTTTCTATGAAATAACTATGAAAAGCGTTTATGAAATAACTAAGAAAAGCGTTTGGAAAGAGAGAAATTTGTTGTAGTTTTGTGCCGATCAAGTAGCTTGTTCTCATAACATTCATCATATGACCGGGAAAACCAATCAAAGCGGCTGAAAGAATAAACTTTACACGATGCCACTGACAAAGCTGCACTGACAAATTCACGAGTTCAACGAAAGTGATGAAAAGTTTTAGCGCTTTGAAATTCGTCAGTTGGAATTTATCAGCTGAAAGAAGAAAATATATTCAATGATTCAAAAGTTCTTTGAATGGGAAATCCAGAAAATTGTGTCCGGAATCTGCCGCCGCAAACATGAATGTACGAGGAAAGTTTGTAATCCTAAAATTTTTATGGCGTATGTTGGATTCAAAGATTGCCTTCTTGTCAAGAATTTTTCAATTGGAATAAAGGTTAGTTCCAGAAACTCAGCTTCTGAAAATGTTTTCGACTTTATCCACTTACATTGAAGTGTACAGTGAAGCCCATACTTCTCTACATTTTAAGTTCTGAATGAAAACTACGCTCATTGTTTTTTAAGCCTGCAGTTCTGAGATTTTGATTTGTTTGATGGAACAGACTGAATTGTTTGATCATTCCATGCAAATAATTTGTTTAACCATAAACCTATAATTTTTGTTAGCTTCATTTTCTTCTTGCTAATTGATCATCCTTGCTTGGACACATACCCAGAATTTAAACTGCATCCGGTACAAAAGTATTCCATGAAAAAATCTCAAAAACAAAACACGATATAGCGTATAAATGGAATCGGCGTAAAATAATTATCCTAAACAACAAAGCTATAAGCCTTGCTTTTTAATTCCACTGTGAAAATCCGTCTTTTTTAGAAGTTATCTTAGGATTTGTAGGAACATTTATAAACTTCAGTTCAGTGAATTTCAATCGAAAATTCCTCAGTTTGAAAGCCATTGTTTTCTCTTTGGGATCCATAATTTTTGAACTTTCCAGTAATAGCTAAACCTTCAGTTCAGTGAACTTCACAAAGTACATATCGAGGTTGTTTTGATTGTCATTGATCGCTGCATGTAAGCCTTTCCAAGCCAATGTTAAATGAAAATATATTCCTGTTGTTGATATCAGTTTTAAAATATTAAAGCTTAGTGTTCTTTTGTCGATAAGCCGTTTTTTGCTTGCGTGCATGAGAATTTTTTTTTTATTTTGTAGGTTTGAGCAGCAACTTATCGTTTACAAGAAACATATCTTCTCTTCTCATCTTCTAACAGACCACAATATGCAATAAGACACTAAACCGGCTCGAGTTATGAAATTCTTTTTCCTCACGATTGTCTTGATGCAGTGGAAAATTGAACTTTGTTTACTTTACAGTTTCGCTTGCGCGGTTTTCTATGAGTTTACCGGCACAATAGTCAATAGGTCTTTGACCAATCAGAACGCGCGTAGTATGTCAGTTATTTTATATATAGTGTTTTCACATGACGTCATAAAAATTAAAAAATCTAAAGTATACATCCTACAAAGCTGTTACTAACATGGTATGTGGATACCAGTGTTATAATCTTTCACAAAAAGTTTCAGGTTTTAACAATGTTTCGTTTTCGATTCATAAAGGTTGTAAATGTGTCACGCAATTCGTCACGCTATTTCAGATAAGCCGTTAAAATAAACAAAATTGAACTAGTTGAAAGTTTTTAATGAATTATAGATGCTTATAAGCCGATTTCATGCCTCTTATAGTGAATACAATATTTTGTGATGAGATTTTTGGTGTTATTAAGACTTTACAGTCTTTCAATTTTTGGCCGCCATGTTGGTGTCCCTAAGTGGGACACCAAGATGGCCGCTTCATACATTTCTTACTAAAAATGTCTATACTAATTCGCCTATAACTCTTGAATGAAATGCTCTTGCGCTTCAAAATTTGGCCCAGATGTGTAGTTTTAAACTTTCTACAATTCCATAAACATTTTAGAATCGAAAGCTGCTTCTGAATTTTGATATGACGTCAGTGAAAACACTCTATAATAACCGATAGTCTGCGTTTGTTTTCAATTTTTAGAAACCATAGCATAATAAAATAATGTGTCATGTTAATAACTCTAAAGAGAAAACTGGGTATATTTATTTCATAAACGGCTTTATTTTACAGTATTTCTTGTATCGGTTTTATGGCCATCATGTTGGAGGACATACCAAGTCTTGTAATTTTCTGAAAATTATATTCTCCATAACTTTTTTCTGAAGAGTACTACAGAGCAGGATTTTGTTTTTAAATTGTTTCTATTGACCTATTTTTATGCCGTTGTGTTTGGATTTTTACTTAGTTAACGGAAGCAAACTTATTTTGACCCTTTGATGAAAACCAGAAATAGGAGCGATAAAATAGTGCTTAATTCCCTTATTCTATACACGATATTTACTGATTACTTTTTTCTTATATTTCTTCGTGTGTAGCGAAACGCATGATCGGGGGTGTAGACGAGTACATTGCGTTTCTATCATTGCGGTCTCTTGAGTTATTAGGAGAAGTACAGGAAGCTTTCGGATATGCTGTGTTATGTAAAACTCTGGATCCTAAGGTAACTGCTTTGAGGAAGCAAAGCAATTAATGTCTGTATCACGTGACAGGCGGATTTTCTAAAAAAAATCCTTATATGTGTACGACACTCCAGAAAATATTGTTACATCTGCACTTGTCGGATCGCAGCAGGTTTCAGCTGAGTGTCATAAAACTCTGTTCAATCATAACAAAGGCAGCCATCCAATGAACCAATCATAACTAGCCGTGTGAACAAGTCTCAATTGGTTTTGTTTTTATTTCTGATTGGTTGAGAAAGTGATGCGAGATTTTTTAGCCAATCACGAAGCGAAGAAATGCAAAATCAAAGCAATCGCGAAATAACTTTGAACACTTACAGCCATGCTCCGTCACGCGTGATCAGTAATCACAAGACTGAAATGAACATTTGAATATTTCTTTGTAACGTCCGAGATTTGAATGAAACCTTGAATATCTCTCTGGAAAACACTTTGAAAGTCACGAGTTAACGGAAAAATAACTTCGCTACACGCATAAAATACAAATATTGTTCGGATATGTAACATTTCAAATAAAACAAGGAGCCCGTTGGGCTTCGAAACTGGCTCGTTTGGTCTCATTTTCCACCCGGTTTTCATTTTAGAGTTTTATATTAGCAATCCACAATATACAATCTAGAGTCTATTAATATCCACAGTCCAGTCCACATTTACATTCCACAGTCCGCTTTACATTCCACACTGAGGCTACAATTTCAGGTCTATATCATTTTCTCTGAATTTTGTATTGTTTTTTTTTTTCGAAACCACCTACTACAAGGAATCAGGATTGTTTAAACACAGGAATTCTGGAGAATCGGTGATAGGATTTCGAATAAATAAACAATATCAACATGATAGATTAAATAATCATCAACAGCCGACCATAGCGTGACAGAAATACGAGATGTGTGGAATTTGAACGTGACTCCATGACGTAATGTTTGAGAATTGTTTACTCAGCAGTGACTTGCCGGGACGTGTTTGTTCAATGATTTATTCGATCTAAAATCAACTGTTTGACAATTGATTTGGTTAGAAAAGTTCAACCCGCTTTCCTTTTACCAGAAATAAAACACATCCTGAAATCACAGCGATTTAATGTTTAACAATTCCGCCGAGATTAGAACGGTAAATATTTCAATTGTAAATTGTCGTTTCGATGACATCACTGATTTCTGAAAACCGGAAGTAAACTAGATACGGTGTTGGCCGCAGCAAAATCGATTCCCGGGGCAGGTGACCCGACAGGGGAAAAAAAAAAAGAGGGTATTTTAAGAACTGACTCGTCGAAGCGACGAGCCACTTAAAAAAAAAAGAGGGTATTTTAACCCTATTCGGCCTGGGCTTTTTTTGAGTTTCTGAGGCTATGACAATGAAACCTAGATGGTACATAGTACGTCCAAAACTGTCTCCTTTGCGGTCCGCACAATGGAACGATGACGTCATATGACGTAATTATTAGGTAATTAGTAATACGGCCGCCATCTTGGATCCGCCATCTTGGATTTCTGAATTTTTTAAAAACCTCTTAAAAACCGTCCAAATTCACTCAAAATTAATCAAAACCAATAAATAAACGCTAAATGACGTAAAAATATAAAAGTTATGGCAGTAAACATTGTTTTTCTTCATTTAAAGGTGTAAATATGCAAATTTCACAAAACATGGCTGTCAAAATCTCGTTGCCATGGAAACATCAAGTCACGTGATCAAAAAATTGTCATACGAAATTGTTGCCAGATAAATTTTAGGAGAAGTCACAAAGTTTGATGGCGTTTGAATACATATTAAAGAAGTTATGAATGTTGAAAGTTAGCGCGGGCACTTTGTGCCCCCCCCCCCCCCCCCCCCCCCAGGCCGAATAGGGTTAAGAACTGACTCGTCGAAGCGACGAGCCAGTTAATGATATTTTGTTGCTCTTTGTTTCCGAAAATGTGGTAAAATTCTTACGGGAATTCCAAATCTCGGAATGAATTTACAAAACCGACACTTAAACTTGAAAAATCCATTCAAATTTTCAAAAATACTGGTCACGTGTGACGGAGCATGACTGTAATTTAAGACCGCTCTATGTACATTTAATATTTTACGCTCAGCTGTTTTGTTTTCAGTCTCAATGTCACCCAAAATATTCCCATGTTAAAACTGCAAATAGTGTAAACATTGAGAAGCTTCCAGAAAAAAAAAATAGAAAATAAAACATTTTTCGAGAGGGTAGGTTAATAGGGTCGCCTTCTAACAAATTCCTGGTCGAATTGGAATTTAGAAATGTTAGTTTTTGAGAAGGGAGAAAAAACCGGAGTACGCGGAGAAAAAACCCTCGGAGCAAAGATTAGAACTAACAACAAACTTAACCCACATATGGCGTCGAGTCCGAGTATCGAACCGGCGCCATATTGGTGGGAGACGAGAGCTCACCCCTGCTCCCTAAAGCTCTTATAAATCTACCTTTAGATTGTAAATCCTGTTGTATTTTGTAGATGGGAAGAGACAAAGAAGCTGTTGGCAGACTAAGAGCAAAACTACAATGTTTGTGTAGCCAGGTATTCTGTTCATTATGAAACAGTTCGTGTTATACAATCCTTATGGTATTCATGCGCCGGTTTACGTGTTTATTTTAAGCCAATACTATCTTGTCTTCTACTACTTCCTTTGTAGGGATACCACCAAGTTTACAAGACCATCGAAACTCTGATGAGAAGGGGCAAGATACTGTTCAATAACAATGAAACAAAAAAGGCTCGGAGGTTTTTTACAGAAGTTCTTTACTTCAATCCAGACGTACTGGAAGCCCATGAGTATCGAGCGAAGTGTTTCTTCATCCTGGTAAGAACGAAATTGTTTGCCCGACATTAATACAAATCAAAAAGCTGTACTCGAAAAAAATACCAATGACAACTGTTTGTATTTTATTTTATTTTTCAGGGAGATCTTAACCAAGCATGCCATATATGTGATAAAGGTAAAGATATTCTGAGCTTCCAACATTATGTTGTGTTTTTAACACTTCCAGTATCAACATTCAATACGTTTTAGATGTTAAAAGAGGATATTCAGAGCATCCAACGAGGGATGTTTAAAGAAAACGCCCGGAATGCCGTTCTTCTGTTTTTCCATATCATTTTAGTGAATTTAAAGGAGCATATGGGAAGGCTTATACAGTCTGAGCTTTTCGGTTCTTTTCGTCTAATTCATTACGAATTTTTAAGTCGACTAAGGCGTTCCAAACAGTTTTTCCACCACAACGATTCGCTTGATGCTCCTAAATATTAAATTAAAATTTTGCATCTAGATTGGTGAGAAAGTACCCGTAACTTGTGGGTCGTTGAGGAGCAAACAACATTTGAAGGCATGGCTGCCAAGCCAAGCCACATGTGCTGTGCTGATCTGTTCTGTTCTGTTCTGTTCGATTTTTTTTTCGCTGTAAAACTGTATGAATACTAACAATGTATCCATACAGTTCTGCCGCTCATATTTTATCTATTACTTATATTTGAGACTTTGTAACCACCAATTCCTTAAAAGCTTTAGCAATGAACATTTCGTTATTTTTAGCTCTTAGTTTGAGTCAGCGCACAAGTACCGTTGCTTTTAATACAAAAATTAAAATCCAAATTCAACGTGGACAGCTGAAAGAAGCTCTAGAACTTGCCAGGGAGTGGCGAATGATTGACCCTGAGGTAAGAAAAAAAGACGTTCACTAATTGCTGTTAACCCCTGAGGCCAACGTAATTTCCCTGGGTTGTTTTCCACATATTTTCAGCTGATGCCGTCTTTTCATTAAAATCGCTATGATTTCACATGGCATAGCCGGCATGTTTAACTTCGGACTAAAATTTGATTGTGATTTCATTTTTTTTAAACCCCGTTGAGCTCAAACCGGGCTGAAACTTCCAGCCCGGGCCGAAATTCGCCATGTTATTATCGGGCCCCAACTCTCAGCTTTCACTCTGATACCCTCACCGAATTTCCACCTAGTCCACCCAATTATCACTCTGTTGCGACTGTTACACAAGCTACTTTCTCTAGTGGAGTGTAGGTACCAATGACATGGTCATTCCTGCATGGTATATTATTGACCTAGTGTCATTCTGTATCTTTCTGTAGAACATGGTACCGGTACATATGGAAACGGATATCGCAAAAAGGATAGAAGGGCTGCAAAGCAGATCAGGATCAGTAAGTCGTCTTTGTGTCATGCAAGAGCTGAATTTTCAGTCCGGGCTGAAATTCACCATGTAGTATTCGGACATTCTCAAACGTGATGATGTTCTTCATACATAACTCTTAGCATTCACTCTGATATACCCTCCCCAAATTTCAACCTTTTCCCCAATTATCACTCTGTTGCGACTGCTACTCAAGCTACTTTCCCTAGTGGAGTGTAGACAACAATGAACATTGTCTTTACTGCATGTTTGGTTTATTATTGAACCTTATGGTATTCTGCATCCTTTTGTAGATCATGGAACCGGAACATATGGAAATAGACCTGGCACAAAGGATAGAAGGGCTGCAAAGCAGATCACGATCAGTAAATCATCTTTGTATCATGTTCTTTTTTTTTTAAATCCATAAGAAAGGTTTTAGTACGAGGCATTATGTTATGATAACATTATGCCAATTCATGTTTTGATTCATGCAGTGGAACAATACTCTTAAGGAGGCTCGAAAGGGTTTCTTACAGCTTATGTACATGTCAGAACAATTAAACATTAAAATTTAATGGTCTTAGTCTCTGAAACAAATTATAGACAAGCTTATGACAGGGTTATTAAAGTCTCCTTCAAGACCATTTATAAAGTCATATCTGTTGTCATGGTAACTATAGCCCTCCAAAGACGTACCCCTCAGAAGTCAGGTTTTTTTACTTACTTACTTACTTACTTACTTACTTATCCTCTTCTTAATCTATCTTTAAAACTAACTCGGTTACGTATGTTTTTTATAAGCGTTTTTAAAAGTTTGCAATATTCTTCACTTCCTGTGTAAATTTGAAAAAAATCTGTATTGTGGAAATCGAGATAAATCGAAAAAAGGCCTTTTAAATATTTAAAAAAAAATTCCACTCTACATTTTTTCTAAAATGTTTCAAATGTTAGATGAAGTTGAATGTTACTTGCATGAAAAATTTCAACAAAGGTCACCGAGCAAATTTTTGAGATAAAGAGGAATATTTTATGCACGATTTATTTCCGGTTCGCGCGATTTTACGCACTATTTTCATTTTCGATGAGCTGCGCGTGCTACTTTTTGAAAGGAAAATCAGCTGACGCGTGCGTCAATGAATGACGAGTGCACGTCGCGCGCGCACGCAGCTAAAAACCCTTTCTAGCCTCCTTAAAACGCAGCCTTAAAGTGCTGGTTACCAAGTATCGGAGTCGGAAGCGTAATGCCTGGTCTCCACGAACCACGGAAGCAAAAGGGAAACTTGGAAAAATAAGAATCTTCTAACCATTCAGATTCAGATTCAGATTCCGATTCCGGTTGCGACTCAGTTTATGTACTAGAACTAGACCAGAACGTAAGCCTCCTTACGCTCCCGACTCTGACTCCTCTTTCGAGTACTTTGCTAGCGGAACCAGTTCTTAAAGGACATAATGTCAAGTTAAAAAGAGTTCTTTTTTTCTTAGCTGCAAGATTTGTCGATTGACCATGATACAGACGATTCAGATGAAACAAGACAAACCAAACGAACTAAACAAAAAGTCAAGCAACCTCCAATCCGAGCATCAAGGCAAAGTAGTGGTGCGAAGGTTAGTAAATCCCAAAATTGGAACTTCCAAAAGGACAGAAAAAAACGGAATGCGATTCTACGTTTACCCTATCAAATGCTTGTCTTGCGTAGCACTAGCAATGTAAAGATTCCTGATGTATCTTGTTAGTGCCTTGTTGATGATATAATATTTTATGGTGGTATTTGTTTTCTTTCAAAGCCAAAGAGCAAGAAAGAGTTACAATGGGAAGAGTGGAATAGAGAAAAGGTAAAACTAGACGTATTTTACAGCGAAGCACAAAAAAAGCTGCGAGCTTTCCCAATGAACAAAGCTAGAACGTGTCCAACAACATGTCCAACGTGAAATATCCCAAAAAACTCTAAACCAAATGGATTCTATATTATTATTATCACTGTGTTATTATCTTTCAAATACAGTTAAAGTTCTCGCAAGCGACCACCTCGGTATTTCGAACAAGTGTTCGTTACTAGAGCTGGTCGAAAACACTAAAGTTGTTCGCCTACGAAAGGTTGCAGCATGCCAAAGAAATTACTTGAATGTATAGTCTTTCTGATAACAGCATAAATGTCATGAATCAACAGTGGGTATATCAACAAATCTTTTTGTTGAAATCTCTTTCAACGTACTGCTGTTAAAATACGAATTAATTTTTACCTTATAGTTGTAAGTCTCTCAGTAGTGCTAGCTTAAACCTGAAAGTTGGTCGCTGTTGCTCACAGGAGTAGTCGCTTACGAGAGCTTTGAATTCCAGATAATAACTGATAATGGAGAGTTGCCTATCACCCCTAGAAAGTTATTTTCAGAATCAACTCTCTGTTTATTGAATAGTTGAATGGTAAAATATTTCTTGTTTTGAACGTCGCGTTTGTGAGTTATAGAGATTTGAATTTACAAAATGCTTATTAGATGACGTCAACCCGGGAATTTGCCATTATTTCTACGCCAATTTACAGTGCTCAATTTACAGCTGGAGGATAATTAATTTGATAAATACTAAAAATAAACTGTGGATAGTCAATTGATTCGTAAAAAATGTTACTTGGAGGTAAAAACAAGTAGTTGTATAATAAATGTTTGCCGGGTTGACGTCATCTAATTAGCATTTTGTAAATTCAAATCTCTATAACTCACCAACACGACATTAAAAACAAGAAATATTTTGCTATTCAACTATTCAATGTACATAGAGTTGATTTTAAAAATAACTTTCTTGGGGTGATAGGCACTTTAAGAGAGTGATCGCAAAAAGAGCTTCAACTGCATTTTTCGCAAGGTCTTGATTTTTGGGTTTTCCAATCAAGCTGTAAAACTTTACACACTGTAGTTTTCATTTGGCTTAAAAATTATGGCTAGTTTGCTCAAAAACAGTGAGTTGTAGTAGGTCGAAGGGAGTTTTTCTTCCGTTTTTAAGGCAACCCTATTGATAGCTAGTTACAAAAGAAACCGGCGTTCTGGCCAATATTGCACTCTACAGAACCGTTTGATGGATAATAAGCAACTGGCTATTTTCTTAATTTATTTATCACGAATTTAGGAGCGCCAGCAAATAGGCCAAGAATTGGAAGAAAAAAGGAAGGAAGAGCAAAGTAGGGCCATAAAGGTATGACATGTGTAAACAAAAAAATCACACGTTAAGTAATGATCCGCAGAAGAAGGATAGCGCTGAACGGCAATGCACGATGTAATGTCAACTTTTTTCATTGTTACAACTAGTGATCTCATTGGCCTAGACTCAAAAACCGCTAAAAAGTTAAGGTTCAAGGTGCATTTTATCTAACGTTTTTAAAGGTTCAAGTAATTTGAGACCCAATCGCACAACATGCAATTTTTAAAATATATTGTATTTGGGGAACTTCATCAAAGAAGCAAAATTATTAGCTATTGTATTCTGCTATTCTAATTGGTTAAGCACGAAAATTTCCTAAAATTTATCTGACGCAAATGGATTTTATTTATTTTTATCATGAAACATAATTATTAACCATCAGCTCGTCCTCTATTCTTGAAATCAAAGATATTCTATGTGGGAAAGAGCCAATGCCGCAGAACAATGAAGTTTGCTACCGTTCTTATATGTGGAGCATTACTTAATCCTTTTTGCAGTTGTTTCAAACTTAGAGTCAGAGTTTAATAACCATCAAAGCTATATCAATGTATAAAACTTTGCAATCGAATAGAACAGCAATGCAAAAATTCCCCTATTGAAAGGCCAATGTTTCGGCGGTAGCAGTTCGATTTAAAAACGTGCGCAAAAATGATCAATAATGAACTGAATAGACTAATATAATAACCACCTCAATTTGTTACTCTCAAAGAGTGCGATCACGTTTGGATTTGGATCTGGAAATGTTAACAAATACACGATAAGCTTGGAAGCCTTATAATTCTACTGTATATCTATAAATAATTTCCTTATAATATGAAATATTATTTTCGATTTTAGGGAAAAACTTATGCTCAGAAAGAAAAGGAGCAACATGTAACATCCCAGAAGGAAGCGGGTAACAAACGTTTCTTTTTTCTGTTGATGATATTTGACTCCATTCGTTACATCGCCGCTTTTGTTAATACATTATTGTATTATTCAACTGCACTCAGTAGAGTACAAATAACACCCAAAACGAGTACAAATATCTCACGGTATTTGTACTCCAGAAGACCGGTTTGACCGGTTTTTCACAAACGTCACTTCGAGCATTAGTCTTACGTAAGCGGTGAAAAAATGGCTTAAATAGTTCCCAAACTAGAACGGTCAAAACTGAAAAAAACTGACAGGATCTATTGACGTTTTTACCCAAACAAATCCAAACAATTATGCGTTTAATCACACAGTCTTTCTTCGCTGTACAAAACGTACACGCGACCAAACAACTACACGACTGACAATTCGTCATCATTTTTTTGGATAAAGTGCGCGCGCTGACAAACAAGTTCAAATAGCGCGCGCACGACAAACTTAAAAAAGTAAGAAAGATTAAAACGGCGTTCATGACTAGGTTGAATAATAAATCTCTTATTGGACGGTTTAGTGTGTAGTATCGTGGGATATTTTTACTCGTCTCTTGTATTTTGACTCGCCCTACGGGCTCGCCAAAATACCGCGAGACTCGTAAAAATATCCCACGATACTACACACTAAACCGTCCAATAAGATATATGTATTGTTTTGTTATCCTAGGAGCCGCGGCAGCAGAACGCATTCCGTCAGCATTGCCGCCGTCCTTATCATTTGGTAAGGAGTAGAAATAGCTTTCAGAGAACATCTACTTTTAAACTTATTCAAGTTTTAAAGTTTTGTCAATGCGCGAACTCTTTAAGTTGTTGTTGTTACATTGCCATAAACATAAGTTTGCTTCTTTTCCAGTGCGAACAAAGAAGAGAAAAATAAGACGGAAAACTAAAAACCTGAGGGAAAAAAGGGAAGGTAAGCCCGATTTTGTATACCCCTCTCACAAATAAATACTTTAGTTAGAACTGATAAGTGGTGACCAAACGGTAAATCCCAGGGAATAAGTGCCAGTGTTAGAGTCTGGTCACCACCCTTTACTTCCTTGATGGCTAGCTACTGTGATGGTAGCAGCTATCGCAGTAGAGAGGTGTTCGTGTGTATTCGCACTCTAAAATACTATTGAAAAATAAAACACATTGATTTCCTGGTTCTTCCTCACGCAACTGAAAAGCTGCTCAGTGTGACATATTCTAGAAATTAGTGACTGAAAACTATTTGCAATGTTTCATATTGATATATTGCAGAATGTGTGTATACATGTGTCTTTTGGGCCAGCACATGTATATAATGTCTGTACTTATGTTTTTCAGCAATGGATGATGATTCTGATGCAAGCAGTGTCTGTAGCATCAGCACTTGTCCTGGTAATGTGGACTTCAGGGAAAGTACCCTGAATCGACCCAGAATGCCAACATTCCAGGACAGTGATATAGATCAAGGTGCTGTGAGTGATCAACCAAAATCTTCATCCACTTCTTATCAAAGTCAGAGTGGTAGAATCCGTCGCAGACCACCTCGTGTTCAAGGACCGTACCACCTTTGCCGGTACTACAAGCAGACTCGGAAGCCTTGTTCTCTAGGCAAATTATGCGTCTTTGCACACAGTGAAGCTGAAAGAAAAGCTTGGGAAGAAGACCGGAGAAGAGGTACTCAGCATTTCAAATGTTTCTCGCAGAAATTATCCAGAAAGGAAGTCAAAGGTCGAGATATTCATGATATTCGAGCCATTAAAATGGAAAAGTAAAAACTGTTTCACGTGTCCGCACCACAGTATGTTTCGATAAGAAAAAAACACTTTATTTAAGTGTCAATGTATAATAGCACGAAAGTACTATTTGAGGACACTGTTTTTGTGTCCCCTATTGCAGACGGGACCGCCATTTTCACCTCGTCATCCGAGCCACCTTAAGCTAGGTCTAACCGTTTGCAGATATCATAGAAAAAGAAATGACTCGTGAGATACACTAATCAGCAATTTGGAATTATCCCAGATTCGGGTCTCCCGGTGACGTCACGATCCCATTGTTCGGAGGGTGAATACCAAAACATAACGCAAAATTTTCGGCTAAAATAATAAGTACGCGATGCTGTAATCAACCAAGATTTTTTTTTTTTGTCTCTGTTTTTTTTTTTTTTTTTTTTTTTTCTGCTGTCTGCTCATCCGAATGGTTTCAACATCGTATCCTTCAGCATGAGACAAAACTGGGTGAGACGTCTTGTCCAATGTTTCCAAACTTTAGAAAATTTCTCGAAACATGGAGTGTTCGAAGTTAATGACACACAATGAGAACCTGGTAACCACCGCGGTTGTTCGGTAGCTCTCGGCGAGAAAACGAGACTTCAAACCATTAATCTATTGTAATTGAATTAATAAGTCAAGCTTTAGCCGGTCCACTATAGCAGTTTTACAACAACATCTGAGCAAGGTTTTATTTTGTTTTACCAAAAGGGAACAAAAACATCATAAACGTGTTCTCCGCCCGTTATCTTGCTTATTGAGAATTTGTTACATCGCGTGACCTGTTGCTAAAGCCCTTAAAACTATGGGATTGTAACGTTACCGGGATCCAAATCTGCGTTATCCTGTACTGATTTGATCGCATCACCACTTTCAGATTTAAGAAATCAGTCAATTGCCGTGAAAAAGAAGGTATGTGGTCAAGCTACGACGAAACATTTGTCCGAGAAGCAAAAACATGGTATTCGTCCTCGGCCACTCGATGTGTTTGGTACTTATCGACTCTGTTCCCATCACCTTCTTGGGCGACCTTGTCCGGTAGGTAGCGACCGGTGCCGCTTCGCGCACAGTGAGACGGAGAGAAAAGCATGGGAAAAGGAACGGGAAAAAGGTACGCAACAAGTAAAACACCCCTCTGGGTTAGACAGCTTAGCAAATTTAACGAACAAATGCGTATACTTTCTTTTACTGTTTGCCGTCAACGGAGCTTTTCAGTAAAGTTATAAGTTTAAGAAAAACGACAACAGTTTTGATTTTTAACATGTTTCGAGAGCTCTTCTGTCATCATCAGTTTTAAATCGTAATGTATAAAGTTAAATTTATAATCCGTACAAATAAATGCTAATGATAAAAAAAGACTATAACAAAATAATCAATGAATACGTGACAATGTGTAACTATAAAGAACGGTTTAAATTTACTTGGTACAACTGTTGGTTTAA
The DNA here is from genome assembly GCA_022457155.1 of Cladopsammia gracilis. Classification (NCBI taxonomy): domain Eukaryota; kingdom Metazoa; phylum Cnidaria; class Anthozoa; order Scleractinia; family Dendrophylliidae; genus Cladopsammia; species Cladopsammia gracilis. Next base: position 773,131 of record JAJGOT010000110.1, read on the forward strand.
AGATGGCTGTTCCCATTGGCTTTTCAGTAGTTTTAATCAGTTACTATAAATTTGACAGTAAGTCAGAAGGGTAAAGTCCTAGTTCTGGGACGATCAATCGAACAGAAAAACCTTTGAATGCAGAGGTCCACACGACGCATCTTCCTTGTGAAAGATCTCGTGCCAGGCGTCACTTGAATGTGAAAATACAAAAAAAAAACTGAATGCAAGGCTGGCACTACGGCAAAGGGCAGATTTATTAAATGGCCAATATTTCGACTAGTCTTCCTCAGGGCCAGGGCAATACTATAAAAGAAATCATGTTTTCTTTCCTTTTTTCCAGTGTTTTCTTTCAGTATAGCCCTGGCCCGCCTGAGGAAGACTACTTCTGTTAGTCGAAATATTGGCCATTTAATAAATCTGCCCTTTGCCGTAGTGCCAGCCTTGCATTCAGTTTTTGTATTTTCACGTTTTGCGTGACACCTGGCACGAGGTCCTTCACAAGGAAGATCAGGCAACTACCAGCAAGTCAAATTTCTGCGTCGTGTGGACCTCTGCATTCAAAGTTTTTTTTTTATGTTATCAATCGAACGTCATAAGCCATTATTGTTTGCATTATAAGTACCCTTGACTGGATTATATTAACCAATCAACCATTCTCTCTCTTGTACGTTCCCTTGACTATAATGGTATTTTTGCGGGACGGTATACTCCGCTGCACACGCCTTTTCCATATAACCCTGAGGTGTTAATTTCCTTTTTGAACGTTCCATAAAGACTATGTGTTTCAATAGGGTGTTTTAACGAGACCAGGCGGTTTTTTTTTTTCCAGTAAATATGTTACCTATCGTCTTTCAGGTATTTGTAAACGAAACACCAAACAAGAGAAGGCCAAAAAACAAAAATCGAGTGGAAGCCAGTTTTCCCTTTCGTTGAAAGAATGGCGCCAAGCATTCAGGGGACAGTGCCGAGCACCGTTAAGGATTCCAAACAAGGGCGGGGAGTACAAAATGTGCCCTAAGTAAGCATTTTATGGTATTTAAAAATAAACTTGTCTCTGTTTTCATTATCCTTGGTATCGAAGCCTATGTGAAATACTGGTACTTTATCTTTTTTGAAGCGTTTTATCGATACTGTAACCAAAATCGGCAACAACTAATTTGAAATCAAGTTTTACTGCCTTTCTGAAGTATATTGATTAAGTAAATACCTAGTAGTGCGGCGAGAGAAGGAGGATATAAAGCTACTTGCACTTTGTCGTTCTCCCTTTGCGTGCGTAAGTTTCAATTAAGCGTGCATTATGACCTTTCGTCCTAAAGTTGTAAAGGTAATCTACCTTTCTTTTAACAATAGGTGGACAAAAGGAACTTGTAAATTAAACAAAACATGCACTTTTGCGCACGGAGAGAAAGAACTCACGGCGTGGAATGAACACGTGAAAAGGATGGAAACTGAGGAAATGAAAATGAAAATGGAAACCGAAAACAAGAAACAAAAATATGACAGTTCTGTTGGAAAAAGTGAAGTCATTACAGTGACAGAGGATAAGCGCCCAACGCCCACTTACAAGGTTGGTTAATTGAAAAAAAAAAAGTAGTTTCTGATTAATTGAAACTCGATTATCTTGATAAATGAAGATGTAATATGATGAATATGAGAAAGATGTAATGTTGATCATGTCAATAGCGTGGGACAAAGAAAAATATCTGAGTCCTTGACAGGATTCGAGCCTTTGATCTTCTGCACACCGGTCGGATGCTCGTTCATATATGACGTGCGTCCTGCATACTGCTAGGATGATGGATCAGCAATGTCGAAAACGTTTTATGTGATGATAAGTGAAGAAAGACGGTAACTTTTAAGCGAAATGTTAAGAGAAAGATGTAATGTTTATCATTTCACGCGCGTGGGACGTCAAAAACAAAGTCTGAGTCCTTTCCGAGCAGTACATGAACATAGTAAAAAAAAAAAAACACGTTCCAAATATTGGAATCCATAGTCGGAACGAACGTTATGTAGTGCGTTGCCAGAAAAGAGCATGCGATTCTCTGATCGCTTTCGCACAAGCACCATTTCCAGAAAAAGTCGAACAGTTAATCCTCCCCGTAAAATAGAAATTATTATCCATATTCGTAGAAAAATATGTGCAAAACCAACCGGTATGTACTTGGTGTATCACTTATTATTTTGTATTTAAACACTTAGTTTTTATTTCAGTAGAAAAAGAAGATAAAAACAGCAGAATAGGGAATCGAACCCGGGCCGTATGATCTGCTCTATACACACTATCCACTACACCACCGAGGACTAGCTGCCGGAAACTGTAATTTTTAAGGGATATAATATAATATGCTGCTAGCCCAGACGATATATAAGAACTAACCCCTTTGATACACTGAAAATACTGGAAACAGTACTTAAACCTAAATACTAAAATCAGTGCTTCAACCCTAGATACTGTAATCGGACCCTAAATTACACCGCAATATATCTAAATACATTACAATAAGGGATACATGAAGTACCATACATTACGACTAGGGATACACCAAGTTCCTAGGAATCTACCACCCGCGTATCCACTGAAAACATCGCAACTTGCAGAAACGTTTGTGTGGCTGGCCTCTCCTACTTAACGTGAGGAGTTGCTAACGTCCTAAACGTAGATTATTCACAGAGGAATCTTGACACATGTCGGCACACTACATTCTTCTAAATCCTGAATCCTGAGAGAACAATCTAGTAGCAACAAATACAGCAAAATCCTATAAACTCGAGACATCGAGTTCTTTAAGGTGCTCCTTTAACAGTCTTACCGTTGCGGCCGTATAAAAAGACAGCACTGATCCGATTGGCGGTGATTTGTTCTAAGGTTGAACCGCATAACAAAAAGCAAACGAGAGCGAACAAAATGGCGGATAGGAAAAAATGAGCGGTAGCTAAGCACTTTCGAAACCTACCGCTGACTGCACAGCGCTGCAGTCCCATTTTGAAATAATCCCCCCCCCCCCCATTTCCCACATCCATCAATCGTCCTTTTTTATAGTTGCCGTCTATTGGCGAAGATTAAAAGTCTTCGGCTATTATTCAAGAACTTCAAAATATTTGGGTTTTGTTTGCTACTGGATTTGCGATTTGCCAAAAAAAAGAAAAAAAAAAAAACTTTACCGTTTCATTTCTTGTATTCTTATTATTTGTCGCTTTCGTTTGTCTTCAGCTCGAGGACCTCATTTCCAGTCTTCCAGGCGTGACAGTGACATGTCAACCCAGTGATCTAGACGTCTCACTACAGATACCGCTGGACAGCGAAGGAGAGAAAACATTTAACTGGACCGTGCGAGTCTGCTACGAGGTTAGATTAAGTACATTAAACGTTTTTACGTGAATAAGAAAGACATAGACGCTTTTATTTGACATGTTTGAGGCCCCGACCACTCAAAAAGAGTAAGATGTTCTAAAAATAACTCCTGATATAGTCTGCTACGCAGTCGTTAATTAATTTGATCGCGCCTCCTCACTAACAGCGTTTCACGAAGTCTCGAATGACGTCCGCGCAGGAGACAACTCCTGCTATGGTACTATCCCTCAATTACGGACACCCATAGCCCGGGGGGGGAATCACTGCTACATGTATGTGAAACTGACGGGGTAACTCGACGGAATGTTCGAAAAACACCCTAAAAGGTACCAGAATCCCATTGGAAATGGATTTCTACTCCTTATAGGTAACAATTCTAAAACAGCACAAGTAATATTGTTATATTATTTTAGCTTAATACCCTAACAGGTACCGCGATATTTATAACGGTGGTCATTTTAGATTTGTGGGAGTCCCCGTCGGGACCCATATACCACGATTTGTAACTGTAATAATGGAAATTTGTTTGATGTGACCTTCAGTCAACAATAGCTGGACGTTCGTTATAGTCCTATGCAGCCCGCAGCGTAGTTGCGGACTCTTGCTACTGCTGACACTTAGTTTAGCCCCGGAGTTTTTCGTTACAGCGGTTGTTGACTGTTTAATTTACCCAGTGATTTATTCGCCATTTTTATTTTATCTCAGACCAGTGTCACTAGCCATCTACAAGACGTTGTACTCTTGCCACAGTATCACAAATGTTATACTCTATCTGGCGTCAGATTCCAGTGTAATATGGCATCCCCGCATGACCCACAGACACATGTAAAAGCACCTGACAACGAAGAGTTGACTGACGATTTTCATTACCCAATGAAACCACATCTGCACGCGTTTCACAGTAGCTGTGAAGTTGACATCATAGTTTCGTTCTCCACTCTTGTGTTTGGAAGCTATGCACAAGTTTTAGTTCTCGACTTTGGGAAAGAATCTCATGTTGCCGTGAAAATGAACATCGAGGTTGGCAGTCAAGAATTCCTGCAGGAGTTTAGCGAAGGGAAGACACAGTTGACTTTGGACTGGACTTTATGGGACGACGGATCCCGAGAGATCATCAAGTTTGAGCCAAAACCTCCCACGGTCTTCAGCAATGAGCATTTGATAGACAAGTATCAGTTGCCTAGAGCAGAGGAGATTGTCCCTTCGCCTCTTCTGGACAAATCTCAAGGCTTGAGTCAGAAAAATTACATAAATGTCATGCATCAACTATTATTTGTGGAGGAATTGTATATTCGGAAACAAATTGCTAGGTAAACCTTTTATTGTAAACGATTTTTTAGAGGGATACTCGTATACTATCTAAGGAAGATATGATAAAAATACTCGTAAACTAAGATTACTTTGCTACAAACATAAGAAATCAAGAAACAAAGGTTGTGCGTCTGTTGACTTAGTTGTTGTATGTCGTATATGCCGCTCCTTTAAGCGACTAGCCTGCAGTACCGGCCTTTTTTTTTGTTTTTTTTTTTGTGTTTTTGGCGGGCGAGTGCTGAATTTAGTGTTTGGTCGTCATTTTCGTTTTGCAAAATGTCGGAGGCTGGGAGGAGTGAAAGGGGTGGTGGTTTTTCTTTCAACTCCCCCTCCCCCATCCTTCGCCTTCCAGCCTGACTTCCACACCTCTCCTCACACGTATTTATTTTTATTTTTAGATGTAAATTTGTTATTAACAAGAGAGGAAAGTTAGAACTAAACCCAGGCCGACCGATGCCCACAACTACCTGCACCCGACAAACAAAATAGCCAAACATAATTAGATTAATGATAACGTACCTAACAATGATAGCAAATAACAATTGCACTAACAATAAATAGCCCCAGACTTTAAACAACAAACTAATTCAACTAACTCACTACGAATAAATAGCGCTAGTAGTCAGAAAACCAGTTATCAACTGCATCACGATAATCTATTATCTTGACTCAGTAGATGATCATTAGTTAGGTTCTTGAGGAGTAACTTACAAAGGAACATATATTTTTCGAACGACCTTTATTATCTCTTTTATTTTACAGTTTCAACGTACAGGAAGTAAATTTGCATGCTGCAAAACTAGTCGTGAAGAAAGATGGAGTCTTGTGCGCGCAGGAAGGATGGCTGTATGGCTCTTTTCGTGTCTCACGTCCGATTACACCGGATGATGCTCAGGGGCGGCTTCTGCTGAGAAATCTGTTCAGAAGCTTGGGATCAGTTCTCATAGCAAAAAGTGGTACAGATTCCGTGGTTTACGAAGCATTAGTTGACTCCGTAGAGGACAGCCGAGTCATCTTGAAACTATCTCAAAAGTGCTGTAAAGATCTGGCGCTGTCCAATAACACGTTCACGACAGTTGACGTCCAGTTTCACATCAATCGACTTCCTCTGTGTGAGATGCACGACAACATCGATAGGCTGGGGCCCGAGCATTTCAGAGTACTATTTCCGGAGCTAAGCAGCGTTGGTTCAGAAGAGAAGGTAAAATATGAAATTATTTTACTGTAAGTCTTCTCATGGAATCTGTTTAATGAAGATAAATAAATATACTTTGTTGCTTAGCAACCTTGCGTGAAAGGTTGCTAAGCAACATAAAGTATATTTGATAAAAACTAGAAACAAAAATCGCGGGCATTTCGGAAAGAGCGAGAATTGTTAAAAGTTTGCAAGGTTGGTTATATTAGAAAGGTTAGTCAAATTAACGACAAGTACATGTACATGCAATTCTGTCGCATAACCCGTAAGATAGAAATTAGGCAATTATAGACACTATTAGACACAAATTCCATAGTTTTCTTTTGTTTACTTTTGACCGTTATCAATAACTATTTAATTTTGTTTCACGGGTTTTGTGAAATCACTGTAACAAATAGTCTAGTTGATAGTCTATCAATATCGTCATGTTAGATGTAACTCAACATGAGCACTATTGTTCATAATTTATTTTGAAAATGAATCTGTGATTCTTTTTTGTGCTATACGTTTAAGATTTATTTTATATTTGTCAGATTTACGAACTTCCTTGGATTCTTGATCCAAACTTAAACGAGGATCAGAAAGAAATTATCAAGAAAATAGCCACTCCCGCGATCGATTTTCCTCCCCTTGTGGTTTTTGGTCCTTTTGGAACTGGCAAAACTTTCGCGCTGAATCAAGCCATTCGTCGTATATCCGTGAACCAGAACAACCGAGTGCTCATCTGCACACATTCAAACAGCGCTGCAGATATACACGTGGAACTGCTTGATACATATCTGAAAAAGGGAAACGGTATAGTGGCATGTAGGCCATTGAGGATTTACACGCCGTTGCGTAAGCTTTCAACGGTATCTGAGACAGTAAAAGAGTATTGCCTCATTGCTGACAAGGGAAAACCAACGGAAGCCTTCAGACTTCCAACTCGTGAGGACGTGATTGGCCATAGAGTTATCGTATCAACTCTTGGAATGTCTCGAGCTCTTTTTGACATGGATCTTCATCGTGGATATTTCTCACACATCTTAATCGATGAAGCTGCACAGGCCCTGGAGACGGAAACATTATCACCACTGACGCTCGCAGGGAACAATACCAAAGTGGTTTTCACTGGAGACCACATGCAGGTACGATGTTTGTTTCAGAAGGAAAGAGATTCATGGGGGTGGTTGTTATTCTGATCAATTACTCCATTTCCTCAGGCTATCTTCTTGACTTACGTGCTCCAAACTGTACTAATGCGGTGGTCGGAATTAGAGAACCTTTTTGTTGTAATGAACACAAACAAAACAAACAGACCTTGGAAATATACTATACTAACCAAACGTAGTCAACTTACTCATACAAATCATAGAAATATTCTAAATTTCACTGAAAACTCTAATATATATAGATAGGCTGAGCCTAACAGAGTCGCTCTCTGAACAGAAAGCCGATGGTAAACTTAACTGAGGTGAAAGGTCGGAAGCACACCAATTAAGACTGACGACCGAGCTATTTTTTCAATTTTAGCAATTCTCAAAAACAGAATTACTCCACCGTTTTTAAAGTATATTTAGACCGTACAAAAGTTCACAAAAACGACATTTTTTCCGTCTAAAATAACTAGCACGACTAATTTCAAAATAAAATACACCTGTTGCTTATAAAAAATTTGGAAATCAAAATTGCAAGAAAAAAAACAAACATTATTGCATAAGGCCACGCGAGTGAAGTTAGAACTATAAAATCCAAGTCTTGTTGTTGTTGTTGTTGTTGTTTTTTTTTTTTACATAAAATAGCTTTTCAACCTATGTAATGAATCGATTTGATAAAAACTGAGCAAGGATGATAAACGGTACGGAAACGACTATATTTGTAAAATATCCAATATTTCGAGATAATGACTCGTAATGCAAAAAACGCTACAATTTGAAATTTGAAATGGGGCGCGGGATTAAATATGATACTACATGTATAACAACATAAACTATAGTTGTAAATGTAAATAACCGTATAAAATAACGAAGCAATAGAAATAAGAAAAACATGCAACATGACACCACAGTAAATATGAGTAATGGAAACTTAGAAGAGATGTCATGTTTCATCTCTTCTATTTAAACCTAAAGGTTCTAGTGTCTGACCTCTTTCAATAAGATATGCTTCTCTTGCTTTACGTACACCGTCACGATTAGGTTTAACGAGTTCAAGAGGAATTAGTTGCATATCAGAGGCGGTATGGTCGTTAGAAAGAAAATGTTCTTAGACTGCAATAGGTTTAGATGTTAGTTTGTTTGTCAACTGGTCCACGGTGTTCGTTGTCGAAGTCGTCGTTTGGTTTCTCCTATGTATTGTTTGTGACAACAATTGCAATGTACCATGTAAATGACGTTTTTAGAGTTGCAGTCGATGTAATGATTAATAGGTCTGATATGATATGCAACTAATTCCTCTTGAACTCGTTAAAACTAATCGTGACGGTGTACGTAAAGCAAGAGAAGCATATCTTATTGAAAGAAGTCAGACACTAGAACCTTTAGGTTTAAATAGAAGAGATGAAACATGAAATTCCGGATGTTTACACCTCTATTCACTAATTGAGTTCTCAAGTCGTCACGTCGCCATGGTGCCAATATACCAGCATACCTGCATAATTTGTAGATAGATATATTTGCATGTTATGTGTTAATTGTCATCACTGATGAAGACTCGAGTTTTTGTAGTCGAAACGTCTATTTTTACAAACAGAAAACGTTTTAGTTCTTAGCAGCTTTTACGTTTTTTATTCAAGCCAGTGTCAACTCCTTTCCAGTTTATAGTTATGAATCCTGGCTGCAATTTTACCATTTTTAGGACATCTCTTCTTAGTTTCCATTACTTATATTTACTGTGGTGTCATGTTGAGTGTTTTTCTTATTTCTATTGCTTCGTTATTTTATATGATTATTTACATTTACTTTGTCACTATAGTTTATGTTGTTATACATGTAGTATCATATTTAATCCCCGAACCATTTCAAATTTCAAATTGTAACGTTTTTTGCGTTTTATCTGTAAGACCCTGAAGAAGAAAGGCTGTGCCTTTCGAAATATTGGATATTTTACAAATGTAGTCGTTTCCGTACCGTTTATCAGCCTTGCTCAGTTTCTATCAAATCGTTTCATTATTGTACAGCTGATTATATCCTTTACCACAGGTTCCGGTGCTTCTATTTCGTTACGGTGGCCCGTTGCAAATTACAGTTACTTGTTTATGTAATGAATGAACAAATATAAAAATGGAAAACGAAATTTCTTTCGAAAAATTTTATTCAAATCTCCATAAGTTTATGTTTAAAAGCAAAACGCGAGCCATTGCCGAGCTGTCTTCGATGAAAGAAATTTGAGCACGTTTTATAAACAATTCTCCAAAACTAGCGAGAACAGAACGAAAAAGTCATTCATAGATTGATATCAAAAATGTATTTTGTTTTACCTTTAAGTCCCTCCACTGCTTGGAAATTCTTTAAATCTCCGCGCTTCTTCTTTCTTCTTCTTCCCGAAGTGACAAACATCTCCCTGCTTTGCATTGCTCCCGCGTTGATAAAAACGTTTGAAGTTACTCGAAGCAAGATTTTATCCCTGAAAGCTCTTCTTTTTCCACTATAGCGGCTTCTGCGTATCCCATAATTAGTATCCCTGTCTTGCGTCGCAAACCGCGAAAAAATGCAGGAAAATAAAGACAGCAAAACATCAACGTGTTTTCCCAGCTGACGTGACATTCGGCCGTGTAACCGCGCGAAAAACAAAGCCTCGCTTTGGTTTCAAAATTGCTAAGATTTCGGATGTTGTGTGGCGTCATACGCGCATGTTTTGCGACGTCATACGCGCCCGCGAGCCAGCCTTGCCCAACGGCGGGCGGCACACTGACGGACGACGCGCCCTCGAAACATTTCGCTAGCCATGATCATGAAAAATGAACGGCGTAGGTTCTATGGGTATGGGGCTCCGCAGTGGGCCTCCGGCCCGCAAGAGCTCCGCTACAAAAAAAAAAAAAAAACTATTTACAGCAGTAATGCAGTCCATTTTTTCTTTCACTTTCCTGTAATAAAATGCAGCTTTCACTCGTTTTTAGATGAGCCCTGATGTGTTCTCACCTCAAGCCAAGAAGTGGGGATTCCAAATTTCCTTGCAAGAAAGACTCTTTTACGACTACAAAGAGCGCCGAAAAGAAGCAACGCTGGACCCAAATCTCGTCTTGCTAACCGAAAACTACCGCTCAAATGAACGGGTGCTTCAGTTCTCGTCTGACATGTTTTATGGAGGCGAGCTTACCTCGGGCAGCAACCAACCTCTTCATCCTCGGTTAGGGCCGCTCGTGTTCTATACTGCTCTTGGCAAGGAAGAAATCGAAGAGAACCACGCGTCCTTCCGCAACTTGGCCGAGGTTAACGAAGTTGTGAAGCGAGTCAAGGAGCTATCTGATTGCTGGCCTGAAGAATGGGGAACGAAGGATCTTAAACAAATTGCAGTCGTTTCGTCGTATCGTTATCAGGTACCACATAAATGTGATTTGTTTAAAAGCTCAAACTGTTAAAAGTGATTAAGTACGATCGAGATTGATTGATTGATTTATTGATTGATTGATTGATTGATTGATTGATTAGTTGATTGATATACCTAGATAGTGCTACATTATTTCCGACTCTATGCCCAGGCAACCCTCTGGCATGAAACGTAATTTATGGTCAAAACATTTTCTTGTTTTTTTAGGCTTCATATTTGCTTCATTCACCTTTTAAATATATTTTACAGGTTAAAACAATTCGAGATGGACTTAGAAAAGTTGGCCTTGGAGCGGTAGATGTGGAAACCATTGAAAACGTTCAAGGTGGGTGAAAAATTATTTTAAATAATATTAGAAAAGCTTACAATTGCTGAACTAAACTTAAATATGACATTCGAGACCCGGAAACTTGACATGAGATACAAAAGCTTAAAAGTGGGTTAATCGTAATAAATGTTTTCGTTTATAACCGTGTATATAAACGTGTTTATAACCGGTTGCCTTTGGTAACGTTTTTTAGCGTGTAAAAATATTTAATGACTTTTCCCTTTTCCCCACTTTTCTGCACTGTTAAATCGATTCATTCTTGTTATTTTTCTCACCAGGAAAAGAATTCCGAGCTCTCTTTGTCAGCACAGTTCGTACTTTTCATACGTGCAACGAGTCACGTAATTGCGAACCAATCGGAACCGAGAGCCCTTACTTGTATTTCCTGTCAGACCCGAAGTTGCTCAACACTGCACTCACTCGTGCCCAGTCACTCATCGCAGTGGTTGGGGATCCATTTTCTTTGAGAACCGTGGGCGATTGCCAAGGATTGTGGGAAGAGTTCATCAAGCGATGCAGTGACGATGGACAGCTATTTGGTATCGAGCACAATGAGCTGGAAGAAGGTATTTCTCAAAGTGGTCTCAATATCAACGCTGCCGAGTTTGTGCCAACAATGACCGCATACATGGGTCAACCACCTATCAAAGATCTCAGCGATTCATTATCAGATTTGTCTGCCCAGGAAAATTACCCAGATGACCAATTTCAAAGAGAGGATAGTACTTTTCCTGCTAGAGCAACGAGCAATTTTGTTCAACTCGAAAAACTCGAGGACATTTCTGACGATGCCAAGCATCCAGTTTCAGACGATTTGGTAACTAAATCTTTCGATGTAGAGGATAATGAGAATGAAAGCGCATCCGACTCCAATGATGCAAGTGATGAACTGTCCGAAGATGACGACCTTGGCAATGTTGATGATTTTGCCGAATATGATAACGTCGATGAAACTGTTCCCCCAAAATACATGGACCCCATCATTCAGGCCCTGAAAGAAAAGTGCGAGGAGAAAGCGATGAAACGAAAACTAAAGGAGGAAACAAAAAGTGAAGAACACGCAAAGGGAAGAAGAAAACTGAGTGATAGAGCAGGACAGGTCAACGATACGTCTTTACTTGACAACGCCCAAGACGACAACAGCAAGCTTGATGGCAACATCGCTGCAGGGAAAATAGTTCACGAAGACATCAAAATGAAGACAAAGAAGGGTAAAACTCAGATTTTCCTAGTAAATATGAGAACAAAATACAGCGAACGTACCGAGCGGCTCCTTCATGAACCTAGAGTACAAGACCAAGAGTGTTTACAAGCTGAGTATCTTGATCGTTTGTTACATGATAACCCCCAGCTTTATCGTGAATGCACCTTGAGAGTTAGCTACGACGGGTCTAGAAAGTCGTATGGCGAGATACAAGATGCTGCAAGCGAAGATATCCTTGTAGAAGGAAACACTCGTCAAACCTTTGATCGTGACGTCGTCGTTGTTAAGCTATCGGAGAAGTCTTCCAACACTTCTAATGAACAGCAAGATACTTCGGAAAGACTGAGGGGATCTGTATGTGGTATTCGTCATCATGCGATCAATCTTCGTGAGCGGCAGTTTGTTTGCACAATCTCCAGGGATAACCCTCGGGTGATGTATCCCATAAACAAATCAATGACTCCAATCGCTAACCTGACCGATGAATCTATTAATGGAGTTCCGATTTACAAAAGAATACAATCAGATGAAAAAGCAGTGCGTTTAGAAACTCTTCCCTTTAAAGAAGCTTTAAGTGGGAAATACCTCTTTGTCGTACAGTATTTACAATGGAGACGTGAATTCCCCTATCCTCTCGGCATTGTTACCAAGAAGATTCGCAAAGGCAAAGATCTTCCCGACACGTTCAAGGTTCTCAATGAGGAATACAAACTGAAAGAAGAATTTCCACAAGCAGTTACTAAAGAGCTAGAAAGACACACGAGGAACTGGTCAACTATCCCTAGTTATGAAAAAGAAAATCGCCAACTTGTGCTGAATGCGTTTACAATTGACCCTCCTGGAAGCAAAGCTCTTGACGATGCATTGACGGTTGAAAACCTACAGAATGGTCTTTACAAAATCGGAGTTCACATTTCTGATGTATCTTACTTTGTTACTGAAGGGAGTATGATCGATGTAGAGGCTCGAAAGAGAGCTACTACATATTTTCGAGGTCATGGCTATGGGGAGGTTCTCATGCTCCCAGAAGAACTAAGCCATGGCATCTGCAGCCTGTTGCCGAATCAAGATCGTCTTGCAGTGTCTGTTTATCTGGTTTTGAACCAAGATGGTTGTTTTGAGGAAGAAGAAAAGCTTGATTTTCGACGAACGATTGTGAGGTCGCAATGTCGTTTGACTTATGCCAAAGCACAGAAAGTCATTCTTGGCGAGTCTGTTCGATGCAATTCTGAGGATGGACAAATGACATGGGAAATAGAAGAAAATATCCGTACGCTTCATTTTTTAGCTCAGAAAAGAAGAAAACTGCGTCTTTCTGACGGATCGTACTTTCATTTCGACCACGCGGATCGAAAGGAAGACCTTGAGGCTCATGAACTGGTAGAAGAAATGATGATCCTGACCAATATCGCTGTGGCAAGGTACCTTGTAGCAAGGAAAGCAGCGCTATCACCATTGCGAATTCAACGTCCTCCAAAGACATACAAGATGGAGCAATGGACAGACAGCTTTGGAAATTGTGCCAAACTTTCTCTTTCCCTTAGAAGACATTTGGCTACGATTCAAGATGTTGGATGCATGGAAAAATTCCTTGTGCCCATGTCTACGTGGGACTGCATTTGTAATGCACGTCGTAAGCGGAATCAAAGAGATTTAAAACTCTTGCTTTGTAATGATAATATCTTTCCTCAACTGGCAGTCGCGCATTCCTTTCTAAACGGTCTACAAAGAAAAGCTGAGGATGTAAGGGCCGCTGACGTAAGGAAGGAGGATAGAGTCCATTGGTCTTTGAACGTACATGAGTATACTCGCTTCACCTCTCCAATTCGTCGCTACCTTGACATTTTGGTTCACCGTTTGTTGTTTGAGACTGTCGGACCAGAGGTGGCGCCGGATGAAGTTGCCGAAGTTTATCGTAGGTGTTCAATCCTTTCTGAAAAATCAAGCAAGTTTGAGAAAGATTGTGGCCGAGTTCAAATGGCGGAAAATCTCAGGAAAGCAAGTTGTGAGTTGTCCGCCATCGTTGAAATGATCGAACGGGATTTCATTCGATTACAGCTTCTGTCAGATGCAAACCAACATCTCTCACCAAAAGAAAGGAAAGTTAAGATTAGTCATCTGGGACCAATTAAGCAGCCGGAACTGGATGAGTCTTCCAATTGCCTAGAGCTGAAGTGGAAGCTGAGAATTTACAATGCTTCTGCTGAGAATATCGTGCGGGCAACGCGGATCTCGAGTAAGAACCAAGATAAACATCTCCGCCAAGACAGGGGCAAGATTCAAGCTTTACTCTCTGTCAACTCAAAATGTACGAGATCTGGATACCACATCCCTGGCAATCTTTGGCTTGACGTCTTGGATGCCGTTAAAGATGACGATGACACCAGGTTAAGTGAACGCTTAAACGATATAGATAAAATAATTACAAGTAGGAAGGAAGACAAAGTGACTGACGACCCTTTCTATGAAGGACTATTCCACGAAGACTACGAAGAAGACGATATCGATACTGGTGATGATGGTAATAGTGCTGATGATGATGACGATGATGACGGCAATGATGATGAGGTGGAGGAGGAGGAGGAGGAGGAGGAGAAGGAGAAGAAAGACGAGAATGACATGCACTTCATTGAGACATCCGTGATGCTTAAAGTTGCCGATAGTGTCAGCATACAACTTTCAGCCAATGAGATTGGAGAAATGATGTCACCACAGATTCAATGTTTCAATCTCGCACCTGATATTAACATCTGCCTTGAGCATAGAAGGCTCTCCGATAAATGTTTTGCAATAGTTGCATCAGGAAAGGCATCGCAGCAACACTATAAGAAAATCGAAAGCTATGTCCATGTTTGGAGACCGGTACTTGCCATGGAAGCTGCAACAGTTGCTGTAAGGAATGACGACACTCTTATTCTTCAGAACCTCACAGTGAAGTGGAGAGCAGATGAAGATGGCAGATTTGTCGGGGAGTTTCAGCTAGACAAGACGTTCTGCGAAACCAGGCAAATCCAGATTTTTTACGGGGATTACGCTTGTGTAAGAGTTTCTTGGCGAAGACCCGTCACAAGCAGTCTACATAATTCTGAGCAGTTCAGTGGAAATATTGAGTTAAGTAAGAAGTTTAATGGAACACCCTTAGCAGACCATTCTTGCGGCACGTCTTCCGAAAGCTACAGTGAATATGAAACAGCAAGTGAGGGCCAGGATTGCAAGGAAAGTGGGACGTTGGACCGAGCAAAAGTGAAGACTTACTGGGTTGGCCACTGCAACGTCACTGCTGCTGATACCTCACAGATGAAATACACACTTAAGCTGTTTCAGCACTCAATGAAAGTCCCAGACACTTTTGGAAATGGAAATAAATGGAGTTGTACCGTGGAAATAATAAAGCAAACTATACCATTGAGGTAACTATTTCTTGATTATAAGCCAAACGTGAAATCTATATGACATTGTGCTGATAAGGTATTAATAGACCGCCGTCACGTGTGTCTCTTAAATTACTATGGGAGACTTCGCTTTCTCATTTCTGCTTCTTTTCCGATTTTGGGAAATTCATTTTATAAAGCGCTGTCCGCATATGAAATCTAAGCAAGGTTACGCTACAGCTACCAGCCATTTATATGTTCAGAATTCTTTCTTGGCTTGCGCGCTCGTACATGACGTGTCATACATTTCGACGTGAATCGCGTGCGCAGTAGTGATGCACATAAACAATTAGCGCGAAAGTCCTTAAGAAGTGACAAATAACTCAGGTTGGTTGACGAAAAGACGGTAGCTTTAAAATTGGAAAGTCCCATTTAACATATATAATTTGTAATGATTGTATTTGTCTCTCCATTGCTAGCCGAATGATTAGAACTTTGAGGGATCTACCACAGAAAGCCACACCGCTTACACGCGACATCTGCCTGGGAAGAGCATCAAGATTGGAAGGTAAGGAAGTGGATGGATTTCTTCAACTTACATTTAAGTACACATGCACATTTACCTTTGTAAACTGAAATTTAGTAATATGAATACTGTTATAAATAAATCAGTCAATATGATGAAATTTCAACCTCGAACCTTCACATTTACCGCCTACATGCATGTTCATCTTTTTCATATATTCAGAAGGGAAACATTTCTTTTTCAGCTTTGGATTCCTCCTTCGTTATTAATTAAACTGCAAAAGTACTTTGAATTCTTGCATTTGAGTACCTACTACCCTGTTTTAAAGGTCTATAAATATTTTAAACCGTAGACCTCCGCATTGGTTTACCACATGACAGCCTTTCGATTGCTGACCATGTATGCGACTGTAACCTACGAACACTGAACAATCATCAAGTCCGGGCTGTTAGAAAATCACTGCGAGGGCGTTTTACTCTTATTCAAGGACCACCGGGTAAGCTTAACAGTCATTATCTCTTTGGATTTGACATTTTATTATTTGTGTGAAAGTTTAAATCGATCGTCTTGGTTTACAAAAGCACCTTGTATTTCTGGCCTTGAAGGACATACCTGAGGTAAGTTGAACGCCAAACGAAACCACATGGCAACATTTTCAAGCCTAATGGTCCTAGATAATCGCGTTATGATGGAACGAATATTTAGAAAATTACGAAACTTGGTATGCCTCTACTTTGTTGGCCAGTTATCATTTTTAAGATCGTATATAGTATCGACATTTTCTCTATAATTGCTTCTGTTGAGTTGATTTACATTATTATTTGAAAAGTCTACAAGCTGAGTGAAAAGACTAGACAAGTACTGACATTTTCGTTTCGCGTTTAGAGATATTGACATGAAACTTGGAATGATGATTAAAGAACCCGTTAACGAAAGGGGCCTTAAAAATAAGTCATTTCCGTTTTAGAATAATGATGACGTCAAGAAAAAAAATCTCTTGCATTCGAATATTTCCTTAGGAACACCCTCGTCATATTGAAACATTATTGTGGATAGTTTTTAGTTCCTATATAAACCACAACTTACTTAGATATAAAGTCTTCTTCTGTAAATACACACATTTATGTATGTCTTTGTACCTTCGGTGGCCGTAACCCTCGGACGTACGGGGGGGGGATGGATGCCACCTGCCACCCCCCCCCCCCCCGCCTCAGGTTTTTCTCCGATATTTTCAATACCATTTAAGATTAGCACATGTCGTTTTCATTACCTGTTCGTTTATCCTTGAGACACATTTTGATAAAGTTTGGCGACAAGCGGTTACTTTGTAAACGAGATATGACGTCATAAGTAACATGGGGTCAAGCCATTTTTAACCCGTGAATACGCGCAAGCGTAATGAACGGGTTAACGGTAACGGCGGCTAATTCACTCACTCATTCGTTACATCACTCAGATGTAAACTTTTTTCCGCATATCTACGTTGAAGTAACAAAATTTGACTCTGGTAGTTAGTCAGTTTGTAAGCCATCAAGCAATAGAGCCGAAGGACGTGAGTTCTATGCTCGTCAGGACGGTTTTTTTTTTTTTTTTTCTTTTTTTTTCTTTTTTTTTTTCGAACTGAAAATTACTGTTTTTTTGTGTTTGTTTGCGTTCGACAAAAGTCGTCACATTTAATTTCCAAAAAAAAAAAACCCGATGTTGCGTTACCGCTCACTCGTTCCATCACTGAACTGTAAACTAAAAAACAATGATGTAATGCTTTGTTACGAATGCGTTTCGTAACTGAGAAGAACGTGAATCCAGTGATAACAATGACTAATTTGCTGTAAACGAATATAAACATCAATAAGCTTAAAGATCTTTCACATTTGGAGTCTTTTATGCAACATTAAAATCGATCTAAAAGGATTTTTCAACCGAGGCACGCGTTTTGATACGTATCTATCTTACAATAACAAAATTTAGTCTTTATATCTTAGTATGTGTTCCGCGATGGTCTTGTTTGGTCAGTCGGAGGCCCGAGTTCAAGTCTCGCTCAGGGCATTTTTTTCTTTTCTTTTTTCTTTTCTTTTTTCTTCGGACTGGACGTTATGAAAGCGATGTACGTTTGTGTGTGTGTGTGTTCGTCATTTTTTTTTTTAAAAAAATTCGAACCGTGTCAGTGTGAAAACATAAGCTTACCGCAATATTGCGTTACGCGTTAGCATTTCTTATTCACGGCTTGGCTCTTATGAGCCTTTGATTGAATAAAAATGCGTATTTTTCACCTTTTTTCAGTGAAAAAAAAAGTGCTACTAAAGGCATCAAAATGTTTAATTGTATGTTATTTTGTAACTTTAGCAAACAATATTTGCAATTTCCGCATTTTTCCGATAAATTTGTATTTGTAAATTTGTATTTGTAAATTTGTATTTTTAGTAAGATCCATGATGGCGGCATTTTGGATGTCGTCATGGACCCCCAGCAGCGCCACAACCCATAATATTTACCTTATCTTCTAGAGCACATCGCGGGTTATCTATTAGATGTAAAATATTTCCAAAATATCGGGGTATAAATTTGCGTGTACGTCCGAGGGTTAAAGGTAGAGGATAACTGTTTAAATAACTAGCGGTTTATAAAAAAGGCTCGCACCGTTTCCATAGCTGGTACTGGTAGGACATTTTTACGATAAAAAAAAACGTTATGCGTTATAACTTATTTACTGAAACGTTTTTCGGCCACGTTACTGGAGAAACTAATCCCATCATCGCTTGGAGACATTTAATTGCACTCTTTAAATTTATACTTTTTCGTTTGTAGGAACTGGAAAGACCATAACAGGAGTTCACATTGCCTATTGGTTTGCGGAAATAAATCACCGAGATGTCGACAGACAAAATTTTCTACCGGATACTCCAAAAGAACAAATTCCAGAAAAGGCTCCTCGACAAGTCCTGTACTGTGGGCCTTCCAACAAATCCGTGGACGTCGTTGCAGGTGTGATTTATGGAGTATTGCTTAAGAATACAGTAAAAATTCATCATTCAGTCATTCGGCCAATCATTTAGATATTCAATCACTCGATAATTGAGTCATTCCCATGGTATTTTGGACATTCATCCAATCAGACATTCAGTCCTGCAGTCTTCGTTCCTTTGGTCACTATAGTCAGTCAATCCTCCATTCAGTCATCATAGATCAGTCATTCATGCGTTCAGTTATTCATTTATTTAAGGGTACTTTTTTACTTTAGAGTATTTGATGAGGATCAAAGGCATCAAGATCCTTCGAGTATACGGAAATGTCATTGAAGAAGAAGAATTCCCGGTTCCAAATCAAGTGAAACAAACTCGACATACTGCCATCCAGCCAGTTCCTGACAACTTGAAACCTGTTGCATTGCACCATGTGATCAGAGACAAAGAAAAATCACCATTTGCTCGAAAGTTACAGGAAAAAGAAGAGTTATTTGCCATAAAGAAAAAAGCAAAGGAGAAAGTGGACGATGAAACAGTCAAAGAGTATCTACAGGTTTTAATCCATTCATGGATATCATAAAATTTCCATATTAAAAGTCCTCCTTTTAGGAGTCGGAATTGTAAGCCTTCCACACACCCCCTTCCCCCCTTCCCCCCTCCCCCCCCCCTTCCCCCCCCCCCCCCATCCACCCCCTCATCCCTTCACCAGACCTGAAATTACATAAACCTCTCTGAGCTTTTTCAAGGCCAAGGCATTAACAAAACCAACTGACACTCACGACTTGCAATGTGACCAAATAGGGTAGTCCTGTTACACATACTAATCCAAACGGACAAATGTTTTGGCCCTACTCACTCATATGATTTTAACTTTGTGACCCTCTTGATATCGTTTACGGTTGGCTATGAAATGTGCCTGGTAAATAGACGATCAACCGATCTTAATCTAAATTAGCCATTGGGACTAATAGATGCTTATAGATGTTTGAATTTACATGTACATATTTACCTATTTATTTATATTAATAACCACAGCTGATAAAGGAAGCTGAGCAGTGGGTCATTAGAAGTGTGTGTGAAGGAGAGTACCATCAGATTGTGCTTTGCACCTGCTCT
The DNA here is from genome assembly GCA_022457155.1 of Cladopsammia gracilis. Lineage (NCBI taxonomy): Eukaryota > Metazoa > Cnidaria > Anthozoa > Scleractinia > Dendrophylliidae > Cladopsammia > Cladopsammia gracilis. The sequence goes on from JAJGOT010000110.1 coordinate 793,009, forward strand.
GCAGCTGGGAGTAAAAGACTGATAGAGGCGTGTAACAACACCATCCAGTGCATAGTCGACGAGTGCGGCATGTGTTTGGAACCAGAAACCATTGTTCCGATTCACTCGTCATGTGCCGAACAAGTGGTTCTTATTGGAGATCACATGCAGCTTCAACCGATTGTAACAAACAGAGTCGCCAAGTCGCTTGGATTGAGCAAGTCCTTGTTCGAGCGATACTCTGACCGTGCGTTTATGCTTGAGGAGCAGTACAGAATGGCAAGTGAAGAATAGTGAAATGTTTAACCGAAAACCAACGCAGTTACAAATGTTTTGGCAGGATTCAAACCCACGACCTTCGCATAAAAGATGTAATGTCCAATTTGGCTCTATCAACCCAGCTGTACAGACGGAAACTGTTATTAAGGAAATCTGGCAAAATGCTTAGGGGATATACTATATATAATATTACCTGCGATGGACATAAAATGTCATCCAGAAAGTATTTAAATAGGAACGCCCATGTCATGTGCCGTTATAATTTATAGTTAATACAAGCCAGCTCTGCAGTGTAATGTTAATTGGCACTTTACCTCTACCTTTTAGTCAAAAGTAAGCGTGGAAAAAAATATTGCTTACTAAAATGACAAACTCAAACAACCTTTATTTACACTTATACATACCTTTTTATTTTAGCACGAGGACATATGTGAATTTCCCTCCAAACATTTTTATGACGACAAATTGCAAACCGCAGACACAGTCAAGAGGCGCGAGAGTGAGACAAGAGTCAGAAAAGAATTTGTGGAATTCTGGCCTGCGCACACTGAAACAAGTTACATACCTCTAGTGTTTTGTAATGTTGTGGGCGAGGAGGAAGAGCTGGTGGTGACAGCAGAAGAAGGCCATGAAAGGTCCAAGAGTAACCTAAAAGAGAAGGACAAAGTGGTAAGTTCACATGGGCTTTATGTATGTTTACAATGTTTTGTACGTGTGAGAATCTCATTTGCTACAGGAGTGAGTCGCACCCAATCCACTGATCCATGCCCCCTTCCCACGGAGATTATGTAGCGGAATTATGAGATAAGGTGCCTTAGGTCGCGCGACTAGGCAAACATTTAGAAGTAAAATAACAGTCACATTGGGTTCTCCTAGGCCCTAACATTGTCCACACAGTAAATACGTCCTCGCCCTGTTATTAACTGCTATGACCATTCGTGATCATTTTGGATTCGCGGAACAGCCCCCCCCCCCCCCCCCCCCCCCCCCCCCATACTATCCGGAGGAGTGTGTAGTTGAATCGTGAGATGCAATGCTTTAGGTCTGATAACTAAGAGAAAGACGAGAACACTGTTATCAAAATAGTATGTTCGCATAACAGACAAGAGTTGTACCCAACACATCCCCCTTCCCGAAAGAGGGTGTAGTGGAATCATGAGGTACAGCACGGACGGTCACATGAACAAGCGAAGATATTGCGATGTCTAAGTTTAAAATTCGTAATAAGTTTTTAAATTCCCACCGTTCTTAAAATCGCGAAACCTTAAGGGTATAAAATATATGATATTGCGTTTAAGAAACCACAGGAACAGAACATGATTAATACGACCGTCCTTGTCGTCTCTTAGACTGTAAAAGGACCATCTTTTATCGTCTGATTTTTGGTACCTCTAAGCAGGCACAAATGAATTACTATTAAGGGTAAATTATTATGAATAGATTTGTATTTAGAATTAGAAATAGTCGGTAAATGTTTCAAAGTAAACACTAAATAATAAACAAACGCCATCGGTTTTAGCGCTCAGGATTTGTTCAAACTATTGTTGAAGACACTTTTTTGTTCTTTTCTTCAGGTAGAAGTGATTAAAAAGCTACTCAACTGTGGAGTAACACAGAATCAAATTGTTGTTTTATCCCCTTACCGCGCTCAATGCCACATAATTCAAGAAGATCTCACCAAACATGACTTCTCCAAAGTCTCCGTTTCATCTATTGTGAAAAGCCAAGGTAAGTTGAAGTATATAAAAAAGGGAAAAGTTGAGTTCGTTTTGGCACCTTTTTCTCACTCGGGAGCGTTATCTGCTCAATTTATACTCCTAAGTAATATGTTGTAAGTTCACAACTCAAGCAGCAAACAGATTTGTTAATAACTGTACGTATGCATGTATACATTGAATAAAAGTTGTTGTGTGTGTTCCATTCTCTTTCCAGTTGGGGTTAACATTTTCTGCTGAACTCTGTCAGTGGTTGAAAAACGTTTTGCAAAAATAAGTTTCCTGACCACGTTTTTGCTGTATTTGAGTTCTTTGATGCTTTGTTGATTGATGTTGTTCGTATTATTTTCACGTGGACAAGTGAAATGATCAAAAAACCGATAAAACATTTGTTAACAGGGAAACATTTGAATCGCATCTACATTGATGGTGCTTTATTCAAATAATTAGCCTGAATGGAAGCATATCACTTATTAAGGTGGTAACTACAAAGAAAAGAAATACAACACTTATCCAATTAATATTTCCCTTACAGGCAGCGAAAGTGACTTTGTAATCATATCACTGGTTCGGTCGTTGCCATACTCCCAAATCGACCACGAGCCCAACGGCGCATGGCTGAGAGAAAAGCTGGGATTTGTGACTGACGAGCACCAGATTAATGTTGCTTTGACGAGAGCCAAACGAGGATTGTGTATTATCGGTAGGATAAAATGGAAATTTACGAAATATGTGTGCCTTCCACTAGGCTGGAAGGTAGAAGCTCATGTTCCCCGATTCGACATGTTGCTTCATATATACAGTGTGACACCGCCTTACGACCAACCCGTTTGTGTTCTTCTATCTATTAACAAGCGGTCTTAAAAGTAGCTAAAACCAAGCATGCATGTCACGATCAGAAATGGTTATTTGTATCAATCAAGTAACCCGGCCCTGCATGGACAAAATCGTGTAAATTAGACAGTCATGCGAGCGTCTTCTAAGTGTCAAGCTTACTAAACATTTGCATTGTTTCCTTCTTTCAGGTAACAGGAATTTGCTAGAGGTTTGTGAAATGTGGAGTTATCTTATTGAGCATTACCGGAAAAAGCAGTGCCTCGTGGATGCCAATCACTGGCCTTGAAATGACATCTCTACACTGATTATGACACCGATCTATTCTATGCATGCAACTCCTGCATTTTTAAGATATTCCATTTTACTCTCAAAACGAGAACCACTAATGGCCGTGGCTGTAACGCCCAATGTGGCGCTCATCTGACGTGTTACTCAAATCTGAGATTTGCCACAGTATCCATAAAAACAGATAGATTTATTTTGCGATAGCTTTTATTTTACTCACCCCTCATTAAAATTTTAGTGGAAAAGAGTCTGGAGTATAAACCTCCTTAAAACGGACACAAGTTTGAGTGAACCAAGTGTCCATACTTACTGAGGAATCTGCATTATGAAGATAGAAAGTATATGAATATTAGTCTCCCCGGAACCAAATGGACCGTCCGTAATACAAAAGTATCTGTATTATAGACCCTTTTAATAAATACAAGACTGCATCATATTCCGCTATCGATGTCAAATTATTATTTTGAATTGTAAAGAGAATTCAAAAAAATATGTTTGACGTCATTAGTGGAAAATGATTAATCGTGGTATTTATTAAAAATGTCCTTAGAGGTGTCCGTAAGGAGAGATAATAATTATAATAATATTGATATTTATTATTTCATAATGCACAAATTAACATAGAATTTCATGATCAAATGCGCATTACAATAAAACTATGAATACCAAAGCTACTAAAAAATTAAAGTATATTGAATAATTTGACTTCACTTCAACTTACAGCTTACCGTTGCATGGGTTGCTTGAGATAGAGTGTAGGTTCCTGTGAATTATTCATCCACGTTCAATGATTAGCGTCGCGTAGAACGTTGGTTTTGTTTTATAAGATAGTTGACGTTGGTAATCTTTGACTTTTTATCCGAATGAGTACAAGTTAGTTGTTTTAATTCAATCTTACATGTACAGAAGTTTTCAGATGTATATGTTGTGGTGCAATTTTGTCCTTGGTGCAAATTTTATTTTCCTTTGTTTTGAGGTATGAAAATGTATGATAATACATGATAATGAGTTTTAAACAAAGGAAAATAAAATTTGCACCAAGGACAAAATTACACAACAACACATACGGAATTGTGATTACTTTACTAGCTAGAACAACTTAAACATGGTGTTGAATTATATACAGGATAAAGCCACTATTTTTTTTTCATTAAATTTATTCATTTTATCATAAAATTAAACGCTTAAAGAGTTTTAAAAATCATTTTAAAACTCTAAAAACCGACAACGCTTCGACGCTAGTTCAGGTCATTATCAAGTCAAGAAAGGTAAAATTGAAACAAGAATATATAGGAGATGAAAAAATACAGAAATATTTGGTGGTCCTTTGGGTATATTTCCAATGGTAAAAATAATAAAACTACTTTAATATTATACAATTCTAATTAATTTATTAACTTATTCTAATTCAATTTATCGAAGCTGCGGCATCATATGTAAAATAAATTCATGGATATCTGCATGTTTTGTGTTTTGAAATAGAGGTTTTGTGCAAATAAATCTAATCGCATAATGTACAATACTACAGATTGTATGTTTCTCACAGTTTCATTATACATTCAAGTATATTTGTCAAGATAAGAAACGTTAACAAAGTGAAAGTAATACAAAACCAAAAATATAACATAACACAGGTCTCCAATTTATTTTGTTTTGTTTTGTCTTGATTTCTTTTTAATCTGCGCCATTTTTACACTGGCCACTCTTCTTTTAAAGACGTCTTTACTGCTCCCCTGGATTTGATCAGTCAGTTCATAGAGTACCAAAGTGATGACGTCACATAAACTAAATTTGTGAAATTATGGGATTTGATTAGATATTCGGAAATGCCTGCTTGCCAAAAATCAGCATCTTATTGCTATGCAAACTCAATTTGCATTGGTAATTAATACCCTGGGGATTATGTTAATGAGACTATAAAAGAAGTTACATGTGCCCCACCCCATCACTCTACTCGAGGCCGCAAAAGTGAATAGTTTGGCGTTTCTGTTATCAACCCCGACTTACTCGATGGCCGACGTGGAACAAGTTCCTCGCGTTGTGGTAGATGAAACAATAGCAGCGCTAATAAGCTCTCCAGCCGACGCGGCAGTTCACAGCGGCTGAAGTTTGACTGGCTGTACAGGCGAATGAGATACCGTTTATCAGGTGTGTTTTGCTCTTCGAGTCCCTGGTTTGTTGTTTAATCCTTGCACTGATAATTGCCTGTGAGGCTCGCTGGCGTGGCGAATTTGCCTGTGTAGCTTGCCTGTGTGGCGAATTTGTACTGATAATTGCCTGTGTGGCTTGCCTGTGCGGCGAATTTATAAGGGTTATTGACCAGGACCGAGGGGATATGTGATATATTCCCCTCGTGGCGTACCCGAGGGCGTAGCCCGAGGGAACGCCACGAGGGGAATATATCACATATCCCCGAGGTCCTGGTCAATAATTTTCGGAGAGTAACATTCCGTTCAATTCAAATGCAAAAAAGCATGATTCCGCAAGGCCGCATTGGGATCACGGCACATTACGAAGCGAGACGGTAAACATGTTTTGCTTTTGCCAAATTTGCATTGAGCACGTTGCTTCGTTATGAGTAGAAGGAGAGAGAGAAGAAAATGTATGAACAGTACTCGTGGTCTCGCCATGGCCCAACTGCCCGCCTTCATCTTTCGAAGATCAATGGAGTGGTTGCGGTGTGTTTTCCAAGGGAAAGCGGCAGAAACATATTCAGGTTCAAGCGTAAAACGAGGCGTCATACATTATTGAAGACCCGAAACCTGAATCGAGGTACGATACCATCGAATAATGTTATTAACATTTCGCTTTTTGGTCGCGACCGGCAAGTTAATTACGTAGGAATATGATTGATGAAGTTGTCTTTTTTGTAAACAAAAAATATTGACCGATGTTAGAGTGTTTTCCTTCTTACGCCCTATTTTGTCTTCCCGTTTGTGTTATTCTGTTATGAGGGGAATAAGTCGAGGGGACTAAGGCGAGGGGAATATGTCGGGGGGAATATGTTGAGGGGAATATGTTGAGGGGAATATGTTGGGGGGAATATGTTGAGGGGAATATGTTGAGGGAAATATATAATCCTTTGTTTTGCTATTGTTATCAGCTATTGTTTTCAGCCCCGCCTCTCCCCTGTTACAATCAAAGCCGCACCCAGCTTTTCAGACACTGTAATGAACGGGGTTATGTGATATATTCCCCTGAAAAGAACAAAGAAAACCGAGCTAAGTGGAAAATAAGTACTTATAATTGCCTGTGAGGTCTGCCTGCGTGGCGAACGTTTTGCTTTGTTATTGCCTGGGAGGCTCCTCTGCGTTATTAAATTTTTTGTATTGATGTATGCCTGTGAGGCTCGCCGGCGTGGCAAATTTGTTTTGGATAATTTATGCCTGTGAGGCTTACCTGTGTGGCGGGATTGAATTGATATTGCCTGTGTGGCTTGCCTGCGCGGTGAATTTGTACTGATAATTGCCTGTGAGGTCTGCCTGTGTGGCGAATTTTTTGTACTGATAATTGTTTAATAATTGATTAATTTGTTTTGGATAATTTATGCCTGTGAGGCTTGCCTGTGTGGCGGGATTGAATTGATATTGCCTGTGTGGCTTGCCTGCGCGGTGAATTTGTACTGATAATTGCCTGTGAGGCCTGCCTGTGTGGCGAATTTTTTGTACTGATAATTGCCTGTGAGGCCTGCCTGTGTGGCGAATTTTTTGTACTGATAATTGCCTGTGTGGCTTGCCTGCGCGGTGAATTTGTACTGATAATTGCCTGTGAGGCCTGCCTGTGTGGCGAACTTTTTGTACTGATAATTGCCTGTGTGGTTTGCCTGCGCGGTGAATTTGTACTGATAATTGCCTGTGAGGCCTGCCTGTGTGGCGATTTTTTTGTACTGATAATTGCCTGTGTGGCCTTCCTGTGCGGGGAATTTGTACCGATAATTGCCTGTGAGGCCTGCCTGTGTGGCGAATTTTTGTACTGATAATTGCCTGTGTGGCCTTCCTGTGCGGTGAATTTGTACTGATAATTGCCTGTGAGGTCTGCCTGCGTGGCGAATTTTTTGCTCCGTTATCGCATGGGAGGCTTTTCTGCGTGATTTCTTCCATACAATTTGTTCCATTGCCCGTGAGGCTCGCCGGCGTGGCAAATTTATTTGAAGCAACCGACGTTGTGAGGTGAGATAAGAACACTGAATGTAACAGGATGGCTGGATGAATAATACACTCTTCAGAATGCTTTATTTCATAACCATCCCTGGCATAATTGTTGTCGTAGCCTCGTAGACTTTATTTTATTTTCCCCGCCGTTTTTTTCGTCTATATTTTTAGTAGCTCCTGTTCAGGGTGAGTGACTCCTGTTGGTATACCGTATATCTCGGTAGCCACCAGACGTTCTGCTCCAGACGTGTTGAAGTCGCTCCCTCCTGGTCAGGAACCCCGATACCACTAGACGTGTTTGTTTTCCATACATCTTATCGATCGGTTTGACAATAGGTGACGTCCCTTTTTAAGCCTTTCTTTTATTTAGATGGTGGGTCGTAAGAGAAAGACCATGATATCTGGTGAAGGGTTTCCGAAACAAGCAAGTTACTGGGTAGAGTTTCGGAATTAGGTTAAGGAAATCAAGCCGAGACTCTGTATGACCTAGGTGGATATAAACGGGGTTCCTGACCAGGAGGGAGCGACAGAGGTAGTTAATATTGAAGTGGCATGCTCTGGTCGGGTGAGTCTCCTGAGTTAGAAGCATTACAATTGAGCTTGGACATTGCTAGCTAAATCAACAGTTGTCAGGTGTTATTTGTGTACAGTATTATCATATTAGTCTTCTCGTAGGTTTGTTACGAGTTACATTAGGTTATATTACATGTTAAGGATAAGTAAGAGTAGGGGGTGGAGATTGGGAAGAGTAAGGATTGGGAAGAGTAAGATCATGTTTGTGTTATAAACTTCCTGTGGTGTCGAAAAGATGAGAATGGAAGTGAGCTTGGGGAAGGCCAGAGCGATTCTCCATATATTATTACCATGTCATTAATAACAATACCCAGGGTAGAATATTACACTATGCAAACTCAATTTGCATTGGTAATTAATACCCTGGGGATTGTTAATGAAACTATAAAAGAAGTTACATGTGCCCCACCCCATCACTCTACTCGAGGCCGCAAAAGGGAAGAGTTTGGCAACCCACCCTCCCACCCGATCGAGTAAGTCGGGCTTGATCCTCTCAGCTCCCATCTTCGCCTGGTCTTGGGCTTGTCCCAGGCCAGAGCGATTCTCCATATCTTATTACCATGTCATTAATACCAATACCCCAGGGTAGAATATTACACAATTTAGAGGTGAGATATTGGCACTTTCATGTTCTGATGAGCACATACAAACCCTTCTAATTTTGCCTCCGTTCCCAACGTTTGGAGTAAAAGGCCAAATAAAAAAGTGGGGGGAGAGGTAGGGGGTGGGAGGAGTAAATTTAAAAGGAAGGGCTGGGTCCCTCCCCTACATCCGCCAGTGACCGTAATTGTTTGACATCCCGGCCGAGGGTCGACACGGCCAATTCAGTGGTTTTAACAAACCTTTATACGTTAACGTATCGTTATTGTAATCTGAGAGGAAGCTGGCGTCACAACATTATTCGTTCGTTCCGGCAATGTAGTGAATGAGTAGAAAGTGAGTGATTAACATAAATAGCATCGTTTTTACTACAAGATATATTACTGTTCGGAATGAAACCAAATAAAGACTCTCAGGGCTCAGATAAAATGATAAGAAAACTTAATTATTCACTCTTATTTGCCAAATACTACTTGTACACACAAAAGCTACTTAAGAGATAAATAAATATAAAAGAACATATAAGAAAGGTTACTTTTAAATTTCAAATCGAAAAGCGATTTTAAGAAGCTGTAACGTCTTTACCCTCTAACGGTTCCCCCCCACCCCCCCCCCCCCCCCCCCCCCTTCCCCACCCCCTCGTCTCCCCTTCCTTATTTTCCCACATAAGGAATAGCATGCGGTAAAAATACTATTTATTTTTTCACAGTAAGAGAAATGTGAAAGTGAAATGTATGGGTGAAGTTACAAATAAGTGCCGTAGTGTAAGTAATGTAGACGTATCGTAATCAGTGTAAGCATCATAAAAATATAAAATTATTATATATGTTAAAACCATACGTGTTATAACAAACCATCTAAAAGCAATGGTCACATGACGCATCTCCGCGGTATGGCCAATACCTTACACTTGCGCATAGCCACGATATCACTCGTGCAGTGGCAGTCATGGACAGCTGTTTCGTCCTTGACGGCTATACCATGCTGCTACTGCCCGGGATGGCTGTGCGCGTGCGTAAGGTATTGGCAGTACCTACATGAATAGGTTGTTTTCACGGCTGCTATGTTGGCAGTCAAAACAATGACATTTTTATCCTTTGTTTACCTTGGTGTAAAAACCTGTGACTTTTTTCTTTGTTTTCTACCTTTGTTGTTTTGAACTCTATTGTTTCAGTACCTTTTGCTTTCTTTATTTTAAATTACTCGTGAGTTGGCAGGTTTTTACACCGAGGATGAGCCGTAAAAACCGTATTGTTAGCCAGACGGCCACACAAAGAAGATCTACTTATTAAAATAAGACCATTTAACGACGAGGGTTTTCATAGTCTTTTTCGTACTTCACTACGTGAACAACCCGTTATATACATGTAGTTTGCTTTACTATCCACGCGCGGTCATTTATTGCTTAATTAAGGCCTGCATGCGGCAGTAACAAGCGTAGCACAGAATTTCGGGTTTACCTCGGTGTAAAAACCTGTGACTTTTTCCTTTGTTTTCTACCTTTGTTGTCTTGCACTATATTGTTTCAGTACCTTTTGTTTTCTTTGTTTTACGTCACTCGTGAGTTGGCAGGTTTTTACACCGAGGATGAGCCAGAATTTCTGAGAAATGCTTAATAAGGGTTTGTAATAAGGAGCACAACTTTGATTTAATTCCGAGAAATAAAGAATTTTAATGAGATGTGAGATAGGATTTTATAAATACTATCGTGTCTTTCAATTGTCGTTCATTTGTACAATTGATAGATGAAATACAAACGTTAATAGAGTCAACATTTCACATGATCTATCGCCCCACTTCGTGTCCATGCGTGACCGTTGATCGTCTACTCCGGTCAGCGGATTAGTGTTAAACTTCACAGTTTCCCGAGAAAATCGAACATCTCAGTTTCCGAGAAAGCCTTATTTCAGTGACGCAATATTTTCTATTGTGTTTCGAAGCACACCGAAACCAATATAAATGAGCAAAGTGCAGAAAATTCTCGCTGAAGATTATTAACTTCTCGTCCTCACTTCAACCGGCATCTTAACTGGCGATTAGTGAAATCAGTGACCGATTCGGTAAGCATAGCAGTAATAATAGCTAATAATAAACATCACACTGATCTTAAAACACGACTACAGGTAATAATTTAGACACCAAACTGACTTGTGTCGGAAAAATGTCGTAATTTTAATTATAATTTCGTAGAAAATAGGACTTTTATGTTGATTAAAAGCTTGTCTAGCATGATTTACTTTGTAAAAACAATGCATTATTACGCGGCAAATTTTTGCAGTCTACGGAACTACTGTTTCATTTGGGCTTCAGTTTCCGTGTTTTCACAAGTCCAGCCTTCGGGATATTTTCAATCGGCCTTTTTATAAGATATATTCTCCCCGAAAATATAGACAATTACGTTTGTTGGGATAGTTTGTTGTTCACCTGGACCTCAAGGATTGAATTGCTTCTTTATAACTCATAAAATTTGAATAATCCGTAGACATGGAAATATTTTGTTTCTATTAAAGCATGTATTGTTGTCATAACCTTATACTTAGCAGTTGTAGAAATAACAGTCAGATTTCTAAAACTAGTTAGTTACGATAATACGATTTTAATTCTTACCTAGGCTTCAGTTAAAACAAAATATTTTTCTATTCGCAGCGTTTTTTTCGATATGTCTTTGGCCGTCACGCACCTGATTGTCAGTTTTGATTGATACTATTATATTTATAAAACACACCACATGGCGCTTTTTTACCATGAAGGACTAATTTGCATTTTATACTGCTACAAGATCTGAACTGTAATTATGTTTTTCATTTCCAGGCCTCGTGTAGTTTAGACTCAAAAACCTGTTGTTTGGATCTCATATATATTGCTACGCTTTGAAATGGGTTGATTACCGGATTTGAGCAGCCAGTAAAAATAGCTTTTTACCGGCCAGGAATTGAGACACGGTTCATTTGCAGTGTGCATGTAGAATACCTAGACAGGAAATATATGCTCCTAAGCCCAGATCAGGATTATTTTTTAAGGTAAGACATATTATGGTCATTGTAGTTGGCGTTACAATTACTTACCCCAGGGCCCAGCCGATGGCTAGCAAGCTGATCATGAACTATGATCATGAATCTAGTATTAAATGGATACTTTCCTCCCTACTGAAATAGCAAAATTTCGCTTAACCTATTTCCATGTTATATCACCAAATGCCACCAAATGCACTACAATAATTGGATAAAACGATTATATAGAGCCCCGGGGGGTACTCCCGACAATTTAGGATAGGTGTGTGCCGCCAAGGTTCTCAAACCCTGACCCTATTTAAGGGTAGAAAACCGAGATTTTTAAGGCCCAAAACGAAACTTTAAAACGTGTATTCAGGTGTGTAGTACAGTTTTAACAGACCATATCTTTTTCGTTTTGCGTGTTGGGGTGGATACTGCAATTTAGTGCCAGACCCTATGTAAGGAATATCTAAGGATCACAATGCCAAAAATACCAAAAAGGACACCCTGTTTAAGGACTGAGTACCTCAAAAACTCTACCCTATCGGGCGGCACATACCTATACAGTGTATGTAAGGGAGTACCCCCTCCCCCGGGTATAGAGCACATCAGAAGCCGTAGTTTGTAGATAAAGTACAGGATTGCGAGGATGGATATGGATCACACTAAGTTCGTCAAATTAAAGGTTTCAGAACCGATTGAAATCTTTTTTATATGTTGGTTTGCGTGGTCTGTTTATTAGTTTTTTTATCCAATTGTTTATTCATTATTTCGATTGAGGCTAGTCTAAGTTAAAACGCGTACGACAAAGCCTTATTAAGTAAACGTGACACAAAAAAGAATAGGCCCAAGATTTTGGCTCAGTAATGGTTATAGTCAAATTCAGATATCAGTGGTGTGCTACTCTAAGTTAAAACGCGTACGACAAAGCCTTATTAACGTGACACAAAACTGAATAGGCCCACGATTTTGGCTCAGTGATGGTTACAGTCAAATTCAGATATCAGTGGTGTACTAGTTTAAGTTAAAACGCGTACGACAAAGCCTTATTAACGTGACACAAAACTGAATAGGCCCAAGATTTTGGCTCAGTGATGGTTATATAAATTCAGATATCAATGGTGTACAGGTACTTTTTTGGTTGGAGTCACATGTTCGTGCTGCTTCTGTTATTGTCCAATATGTATATCTAAGTTTGTTTGTTTGTTTGTTTGTTTGTGTGTGTCTGTTAATATTTTGGAGGTGGTTTAGGGGATGTTCCTTATCTGACATTTCTATCTTGTGTTGCGTTAATAGCCCTAAGCAAAAGGGAAGCAGCATTTACAACCAAATATGGCATATAAAAGGTAAATGATACTTTCATGTAAAGCCAGTTCACAGCAGATAAACATTTAATTTTAGTATAATATTGTTATGTAATTAAATCATTTTTCCAGTGAGAAAAAAACATTCATAATTAAGCCTAAAAACTACTTCAAAAATAAAAATTTGTTTTTAAAACTGTTGATAGTTGAATAACAAGAGCCCTTATGTTTTTCATTGATTTGTTATTAATATAATTACAGTAATGTTCAAGTTAAGCCTGGCAAATTATTTTCACTGATTAGTAAGAAATTATTTCACTGACACTTAATAAAGTTGTAATTAGCTCAAACGCTTTATCAGTAATAACCGTATAGAGTCGCTTCTATCGAATAACTTCCTGTGAGTCGAAGGTCTGAATATTCACGAGGACTAGTACTGGAAATTATTCTATTAAAGAATTTAGCTGAATAGTAATCCAAACAATGTATCGCCATTTTTTTCTTTTCACGTACTAATTCGAATGCGTTTGTAAATGTTGGTTTCAGATTGGCGTCCTATGATGCTCAGCTTCAAGATTTACCCTTTCCAATACCACGGGTTTGTATTCTTCTTTCGAATTATAGCAACCAAGAAATCATGAAGTTTCTTGAGCAATCGGCATTTGTTCAGTGTACAAAAGACAACACCTGACAACAACAATTTTCAATAAATAGTACTAAAATGTCACATTACTTAAAAGTATATTTATTTATGCCTTAGTGTTAATAGTGTTAATAGTGTTAATATGCACATGAAAACGTTGCTGAAAAGCAAACCGATTTGAAATAGTGTCTCCTAACACTTCGACCAAAGTTATTGTCTATTCTACTCTTAATAAATTACCTTTTTTCCTAAGGCTCTGCATGGTTCTGCTCTCGTGTCACCCAACATCACAGACACCCTGGAAAACGCTAATCAGTTTCTGGATCTTAAAGAATACCGCACGGCGGCAGCACTCTTTACCGTGGCGTTGGAACGACTTGCCGGTGATGCCGCTTCACCTCAGATGGTTGCTACTTTGTTATGCAAGAGAGCTGAATGCTTACTTTTCATGGTGAGCTGCTGTTTCAAACTATAACTTTCTATTTCAATCAGTTCTGAGTACAATAGGGATTTAAAAGGTTCACCAAAGGTAAGGAGATCAAGATTTAGAAATCTCCAGTATTTCTGTCAATTACAATGGGAAATCTTGTCACGTGTAACCTAATTTTAGAGCCGTTTTCAATTGAGTAATTACTCTGACTAATCACAACAGACACAGACAAACCAATGGACCAATCAGAAACCAAAGCAAATACATGGAGCCGGCGCCAAGCGAGGGAAAATGCGTGCGAGCAAGCCATGATTGCTTTTGGTTTCACTTCTCATTAATTAAGAAAATGGCGCGAGATTTTTTAGCCAATCACAAAGCGTAGCCATGCCAAACCAAAGCAATCACAAATCACTTTCGACAGTCAACTGAAAGCCGCTCCGTAATGGAAGAACAGTATGTTTCCCAGTACGCCATACAGATCATAGTATGAAAGTGTTTATGACATCTGACTAATTGCTTTTTTCAGAATTATGTTCAGCATGTTATGGAAGACTGTCAAGTTGGTGAGTACATGAAAAAATGTTATGAAAGTTATTACGCTAAGTTGTCCTTCCAAAGTGCTCTAAAATGGTTTGGATAACTTTTAAATCGCTCAGACCTTCAGCAGTCATGTAAGTTTGCTAGTAAATCAAGAAGGAACTTTAGCAATCACGACCGCAACGGTATGGAGAACGACACAAAACAATAGGTTAAATAGGCGAAAAGAAAGTCTCTGCACGTGTGTTTTACATTAAGGTACATTTCTCTACCGTTCCCTACAAAACTACGACGTCAAATGATTAAATTATAGGTTAAAAAGCGCGAATTCCTTTTTTTTTCAATGACGTTTTCCTTGGCCTTGTCGTCGTTGTTGCTAAAGCTCCATATTTACTGATACGAAGGCGGAAAGTTTAGGGCGCACTATTTCGCACGGGTGGTGAGCTACTAAAGTGTGAGAATATCGAGGCTACTGAACTGAGTCTGTATTTATCAGTTGAATCACTGGGTCTACTAGCACTGCCGGGTTAATAGGTGCAATGTCCTTTTTCCCTTTTCTTTTCATTAAGGTTACAGTGTACCTTCAGATCGAAAATTTATCGATTTTTTTGGCGTCAAAATAAATTTTACAGAAAGAACTTTCATTCAAAAAAAAAAAATTATCGAAAAACAGTGAAAATTGACGGAGAAATGACAGTATAACTTTTGTGGGCGGAATTTTTTTATGAAGCGATATGTTTTTTTAAGCGCTGTTTTCTCAAAGTTAATTTTTCGCTTGTTGGGGACACTTTAAAGAGCTACAACTCAAAGGAAATTTGTTCGATTTTCCTCAAATTTGGACAGAAGCTAGGCTAACATATAATCAAAAAAAAAAAAACGTGTCGGCGAATTTCTTATTTCCGAAAACTTTTTGGTCAAGAGCCATTTCCGTGCGATCATTCCAATTTTTTTTTCTCCCTTTTTCGAAAATATTCTGTAACTTTTCACTACAATTGAATATGGGAAATCGCCGACATGTTTTTTTAGCGCTTCGTGTCCGGAAACCCGAGAACAAATCAAATTAGCAAAATACAATAATCGCTTTGAGTTATAGCGTTTTAAAGCTGATTCGCACGTTCGAATTTAGACGTCGTAAAAAATTCGACAATTCACTTTATTACCAAATGGTTTCCATATTTAGATCACCAGCTCTATAAGCTTTAATTTGATATCTGGGTTTAGGTATGTTAAGTGTAATCTTAAGACATAGAGCTGTTATACTGGAGACACCCCCGAAGGTACACTGTAACCTTAACGGAAGTAGATATTTTTTACAGTTTATAGAAAGTTGTATCTTGACATTTGTGTTTTTATAAACAAATTTCAATATTTTTAAAAAGTGAATGACTCCCAATGCAAAGAAAAAAGGAGAGCACTTTCACAATGTCCAGTTCGGAAAGGATAAAATCGAACTACAACATATATGTTGGCAAACTCAAGTTGGTGTGTGTAAACATGTCAAACATGTTGGCAAACTCAAGTTGGTGCCGTGTGAACGTGTCAAACATGTTGGCAACTCAAGTTGGTGTGTGTGAACGTGTCAAACATGTTGGTAAACTCAAGTTGGTGCGTTTGAACGTGTCCAACGTGTTGGCAATCTCAAGTTGGTGTGTGTGAACGTGACAAACCTGTTGGCAAAGTCAAGTTGGCGTGTGTCAACATGACAAACATGTTGGTAAGTGTGCGTCAACGTGTCAAACATGTTGGCAAACTGAAGTTGGTAAGTGTGAACGTGACAAACATGTTGGCAAACTCAAGTTGGTGTGTGTCAACGTGTCAAACATGTTGCAAACTCAAGTTGGTGTGTGTGAACTGACAAACTTGTTGGCAAACTCAAGTTGGTGCCGTGTGAACGTGTCAAACATGTTGGCAAACTCAAGTTGGTGTGTGAACGTGTCAAACATGTTGGCAAACTCAAGTTGGTAAGTGTGAATATGACAAACATGTTGGCAAACTCAAGTTGGTATGTGTCAACGTGTCAAACATGTTGGCAAACTCAAGTTGGTATGTGTCATCGTGTCAAACATGTTGGCAAACTCAAGTTGGTACCGTGTGAACGTGTCAAACATGTTGGCAAACTCAAGTTGGTGTGTGAAAGTGTCAAACATGTTGGCAAACTCAAGTTGGTGTGTGTGAACGTGTCAAACATGTTGGCAAACTCAAGTTGGTGTGTGTGAACATGTCAAACATGTTGGCAAACTCAAGTTGGTGAGTGTGAACGTGTCAAACATGTTGGCAAACTCAAGTTGGTGAGTGTGAACGTGTCAAACATGTTAGTAAACTCAAGTTGGTGCGTGTGAACGTGTCAAACGTGTTGGCAAACTCAAGTTGGTGTGTGTGAACGTGACAAACATGTTGGCAAAGTCAAGTTGGCGTGTGTCAACATGACAAACATGTTGGTAAGTGTGTGTCAACGTGTCAAACATGTTGCAAACTCAAGTTGGTGTGTGTGAACTGACAAACTTGTTGGCAAACTCAAGTTGGTGCCGTGTGAACGTGTCAAACATGTTGGCAAACTCAAGTTGGTGTGTGAACGTGTCAAACATGTTGGCAAACTCAAGTTGGTTAGTGTGAATGTGACAAACATGTTGGCAAACTCAAGTTGGTATGTGTCAACGTGTCAAACATGTTGGCAAACTCAAGTTGGTATGTGTCATCGTGTCAAACATGTTGGCAAACTCAAGTTGGTACCGTGTGAACGTGTCAAACATGTTGGCAAACTCAAGTTGGTGTGTGAACGTGTCAAACATGTTGGCAAACTCAAGTTGGTGTGTGTGAACGTGTCAAACATGTTGGCAAACTCAAGTTGATGTGTGTGAACGCAAACATGTTGGCTAACTCAAGTTGGTATGTGTGAATGTGTCAAAGATGTTGGCAAACTCAAGTTGTTGCGTGTGAACGCGACAAACATGTTGGCAAACTCAAGTTGATGTGTGTGAACGTGTCAAACATTTTGGCAAACTCGAGTCGGTGCGTGAGAACGTGTCAAACATGTTGGCAAACTCAAGTTGGTGTGTGTGAACGTGACAAACATTTTGGCAAACTCGAGTTGGTGTGTGTGAACGTGTTAAACATGTTGGCAAACTCAAGTTGGTGTGTGTGAACGTGACAAACATGTTGGCAAACTCAAGTTGGTGTGTTTGAACGTGACAAACATGTTGGCAAACTCAAGTTGGTGTGTGAACGTGACAAAAATGTTGGCAAACTCAAGTTGGTGTGTGTGAACGTGTCAAACATGTTGGCAAACTCAAGTTGGTGTGTGAACGTGTCAAACATGTTGGCAAACTCAAGTTGGTGTGTGTGAACGTGTCAAACATGTTGGCAAACTTAAGTTGGTGTGTGTGAACGTGTCATTAGTTGGGAAGCTCAAATTGGTGTGAACGTGACAAACATGTTGACAAACTGTTGGCGACAAATAGAACTTGTTTCTTTTCCTGCCAACTTTTTCGCTAACTTTGAGTTGTCAAACTCGCATTTGACGTGTGAACGTCTACTGTAACTTCAGTGTTTACAATCGTGTTTTACAGGGTCCTCTCTCTTCCTCCCTTGTGAAGAGAGAACCATGAAAACAAGGTTAAGATGTGTGGAAGTTTGTCGTGTGAAAACACTAGATTGCCAACTTTTTGGAGTTTGCCAACACCACTTTGCCAACTCACCAACCTATCTAAAGTTACTTCCGGTTGTGCTACCAACTAATCATTATTTAATTATCTTTCTTTTCTATTTAGCTAAGATCGTGCTCGGCAGTGTCAACGAACACATTGCATTTCTACTGTTGTGCGCCCTTGAAATGCAAGGGGAAGTAGAGGAAGCTTTTGGATATGCAATCATATACAAAGCTGCTGATCCTCAGGTAACTTTTCCTTATGATAACCAAAGTTGTCCGGTGTCGTTTCTTATCCTTCATTAGCTGCTAAAATGAACTCTGCTAAGATGAACTTCATGCTACAGAAACCGGTTTAAAAAGGCTCGACTTTGAAATACAAATTTCGCAAGGAAGACATGATTCGATTTTTTTATACTTCACCAAGTTTATGAAAATAATGTGATCAACGTTTTATGTATCACTCAGGTTTCTAAGCGACAGCGGTTACCATAGCAACACCAGGTTATTGTCCTTTGATTTAAACAATGACGTTTTACTCACTCAATTTGTAGTACTCACTATTGCTGACGAAGTTTCAAGAAAATTGATAAGACGGTTTTTGAGTAAATCAAAAATCATTTTTTGGGCATGATACGCAAAATAGCAACAAAGCAAATATTTTCAAAATGCCCTTACATATTATTTTAAAACAGCAAGCTTTAAAATAATGATACCCTTCACTTTGCAATCATTATTTTAAAGGCCGGCTGGCTCCCTTTAAGTTTTGGCCACGTGGCCCGCCTGTCGCGGGTGTGCGAGACTCCACTAACACGAGACGTTCAATGTGAAATAGTTTATTTAGGATGAGTCAGTCAATCAGTCATCCAATGAATGTAGCTAATAACATATTCTGTCTATTCTCCTGATCCTTTTTATTACATTTCACATACATTATAATTCAAAAGTTAAGAAAATGGTGCCACGCCAGCTGTGAGAAACCACTAAAAACCACCCTTTAGATGTGCCCAAAAAATAATTTGGAAACGTATATCCCCGATAAGTACAGTGGCACTGGACCTCGAGGAAAAGGTGCAAAAGCTGATAACATTACTTGATACTTTTTATAACATTTCATTTCCCAAGGTATATAGAATAAAAACTTTAACGAAAAAAAGCCACCTTCGAGAAGATCTCCCGCCAAAGTCTAAATAGTCACGAGATGTCCCATAACGGCACGCGAGCCTCTATATCGCGCGGTCATAATAATAATTTCTGACTAGTTCGTTTCTACGTCACTCAGATGTCAGAAATTACGTTTTATATCATTTGGATGTTAACAACTGTTTTATTTTATAGATGAAAAGAGATAAGGTTGCTTTCCGCAGATTAAAAGCAAAAGTAATTTGGTTATGTGGCCAGGTGAGAATGTTACATCTGAATAGGTAATACACTAAAAGGTATTTTTTGCGTAAAAACTCTGCACGTTTTTGGTTACCGAATACTGATATACACTTATACACATCTTTTTAAACACCTTCCGTACATTTGAAGCATTGAACATACACTCAACTATAACAACATTCGCCTTATTTAAAAGCAGTGTCCCGCCGATATATCAAAATTTCGCTTGCCTAATGGCTATCTTATGTTACGTGTAAACAGCAATACACAACTAAATTGGATACAAAAGATTACACAGAGCAAAGCAAAGCAAAGCAAGTAGTTTAGGGATGAAGTGCAGGATTGCAAGGATTGAAGTGGATTACAGTTCACCAAATTTGCTCTCATAACAGGTGGTCAAGAAAGCAAAATTGCCATTCTTGTTGAATTTTGACTTTTTAGTCGTTATTTTGTCGCTTTAGTTTATATTTCATTGCTTTTATCGACTTTGGTGATTTTATCTTCCTATTCCAAGACATTAAAGCGAGCTTAAAGCAAACTCGTGGCCAAACGTAAACAGTATCACAAAGTGCAATTTGTATTTAGGGCGGACCTAAAAAGAAAACTCTGTGGATGCTTAATTTGATACAACCGTGTACGACTTCTTTTGTAGGGACACCACCAAATTTACAGGACAATCGACATCCTGATGTTAAGGGGCGAGTTATTGTTTTCCAACAACGAAACGGAGTTTGCTCTCAAGATTTACACAGAAATTTTGAATCTGTTTCCCGGAGTCTTGGAAGCCCACGAATATCGAGCACAGTGTTATTTTATTAAGGTAAGAACAGAAATGTTTTTTTTTTCTATTTCTGTTTTTAATTAACAACAAATGTGTTGTTACACGACGAATAAGAGATGCGGTCATCAGAACAAAGTAAAGTGCATTATATATCGCACGGTTATAGAAATGTATTTGGCGTGTGACGGGTATGAAGGGCTTTAGGGATGGACTGAAAGTGAGGATTGTAGTAATTAAATACAGGGTAGTGCGAAAGCGGCCTCAATAAAGAAATATATAAGCCATTGTAAAATGTCAGGTTGTAACCTAGAAAGCGTTCCGACGATAGATGCGGCGAGTGGGTACATCCTACTTCAGCCTAAAACATGCTATTTCTTGAAATCAATCGTCCCGAATTTGGAACTAACCAGTTAATTGTACTCTGTACTTCAAGTCCCTTGGTCTTCGGGATAAGCAGCATGTAGCAGTTGTTCGTTCTTCACGAAGACCCGGACTCTAACTGTTAATGACGACTCCTACGTATCCACTGATATTCATACACCTGCCATTCTTGCGATACCACCATAGTCAGTACAATGAAGTGGTCTGAGAGACACTAAAAAATGAGTAGTGTAATCTATTCGGCAAACTCTAACAGATGCAATATAACTCATTCATTGTAAACGAAAGCTATGTACACTTTGATCTTCTTCTGTAAACTGAGAACGATTATTACTCACACGTCCTCGAATGTTTATCCGACAGGGGGGTCAATATCTTTTACAAGCGAATCAGGATTGCAACCGAGGTAAAGTTAATCAAAGGCTCCTAAGAGCCAACCCATGAATAACAAATGCTAACGCGTAACGCAATATTGCGGTAAGCTTATGTTTTCACACTGACACGGTTCGATATTAAACGTAAGGATTTTTGACAAACGAACACACACACACAAAAGTACATCACTTTCATAATGTCCAGTCCGAAGAAAAAAGAAAAGGAAAAAAAAAACCCTAAGCGAGACTTCAACTCGGGCCTCCGACTGTCAATCGCGGATCTAATCCACAAGACTATCGCGGAACACATACTAAGATAAGACTAAATTTTGTTATCGTAAGGTAGATACCTATCAAAACGCGTGCCTTGGTTGAAAAATCATTTTAAATCGATTTTAATGTTGCATTAAAGACTCCAAATGCGAAAGATCTTTAAGCTTATTGTTGTTTATATTCGTTTACAGCAAATTGGTTATTGTTATCACTGGATTTACGCGGGGATTCACGTTGTTCTCAGTTACGAAACGCATTCGTAACAAAGCATTACGTCACTAAGTTTACAGCTGAGTGATGGAACGAGTGAGCGGTAATGCAATATTGCGGGGTTTTTTTGGAAATTAAATGTAACGAGTTTTGTCGAACGCAAACAAACAAATAAAAAAAAAACAGTTGTTTTTAGTTCGAAAAAAAAAAGAAAACAATCCGTCCTGATGAGAAACGAACTCACGTCCTTCGGCTCTGTTGTCTGACCGCTTACTTGCTGCGCAACCTAGGATTTGACTAATTGCCACGGTCAAGTTTTGTTATTTAAAAGTAGATATGCGGAAAAAGTTTACATCTGAGTGATGGAACGAGCGAGCGAGTGAGTAAATTAGCCGCCGTTACCGATAACCCGTTAATTACGCTTGCGCGTATTCATGGGTTAAAACTGATATAGTTAACCGCCTTATTAATTGCCTTAACTTGTTTTGAAACAAAACTCAATAATTAAGTAATCGATCTTCAGTTAATCAAAGTAAAACGAAATCTTTTTCTTCCAATCCTTATAATTGGTGATTTCACATTACTGTGCCTCTACGTACATCCTATGTGCACTTCAAACCTACTTTGAGACCACGAGAATCTGACTATTACAAAGGATCCGAAATTGCCGCCGCCAAGTGCCATTTACACATTACTTGAGGAGGCACGACCAATGGAAAAACAGAAGCCAACATAAAGACATGTACAGCGGCGCAAAACAATGATAGTGATTCACAACTTATGTTTAAAGTAATACACTATCTCATTAACTGTGAACCTCAATTTTCTAGTTACTTGAGAGTTTCAAGTGCAAGTCTAGTGCCTGCTCTAGTATGAAACCAACAACAACTTTGTATGATAGATTCATAGTATTTATCATATAACGAGAAAGCTTAATATCATATCATAAGGTTTCTTTTTAGCTTATTCCTAGTCGCTATCTTTCATAATGATTAACATGCAACGTCTCTATATGTATTATTTGTGTGTGGGGAAAACTGACTTGAGCTTCTCATTTCTTGTTCTACTCTATGTAACTGGATAATGCACATATGAAATAAATTCATATGAACTGCGAAGAAAGAATTAAAGAGAATGTGATCATTTCAGTATTGCTTGAACTGCACAACTGCAGTGATCACATTCTTTTTCAATATGTAACTGGTTACAGTACAGTAATTCTATTTCTTCTGTTTCTCTGCGCCATGAACGAAAGCAATTAGTTAACCAATCCTTTCATCAATAAACATTTTCGTTTCATTCCCTTTGCAGCTCTTGTCCTGTCTGAACGCACAAGCACGGTTGCTTTTGATACGAAAATTAAAATCAAGATGCAACATGGAGAGCTTGAAGAGGCATTGGAACTTCTGAATGAATGGCGAATGATTGACCCGGAGGTGGGAGCAATGTTGAATAGTTTCGAGAGTGGGCGGATCAATAATAAGACCCTTATATAATTTCCCGTAATAAAACTCGACATGCTCTGATTCCAAAACCGCTGTGAACGTTGGAATTTTTCATGTTTTTGTTACGACGCGCTGACGAGCCTCAAAAAGAGCGAAACAGCTCTCTGCGTCTGCTTTCTTGTTTTGAGAGGTTATCTTATCGTCGGGTCTGGCTAACCGGGATGCTTCCCGTCACTGTATTGTAGAGAATTATCTACTCTTATTTTAATAAGACGTTTCTATCAGGTCTTCATAGAAACAATATCGTTTTTGTGACAAAACATTATATATCACTGCGAGTCACTATCATCTTAACAGAAGAAAATAAAATTGTATGCATGTAAAACGTTTTTGTCCAGCGATATCCCTTAACGTCCTTGTAACCATACACTTATTATTTCTCTAATATCCTTTTGCTGCAATATAGAACTATGACCTTGACAGCGTAGAAATTCAAATCAAACAAAAGATGCAGGAGAAGCAATCTCGGAGGGTAATTAGAAAAACACAGTCGGTAAGGAAACTTTGTGACCTGTTGTGTTTGGATAGTATAGGTAGTTCCTACTTACTTAGCGACTAGAAAAAAGAGAGTACACACCCCAGGCTGCAACGATGGTGAATTAATTATCCTTTGTTTACTTGCCTCAATTTTTGTCATTTTGTGATTTGCCACAAGTATATACTATTTCATCACGGAAAATATACAGCTATTTCAATTAACATTGTCGGGTGAAAGCTTCAAGTCAAGCCCGCAAGGTAGTATGGGACTTTTATGCTTATTTTTTTAAAAATCAACAGTAAGGGAGCTTAAGCAACGTTGACGGCAACACCGAAGAAACGTCACTTGAAAAAAAGGATTCGTGCTTTTTAAAAATACTTTGCAGCTGTTCCAGTTTGTTTAGTTTGTCTAACGTGACTGAATCGTCCAGGAGCTTAATTTGTAGGGACGGTGCTTAAGTTCAAATAGAGAAAGCAATTTACCGTCGTGTGTTCATCTTCTCCACAAGACCTATAAATTGATCGTTTGACGTTGTTGTTTTGCAAGGAACGGCAAAGAAATGTACCAAAATGTAAAACGCACGTACATAGTTTTTTTTTTTAATTCGCTGATTAACCTTTTGTTTTGTGCCTTTCTCACTGCCTAATGCTCCCTAATGCCTGCCTTAAGCTCCGTAATGCTTTAATTTCCCCACACTGTCAAATAAAGGCACGTGTCTGTTTTTGTTTCCTTCGTTTAGAACACGGAGACAAACTTTTATAGCACTGTCTCTCATTTTCCGTCGCGCCCGCACTGACAAACGGAAACTAAGAAGACTATTTACAACTACCCATACTACCTTGCGGTCTTGGCTTGCACTGTAGGCTTTGAGCTTTTATCCGACAACAAAAAGCTGTATATGGAGATCTCATAGCTCCGAACTCTGCTACAGTATAATGTATTCTCTTTCGTCTTAATTTTGAGAGCTCCCTGTTTGAATTAAAAAAAAATACAATAAAAGAAATTGGGAAGCAAATCTCTCAACAGGAAAATACTGCCAAATACATGCACATGTAGCTAAGTATATTGTACAGCTATACAGACAAGCCAGAAACATATATCACTTATAAAGCTTTACGCAAATTTCGTTTAAATGAATATAATTCAACACAAGTTCTATTTTCAGCTGTTAGATTTGTCGGTTGACGACCATGAATCAAGCGACCCAGATCAAACATCAGCTAGACAGAGAGTTAAGCGAGTTCCAATACGTGCGTCCAAGCAAAGCAGTGGTGCTAAGGTAGGGACTTCCGAGTCTCGTTTCTTGTGCCGGCTAAGCTACCGCAGCAGCAAATGAAAAATATATACTTTTAAATATAAATGATACTGGTTTGAGCATTGCTGAACTGAAGAGCATCATGGAAAACCGGAAGGAATGGATGAAGCTAGTTAATGGAGTTCGAGTTCGCTCGAAATAAGCAAGCAAGCAAGCAAGCAATAAATGATACTTAGCGGTCTGTTGATTTTTAGGTACGTAATCCTGGTTATTAGTAAATGAACAAGGAACGCGCCTCTGAAATGGCCACTGCCCTAGGTGCCCGTGTGAAATCTAAAAGACGTAAGGTCTTCGTACTCAATTAATGCTTATATGAATTTAATGACAACAACGTTTAGCGTACGTAAAGTGATCTATTATGAATGCGTTCCATTTTAAGGCTGTATTTATTCTCTTTTTGAAAAAGCCAAAGAGCAAGAGAGACTTACTCCGAGAAGAGCGGCAGAGAGAAAAGGTAATTATGTGCACTCTCGTAATTTTTTTTAAGATGTTCAATAAGCGTCTCATTTTATTCCTGGGAATTCCCCTAATTTCCTGAGAACCCCCTTTTATGAACGAGCTTATTTCAGTTTTTTTTTTTACACATTTCAGGTAATTCCCGAGCATTCTCGTCAATTATCGTCAATTACCGGTGATCGATCACACCAGAAAGGACAAAACATTTCCCAAGATTTCTTGCGAAATTCTGAGAATTCCTGGGAATTTTGCTTTTCCCGAACTTTCCTGGGAATCATCCCTACGGGACACCTTCTCTCCCAACCACGACCAAGAATGATTTGAGAAATAAATAGAAAACGACGCCTGTGCTTTAACATTACTTCACATACGAGAAAAAAAAAAGGTCTTAGTTTGACATGTTTTGATTGCAGGAACGACAAGAAATAGCTCAAGAATTGGAAGAAAAGGAAAAAGAAAAGGAAAATAGACACAAGAAGGTTTGCTCAGCTTCTGACGATGATAAATATGGATTAATTCTTATTGAAGACTCATGAATGTTTACTTGGAGATAACAAATTTAATTGCCTCTTTGTGACAGTGCAGCGTATTATACATTGATTTTCAAAACAGTTAAAACGAGCAACTCAAGATAATTCTACGGTAAAGAAAAGGGTATCGAGTTGTACTATTGTACTTTGTTTTTAAAATTGACACAAAATATATTCTTCTCATATACAATATAATATTTGTTTTTTTTAAGGAAAATTCTCATGTTCCAAAGCAAGATAAACAACACGCCACGGACGAGAAGGCAACGGGTAAAGGCTGGTTTTCACTAGCGCATAAGCATAAGCATAAGCCAACATAAGCAGACTCAGTAACGTGTTATTCATTAGTTCCAATTGTTTGAACAAAACAGAACAATAGGCACTAATGATCAACGTGTTAATGAGTCTGCGTATGTTGGCTTGTGCTTATGCTTATGCGCTAGTGAAAACCAGCCCTAATGAATTCTTCCCCATCTTTCTATACATAAATTTCTGGTATTAACTTTAAATGCAGTTCAGTACATCCCTTCTTGCGACCACTCTCGTAAGCAACCAGCTCCCCTCATCGACCACCTACACGAAACCCTGCTAGCTAGCTAAATTGTCGGTAAAACTATGTAACTGAAAGTTCTCGTAAGCGACCAGCTCTAGCCAGGACCACGTATTTCAAATCCAGTCGCTTTGACTGTAGAAGGAACATTGAAGGGGCATCGTTACGGGGAATTTGTTGTGTTTTACTTGAATATGCTAAATATTTTACAAAGTATCTTTGCTCAAACATTAAATTGTTCTTAGAACACCAAGAAGAAAATATCAAGTGATTTCTCGAATGAAGAAGAAATTAAAATCAGTTTTTCGCGATTTTTCCAAGACACAAGGGAAGAACTTAAAAAAATTGTAAGTTGCAATCCATTTCCATCCTTGCCATCCGCAGCCAATGATAATGAATACTAGTTTCTGTGCACTAGTTTAGTAATTATTAACAAAACTGGACCATTATTTTAGGTTTCCATCGATAGAAATGTGTTTTTGGCTTTTCAAACTCATACTGTTGTAAAAACAGGTGACACTGCCAATCAATTACTGACATAAAAAACTGTCTACGTTTGGTCCGGCTGTATTTCGTCATGTACAGGACGTAAATATTTGTTATTTGTTAAAAAACCTATGGTCTTGACGTTTTAATAATAATAATAATAACAATAATAATAATAATAATAATAATAATAATAACAATAATAATAATAATAATAATAATAATAATAATAATAATAATAATGATGATGATGATGATGATGATGATTATGATGATGTTTTTAAGGAGCCACGCCAACAGATATGACAGCCGTGCTGCCATCTTTCCTGTCAGGTAAGAAATGAGTTTTTCATATGGAACGGCAAATGTCCCATCAGACTGGTTCAATCGACAAAATCGTTTTGGACCCAAAATTCCAGAAATGTTGGTTCACGCCGTGTTTCTCGTGCAAGATTTTTGCCATTACCAGTGCGATTTTTATGTTTATTCCTGACTCATAGCCACTTCATTCATTTATTGTATGCCAGCTGACCCGACGTTACATGAACGACCAAACTAACTGCTGGACTATTCATACTGAAATACCATGTCTGAACATGCGCACTGTGGAATTTCTTGTAGGTCCTTCATTCCCAGAGCGAACCAGGAAACGACGAGTGCGAAGAAAGACTCGAAATTTACGAACCAAAAGAGAAGGTGAGGCCATGTTAGACTTTTTCACGTTGTGCAAAGGTATAGGAGAAAAGGCCAATGACGTAACGTCACCGCCCAATGACGCGATCATCTTAACTGAGACAAGGCTTTAACAACCACCAGAACCTGGTCGAACCCGCCTAGACTAACCTGGAGGCGATCTAGTTTTACGTTCTTTGCGCTTTTCTCCACCGAAAAAGTATCTGCATGTATTTTCATTGGTGTCCATTAGATGACGAGGTTTATGATTGTGTGTTGTTTTGTTCTTGTGTTCGTCTGTTTCTTATCCACTTAGTTCCCACTTTTTATTGTTGGACCCCTGTGTACATAATCCTGTATCGTTGCTTAATGCTACCAAACAATAAACGACATGGTTCAATGTCCTGATTAATTTAGTGCTACTCATACCTGTTTTATCTTCAAATGTGTAGCTGGACTCGCATCATGTGTTTGACTGATAAAATGAATAACACCAGTCATGATACTTCTGTGGCACTTGACAAATTTTCACCCCACATACCTTTTTCTCTGTCGTCTTCTCATGTTAGGAATAGATGATGACTCAGATGCCAGCAGTGTTTGCAGCATCAGCACCTGTCCTGGTGACCTGGATTTTAGAAGGAACACGCAGTACCGCCCCAAGATGCCCACATATGCGGAGACTGACCAAGGTGCTGTCAGCGATCGACCCAAATCTTTATCTGGTCATAAGTCACAGACGAAGACCTCAAGTAAGCAAAACTATGACATCCGTCCAAGACCGTCTGGTATTCATGGCCCCTACCTTGTCTGTTGTTATTACAAACGACAGCAACCTTGTTATCAAGGCAAGCTGTGTAAATTTGCACACAGTGAAGAGGAAAGAAAAGCCTGGGAAGAAGACCGGAAGAAAGGTACATGAAGTGAATAAGTTCCCTTAGTCCTTCCTTATTTATCTTTTTGGAACAACTTACAATTTTGGACAATTAGATGACCTATACCTTAATTAGAAGAAACAAATCCGAGACCATTCTCATAATCACCCCTAGACATACATGTACAAACGACTGTAAATAAATCCATTTTTCATTCGCGAAGAAAACGTGGTCTTGCTCAGATGGTAGTGGCGTTGATGTTTTGTCCAATTTTGTTTCAAGCCGTTTGAATGAGGCCGAGAAGAGAACGTTCGTGAACATCGCGAGGTACGATGCTAAAAAAACCTGAAATTAATTGTATCAACTAAATAATAATACGAGAAGATTTTTCGTCAAAATTGACCTGAACGTAATATTTAAGATCGCCAAATCAACAACTTTTCACGTTTCCTTTTATGTTATCATATTTATCTTCTTCAGCTTTAAGGAAACCATCTTCCAAGCAGGAAAAGGAAAAAGCAGACGAAGAAAGTGAAAGCTCGTCCTCTGTACTAAGAGAATGGCGTCAAGCGTTTAGAGGGCAGTGCCGAGCACCCTGTCATATTCCCAAGAAAGGCCAAAAATACAAAATGTGTCCTGAGTAAGCATTATAGATTTGTTTAAAAATCTAATTCAGTTGCGCGGACGTACAGAATATCAGAAATGGAGAAATGGGGAAAAAATCTATTAATATCTCAATCAATACTCAATTAACTTTATTTCAACACGGTAAAACGGCTCAGTAAAACTGTTTTTCAGACATGGCGTGCACTTAAACAAAATCTAATCTTAATGATAACAAAACATATATTATATATATAGTGGCAAAACTGTTATACTATACTAGTGTAAATAATACTAATAAGATTAATAAAAAAACACTAACTTGCATCATAATATCCTCTGTACACACATACCTATTCTCTAAGTCCTCAATTATCAAATTTTGCTCCATTAAATCATCGTTTTCACGCCATAACGTCGGACAACGCAAACCAAAATGGAGATTCTATCAAACCATCTTGTTCATCATGATCCCATGGTTGATCGCTTTTGGGAAGATAAATGAGTTTACATATACTTTCAATTTCATTTAAGAAAAAAGGTTAAACACGGACGCGCACTATAAAGGGGATAGCTCCGCCCCCTCTTTGTCACACCATCACTGCTTCAATGGCTAATCAAAGATGGCTGACACTGCGAGCAATACGGAGGAACACCGCTGCCCCAAGAAATAGGTCTTATTCTATCTTCACCAGTTCTATCTTGCATAGGATTTATCTTTCTCGAAAATAAAACCAAAAACATTATTTGAATTTATGCGCCGTTTAGCATGAATATAATATTTTAGCTTGCCAAATTTGAATTTCGCGCCGGTAGCGGTTCTCCATTGGCGATAGGATGCATGTGATGTTGACAGTTCGGTGTCAAGTGTGAAATGACTGGCGGCTTGGCCAGGCCAAGGTTCCTTTTATAGCGCGGGTCCGTGTTTAAAGAAAAAATAGATAGACTAGCAATTTTACATTATTTTTTTTTTACGGGGCCCCTCAGCCGTTGCCTTTTTGCATTCTTTATTTATGAACTGGAGACAACATCGAAATTTCGAGTTATATGTTTAAAACAATTAGAAAGTCGCTGACTAAAGAAAGTTTGTTTTTTATCTTTAAATTTAACCCATACTATTCTTTCGTGGCCAGTGAGTAATTTACTGAAAGTACCAGATTTAATATTTTACAATTCAAGGTGGGAAAAAGGAACTTGCCAGCGCGCGAAAAGATGTACTGGTGCGCACGATGTAAATGAGCTCAAAGCATGGAACGAACACTTGGAAAGGATGGAAAAGGAAATGGCAAAGAAAGACGAAAAACACAATAAGAAGAAAGATGGCGATTTCTCAGTGAAAAGTGAAGCTAATTTGCCAATAGAGGATAATCACCAAGCTCCTACTTACAAGGTTGGCTGTTAGAAAGTAATTCTATATTTCTATATTTTGAAACACAGCATAACGACGTTGTCAAAGTGGAACGCTTTGCTATACACTGAACCAAGCCCTCCAGCGTAAAAAAGAAAAAAAAGGATTTCGTGACTGGACTCGTTTTCTTTTTTATTTATTAATTTCTTCTTTTACAGGCAGCAACTCACCTTATTTAAAATTATATCATGCAAAAGAAGTATTGTCCCATCTAAGTGATTTGAATTATGGCAACGAAATACGTTTGAATTTGTACGGGGTTTGACAAAAGAGCGCATCAGCACGTGCTTTTTAGTGATGATGCAATACGTGACTCTCAAAAATGAATGCACGGGACTTTCACCTAAATCCAAAATCGCATTACGCAGCTGTTTTTATCTCATGGTATGGCACGTTTATTTTTGATTATTACTCATTTCCTTGCCGCTAAAAACTATTTGCTCAAAATGCTTTACAACATAGCTAGCAGAGCCGCGCAATCGAACGATCACTTCTGATATTGTTGTCCGTTTTTCGCGTCGGATTTGATGCAAAATTCCACCGGCTATGTTACAAAACAATTGGTTCATGCTTTTAGCTGTGCACTATCGAGTTATGGAGCACGTGGGAAGTTTGGAGAGCACTCAAGAAGCTAGAGGTACCTTCGGCTATCGCCTCGGGCAACTCTTACGCTTCTTTCGTGCTTTCGTGCTTGGAGAGCACGAAAGAAGCGTAAGAGTTGCCCGAGGCGATAGCCGAAGGTACCTCTAGCTTCTTGAGTGCTCTCCAAACTTTTTTTTTAATTTAGAAACTTATAGTACTTACAATGCAATTACTTACGCTACTTACAATAAAGTACGACTACTTACAATACAGTACAGCTAATTACATACTACACAATTCTAATATGACTACATACAATACAGTACAGCTAATTAACATACTCAAGATACTTACACTATTTACAATAATAATCACGACAGATACTTACAATACTAAAGCTACTTGCACTATTTACAATACTAATGAAACTACTTACAATACTAACCCAGTTACTTGCTATTAGTTTCGATACTTAAAATAAAGATTACATCCACACTATTCAAACTCATTACCAGGATCTATTTACACGGGTGCAAAGCCCGTGCACGGAAGAAATCAGAGTGCTCTCCAAACTTCCCGCGTGCTCCATAACTCGATAGTGCACAGCTAAAAGCATGAACCAATTGTTAAATAACGAGGTAAAACCGGTACCTTTATATACTTATCTCCTTTTTATAGCTTGGAAACATGGCATCCAGTGTCTCAAAGGTACATGTAGCTGGGCATGCGCAGGTTTCCACAAACCAAAGCAATGGAATTCGTCCTCGACCGTCCAATGTTTATGCTGCCTACCGACTCTGTTTGCAAATCCGTGTTGGGCGAGTTTGTCCTATCGGAGATCAATGCAGTTTCGCACACAGTGAGGCAGAGAGATTATCATGGGAAGAAGACCGGAAAAAAGGTGCCTAAAAAATACACATTCCTTTTAAATAAGAATGAGTTGTTCGAAAGGAGCTTACTCAGTTTAAAAATTAAAAGCGGTTTTACTGTTTATTTTAAATATAAATTAAGAGCAATCAAATTCAATTTGTAGGCTAAAAATAATTTACAGGAATTTGATTTGAAAGTTGGCGCAAATCCTGGGTTTACTTAATCCTGCTTTAGAAAACCCGGCGTGCCGGTTGACTTTAAACGTTTTTTTTTTTTCAAAGGTGATCAAGAAGTAATACTTAGTCTTTTTCTAGGTGTTAGTAAGCCGGCCAAACTAAAGAAGGTTAAAAAACCAAATGCGAGTGGAAGCCCTTCCCCGTTACTAAAAGAATGGCGCCAAGCATTTAGAGGGCAGTGCCGAGCACCGTTAAGGATTCCAAGCAAAGGCGAGAAGTACAGAATGTGTCCTGAGTAAGTGTCATTTCATTTCTAAAATGTAAATTAACAGTAAATAATTAGGATCCCTTATTTGTTTAGAGCTCCAGGTATCCGACTCGCAAACTAAACTCCAATATGATACGTTGCCCTGGCAAAAGCATAACGCAGAAGTAAGATTTTCTTTCTTAGTTACAGCTTTTTATGAGCAGAGGCAATGCAGTAAGAATACACGATTCTGCCACACCTTGTTTCAAAAACTCCAAAATAAGGCTGTCCGAAGTTACTACTATATATAATAAAACGTAGCTACGACATGGGCTTAGACAATAAACAGATAAAGGTCTTTATTAAAAAACAAGACACAACATACACGGGCCTGAAAAAAAAATAAACATGTAAGTAAAAAATGAATTTACATGGAAAAAACGCCAAGCCAAACATAGTTATGTAGAAAACCTTATACGACATTGATCCATTCTCTCTTCGGGATATAGATATTCTGAAGTAAGATTATTTGTAGCCATATCGAAAACCCACTTTCTGAAACGGGTCTTTCGAATGGAATATTCTACCACTTGACTTATAAAGAACGTTTGATATTAAAACCTTATACTCATAATAAAAGTCGAACACTTGATTCTTGTCTCAAAGGTGGGAAAAAGGAACTTGCAAACTAGGAAGAGGATGTACTTATGCGCACGATGAAAAGGAACTCGCAGCATGGAATGAACACATAGAGAAGATGGAAAAGGAAATGGAGAAGAAAAATGAAGAGGAAAATAAGAAGAATTCTGCAGAGAAGAGAGAAACAAATTCGTCAACAGAGGATTATCACCAAGCTCCTACTTACAAGGTTGGCAGGTTAATCCTATAGCGCGTGCTTCATTGATTGGTGGAAAATTTTGCATCGTATTTTTTATTATCCAAGCTCTAACAAGTTGAGTAATATATACATGTATGTATTACATAAATTATATACTAGATATTCCCACTAAATCTTGTAATAATCAGGACCAACAAAAATTAGTAAATAGTAAATACCGTTCGCCCTAGAAATTTACGTTTTATATTTTATGCTTTTTATTTTTTTTTAGAACAGTAAAGTTAACTGTTAAGTTATTATAAAACGTACTTGGCTTTCAGGTTAACAGCTTTACCAGGCTTACTATACCAGGAAATACCAAGCTTATCCAGGATTTTAAAATATTAGTATCACGCCTGGTTAGCTGCATGGTTAGCGTGGTTAACCACGATAAGACCCGGGTTACTTATTAATTAACAACTATTCACCGAGGTGGAGGTAGCTAGTGGTGGATATTTACCACTTGCCACCGACGCTGAGCGTGGTAACCGACCGACACTGTCAGTGAGATAATATAGAACGAAAATGATGATTTTGAACTCATTTATTCCCGTCAACGTTTCCAATTTTTGCGCGCAAATTTCTTGGAGGCTGCTTGGAGGTGAATAGCACTTGCTATCCCGAGTTTTAGTAGCCCATTAGGGTGTGCCAACAACGCTATCCACTGTTTTAGTATATACTAATCCTGGTTATACGAGAATTCAGTTTTATCGACTGAGTCGATAAGGTAAATTGACCACCGTAAAAAGATTCAAATAGCTATTTGAATCTTCTAACAGTGGTCAATTTTCGGTACAAGGGTAGGTATGGCACTATCGAATTTTTAGATCTCTTGGCAAAACATAGCTTGATTTACTTTGTATTTTGGTTTTATTTGTCTTTAGCTCGAAGAACTCGTCTCCAGCCTTTCAGGAGTAACAGTGACGTGTCAACCCGATGATCTCAACGTCTCATTACAGGTGCCGCTGGACAACGAAGGAGAAATAACATACAACTGGACCGTGCGAGTGTGCTATGAGGTTAGACTATAAACGGTATTGACTAGTATGTTAAAGCGAAACGAGTTCTAACGGTGGAATGCGAATTCAGGAAAGGACTTAAGATGCAACGTTAGGGTACCCATTTCAAACCTACAATGAATCAGTTTACTTTTGTGAATACTTCACTTTGTAATACTACATCCCATTCTGAATGCAGTGAATGTTTAGGTTTTGCACTATAATTATTAATTTTTTCCAGAAATCAGTTTATAGCAGGTAGTTAACAAGACCGCTTCCATAGAAATCAGCCTCAAAAAGTAACTCACAGGCCAACTTGTTTATAGAAATTTATCTAACCTTTATTGATCATAGTTAATCTTTAAACAGTTATCCAAGCAGGTTTTTGTATTTTATCTTAGTCGAGTGTCACGGGGCATCTACAAGACATTGTACTCTTTCCACAATACCACAAATGCTATACTCTATCTGGCGTCAGATTCCAGTGTACTGTGGTATCTCCGCATGGTCCGCTGACACAAGTAAAAACACCTGACAACGAACGGTTGGTTAATGATTTTCACTATCCAGTAAAACAGTATTTGCGCACCTTGCACGGAAGTTGTGAAGTTCACATCTCAGTTTCGTTCTCCACTCTTGTGTTTGGAAGCTTTGCACAAGTTTTAGTTCTCGACTTCGGGAAAGAAACTCACCTTGCCATTAAAATGAACATTGAGGTCGGCAGTCAAGAATTCCTGCAGGAATTTAGTGAATGGAAGACACAGCTGACTTTAGATTGGACTTTATGGGACGACGGATCCCGAAAGATCATCAAGTTTGAGCCCAAACCTCCTACGGTGTTCAGCAATGAGCATTTGACAGACAAGTATCAGTTGCCTAAAGCAGAGGAGATTGTCCCTTCGCCTCTTCTAGACAGATCTCAAGGCTTGAGTCAGAAAAATTACATTAATGTCATGCATCAACTGTTATTTGTGGAGGAGTTCTACATTCGAAAACAAATCGCCAGGTAAACATTTTATTGTAAGCGCGCGATTTTTTTTTTAAGAAGGATGCGAAGCTTTCTCGTATGCTATCTCAGTAAGACTTGATAAAAGTGCTCGTAAACTATGTTTACTTTGTTACGAGCATAGGAAATCAAGAAAAAACTCTTGCGTCTGTTGACTTAATTGTTGTATAGTGCTATCTCCCTTAGAAACCCGCTCCTTTAAGGGACCGGTTTTCCAAGGTGCTCTAACGTGATTGGCGCTTAAGAGGTTCGAACACAAGAAAGTTAGAACTAAACCCGATGCCGACCGATGGCTACAACTACCTGCACCCGACAAACAATTATTTATTACCCGAACGGAAACAAAATAGCCAAACAATAACCTTTAACAATCAAACAAACTTTGATTAACAATAACAATGACAGAAAATAACAACTGCATTAATAATAATAGGTCCAAACTTTAAACAACAAACAAATTCAGCTAACTCACTACGAATAAATAACGTCAGCAGCTAGAAAATCAATCATCAACTATATTACGATGATCTTTTCACTTGACTCTGTAGATGATCCCGAGTTAGTTCTTCAAATAGTTACTCACTAAAGAATATACCTTCACCAAATGACCACACTATTTCTTTTTGTTCTCTTTCATTTTGCAGTTTCAACGTACGGGAAGCAAATTTGCATGCTGCAAAACTAGTCGTGAAGAAAGATGAAGTCTTGTGCGCCCAGGAAGGATGGCTGTATGGCTCTTTTTACGTCTCACGTCCGATAACACCGGATGACGCTCAGGGGCGGCTTCTGCTGAGAAATCTGTTCAGAAGTATGGGATCCGTCTTCTTAGCAAAAAGTGGTGCAGATTCCGTGGTTTACGAAGCATTAGTTGACTCCGTGGAGGACAGCCGAGTCGTCTTAAAACTATCTGAAAAG
The DNA here is from genome assembly GCA_022457155.1 of Cladopsammia gracilis. NCBI lineage: Eukaryota > Metazoa > Cnidaria > Anthozoa > Scleractinia > Dendrophylliidae > Cladopsammia > Cladopsammia gracilis. The sequence continues at coordinate 828,929 of JAJGOT010000110.1, forward strand.
TGCTGTAAAGATCTGGCTTTGTCCAATAACACGTTCACGACAGTAGACGTCCAGTTTCACATCAATCGACTTCCCCTGTGTGAGATGCACGACAACATCGATAGGCTGGGGCCTGAGCATTTCAGAGTACTATTTCCGGAGCTAAGCAGCGTTGGTTCAGAAGAGAAGGTAAAATATGAAATTATTTTTAGTTTTCGTTTGTTTACTTTTGACTATTATCAATTACTGTTTAACTTATTTCACGGGTTTTTTGTAATCACTCTAACAAAGTCTAGTCGATAGTCTATCAATATCGTCATGTTAGATATAATTTAACATGAGCTCTATTGCCGATAATATATTTTGAAAACGATTCCATGAATCTGTTTGTGCTGTACGCTTAAGATTTCTTTTATATTTTTTTAGATTTACGAACTTCCTTGGATTCTTGATCCAAACTTAAACGAGGATCAGAAAGAAATTATCAAGAAAATAGCCGCTCCCGCGATTGATTTTCCTCCCCTTGTTGTTTTCGGTCCTTTTGGAACTGGTAAAACCTATACGCTGAATCAAGCCATTCGTCGTATATCCGTGAACCAGAACAACCGAGTGCTCATCTGCACACATTCAAACAGCGCTGCAGATATACACGTAGAACTACTGGATACATATCTCAAAAAGGAAAACGGTATAGTGGCATGCAGGCCTTTGAGGATTTACGCGCCGTTGCGAAAGCTTTCAACAGTAACTGACACAGTAAAAGAGTATTGCCTCATTGCTGACAAGGGAAAACCAACGGAAACCTTCAGACTTCCAACTCGTGAGGACGTGATTGGCCATAGAGTTATCGTATCAACTCTTGGAATGTCTCGAGCTCTTTTTGACATGGATCTTCATCGTGGATATTTCTCGCACATCTTAATCGATGAAGCTGCACAGGCCCTGGAGACGGAAACTTTATCACCACTGACACTCGCAGGGAACAATACAAAAGTGGTTTTCACTGGAGACCACATGCAGGTACGATGAGACGTTTTAGAACAAAGAACGTGCAAGGTGGTGTTTTGATATTCTGAACAGTTCGTCAGACTATCTGCGTAACTTTCGAGCTTTAAACTGTATTCATGATTTGATCGAAATTAGAGTACAATGTATTACCCCTTTTGTTAACAAACATAAATTATCACAAACCTTACTGAACTTATAAAAAAAAACTATATATTTTTTATACAGGATAAAATGTCCGGAACTTGATCTATTTGATTTCGGTTTGCCAATACATTCATTCGTTCTTTTAGGCAGCAGTATCGTATGACAGAATTGTTTCAAAATGTTCTTTATCTTCTCGGTAGTCAATACTTAAATTTTATTTTTGTTATTAATTTATCCCCCAACGTTTCAGCTACAAGAATCGTCTACCAATGCAACATTCCTTAGCTGCTTAGCTGGCTGAAAACAATGTGTGAACATTTTTGATAGTATATAATCGTGCCAAAGTTTTTACAAATCTTCAAAATTACAAGGAAAACTCTGCCGTCTAGACAAATAACTACAACTGCAGCAATCCACGTTTTGTTTAACTTCTTGTGATTAAATTCTATTTTCACTTGTTTCAGATGAGCCCTGATGTGTTCTCCCCTCATGCCAAGAAGTGGGGATTCCAAATTTCCTTGCAAGAAAGACTCTTTTACGACTACAAAGAGCGCCGAAAAGAAGCAACACTGGACCCAAATCTCGTCTTGCTAACAGAAAACTACCGCTCAAATGAACGAGTGCTTCAGTTCTCGTCTGACATGTTTTATGGAGGCAAGCTTACCTCGGGTAGCAGCCAACCACTCCATCCTCGGCTTGGGCCGCTCGTGTTCTATGCTGCTCTTGGGAGGGAAGAGATCGAAGAGAACCACGCGTCCTTCCGCAACTTAGCCGAGGTTAACGAAGTTGTGAAGCGAGTCAAGGAGCTATCTGATTGCTGGCCTGTAGAATGGGGAACGAAGGATCTTAAACAAATTGCAGTCGTTTCGTCGTATCGCTATCAGGTACCACATAATTACTGTAAGACGTTAACTACGAAATTATAAAATTTAAATAACAATAATGAAAATAATTTATTAGGATACCAAAGTCACCGTGAGGTGATTTACAGAGGGGTCCCATATGAAGTAAATAAGAAAGTATCTTGTTTTTTAGGCATCATATTTGCTTCATATTATGGTTGACGTAAAGGATATGCTATTCCCCTGTACCGTTTTGCACTTGTTTTCTAACTCGCCTGCCAGCTATTATTTGGGAAAACTCATACTCCCACGGGCATAGAGTAAAAAACTGTTAATTTAATACTTTTCTCATATATTTTTTATTATCAATTTCATTTCGTTACATTTATATTGCATTTTAATTGTTAGTATACCTTGGTGTTCCCGACCTTGTTTATCTATTTTTACAGGTTAAAACTATTCGAGATGGACTTCGAAAAGTTGGCCTTGGAGCTGTAGATGTGGAAACCATTGAAAACGTTCAAGGTCGGTGGAAAAATCTTCAATATTTTCTAAGATTAGCATGGATACATATATACCAGATATATGAGGGCACATTGAATACATAATTGTATATATATATATATATATATATATATATATATATATATATATATATATATATATATATATATATATATAGCATATATACCTTTAATATGGTATTCAAGATCCCGTAAAGTGAACAAATGATCCTCGCAGCTGTGTTTGCAGTTGTGTTTTTACATTCGGAGCAAGGTCTATTGCTTAAATTGTAAACACAACTGCGAGGATCATTTTGTCACTTACATTCTCTATCTGCAGTTCATCATATTCATTCATATAGTGCATTAAATTTTGTCAATGTATTCTTGTTATCTATTTTCACCAGGTAAACAATTCCGAGCTCTCTTCGTCAGCACAGTTCGTACTTTTCATACGTGCAAGGATCTACATAATGGCGAAGTCAGTGGGACCGAGAGCCCTTACCTCTATTTCCTCTCAGACCCAAAGTTGCTCAACACTTCCCTCACTCGTGCCCAATCACTCATCGCAGTGATTGGAGACCCATTTTCGTTGAGAACAGTGGGCGATTGCCAAGGGTTGTGGGAAGAGTTCATTAAGCGATGCAGTGACGATGGAAAGCTATTTGGTATCGAGCACAATGAGCTGGAAGAAAGTATTTCCCAAAGCGGTCTGAATGTCAACGCAGCCGAGTTTGTGCCAACTATGACCACACAAACGAGTCAACCACCTGTCACAGATCTCAGCGATTCCATATCAAATTTTTCTCAACAGGAAAATTACCCAGATAACCAATTTCAAAGAGAGGATAACACTTTTCCTACCGAAGCAAAAAGCCATTACGCTCAAATCGGTGAAGGTGACCTTTCTGACGATGCCAAGCATGGTGTTTCAGACGAGTTGATAACCAAATCTTTCGATGTAGAAGATAGTGAAAATGAAAGTACATCCGACTCCAATGATGCAGGTGACGAACTGTCCGAAAATGACGACTTGGGTGATGCTGATGATTTCGCCGAATATGACAACGTCGATGAAACTGTTCCCCCAAAATGTATGGATCCCATCATCCAGGCTCTGAAGGAAGAGTGTGAGAAGAAAGCTCTTAAACGAAAACTAAAAGATGAAGCGAAGAATGAAGAAAACACAAAGAGAAGAAAAGAAGTGAGTGGTGAAGCAGGACAGGACAAAGATAAGTTTGCACTTGACAACGCCCAAGACAACAACAGCAAACTTGATGCCAACATCGCAGGAAGCAAAGTAGTTCATGAAGACATCAAAATGAAAACAAAGAAAGGTAAAACTAAGATTTTTCTGGTAAACCGTATGAACATTCAATACAGTGAACGTACAAAACGACTTCTTCATCAGCCTAAAGCCCAAGATCAAGAGTGCTTACAACCGGAGTATCTTGATCGCTTTTTGAAAGATGATCCTGAACGTTATCGTGAATGCACATTAAGAGTTAGCAACGACAGGTCAAGAACAACATATGGCGAGTTACAAGATGCCGAGAGTAAAGATATTTTAATAGAAGGAAGTACTCGCCAAAGCTTTGATCGCGACTTTGTCGTTGTTAAACTGTCCGACAGGCCTTCTGATGACTTAAATGAACAGCAAGGTACTCCGGAATTACTGAAGGGATCGATATGTGGCATTCGGCATCATGCGATCAATCTTCGTGAGCGGCAATTTGTATGCACAGTCTCCAGATATAACCCTCGGGTGATGTATCCCATCAACAAATCGATGACACCGATTGCTAACTTGACCGATGAATCTATTACTGGAGTTCCAATTTACAAAAGAATACAGTCAGATGAAAAACCAGTGCATGTTGAAACTGTCTCTCTTAAAGAAGCATTGAGTGGCAAATACCTCTTTGTCGTACAGTATTTACAGTGGAGACATGAATTCCCCTATCCTCTCGGTATTGTGACCAAGAAGATTCGCAAAGGCAATGATCTACCTAAGGCGTTCAAGCTTCTAAATGATGAATATCAACTGAAAGAAGAATTTCCGGAAACAGTTACTAAGGAGGTAGAAAGGCACAACAAAAGCTGGTCGACTATCTCTAGTTGTGAAAAAGAAAGGCGCCAACGTGTGCTGAATGCGTTTACAATTGACCCACCAGGAAGCAAAGCCCTGGACGATGCCTTGACTGTTGAACAACTACCGGATGGTCTTTACAAAGTGGGAGTTCATATTGCTGATGTTTCTTACTTTGTTAGGGAAGGGAGTAACATCGACGTGGAGGCAAGGAAGAGGGCAACGACATATTTTCGAGGTCATCGCTATGGAGATGTTCTCATGCTTCCAAAAGAGCTTAGCCATGACATCTGCAGCCTGTTGCCGAAAGAAGATCGACTTGCAGTGTCTGTTTATCTTATTTTGGACCAAGATGGTCGTGTTCAGGAAGACGAAAACCTTGATTTTAGGCGAACGATTGTGAGGTCGCAATGTCGTTTGACTTATGCTAAAGCGCAGAAAATCATTCTCGGCGGGTCTGTTCAATGCAATTTTGAGGATGGAGAAATGACGCCCCAAATAGAAGACAACATCCGCACGCTTAACTTCTTAGGTCAGAAGAGAAGACAACGGCGTCTTTCTGACGGATCGTACTTTCATTTCGACCACGCAGATCGAAAGGAAGATCTTGAGGCTCATGAACTGGTGGAAGAAATGATGATCCTGGCTAATATTGTTGTGGCAAGGTACCTTGTAGCAAGGCAAACAGCGCTATCACCACTGCGAATCCAACGTCCTCCAAAAACCTACAAGCTGGAGGAATGGATAGAGAGATATGGGAATTGTGCCAAGCTTTCTCTTTCCCTAAGAAGGCATTTGGCGACGACTCAAGATGTTGAATGCGTGGAAAAATTCCTTGTGCCCATATCTACGTGGAACTGCATTTCTAATGTACGCCGTAAGCGGGATCAAAGAGAGTTGAAACTCTTACTTTGTAATGATAATATCTTTCCTCAACTTGCTCTCGCGCATTCCTTTCTGAATGGTCTGCAAAGAAAAGCTGAGGATGTAAGGGCCGCTGACGTGAGGCAGGAGGACAGAGTTCATTGGTCTTTGAACGTACGTGAATACACTCGCTTCACCTCTCCAATTCGTCGCTACCTTGACATTGTGGCTCATCGTTTGTTGTTTGAGACTGTCGGACAAGAGGTGGCGTTGGATGAAGTTGCAGAAGTTTATCGTAGGTGCTCAATCCTGTCTGAAAAATCAAGCACGTTTGAGAAAGATTGTGGCCGTGTTCAAATGGCGGAAAATCTCAAGAAAGCAAGTTGCGAGTTTTCCGCCATCGTTGAAATGATTGAACGGGATTTCATTCGATTACAGCTTCTGTCAGATGCAAACCAACATCTCTCTCCAAAGCAAAGAAAAATTAAGGTTAGTCATCTGGGACCAATTAAACAACCGGAACTGAATGAGTCTTCCAATTGCATAGAGCTGAAGTGGAAGCTGAGAATTTACGATGCTTCTACTGAGAATATCGAGCGGGCAACGCGGATCTCGAGTGAGAACCAAGATGAACATCTCCGCCAAGACAGGGACAAGATTCTGGCTTCACTCTCTGTCAACACAAAATGTGCGAGGTCTGGATACCACATCCCTGGCAATCTTTGGCTCGATGTCTTGGATGCCGTTAAAGATGACGGTGACACCAGGTTAGGCGAACGCTTAGACGTCATAGATGAAATAATTACCAGAGAAAAGGAACAAAGAAATAATGATAACCCTTCTTACGGAGGAGTTGTCTATGAAGACTATGAAATAGACGACAACGATAGTGGTAGTAATGATGATGATGATGATGATGATGATGATGATGATGATGATGATGATGATGATGATGATGATGACGACGACGACGAAGACCAGAACGATGATGATGATGATGATGATGATGATGATGATGATGTTCATGATGATGATGACGATGATGACGATGATGACATACACTTTATTGAAACATCCTTGACGCTTCAGGTTGCCGATAATGTCAGCATACAGCTTTCAGCGAACGAGATTGAAGCACTGATGTCACCGGAGATTCAACTTTTCAATCTCGCACCTGATATTAACATCTGCCTTGAGCATAGAAGGCTTCCTGATAGGTGTTTTGCAATAGTTGCATCAGGAAAGGCGTCGCAGCAACGCTATAAGAATATCAATAGCTATGCTCATGTTTGGAGACCGGTAGTTGCCATGGAAGCTGCAACGGATGCTATAAGGAATGACGACACTTTTACTCTTCAGAACCTTAAAGTGAAGTGGAAACGTGGTGAAAGCGGCAAATTTGTAGGAGAGTTTTATCTAGACGAGACATTCTACAAAACCAGGCATATCGAGGTATTTTCTGGAGATTACGCTTGTGTAAAAGTTTCTTGTCAAACACCCTTTGCAGACGATTCATGTGGTACGTCTTCCTATGGAAGCAACAGTGAATATGAAACAGCAAGTGACGGCGATGATTCCAAGGAAAGCGGGGTGCTGAACCAAGGAGCTGTGAAAAGTTATTGGGTTGGTCACTGCAATGTCACTGCTGCTGATACCTCACAGATGAACGTCACTGTTGCTGATACCTTACAGATGAAATGCACACTTGAGCTATTTCAGCACTCAATGCAAGTCCCCATTGATTTTGGGAATGGAAAGAGCTGGAGTTGTACTGTGGAGATAATAAAGCAGCCCATCCCTTTGAGGTAAATATTTTTAGATTGTAAACCTAACGTGACTTGCCTTGACTGTGACTTTGTTTTGGTGAGGTATTGATCCTGTGCCATTGCGCGTACTTCTGCAATTACAATGAATACTCAAATTGACTCTGCCACTTATAGTTTGCGGGTAAATGAGCCCGGGGTTGGGGGGGGGGGGTACACCCTATAATGGGCTATTCCGGGATGCTCCGCCCGAAAGGGGAACCATTTTTAGGCTGGCGATATATAAAAGAGTAGGGATTTCACGAGCTGAAGTATAGAAAAAGGTAGGGAAAACTGCTGTTAGTGTTATTATTAGTTCTATTAGGGTGCTGCCTTTGCTATAACGTCTGCAAATGGATAGACCTTTACGTGGCTCGGATGACCACGTAGAAATGGACGGACGTAAAAGAACCACTGAGGACGTTAACAAAACCCTGGCTGTGACCACCATCAATGCCACTTCATTGTTCATGGTGGGGTGGAGGAGATGACATCAACAATAGACCGATAACGGCTGCCTGAGGCTCCTTCATAAGCTAGCGTCCGATTTCATTCTCATAAGTGTATTTAAAGCGCCATGAGAAATGTGATATGTGCGCTGTATAAGTCTCTTCCTCTCTTTTTAGGTATATAAAGAAGGGCCTATCAAAATATCTCAGCAGACGCATGTTCTTGCTAATTTGTCTATTAATTAAGGTTGCTCAAATAATGTTAGCCAAAAACATACAGTGAAGAGATGCAGTGTTTCTTCTGTAGGTATATGAAAGGGGTTTATGGTTTATGGTTTGGTTTGGTTTATTGGTTTATTGGTTTTCAACACTGTTACATTAATTAATTGATCTAAATTTAAAGAAATAAAATTTAAATATCTACAAACCCGCTTATAGCATAGCTAATCTAGGCGGGTTGTACTAATTACAGTCATATTTACCAATTATAAAGTGATTTAAAAAACAGCTACTAAATAAATAAACATACACAATAGTTAATCAAGCACAAGGGGTACCATTTCTTATAGAAGGTATATGAAAGGGTTACCTTTTCTGTCAAAAACGGTATATAAAGGGGTAAGGGTTTGGATCTGGGGACGGAGCAACCCCGTTCAAAAAAATGTTGAATACCCCCCTCCCCAATTCCCCCGTGCAAATGAGGTTAAGAAATATGAAACATCTCTTTCTTTTCCGACATATCGTACTTTACTGCTTATAAATAGTATATTTAATAGAAATAATACGCGCTGTCTAAATTAAAAAATAGGGTTATAGAAAAAAGATAGGGACTGGCAAATTAGTTGACGAACTACAAAGGGGCAATGATATTGGAAAATCCAATTCCCAGTCTATTTAACTGCTCATTATTGTCCTTACGCTGCGTTGTTAGGCGGATGATTTTAACTTTAATGGATCTTCCACGGAAAGCTACACCGCTTACACACGAAATCTGCCTTGGAAGGGCATCAAGATTGGAAAGTAAGGAAATAAGTAACGTTCTTCATAACTTAAATTTATGTTCAAGCACTGCATATTTTTTTCAGGCTTCTTTGCAATTGCTTAAAGTGCCTATCACCCCTAAAAGGTTATTTTCAGAATCAACTCTATGTACATTGTTTATTTAAATGGTAAAATATTTCTTGTTTTTAACGTCGTGTTAATGAGTTATAGAGATTTGAATTTACAAAATGCTATGTGGATGACGTAAACCCAGCAATAATTTATTATACAACTACTTGTTTTTACCTCCAAGTAATAGCAGAGCCTATTGCCCGTCATTTTTCATGGTCATTGCTAGCGGAATGTTTCGCGGGCGGCGTCTGTACATGTGTGTACAAGTATGTCCGAGCGTTGGGCAGGGCTAATTTGCAAAACATGCGCTTATGACGCCACATGCACAACAATTTTAAAATCAAAGCGAGGCTTTGTTTTTGGCGCGGCTACACGGTCGAATGTCACGTCAGCTCGGTAAACACTTCGATGGTTTGCTGTGTTTAGCGAAAAAAAAATTAAATTACAGTCGTTATTTCCCTGAATTTTTTCGCGGTTTGCCACTCAAGACACGGATACTAATGAAAGGATACTCAGAAGCCGCTATAGAGGAAAACGAAATGCTTTCAAGGGTAAAATCTTGCTTCGAGGAACTTCATAGGTTTTAGTCAATGCGGGTGCAATGTGGGGAATGTTTGTCACTTTTGATTTCAGAACTGAAGAAGAAAAGATGTAAAGAATTTCTTAAAGGTAAAACAAATAACATTTTTTCGATGAGAATTTATGTTGATATCAATCTGTGATTGACTTTTTTATTGTGTTCTTGTTAGTTTTGAAGAAATATTGTTTATAAAACGTGCTCAAATTCAGTCGTTCATGATTTCTTTCATCGAGGACAGCTCGGCCTCGATGCGCTATAAATGGTTCGCGTTTTGCTTTTAAACATAAACTTATGGAGGTTTGAATAAAAGTTTTCGAAAGAAGATTGTGTTGTCCATTTTGATGTCTTTTCATTCATTACATAGGTTGAAAAGCGATTTTATGAAAACAAAACAAGACTTGGATTTTATAGTTCTAACTTCACTGGCGTGGCGTTATGCAAATATTTCTGTGTGTCTTTTTGCAATTTTGATTTCCAAATCAGTTTCTCGGGCAATTTTTGATAAGCAGTAGGTGTATTTTATTCAGAAAGTAGCTGTACTAGTTATTCTTTAAACTTTTTTACGGTCTAAATGTACTGTGCAGACGGTCGCGTAATTCTGTTTTGAGAATTGCCAAAATTGAAAAATAGCGCGGTCGTCAATCTCAATGCTTCTGCTTCCGACCTTTTACCTTAGTTAACTTTATCATCGGCTTTCTGTTCAGAGAGCTTCGCTGTTAGGCTCAGTGTATCTATATATATTATTTTTTTACGAATCATTTGACTATGCACAGTTTATTTTTAGCATTTATCAAATGAATTATCCTCAAGCTGTAAACTGAGTATTGTAAATTGGCGTAGAAATAATGGCAAAGTCTCAGATTGACGTCATCTAATTAGCATTTTGTAAATTCATATCTCTATAACTCACAGACGCGATGTTCAAAGGCGACACAAACAATTTAATCTTGTACACAACCAATGCTATTTCGGACGCTAAAATGACAAAGAGTATTTCGTTTTAGTTCTGAAGTCACGATTCCTAGGGTCAGGTTACATCTACTCTCTCTAAGGGGGACAGCGCTATTGCCGAACAGCTGGAGTTGGTTCCAAGTGTGTCCGGCTTAGATCCAGAGTTCACTTTAGCAGTTTAAATTCTTGGATCAGATTACCCACTGCTTTGCTTTAAACCTTAGATCTCCGTATTGCTTTACCAAACGGCAGCCTTTCGATTGCTGACCATATTCCCAACTGTAACCTACGAACACTGAACCATCGTCAAGTGCGGGCTGTTAAAACTTCATTACGAGGGCGTTTCACTGTTATTCAAGGTCCACCTGGTAAGTTTGAAACTTAATGGTTATCATCTCTCAGGATCTTGTCACTTCTAACGACAATTTTTTGCAGAAGTTAAAAATTGCATCCGAAGTTCTTCTAATAGCAACATCGTAATGGGACCTCTTTATTTCGTACGGGCAAATCTCTTGTAATTTGTAGCTGTGTTCATTCGATATCTGGTGAAGGACCTTCAACTTAACGTTAAGACTGACAGTGATTTCCAAAATAATCGAGCGGTTTATAATAGAGATTGCACCGCTTCTTTTTTGGTCCTAATAGGACGAGTTTAGAATAAAAAATATTGCATAGTTGTTTTTCCTTTATAACGGTTTCCCACTTCATTGGAAAAACCTGATCTCATCATCGCGTGCAGACATTAATTTATAGTAACAACCCTATTTCTTTTTAAGGAACTGGTAAGACCATAACAGGAGTTCACATTGCCTATTGGTTTGCAAAAAGAAATCACGGCACTGATCATGATGATGATGATGATGATGATGATGATGATGATGATGATGATGATGATGATGATGATGATAGTGATAGTGATGATGATGGTGATGACGATAAGGAGGAGAATAAGATGATTCATCAATGTTCCTTTATCTCCTTACGGAAGAATATTCCAATTCCAAAAAAGGCTCCTAAACAAGTCCTGTATTGTGGGCCTTCCAACAAATCCGTGGACGTCGTTGCAGGTAATGCCTAAAAATGTACGAGCAATTTGGGCATTCAAACAATTAATCATTCCGTTACTTAGTCAAACGATCATTCATTCGGTCAGTCAGTCAGTCAGTCAGTCAGTCAGTCATTTGGAGTCATTCACTCGTCATTCATTTATTCGTTCAATTATTCAATGGTTTCGTCATTCAGTCACTCAGGTTATTCCAGCATTCAGTCATTTATTTATGCATTCGTTCAATCAGAAAGCGAGGTAGTCATTCAGTCATTAGGTTAATCATTCAGAAGACGACCAGTTATTTATTACTTATAAATACCTTGTTTTCTTTAGCGTATTTGATGAGGATCGAAGGCATCAAGATCCTTCGAGTGTATGGAAATGTCATTGAGCAAGGAGAGTTCCCGATTCCAAACCAAGTAAAACGAATTCGGCAGACTGCAATCTACACAGTTCCTGATAATTTGAAACCTGTTGCATTACACCACGTTATCAGGGACAACGAAAGATCGCCGTATGCTTTAACGTTACAGGAATATGAAGAGTTCTTTGCCATAAAGAAGGAAGCAAAGGAGAAAGTGGACGATGACACAGTTGAAGCGTATCTACGGGTTTGTTTATTTATTTATTAAAAAAATAATAATTTATTTATAATAATAGTTTGTTAATGGTAATTAACAAACTGTAATAACATTAATAATAATAATAATAATAATAATAATAATAATAATAATAATAATAATAATAATAATTGTAATAAAGTTGTTGTTGTTGTCCATCCATCCATGCATAAGATATTAACAAAAGCAACTACACTCGTGACTTGCATGATGCGCAAATAAACCTCACCGGCCTTTTATACACGAGAAAAGCCTATTTAAAATTACCTTTGCGCCTACCTAATTAAATTTAAAAAGAATGTCGATAGAGCTTCGACAGTATCCATTTGATTTTAATTTTGAAACCCTCTTTATGTACATCTACATGCAATTTGTTAAGAATTTTTTTTGGTCAACCAACCTTTACTTAACCGTTAACACTAAACAGGACACTTCTGTTTTTTTTTTCTTTCATTACTTCATTTTAAACACTATTTTATGAAGTTTATTTTCGCTAATACCAGTTTGGATTTACATGTGCTCACTTACCTACTTACTGACGCTGATTATGACAGGTCATAAAGGAAGCTGAGCAGTGGGTCATTAGAAGTGTGTGTGAAAGACAGTACCATCAGATTGTGCTTTGCACCTGTTCTGTGGCTGGGAGTAAAAGACTGCGGGAAGCGTGTAACAACACCATCCAGTGCATAGTCGACGAGTGCGGCATGTGCTTGGAACCAGAAACCATCGTTCCGATTCATTGGTCACGCGCCAAACAAGTGGTTCTTATTGGAGATCACATGCAGCTTCAACCGATTGTAACGAACAAAGTGGCGAAGTCCCTTGGACTGAATAAGTCCTTGTTCGAGCGATACTCCGACTCTGCGTTTATGCTTCAAGAGCAGTACCGAATGGTAAGTGAAGGATAGTGTCAACTGACTCCGAATTAAGTGTTATCAGCCGACAGTTGACTCAAGTTATCATCAGAGTCGTCTTGCAACTAAAGCAGTTGTAAATAAAGCACAGACAAATGCCTCGCGCGCCAAAACTTTGTATGGAGCGAGCTTAATGGAGACACTATAAAATAAAAATGACAAAATCTAACTGTTCTAATAAATTCTAAAATTGGTTCAACTTGTTTAAAATATTACAATTTTTCCAAGGTAAGATAAAAAACTTACATTAAGAACTACATAAAATACAATTATCGCAGCAGTTATCCATGGCTAAAATATCCAAGTCAAGTTTACGAATGTTTTTACAAAAGTAAGTGTGGAAAATAAATATTGATTATTAAGCTGAAGACAAAAATTTAAACTACCTGTATTTACACTTCTTTTATACCTTTTATTTTAGCATGAGGACATATGTGAATTTCCCTCCACGCATTTTTATGACAATAAATTGCAAACCGCAGACTCAGTCAGGAGGCGCGAGAATGAGACAAGAGTCAGAAAAGAATTCGTGGAATTCTGGCCTGCGCACGCTGAAACAAGTTACGTGCCTTTGGTGTTTTGTAATGTTGTGGGTGACGAGGAAGAGCTGGTGGTGACAGCAGAAGAAGGAAATGAAAGGTCCAAGAGTAACTTGAAAGAGAAGGACAAAGTGGTAAGTTTACATTGGCTTTTATTATAGCTTTGCAATGTTTGTACCTGTGACAATCTCATTTGCTCTCAATCCAATCTCAATCCACTAATCCAGCCCCCTTACCAAGTGGAGTGTGTAGCGGAACCATGAGATGACTAGGTAAACATATAGAAGTAAAATCACAGTCAAGGTGGGTTCGCCTAGGCCCTACATTGTCCACACAGTAAATACTTCCTCGCCCCGCTATTAACTGCTATGTCCAGGGGCTCGCGGAACAAAAGCAAGTCGCACTGAATGTTTTTTTTTTCTTTTTTTTTTTTTTCAGGTAGAAGTGATTAAAAAGCTACTCAACTGTGGAGTGACACAGAAAGAAATTGTTGTTTTATCCCCTTACCGCGCTCAATGCCACATAATTCAAGAAGATCTCACCAAACATGAGCTTTCCGAAGTCTCCGTTTCATCTATTGTGAAAAGTCAAGGTAGGTTAAAGTATATAAAAAAAGGGATAAGCTTAATTCGTTTTGGCACATTTTTCTCACTCGGGAGCGTAATCAGCCTCATTTATACTCCTGGGCCCGGTCTAACCCAGGATTAAAACTTAACCGACGATTGAATTTCTCTTGTTAGAAATGTTTTCAAAAACTAATTATAAGTTACATAAAAAGACAAGTCAGAGACGAAACTAAAGGGCAAAAATACTTTGGAAAATCTCCATTGATTAATTATTTAACTGGAATCAAAATTGATGCTAACCTTGGGTTAGCTTAACTGCGCTTTGAACAACCCGGCCCAGAGTAATACGCTGTAAGTTCACAACTCAAGCACCAAACAGGTCTGTGAATGATTGTACGTATAAGTTGTTGTGTGCGCGTTAAAAGTTTCGGCTAAGTTCTGCCAGTGGTTAAAAAACGTTTTGTAACATTAAGCTCCCTGACCATCATGCTGTATTTGAGATCTTTGACGCCTAAGGTTTTGTATGTTGTTCGTATCGTTTTCACGCGGACAAACAAAATGATCGAAAACATTTAATAACGAAAACATTTGAAAACGCATCTACATTGATGGGGCTTTATTAAAGGGGCATTGTTACGGGAATTTTGCTGTGTTTTGGTCAAGATACACCAAATATTTGACAAAGTACCTAAGCTCACACATAAACCTGCTCTTAAAACGTCAGTGATTTCTCGAAGGGAGAACTGACCATAATCAGTTTTTCGCGAATTTTCTAATACATTTTGGAAGGGCCAATGTTTTCAAGTTGCAATCCATTTCCATCCTCGCCATCCGCAGCCAAAGATAATGAATACTAGCTTCTGTGCACTAGTAAAGTATTTGTTAACAAAACTGAACCATTATTTTTAGGTTTCCATTGTTACAAATGTGTTTTTGGCTTTTCAAAGTCATACTAAAAACAGGTGACATTGTCGCTTTAAAGTAATTAGCCTGAATGGAAGCATATCATGTATTGGTGACTACACATAGGCAAAGAAGTACAGCACTTATCCAATGAATATTTTCCTTACAGGCAGCGAAAGTGACTTTGTGATCATATCACTAGTTCGGTCGTTGATAGACTCCCAAATCGACCACGAGCCCAACCGCGCATGGCTGGGAGAAAAGCTGGGATTTGTGACTGACGAGCACCAGATCAATGTTGCTTTGACAAGAGCCAAACGAGGATTGTGTATTATCGGTAAGATAAAATGGAAATTTACGAAATATGTGTGCCTTCCACTGGGCTGGAAGGTAGGTTCTCACGCTTCCCGACTCGACATTTTGCTTCATATACACTGTGTAACACCGCCTTACCACCACCCGCTTAAAACGACCGCCCCATTAATACGACCACCTCGTTAATACCACCCTCTCGTTATCACGACCACCCCGTCAATACGACCACCCCATCGGTGGGGAAATAAAGCACTTAAATGCGGTGTCGGCTTTGTAAATTGTCTACTGTAAACAGATTAGAAATTCGGCGTTTCAAGCGTTAGCCCTCGCAATATATGAAAGGGCAATGACGAGTGGCTTATTTTCGAAACATCAGCGTGCATCGCTTACGACTGATGACCAAGGCAATTTTTATTACTTAATCAACTAAGTTTATAAAAAATCTTAGTGTATTTATGTACACTGCAGATAGTCTGTAGCCGCAGAATCGATCTTTAGTGAGAGGGATAGTGGAATGGAAAGGTGGATGAACAAAACTAGAAGTAGAGTGGTCTCCAGTCATCGTCAAGTTGGTTGCTCCGATCGGAATATCATATCGGAACTTTATTAAATCGCGAGCAACAGGAAATACAATCTCCCTGATACGTTTGTGTAGCCCTTCCCCACCCTACTAGTTGTTCTATATGGGGTCTTTTTTGTCTATAGAAGGTGGTTTTGTTCTTCTATCTAGTAACAAGACGTCTTAAAAGAAGCTAAAGTCACGCATGCATATCACACATGGTCATTTGTATCAATCAAGTAACCTGGTCCTTCATGGACAGGTTGTGTAAATTAGGAAGCCATGCGTGTGAGCGTCTTCTAAGCGTCAAGCTCACTGAACAGTTTCATTGTTTTTCTTCTTACAGGTAACAAGAATTTGCTAGAGGTTTGTGAAATGTGGAACTATCTTATTGAGCACTACCGAAACAAGCAGTGCCTTGTGGACGGCGACCACTGGCCTTGAAATTACATCTCTACACTGATTGTGTCATCCATTCTATGCACAAATCGTGCAAGACTGTAAATATTCCATTTTACTCTCAAAACGAGAACCAATGTTGGACATAGTTGTGACGCCCATTATGGCGCCCAATTGGGATAGGCCACACTGTATCCATAAAAATAGATAGATTAATTTTGCGATAACTTTTTTTCACTCGCCCCTCATTAAAATTGTAGTGGAAAAGGTTTGGAGTTGGAACCTCCTTAAAACGGACACAAGAGGGACTGACCCAAATGTGTGGGTGGGGGGGGGAGGGGGTAGACAGGGGGCCAAAATCTCCTGCTTCCCGTACCCCGTTCTCCCGCCTCCCGTACCTTTGTCCCTTTGTCTCCAGACTCCCAAAAGCAGCATTTGTTCCGGTGAAATTGGAAACCTTTTCAAGTCGGTTACGTCATAGGTCATGAATGAGATGACATGACACATGTACACTTGAGAATGTACAAGAATGATTAGATCTGGCACAGCTTTAACACTAAATCCGGGTTTCTGATCCTTTTAATTAACCTGAAGACGGGAGCAGCACAATAAAGGGCGGCCCTCCTGCCCCCTGTTCTCCCGGGCTCTCGTTCCCCTATCCCCCTACCCCCCGTACCCTCCTCACCAAAATGTCTGTATCTACTGAGAAATCCGCATTATGAAGGTAGAGCTTAGATGAGTATTATTCTCCCTGGAAGTAAATGGACCGTTCGTAATAGAAAGGTTTCCGTACTATATAGCGGTGTCCGTAAGAAGAGATTCGACTGGACTCCAAAGGTTACTGGTTCTTAATGGGTAGCTTAAGATCCAGTGTAATTTCCTATGAATTATCCGCCCACGTTTTATAATTAGCCTCGTGTGGAATTTGGGTTTTGTTTTATACGTTGATGAGATTTGAATTTTTATACAAATGTACATATACATATACTGTGGTGTTCAGATGTACACGGAATTGTGATTACTTAATCAGCTAGAAAATTTAAACATGGTGTTGAATTTAGTATTCTAATTATATAGAGGATAAAGCCACCACTCCTTTTTTTTAATTCACTTTATTATTTTTACATCGATTTATGGAAGCTACAGCATCGTGTAAAATAAATAAATAAATTCATGCATATCAGTGTTGTGTTTTTTGAAATAGAGGTTTTGTGCAAAGAAATCAAATCGCATAATGTACAATATTACATTGTGTATGTTTCTATTTGATGAACAAAAGCCGTTGTTTTTGGCTGTGATACCTAAATTTGTCTAGTTAAGAAAATTTAACAAAGTGAAAGTAATACAAAGCCAGGAATATATCCCATAGGGCAAATCTTGGAAGGTTGTTAATAGTTATTATTAAGGTTTTATTGCCAATAGTTAGCCCCAAACTCGAATAGGAATGGGTAATCTTTTCTTTTTCGTATTCTACTAAATAAATCAATATGTATACACAAAAATGTAATGGTTTCGTCCTTGATAGTAGACTAGTTGAAGCGAGTGCTAATAGTTTGGATCATAAACGGGAAATGAAGGATCATTCATCATTCTTCCTGTATTACGCCGATACTAAGTGTGTCATCACTGCCATGTAAATGATAATTTCAGTAAATTATACCTTGGCAGCTGATGACTAGAATTGTGGTGCTAAATTTAATACAGGTCTCCTACTTATTTTGTTTTTGTTTTGTTTTGATTTCTTTTTAATCTGTACCATTTTTACACTGGGCCCCTTCCTTTTAAGTGCGTCTTTACGTCTTTAAGTGCGATGTTGGTTCATTGCAAGGTTACCCTTTCCTTTCCCCTCCAATTCGCCCTCCCCCTACCCCCCTACCCCTACCCCTACCCCCTCCCCCTACCCCCTCCCTCTCACCCCACCCCCCCACACCCCCCACCCCGCTCCTTCACTTCCGGAAAATTCCCTTTCAAACAGGGTCAAACATTCAAATTCAAGGACATCAATCATTGGTCTATTTTCGTCGCAAGAC
This sequence comes from Cladopsammia gracilis, assembly GCA_022457155.1. NCBI lineage: Eukaryota > Metazoa > Cnidaria > Anthozoa > Scleractinia > Dendrophylliidae > Cladopsammia > Cladopsammia gracilis. The sequence continues at coordinate 847,146 of JAJGOT010000110.1, forward strand.
CTGTTTTCGTACACAAACTTAAGAAAAGTGTTGAAAGGTCGAGATGTTGAGATATGGAGGGCTCCGTTTCACAGAACGTGCTGGAAATATTAATTTTTTTCTGTTCGTTATACGATCGTCTGTTATTTTATGGTGATCAATCGCATCAAAATCAGTCTATGTACATCGTTAAGATATTTTCCTTAAATTCCATCCCCCCCCCCCCCCCCGAAATGTCTAGTATTTTCAAAACATATGTTCCCTAGGAACATTTTTTTTTTCGAATATAAAGCGGGGAATCAAAGTTATATTTACAATTCTGTTACAAAAATTGGAATCTCCGCCATGCTTGTTTGAAGTATCCATGTTGCTAGGCCAGTTCATTGATACGACTCGCAGTAACCATTTATGGCCTGTTCATGTCAATCTTTGCCTGTTTCGTAATATTTTAGAGATTAATCCAGAACTGTTGAACCTAAGATATAATCGTCTTGGAGGTAAATATCTGTATTACTATTGTTTCAGTCTGTAAACATTGTCAGGGGTTTAAAACATGACCGTCAAGTCATGGATCCGCCATTTTGCTTGGCATCAGACATCGCTCGTCACGAACACGTTCAACAGCCAGGGCAGGATTCCGCATAAAATTAGCTAGTTTTACTCCTAGCATTAGTTTCTGCAATCTTAAATTCCTTATCAGATGTAAAAGGAACATTCTTTTTTTTTGTATTTAACGCGTGCTGGGACACGTTTACCAGTAGGTTAAATGGCAGTTTCCGAGAAAATCAACCGGAAATTAAAATATTTTCTAGGAAGCGGGAACTCATAGGGTTATTAAGGTAATTTGAATAAAACTAATCTTGAGTACGAATATCCCGCGCTATCATCAGATCGTTCGCTTTATTGGACAGAAAAATCATGTAGTTCACGATGTGAAAGTGTTAGCTCGAATCCACTGACTATTAAGAAGACAATTATTCGGCAGTGTGAGGTATGTTAGTGCAGAATTTTACTTCAGGTGCTTCAGTCAAAACAATGTTGTTTTTAAACGTCGATATAATTTTAAAATCACTATCTATAAAAATTTGAATTGAATTTTTTGTTTATTTAAGCAACTAACATTAGATATAAATTAGAGCAACGTTTCCTGAATGAAATCTACAGCGCTGTTGACTTTAAAGGTGCAGTAAACCGAGTGAATAGACCTTTTCGAACTAAAACTCCGCCATTTTGAAGAGAAGGAAACAGGTCACGAAATACATTTGTTTGGGAAAAATCCGGATTTCAATGTCATTTATCTGTTAAAAGCCTATGCTGATCAACAGATGTTTCAACCGCTGTTTAACAAATGGTGAACCGCCGTATATGAAACTTCGATTTAACGAACCTTTATACAACGAAGTCCTCGGGATAACGAACGATATTCTTCAGCCCGGCAAAATTACGAGTAAGATGTGTGATTTGAAATCATTAAAGAGAATAACTTAAAAAAGTAAATTTGTAACGCCATTTTTTCGGCCGGTTCGTATGTCGTCTTCATCTTTAAATTTAAAGGCGTTCCAGTGAATCAATGGCAATGAAACTTTCAGATAATATTTTGCACATCGGTAAGCATGCGCAGTGAATGTTTTAAAAAAATCCATCGAGCCGTTTCTCAGATTTTTGCAAAAGCCATTAAAATCGAAAATTACCCAAAAATTGCACATGATGCGATGTTAGGAAAAATGGTAGTTATCAAGATCGCAAAAGAGAAAGTAAACAACTTTCAAAGTTTACAAGCATAACATCAAGCTACTTTTTGACATTATCATTAAGTAATTTCACAAAACCAGTGTTAATCTCTCGATCAATTTAATACCAGTATAGTACACAAATAGTAAGGTTTGAAATGTTACTGCGCTTTATTTTAATTCAAACATACAGAATTTTTTTATTCTTGCAAAATATATATTTATTTATATATTTTCTATGTGGGATTTTCAAAGCGAAATCTTAAACGCGCTAAAATTCACTTTTACTGATTTCTAAGTTTCTTGTTCATCATCGTCATGGTAATATCGATTTTACCAGATCTAGAAAATATATCTTGCCAAACTTCAATTCAAAACCAGTTAGTGGTGAAAATTTCACGTTGATCTGAATTGGAGAAGACCTTAAAAGCCGATTGAAAAATGTTGGTATGGTCTCCAGAAAACTGTATGGAACCACCTTAAATCGAGGTTCCACTGTACCATGCCATGCTGAATGTCGAAATAGGCCATTCAACATGTTGAACGTTGTTGAACGAAAATAGAAACAGGCTCTATTACATATACGTTGAAGTTGCAACTCGTTGATAAACGTCATGGTCAGTTGCAACCAAGCTGCAACCTCGTTCAGCGTTCGTTTAACGATGTTGATCCGTATATCATTTGCTTTTTTTATGCCCCTGGGTTACAAAGAGTGCAATCGCGTTACATCTTTTTCGTACACTTGTCGGCACAACCTGTCAAAGCCCCGCATCCCACGGGAACTTTTTGCAGACACATTTATGGAAAAGCTTAAACTCGAGAAAACGATTTAATATAGGTTGTTTGCACGGCGTTGGTTCCAAGTGTGAAATCGGGACGGGACAGGTACTCGCTCCAAAAAATTGTCTACTTATCTGTCTGAGTCGACGAAATCCGATATTAAACATTTTCAATTCGTTAAATATGATATCTGAAAGATACTACGTAAAATATTTTAGTGCTAAAATTTCGGCAATGTACCTGGGCTGTTGCACGACGGCCATTTTGGGGATCAGGACAATGAAACTTCATCCTTCGAGAATAAAATTAAAAACCCTTCTAAGTACTAATTCGTGAAGGATTTTGACGGGTAACTCGTCTAGTCGGGAAACTCAGACAGATAAGTTCCCAGGGAGTGAGGCCTGGGTTGAAATTTCGGCTTTTTTTTTCTCGTTCAGTCACAAATCGCCGTCGGGGGCTCTAAAGCAGATGCGCCAAGTCCTAACCAGACCTGCGTATGCGTAGAGTAGGGCAGCTGAGCACATGGTAAGCATTTACAGAAGTTGTCGTCGTTGAAAGTCAGCACGGATTCCATGATTTCTAGGGTGCCGAAATCATATTCAAACGAACACGCCGTTCGCGGTAGACCCACGCAAATATATAAAAGACGTTGAGCGTTTTCGGATTAACGGGTAGGTCCGCAAGCCTTACGAGAGATCAATTTACGAGGGTAAGTGAACCTATCGAGAATCATGTTATACCAAATGAGCTATCAAATCTTAATCTTGATAAAAAGCATCTTCGGAAGCGTCATCGTATTTTTTATTTAGACGTGATCTAAATAAAAACTTTTTGGGAAATTTTTCCCTCTTTAATGTTAGACTGACTAAAAAACGCCGGGTTCTTTAGTCGCTCCAGAATATTTCCCTGCGGGATAGAATCGAAATGAACACTTGCTTTTAGACACCAGAAAACCTCTAACGCGAGATTCAATTTCTACTTTACTTTCAGTTTTAAACTTATAATGGCAGAAGGTGGGCGATCTTGGTTGGATGAGGAGGAAAGGTCAGAATTCATTATATACTGTATTAAATCTAAAATGAATAAAAAACACTCAAACTAAGTATCTGTGAATAAAAACCCCAATTGGGGTTGTGTAACGTTTGTTTCATTGTTTTAATTTCAACGGTCGGTTGCTTTTGGATGTAAAAAGGTAAACGGATGAGCTATGACACGTTACTAAAATACAACTTAGAATTCTAAGACAACTACTCTTCTCCGTGGGTAATTTACTGAATTAATAATAATTATTACTTGTACTTTTGTTTGACTGTAAAAAATTAGACGCTTAATTGTATTATTATTTCTTTTCTTGAAGTTTTAGTGCGGAAATTGACAACTTAACCCTACTCGCTGTTACGGTAAGGCTTACCTTTGATAAATCATCACTGTGAAATCATCCATGATCATCTGCTTTCTTGTTTCATAAAATTGCTACTTCACAAACCTGATGAGGGTTGAACCATCTGTTCTCGTATCTTTACAGTGGTCAATTTACCTTATCAACACAGTTGATCTAAAACCCTATTTTCGTGCAACTAAGCATTGGATTTGTTAAAAATGAACCGCATATACTGGATATGATATCAGTTGGAGATGAGTTTAATTTAGGACAACCTAAACGAGCTACATGTATCGATTAAAATCAAACGCTGACGTTTCGAACGCAAGGCCTTAGTTGTTGACCCTGCTTTATTTAAGGCGGCTCCGTTGTTATTTCGGGCGCACTCGTCTATGACAAACTTTTCCGGCTCTAAAGCGATGCTTCTAAAACTTTGCGAACACTTACCTAACAATAATATAATAGAATTCGATTTTCATGGGAAAAATTTAACCCCAAAATTAAATACTTCATGCTCTTTGTCTAAACAATCTACGAACCCAAATTTCTGGGAGAAGCCTTCCCAATGCTTGCTAAATCTGAATTATAAGCCGATTGCAAATCGTGCGAACCGTTAAAAAGTATTCACTAGTTCTGTAAATATTATAAAATGCTCCAAAACCTACTCAAATCTCCAATGCTGCGTTTTCCATCATTTTTCAAAGATTATCCTGCAGTTTGGCGTCAAACTCCTTCCACATGAATTTCAAGCTACTGCAATACTTTTACATCAATTGTTTTTGGCTTAGAAGGGCTTGCAATTGGAGAAATAGTTGGTTTTTTATAAGCTGCTCCGCATCTGAGCTCAGGCGAAGCTGACAAGCAGTTTTCAGAGTTTTGTTTATGAATACGAAATGAGCACGTGTGGAATTTATTCTAAGAATTCGCACCTTTATAAAGGGGGCGAACGAAATATGCGCGCTAGTTATCCCAGGAGGGAGCATGTACGCTCCATTGGAAGTTTTCATGGGGTGCAATATTTTTAAATGCGGGGACTACGCTGACTACGCGCGCATATCACGTACGTCCCCCTAACTAAGGTGCGAATTGTTATAATAAATTCCACACGTGCTCATTTCGTATTCATAAACAAAACTCTGAAAACTGCTTGTCAGCTTCGACTGAGCTCAGATGCGGAGTAGCTTATAAAAAACAACTATTTCTCCAATTGCAAGCCCTTATAAGCAAAAAACAATCGATGTAAAAGTATCGCAGTACCTTGAAATTCATGTGCAAGGGGTTTGACACCCAACTGCAGGGTAATTTTCGAAAAATGACGGAAAACGCAGCATTGGAGATTTGAGCAGGTCATTGGAGCATTTTATGATATTTACAGAACTAGTGAATACTTTTTAACGGTTTGCACTATTTGCAATCGCCTTATAATTCAGATTTAGCAAGCATTGGGAAGGCTTCTCCCAGAAATTTGGGTTCGTAGATTGTTGTGTCAATGAGCATGAAGTATTTAAAATTTTAAGAGAATTTTAGGGCTAAATTTTGATGGCGTTAATTCTTCTGCATTTCTGCTCCAACGATTTTGCTGAAACTTGGTGAGGGTATGTATTAAGTCAATGTAAGCTGATTCCAGAAATTTAACAAAAATATAACAGGGTGCAATTTTGTTCAAAAAGTGGGGTTCATTTAAACCCGATTATCACTAAGTATATTTTTTTCCACGAAAATCGAATTATATCATATTATTGCTAAATAATAGCTGTAAGTTTTCGCAAAGTTTTAGAAGCATCGCTTTAGAACCGAAAAAGTTATGAGACAAAGTTTGTCTATACGAGTGCGTCCGAAATAACAACGGAGCCACCTAAACTTTAACTCCAAAAAGTGCCAAATTATATTTTGTAAAATACTGCAAAACAAATGTAGGATAGGATTTCGTCAACAAACTCGAAAGTTAGAACTCCGCTACATGTCTCTATAATTAACTTTGGGAGTGAAAGGGTTTTTGATTTTCAAGTAGTTTATTTGTCTTTAATCGAGAGAAAATAATTTCCTTAACTTCTTTATTGCAGGGTACACTAAGCGTAGAACAGTTGAAGAAAATGGGCGACGCGAAGTTTCGTGCGAAAGACTATCCAAAAGCAGCGTCCATTTATTCAGTAGCCCTCCACTGCCCAATGACTACCTTCTTTCAAGCAGTGTCCGTCATTTCTGAACAGCTTTTCCGTAAGAGAGCAGAGTGTTTGTTTAAAATGGTACGTTTATAGTTTAAGCATAGTCTCTAAAAGTTTGTTTGAATCTTCAGCTGTTATTTTAAGTGCTTTGAAAAATATATATTAGGGTTTTAACTATGTTTTCTTCTTTATCTAACAGGGCAGATATATGGAGGCTATCGGAGACTGCGAAGCAGGTAGCTTAAAAGGAAACGTACAACAGAATGAAGTATTTCCATTGTGTTAATCAAATGAGCTGCTCAATTCATGCGAAAGAAAATCATTCACACACCTTGTCTATATTTATGTCATGTGGAGTTGGCGAATGTCTCAGTGAATATATAAAAGTCTTGGCGGTCTAGATATCTCTTCTTAATCCAAAGAACGGACTCTGGGTAGCCTTCATAATATACATTTAAAAAAATATGGAAATGTGAAGAAAACGGCTTTGATGCCATTTTAAAAGTCTCTTCTTATCTGATGTCGCTTCTGTCTTTTCCCGAAAAAAATAGCCAGGCGTTAATATTTCATTTTTTGTTTTGGCTACCGAAACGTTTTTTTGTATTAAATCCACTTTAATATTAACGTCGAAAGTATTCCTTTTATAAGACATGGCCTGTCAACTTTTGTAATTTTTATTCTTGTAAAAAAAAATTAACATTGTTGTTGCCTTTTAATTTTTAAATAGACAAGGCATTGTATATTAGTGAGCAGATACAATAAAGTATACTTTAACTTAGCAACGGCAACAAAATGATTTTTTTTTTTTTTTCATTTTTATGTTGATCTTTACTTTCGTTTCAGCCATTGGAATTGCAGAAAAGAACAATAGCAGAAACCTAATGGTCAAATCTCTATTCATCAAGATGAAAGCGATACAAAATCTTGGAGATTATGTGCATGCACTGCCCTTTGCCGTGTGGTGCAAACACCTGAGACCAGAAGTAAGTAATTAAACAATTGCAACTCAGTAATATTTCACTACATTTTGAAAAACAGGTTCCAGCTGCAAAGACAACTTGCCTCGTCATTCCCGTCTAAGGTCCTCAATCAACTGCATGTACTAAACATGAACGCGAACTTATTTCTTTTAAATTCCTTAGCTGAAATTTTGATTTCATAGAATAATGAAGTACATTAAGTGGACAAGATCCTCGAGTCAACAACGTGCCTAAACGAATAAAGAAATTTCGCTTACTTAATTTATATGTTATTACATCTAAATTGGATAAACGCAGTAGCTTGGAGATAAAGTGCAAGATTACAAGAATGGAAGTGGGTCACCAAATTTGATTTCGTGAGAGGCGTGCAAGAAATCAAAATTGCCAGTCTGGTGAAATTTTGAGCTATTTGTCTCTTTGCGCCCGTTACCTTTGGCGGCCTTTTCTTCCTATTTCAAGATAATAAATCAAGAAAAAAAAACGCTCTGAGCCATAATCACGATATTTGCCCTTATATATGTCCATGATTGCAGATAATTAGATGCATGATAATTCTTGATATCCAACACGAAGTGTCCCATTATATTAAGTCTAAGTGTTTACTATCTTTTTTGAAACGTAAGGTAAGCATTGGTGTTAGTGTTGTTTTTAGGTTAGGGTAAACGCACCTGTTTATCTTTACTTAAACAGCAGAATTTCGGGAACACTTCGTGACCTTTATTGTTTGAATATTTGAAAACAAGTGATGTTGAAGTTGAGTTGAAGAGCAAGAGGACACTTTGTGACGCTTATTAAATTAACACCAGAATTAAACCCATAAGTGGGATGAAACGTGCAACTGTCTTTTGTACGCTTCAAAACAAGCTTCCGATTATTCAATTTGTTAAGCCAAGTTGTTACAGTCATATTTAGAAAATCAAGATAGAAATATTAACCAATCGATTCGCTAGAACAACTTGCTTCCAATCTCCCTGGACCGAGGGGTTTCCAAATATGGTACTAAGCAAAAAAAATGTTTACATGTATTCGGAAGCTGTGAATGCGCGTTACACGTTTCAACCACTTATGGATTTCTGATAACACTCAATACCGACGCCAATATCTAATTGACACCAACAGTCAAACGATTATCTCATTAATTTTTGTTGCTAAAATATGTACTAAATCTGATTGTTACATTGCATTGTAGTGTGAAAAGACCATTGCAACCTTAAAAGATATAAAGGAAAAACTAAGCGAAGTTTTTAAAAAGGTTGGTTCAATTCCCAGTTATTGAATGTAAGCCTTCGAAGACCAAAGCGAGTTTTGAAGGTGGAAAAAGAAAGACATTCCTAAAAATCCTAATAACAAAGTAATTATTTTGTTGTATTTCATAGCTTATTTGCTTAATATGTACGATTTCAAAGACGGAATCCGTGTGTTATACCCAAGTTCCTTCAAAATTTTGCCTCTGGTTCCTCAATTCCAGTGCATGACAGTGTTTGTTCTTTTCTTAGAAGGTAAAACATTCAAGCTCTTAATAATTTTCCGGGGGATGATGCAAAGACGCGTGCGTATGGTGGTGCCGCTGGGATACCGAAACCCTGACCCTGTTTAAAACAAAAGTCTAGCTTTTGCCCTGTTGGCGTTTAAAATAGCTATTCGGTAAACGCTACGATTTCACACCACTTTGCCTTGAGGCAGGGCTAAAGTTGTCACGTTGACAACAAGGTATTCAGTTAAGATATTCGGTTATGATCAAGTGAAATTGTATAAAGTATTCAAGACATACGACCCACGGTCTAATTGAACTGTTTACATATGGCAATGTGGTTTATAATAGATAATTAGGCTCGATTTCCACCCTTCTTCTCGTGTGCGCGAAGGAACGCAGATCGACGCACAAAACCGCGGCAGGAAATCGAGCCAAACAGATATAAAACACCAGAAAAGTAGATACTGACCAGTGAATAACCTGCAAAGAATAGTAAAGTTACAGAAATTATTCATTTCTTTAACAGAATGATTTTCTGGTCGATGCAGTAGTGGTAGCAGTGGTTGAATTCGCCAACGAAATGGAGATGGTTCATAATAATCCGGAAGTAGCTTTAGAGTGTCACACTGAGACACTAGAGTTGCTTTACTTCAAGTTCCTCCCTGGAATTCTGCTTAGGCGTGCGAGATGTCTGCTAAAACTGGTAATAATAAATACTCGAAAGTTCCAAATTGCCCTTATATGTTAACTATTGTAGGGTCCTAGCTCAAGGGGTTGTGGGGACTGTAGGGTACCCACGACCCCCTCCCCTTCATTCCTCTATCATATTAATATTTTACGATGAGCGGCTGTCCGTCGTCGATGCATCCTCGTGCAGAGCGAGTACGTACTGTGGCCTTTTCTTGAGAAAGACGGCGGAGAGGGTTTAGGTCATTTCCATATACCCACCAAAAAGCCTTTTAGGGCCCCTTCTTTGACAAGCCCTGCACACGTAGAATGTACCTTAATTGCATTTTTTGTGCAGAACTGAACATTCTTTAGGACCCTGTGCTTTATAAAATCGTTCTTCTCATAACTTTTCTCCGTCCATGTTTATTTAACAATACAAGAAACAATCATTTTTCTAAATTATTTTTGTTCGCTTACATTTACACGCATACATGATTGCAAAACTTTAGGAAAGTGATAAAACATACCCAGGCTGAGATGTTGTTAAGAACGTCTTCATTTCCTCTTCTTCTACAAAGAGCTTATTTAGGGTAAATTTACAATCCAAGTCAGCCCATATTGCTAGAAGTTTTGCAGAGTTGCAGGTCGTTTTCATTTGCTGAATAGCAAATATCTATAGCAATTAAGAAATTGGGTGAAAGTTTTCTTTCTTTTCACTTTATTAAAATACCGATACAATTTATCATAGGAACATTGATAAGAACGTTTAGGGCCCATTTATATGGTCTCGGGTACCTGAGATAACCCTCCCCCAAATAACCCTGGGCGAGCTAATTTTTCACTTATTTCTTTGAAAAATTCAACCAACCGTTTACATGAGAATCGCGAACTCGTCTCGGGAGGAGAGACAACTCGAGTGGGTGAGTTGTCTCGCCTCGGCAAGTTGGGTAACCCTGACAGGCGGGACAACTTTTTCTCATATAAACACTTTGGCTCATAGTGCTCACCCGAGACGAGACGGCTCAAATTGTTTCCGGAGCCCGTGTGTTTTAGGTCAGCGGAGACCAAACATGCAAAAATAAATGGCGTCCAAAGAGACGATATGAACAGCCATCGACAATATACTGCGGTCAAACTTGACAGTAAAACACAATATTGATTGCTAATCCTTTCCTGCGGTCCGCCATTTTGTCCAATATGTAACCTGGCCTAGCCTTACCGAGAGAGACTGGTGTGCTAGAGGGGACAGACTCACAACTCCATATAAACGCTCCCTAAAATTGTCTCGAGGGGAAGGGTTGTCTCGGGTATGCGAAACCATATAAATAGGGCCTTAGTCCCTGCTTAGCCTCAGCTCAAAAGTTACAAAAATTAGACGTTTTGATAAAAAAATGAGTGCACCGAAGTTTGGAGCGACAGCCAATCGCTTAGTTATCTTAGTGATGGACATAACCTACCAACATCAGGCGAATTAACCTTATTAATGTTAGTTTTATGGTAATTTTAAATTTTCAGGGAAGATACAATGAAGCAAAGAATGATTGCGCAAGAGGTATGGTTTCCTTAAGGTAGCTCCGTTGTTATTTCGGGCGCACTCGTCTATTAAAAACTTTGGGTCATAACCTTTTCGGCTCTAAAATGATGCCTATAAAACTTTGCGCAAATTTAAATACAGCTATTATTCAGTCATAGTTTGATAGAATTATTTGACTGAGAAAAAATCTTTTTAGTCAGAATCGAGCTTAAGCGAACCCAACTTTTTGAACAAAATCACACCCATTGAAAAATTTTGCCGTGATATACTTGCGTTAAATTTCTGGAATCAGCGTATGTTGATTTTTTATATACCCTTACCAAGTTTCAACAAAATCGGTGGAGCAGAAGTGCGGAAGTATTAATGCCATCAAAATTAAGCCAAATATTAAATGCTTGATGCTCTTTGACAAAACAATTCACGAACCCGAATTTCAGGCAGAAGCCTTCCCGATGCTTGCTAAATCTGAATTGTAAGCCGATTACAAATCGTACAAACCGTTAAAAATTATTCACTAGTTCTGTAAACATTACAAAATGCTCTAAAAACCTGCTCAAATCTCCGATGCTGCGTTTTCCAACATGTTTCGAATATTATCCAGCAGTTTGGTGTCAAACTCCTTCCACATGAATTTCAGAAGGGCTTTCAATTGGAGAAATAGTTGTTGGTGTTACAAGCTACTCCGCATCTGAGGTCAGGCGACGCTGACAAGCAGTTTTGTTTATCGGAATACGAAATGAGTACGTGTAGAATTTATTCCAAGAATTCGCACCTTTATAAGGGGGGCGAGGTAAAATTTTCACCTCTAACTAGATTAAAGTTTGGCAAAATGTATTTCTGAAAAAATCGACATTGCCGTAACGACGACAAACAAGAATCTTCAAAATCACTAAAAGTGAAAGTTAACGCCATCAAGATTGAAATTTTCGAAAGTTACGGTTTTACAGTCATTTTCAGTGCTATTATCATCCTGTATAATATTGCCACGTTGCAAATTATTATCACTGTACTAAATTTATTTATTGCTTTTTAATAGTACTTACGTTTGAAAGAAACAACGAAGAAGCTTTAGAAATGATGCGTCAAATTATACAAGCCTTGAAGGAGACAGAACAGAGAAGCGCTAAAGAAACGGTATATTAACCCTTTAAGCACTAAAGTCACAAAGACTCCTTTCTGGTCCTTATATATTTTTTATAGCACAAATTAGGGGAAATTGTTAGGGATCAAGAGAATTTATCTTGGGTGATCATTATCTTAATTCTTATCACCTCTCTACTTAAGAATGCATTGAAAATATAACTTATTATTTATAATAAGAGTTCACAGATTTTAAGAATAAAAATCAGCGAAAAAAGTTTAACACAATTTTTCGATGTCGCCATGACATCATTTTTCTGTGCGATGCAGGGTATGTCGGCTACACTGGCCGGCATTTACACCAACATATTGACGAACATCGTTTCTCAGCAATTGGCAAACATCTCAAGAACGATCACGGCATCAAAACCATCGGCAAGCTCACCAGTAACTTTTCCGTCCTCAAGAAATGCAACAGAAAATTGGACTGCTTAATTTATGAGATGCTATTCATTAAGAAGAAGCCTAACCTGAACACGCAATCGGACTCCATCCGCGCAAAACTATTTGTTTAACATTACTTACTGTGCACACACACTTACAATACTAAATATGTTACCTATTGTTAAGTTTATTACCTTACACCACATATAATATATCAGTTTAAATTTTTATTTTCTCACTTGAAAATGATGTCATTGCGACATCAAAACGTTGTATTAAACCTTTTCGCTAATTTTTATTCTTAAATGTCTATCCAAATTTAATGTGATTCGAATAGTTTACTGATTATCGGCAAATATATATAAAAACAAGAAGCTATACACAGCTTAAACTCGTGGCGTCTTTACGTCATTACAGTATTGATTTCCGAGTGTTTGGAGTGCTTTTACGGAGAACAATAAGTTTAAAATGTGTCTAAAAATTTAAGACTACACATTCACTACATTTAATAGCCGACACTTCAAAACTCGATCGCAAATCAAATTGCCGGAACAAAAATCCCACAGCAATAAGCGGCGAACACAATAACAAACGGTCCTATCCATCCATGAACGCCTTGCATTGTCTTAAAAACTTGCAATGGTACGCTGTTAAATTATTCCTTCTGCTTCTCAAGTCAACACACGGAGATATTTTACTAAATATGCGTGCATAAATTTGTATGCGCTAATGTAACACGAAAAACAAAAGAAAACTCAGAGCCGGATTTACAACTCGTGTCCTGCGCCACGAGTAATTACTTCATGCGTACGAATTTAATTGATCTTTATTCACGAGTAGAATGGTGTCAGAAAACAAAGGAGTGAGCGCAGCTAACGAGTGAGTTTTCTCTGATCTGCTTCAAACAGCATATAAAAACCGTTCAAGACATTTTCCAATGCAGATGTTAAGATTTGAGGTCAGAAAAAAAATACTATTCAAGTTTGTCACAGTCATGGCTCAGTTAAGCCTTTAAAAAGGTAACAAATTGTTATTTTCTGGGAAAAATTTGAGCACATTCACAGTGAATTCTTACTTCAGAATTTTTTCAAAACATCATTTCCTGCAAATATTTCTTTTTTTTTTCTAAAAACTCACAAATCCACGCCCCCTTCTTTTCTTTCAAATACCTCTAAGACATTTTTTGGATGGCTTGAAACGTTAACGAGATTTTTATTGTATAAAACCGATCTGCGACAGTGCAATAATGACATTTAACCGTAATTGCCTTAATTCAGTAATTCAGGACCACGATTTGGTGTCCGTCATAGCGGAATTTATTTTTAATAAGCCTTATTCGCTGAGACTCAAATCTGTAGTAGTCGGGTGTCTGCTATAGCGAAGTGTCTGCAAGGAGGAATTACTGTAATGGCCTTGAAATCCTGATTTCTCTTTACAATGCTCTTCAGGTCCGTGAAGTGAACAAAGAGCAGTCGACAGTAGATCAAGAACATGAACCTGTCGTGTTTAAGGTAATTCAGGCCTACAGTATTCTCATCCGGGAAGGAGGGTGGAAAGTCCTCAAACCCTTTATTTGTCAGTAAAGCGGACGAAAACGTTTAAAGACAAATGTATGAAAACCAAAACAATTAATTGCACGCTTTCTAAGGGCCGATTTACACGGTACAACTTTGTCGCATTCGATACGCTTACGTCATGCTTACGGCATGCTTACAACCAAATTGGGTATATACTTCATTATAACACACCATATAGGGATCCTATCATATAGGGATCCTAAAAACTCATTTTAAAATGGTTAGCTTTTATTTACTGTTATGGGTAGTGATGTCCATAACAGAAAATAAAAGCTAACCATTTTAAAATGAGTTTTTAGCCCTAAGTAAGTGCCGGATTCTTTGACGTGCATAAATTAAAACCACCATGAAGTATATACCCCAAATTGCTTCGTGTAAATCAACTCATATCATGTCGTATGCATGACGTAAGCGTGTCGCATGCAACAACGTTGTACCGTGAAAATCAGCCCTAACACAGCTACAACACAGCCACACTTCTCTAATTTGGTGAGTAGAGTCTTCTACCTAGTGTTCTAAATATTAGAAAAGTTAAATTTTACTGAAATTATTTGATACTGGATACCCACACAAACACTGTTTTTGGCGGAAGTTTCTCTGATTACCCATGATTCAACAGGTCCTCTATTAAGGTGCCCCAAAGGAGAGGTTCGATTTACATGCATTCTATTCGATTTACACGGTACAACTTTGTCGCATTCGATACGCTTACGTCATGCTTACGGCATGCTTACAACCAAATTGCTTCGTGTAAATCAACTCATGTCATGTCGTATGCATGACGTAAGCGTGTCGCATGCAGCAACGTTGTACCGTGAAAATCAGCTCTAACACAGCTGCAACACAGCCACACTGCTTTAATTTGGTGAGTAGAGTCTTCTTCCTAGTGTTCTAAATATTAGAAAAGTTAAATTTTACTGAAATTATTTGATACTGGATACCCACACAAACACTGTTTTTGGTGGAAGTTTCTCTGATTACCCATCATTCAACAAGTCCTCTATTGAGATGCCCCTAAAGAGAGGCTCGACTGTCCATGTATTCTATTCGATTCCTGACATGTTATGATCGTTTGTATATGGCAGGTTGAACAAGAGAGACCATCAACAGACAAAAACAAGGACAGTAAACCTAACAATGACATAGAATTGGTCTCTGGGGCGGATATTTTATGGAGCGGCGACTTTGAGAACTCTTGTGAAGACAAGGTTTGAAGTACCAGTTAATTTTTACAGTTACGTTTTTTTTTTTATTTGTTAATTTTTTTTCTATTCTTTTTTTACTGCTGATTTCCACCAGCGACGTAAGCGATGGAAGCGGAATCATAATCGGACGCGGAATCGGAATCAAAAAAGTTACGATCTAGTGGAAATCAAAACGACATAAATGGCGTGTTATACAAGAACAGAACCGTCAACCGTTCAAAATTGACATTTCACTGAAGAAGGGCTTAGCCCGAAACGTCTGAAAACTTTCAAATTTTCGGCACTTTTCAACATTAACATTTCCATTATCTATTGTGTCACAAGTGCCACGCAGTTTTTCTTTTTTTTTGTTCAAATATTTTTCCTAAACGGATAGTAAGCGATGGAATCGGAATCGGAAGAAAAAGGAAACCTTCTGATCCCAATTCCGTCGAGTTTACGATTCCGTATCCGACTCCGTTTTATTTTTCTGAAAAAAAAAACCGACCCGCCTTGAGATAGTTAACCCTCCTAACGTTCAATAATATTGCAATGGATTGTGGGGGCGGGAAGCAGAAAAAACTGCCAGCGCGCGAATGAGCGGGAAAAACAAAGCAAGACTGGGGGAGGCGGAGCAGAACGTAATTTTCCTTTGCACCGCTTCTTCTCGCCTTCCCCAGTGATTTCTCAGTTCCTCCGTTTTTCGGTGCGTGTTGCTACAACCATAGACAACACACCTTAATAGAACCATGTTTCTTCCTCAGGGCGCATCAAAAAATGTAAGGAATTGGGAAAACTCGACACAAAAAAAAATCACTGTCATATACACTTTAATAGCCGACACTTCAAAACTCGATCGCTAATCAAATTGCCGGAACAAAAATCCCACAGCAATAAGCGGCGAACACAATAGCAAACGGTCCTATTCATCCATAAACGCCTTGCATTGTCTTAAAAACTTGCAATTGTACGCTCGTTAAATTCTTCCTTCTGCTTCTCAAGTCAACACACGGAGATATTTTGCGGTATGTATTTCATGGCTGAAAGCCATATAGTCGTCGGCATTAACTAAATATGCGTGAATAAATTTGCATGCGCTAATGTAAAACGAGAAACAAAAGAAAACTCAGAGCCGGATTTACAACTCGTGTCCTGCGCCACGAGTAATTACTTCATGCGTGCGAATTTTATTGATCTTTATTCACGAGTAGAATGGTGTCAGAAAAGAAAGGAGTGAGCGCAGCAACGAGTCTGCTTCAAACAGTATATAAAAACCGTTCAAGACATTTTCCAATGTAGATGTTGAGATTTGAGATCAGAAAAAAAAAAATACTATTCAAGTTTGTCACAGTCACGGCTCAGTTGCAAAGGTAACAAATTGTTATTTTCTGGGAAAAATTTGAGCACATTCACAGTGAATTCTTACTTCAGAATTTTTTCAAAACATCATTTCCCGCAAATATTTCTTTTTTTTTCTAAAAATCACAAATCCACGGCCCCTTCTTTTCTATCAAATACTTCTAAGACATTTTTGGATGGCTTGAAACATTAACGAGATTTTTATTGTATAAAACCGATCTGCGACAGTGCAAAAATGGCATTTAACCGTAATGTGCGTTAATTTAGTAATTCAGGACCACGATTTGGTGTCCGTCATAGCGGGATTTATTTTTAATAAGTCTTATTCGCTGAGACTCAAATCTGTAGTAGTCGGGTGTCTGCTATAGCGAAGTGTCTGCAAGAAGGAATTGGCTGTAATGACTAACTTGAAATCCTGAGTTCTCTTTACAATGCTCTTCAGGTCCGTGAAGTGAACAAAGAGCAGTCGACAGTAGATCAAGAACATGAACCTGTCATGTTTAAGGAAATTCAGGCCTACAGTATTCTCATCCGGGAAGGAGGGTGGAAAGTCCTCAAACCCTTTATTTGTCAGTACAGCGGACGAAAACGTTTAAAGACAAATGTATGAAAACCAAAACAATTAATTGCACGCTTTCTAAGGGCCGATTTACACGGTACAACTTTGTCGCATTCGATACGCTTACGTCATGCTTACGGCATGCTTACAACCAAATTGGGTATATACTTCATTATAACACACCATATAGGGATCCTATCATATAGGGATCCTAAAAACTCATTTTAAAATGGTTAGCTTTTATTTACTGTTATGGGTAGTGATGTCCATAACAGAAAATAAAAGCTAACCATTTTAAAATGAGTTTTTAGCCCTAAGTAAGTGCCGGATTCTTTGACGTGCATAAATTAAAACCACCATGAAGTATATACCCCAAATTGCTTCGTGTAAATCAACTCATATCATGTCGTATGCATGACGTAAGCGTGTCGCATGCAACAACGTTGTACCGTGAAAATCAGCCCTAACACAGCTACAACACAGCCACACTTCTCTAATTTGGTGAGTAGAGTCTTCTACCTAGTGTTCTAAATATTAGAAAAGTTAAATTTTACTGAAATTATTTGATACTGGATACCCACACAAACACTGTTTTTGGCGGAAGTTTCTCTGATTACCCATGATTCAACAGGTCCTCTATTAAGGTGCCCCAAAGGAGAGGTTCGACTGTACATGCATTCTATTCGATTCCTGACATGTTAATCGTTTGTATATGGCAGGTTGATCAAGAAAGGCTATCAACAGACAAAAACAAGGAAAGTAAACCTAACAATGACGTAGAATTGGTCTCTGGAGCGGATATTTTATGGAGCGGCGACTTTGAGAACTCTTGTGAAGACAAGGTTTGAGATGCCAGTTGAATTTTTACAGTGACATTTGTTTATTTTTTTTAGTTTTTTTTTTCTATTATTATAAGCGATGGAAGCGGAATCAGAATCGGAAGCGGAATCGGAATCAAAAAAGTCACGATCTAGTGGAAATCAAAACGACTTAAGCGGATAGTAATCGACGGAAGCAGAAGCGCAATTGGAAGAAAAAGGAAACCTTCTGATCCCGATTCCGTCTCCGACTCCGTTTTTTTTTTCTAAAAAAATAAATCCAATCCCCTTTGAGATAGTTAACCCTCCTAACGTTCAATAATGTTGCAATGGATTACATGCAGCATACTCCAGGCGTTAAGATTGTGGCGCCAGGGAGCAGAATAAACTGCCATCGCGTGAACGATCGAGCGAGAAAAACAAAGCAAGACTGGGGAGAGGGAGCGGATCGCATTTTTGCTTCGCGCCGCTTCTTCTCGCCTTCCCCAGCATCGGAAGGCCTGGAACAGGCTAAATATGGGTAAGCGATATACGTTTGTGACGAAAGCCGTTAAAGACGATAATGTTCTAATGCTTTTCTAATTGTGAAAAATCAACGACATCTACTTCATATCAATTTATATGGTTATAATGAAGGAAAGAAACAGTTGTTATTACCTCATGACATCTCAACAACTGCATTAGTCGAGGTATTGCAACGTACATGTACAAGCAGAATTATACGCTGCATTTTCTTTCCACAGCGGCGTTTAGAAGAAAAAGAAGAGAGTGCTGAGAATGCCGTTTATGCAGTAGTTAACGGTAAAACATCCGTATATCATTTTGAATTGTATTTGTCCAGTAATAAGTTTATATGTCCGGCACAACAAAATCATTTGAAGGCAAAATTTTCTTTACAGTTCCAACAGAGGTGGTAGAGCCACTTCAAGCACAACAGCAAGATATGGCAGCCACAGAATACGGTACGCTTTTTCTTTATGGTGACAATGTTCTTTTTTCACGTTCTTTAGCTCTTACGACGTACAAGGGATAAATATGAGTCCATTATAACTTCTTTTGGATGTTCGTCAGGGTCTTTATATGCACATCGTGCTTGTCTCAAGTTATGTATGGTTTGTGATTAATAAGGATCATTCTTTGTAACATTGCAGCAAAGATAGAAAAAAAGAGGAAGAAAAACCTGCGGAAGAAAACGAGAAAGAAGAAAAAGAAAAAAGAGCAGCAGAAAAAGAAAAGTGCTTCAGGTAAAGAAAAGGTGGTCTGCGGGGTCTGGATAAATCTTCGTTGTTTACGATACACCATTGTTAAATAGCTTAGTGTCTTTTCAGCTAATAAGTTTAATTTATAACATCACTCGTACGGCCCTGCGAGCCTTTTCTTTGCAACCATTGATGAAAGTCCCGTATGAGGGCCGTGCGCATTTGCGCAAGCGGAACCTGAAGAAGCCGAACGGCCCTACTACAAAAGCGTACGGCCCCGCGTGTTAAAATTTCAAGCAATTTTGTCTCCAAATACTTATTGGCTAAATTAGGTCGGGTCGGATGGGAAAATATTTGGCTCTCGGTCATGGCGCACGGACTTCGCTGTGTTCGGTCTGTACGCCATGACCTCGAGCCAAATATTTTGTTTATAGTTCGAGGTAATTTTTTAAAAAGTCAAAGGAACCCGGTCCTGATTCACTGTTAATTGGCTGTAGTTATGATTCCTCATTCCAGAAACTATGGGGAGTCTGGGTACTAGCTTTTAATATAGGTAATCGTTTAGTTGGACAAACAGAAAACAAGGTATCACAATGCCAAAGCGTGGGAGTTGTTGTGTTCCGAGTAATTGCAAGAGCTTTAGAAACAAAGATGAGTTGGAATATCATTGCATAATAAGTAGCAACATGAGTTCGGCTTTCCTTTCCTCACTGAAGCCATCAGTGCTTTCCTTGAAGCTTACTCGTGGTATCGGTGCTCTTGGTAGACTGTTATGTCTACAGAATGAACTTTCATCCAAAAAAAATTATCGAAAAATAGTGAAAATTGACGGAGAAATGACGGTATAACTTTTGTGGACGGAGTTTGTTTATGAAGGGATATGGTTTTCTAAGCGCTGTTTTCTCAAAGTTAATTTTTCGCTTGTGGGGGAAACTTTAAAGAACTACAACTCAAAGGGAATTTGTTCGATTTTCCTGAAATTTGGAAAGAAGGTAGGCTAACATATAATCAACAAACACGTATCGGCGAATTTCTTATTTCCCAAAACTTTTTCGTCAAGAGCCATTTCCGTGCGATCACTCCAATTTTTTTCTCCCTTTTTTAAAAATATTCTGTTACTTTTCACTGCAATTGAATATGGGAAATCGCCGACACGTTTTTTAGCGCTTCGTGTCCGGAAACCCGAGAACAAATCAAATTAGCAAAATACAATAATCGCTTTGAGTTGTAGCGTTTTAAAGCTGATTCGGAGGTTTGAATTTAGACGTCGTAAAAAATTGGTCAAATCATTTTATTACCAAATGGTTTCCATATTTAGATAGCCAGCTCTATAAGTTTTAATTAGATGTCTGGGTTAAGGTATATTAAGCGTAATCTTAAGACGCCAGAGCTGTTATACTGGAGACACCCCCGAAGGTACACGGTAACCTTAAACTACGTACCCTCACAATCCCCCGGGACAATCCCCTACTGAGACGAATTTGTGCCTAGACTCTCCGTAGTGTAGAATTATAACGTGTAGTTCTTATTCTGTCAGCAGATAAGAAACCGATCTCTACCACCGACACTCCAACACCCGATGTAAGCGCTGACGAAAATGAATCTGAAACAGAAACAGAATCCGTAATTGGAGAACAGGATGTAAGCCTAGCGTATTCTACCAACGCAATGAGGGACGTATCTTTTACTGCTTTGTCGTCTACTTTTAGAAGCTCGCTTCTGAGCGAAAATGAAGATCCACTTACTGACGACTTTATACCAGTGCAGTATTCTCGCCGCCCCCGCAACCAGGCAACCAAACCAGCTACAATGGTGCCAGACCCTCATAACCAAGTTAGAGATCAACCACCTTATAGTGTCGCGACGGGCGCAAAAACACCACACCAAGATGCAATGCGTCAGACAATTACAGTCCCTCAAATACAGCCTATATATCCACGTGTTACTCCCGAAATGGAAGAAAATACCAACCGAAGCAAACGTGAAGTACCAGACTCCTCCAACTGTTTTTCTCTGGAAGATTTTCCAGTCTTGGAAGGAACTGACAGTAGCGTAAAAGCTTCTAGCGCTGCTTGGTGTAATATTAAACCAACTAACACGTCAACAACGTCTTGTACAAAATCTTCACCTCCGTCCACATTGCAAACGTTACAAAGCGACCAAACGTCGGCGAGAAAGACCAGTGCTGAACAACATCCAGAAGTTTCTTTTCAAAGTATTCCTGGTCATCTGGGTAGCAGCATGACCACTGGTCCTGTGCCTTCGTCTACAACTAGTACTTATAGTGGCAATATTGAGAGATCTTCTACACCAGTCACGCTTTCCCAGAGATTCCAAACCAACATCATCGCAAGAATTCCTCCTGCTGATCAGTCAATTAAGCGAAGTGGTCCTAGTACGGTTCCTCAGGGAGTAGTTGTGGCGTGTAACCATTTTCTGCAGGAAAACCGCAGAAGAGCGTCAAGCATCTCTGTTAAAATCAAGACCTGTAAAACCTGTGACCATTACGGCTTGTTAAAGTACGCTGTCTGGAACAACACCAACTGTTATTGGCAAGAGATAAGGCCATATCCTGCTTCTATGGTTCCACCAAGAGCTACTTTGGACGATTGCCGGCATTTCTCAACGAACAGGCCATGCCCAAGGGTGCCATGCACTTTCCCTCACGGCAGAGCAGAATCAGCCATGTGGGAAATGGAGAGGGAAGGTGGTGAGTATAAATTACAGTATGAAATACAGTCCTATGTGGAGGCAGGTTGGTCTGATGATTAACGTGTTGGATTTGCGATCCTCGATGGAAGGGAGATGCATGTAGCCATCAAACAGGTCTCTTCTCCACTTTGCTCCACACAAGCTGTTTACGTTTTTATTCGCATAACCGTTAAAAGTCTTAACGTATAATTTTAGTTCTCTTAATTTTACTGATGTGAAGTATGCCATTCAGAAAAACCAACGCCTTTTATCGGCAGATAAACAGTATTCCTAAAACTTCCATGACAACTCTGAAAACGTTATCTATTATTCGTCATGACAAGGCACAATAACAATAAAGATAATTTATTTCCTCTTTTAAAGTTCAGTTTTGTGATTTCTTACATGAATATTTTCTCGACAGTTTTGCCAAGCCCTCAAGAGAGTCTTGCCTTTACTGCTGCCACTGCTGGTGCCGTGACTACTAATACTACTGCCCTATCCGACGGATTACATTTCACATCTTCAGCAGGGTCTTCAGTGAAATATCCTTCAGTTCAGAATATGGATGCACTTCCGATGATGGCCACGAGACAAGAGAATAGAGAGGCTTTGATTACCACATTTTCAATGTCATCTGTGGATGAATTCCCTAGCTTAGGAACTGCCTCATTGCAAAACTCTACTGCAAATAACAGCACGAATACTACCTCTACCGTCTGGAATATAGAAAAGAACGTTTCTAGAACCATTTTGCCTTCCAAAATGACCGAACCAAGTGTGGCTTCCTCTCAATTGTCAACTGTACATCACTCCAAAGATACCACTTCTTCTCTTTGGTCTACACAACCTGAGGTGTCTCGAAGATCTTCTACACCTGCTTTAACACCAGCTGAATCAACGAACATGAGTTCCCAAATGGTAGAGGTAGGAGTTATTTCCAGTAAGAATTTCACTACAGATAGCTTAAAGAATATCACTTCTTCTGGAAGACACGAACCAACAAACTCCTTAAAAAACACTACCATCCAGACCTGTGAAGCACGTCAAAGCAGCAGTTTGTCAAACACAAATTTAAGTGCCGAGCCATCAACCAACACCTTCAGAAAAATTCCCGATGGTGTATTTGTTGTGTGTGATGACTTTCTTCAAAAGAACTTTAAACGAGCTGCAAGTATCTATGAAAAGAGCAAAGCGTGTAAAGGCTGCGAGATCCGCTCGAAATTGAAGTACGCCATCTGGAGTGACATCAGCAAACAGTGGCAGATAATAAGACCATATCCTGCAGAAAAGGTTCCACTAAATGTTGCTTTCTCGCAATGTCGGCAGCATGCCCTTAACATACCGTGCCTACGGACACCGTGTTCATTTGCTCATGGCGAACAAGAATTACAGATGTGGACCTTGGAAAGAGAAGGAGGTATGTTTAATGAATTACTTGTTTAAGACTCTGACATGATCAGACTGAACCACTTTAGGCACCAATGAATGTAGACAACCTCATAAACCTTCCGTTCTTCTAAGTCATTTGTAGAGATCACAAGAAATCAGGGGATTACATAAGCTTAAAGACGCATTTGCAGAAATTGGACTGGTTTAAATGAAATATACATAACTCCGTCTTTTTTCTCTATTTTATTAGTTCTGTCTACTCCTCGAGAAACTCTCACAGGATCGCCTGGGAAGTCATCGGAAATATCTACTAACACAAAACCTTCAACACAATTACGCTACAGACCTTCCCCACCAGGAGTGCCAAATGGTGCCTTCAAATTATGCAGAAGGTATCTTTAGATCGTTTGTTTCTATAACTATAGATTTGAAAAAAGAAAGGTTGGTGTCATTGACGAACAGGCTTTGATGTTCATTTCGAAAGGAAGCAACAAAGAAGTATAGCTGTAACGCCGCTCTTAATTGTTTCCAGATGCAACTTATGGAAACTAAACAAAGCTCTTTTATTAGCGATAAAAGTTTGGCAATTCAATTGCAATTTTAAAT
This sequence comes from Cladopsammia gracilis, assembly GCA_022457155.1. NCBI lineage: Eukaryota > Metazoa > Cnidaria > Anthozoa > Scleractinia > Dendrophylliidae > Cladopsammia > Cladopsammia gracilis. The sequence continues at coordinate 870,747 of JAJGOT010000110.1, forward strand.
TAAAATTTAACAAGTTACCTGCACAATAAACGGTTATTTGTATTCTTTCACTACAACAAAAAAAAAAACTATTTAACACTCGCATCACCGTTTGTATTACCGCGACTTTGGAACGTTAAATATGGTTATTGTTTGAATTACAGTTGTTACACACGTGAACGATGCAGATTTGGTCGAGGATGCATCTTTGCCCATGGCAATGAAGAACTGAAAGAATGGCAACAAGAATACCTGAGAAAAGAAAGGGAGAAAATCAGGAAGGAGATTCAAGACAAAGACGAGATTGTTTCTATGGAAATGGCAACAAAAATCTTAAAAGGGCCAGCAGAAGACGTAAGTGTGTTCATTCTCAGTTTCAGTTTATCAAGTATCACTGGCATAACTAATCCTGATACTGGGGTTTTCAGCGGTGCTCAAACTAATTACATCATTTACATGCATTAAGTAATTGCTTATTAGGTACATTTCACAAAAGCGACGCCATCTTCAAGAACAAATTTTCAATACCCCCAGCTAGTCAATGCGTAGTTAGTTGATCAATGCATATGTAGTTCATTAAATGAGGATTGAGGAAATTTGGAGTTATTGGCATATGTTTAATTATGCCACAGAATATCGCTATCAAATTATAACTTATCTTATCATCGAAATCTGCCGATTCATGTTGGATTATGGGATTTAACTTGTCTTAAGTTTTAAAAAAACATTTTTTATGTTGATGGAAAGTGTCAGGTTTCCCTGTACACTTTCGTTTTTAGCACGATGCAAGTTAATAGAATTTTGGGTTTCAATTCAGGACCGTTCACCTCTCCCTTCGCGAAAATCTATTTTCTCGCTTTTTCTTCAAATTAAGGGGTTCTGGTGTTAACAAAATCCATCAGGTTTCTCCTTTTACTAATGCCTATTTATGAGCAAAAAATGAAAGAAATTGATTTTTCACTTCCTGTTGCGAAATGTCTGGTGGGCAGATAAAGTTGCCCTTAAAAAAATTATTGAGTATTATAGGCAGGAAGAGGCTTTGCAAGTTTGTCGAAAGTTCGATTAGGGTCTGACTTCGACCTCAGTGAGAGCCTTAATCACTCCTCTCAATCTCATTCTTTACATAGCTTGCGGAATTCCTGCCAGGAGTTACGGTTACCTGCAGTCCTCCCGATCTTAGTGTAAAGCTTCAAGACAGTAATGATACGCATACGTGTCAGTGGACATTCACCCTTACTTTCCAGGTAAGTAAATAACCGGCCGTGATTCGAACCTGTGACCTTCCGTTCTGCAGTCTGACGTCCTATTAACTTAGCTAATAAGATGTCTGTTAGCTCAAAGGGATTTTTTTTAAAGACTTTGTTTTATTTTTTCACAGACAAACGACGTAGGACACCTACGCCACGTTCTTCTACTTCACAGATACCACAATTGCTATCAATTGTCAGAGATTCGCGTTGGCTGCTATTACGAACATCGAGGCTGTGAAAGCTACAAGATTTGTTACACGGCCAAACTCAAGGAGTTCTGGTACAAGGCCCCAGATATTAATAACCTATCAGGCCGCATAACAGTGTATCTCACTGTCACATTCGAATCCTCACTGTATGGAAGCTTTGATCAGTGCGTTGTATTCGATTTTGGGAAGAAACCGTACCTCATACAGAAGCTCAACGCCGATGTACAAAGCGAATCCTTGTCAAAAGATTCCATTGTGTCGCAGCATCTAGCTGCATCTGCCATTTGGGACGAGCATTCCATGGAAGTAGTAAGGTTCGTTCACAAGACAGGCGAGGCTCTACAAGGAGAACACTTGTCAAGAATATACAGCCTTCCTAAACAAGTGAAGATCACAGCAGCCGAATTGAGTCGCGAAAATTACAAGAACGTTATGCATCAACTGTTGTTTGTAGAGGAAGGCTTCATGAAGGATGAAATTTCACGGTTAGCTTGGATTGATAAATGTTTTTAAAAAAGGCTGAGGATATGAACTTGGATTGGATGACTAGGTCTATTGCATGGCTTTATAAAAACATTATCACGGCGTCTAGTAACATTTCCGACATGAATGCTTAACAATTTGTAGGAAACGTCCGCATGATATTGAAGTGGAGTTGTATAGTTTTAAACGCGTTGAACGTTCGTTTTGAAGGTTAGATCCTGATCCAGTCGCGTCCTTAGTTTCATTACTGCGCCTTTCAATAACATGCGGAATTTAAAATTCAAATCTCTACCAACAGTTGCGTTATTCCCTGCCGTCAATCATAATTAATACGAAAGCCAACGGACCATGTAAAAAAGAAACAAACAAAATGCATCGAAATCTGCCAATCGTAATGCACGGACGTGACCTTTTGACCCCATTGAAGTGAAGATCTGTTTCCTGAGAGGTAAGCTAAGATGATTGACGGCAGTGTAAAACGCAACTGTTGGTGGAAATTTGAATTTCAAATTCCGCATGTTATTGAAAGGCACAGTAAGCTGTCGTGTTGTTTCCTTAGGCAAGGTTTCCTCTTGGTTGCTTTACCGTCATTATTCAGGTGTACCGGCGAACATAATGCTAGTGGAACCCTGCGATGGAGTTACATTTCATCCAGGTTGCTTAATGCTTCAGAAACCGAGATAAGGTTTTCAACGCACACTTTTCCCACAATTCTAACCCACAATTCCACTCTTAAAAACAACTGTTGGTTTACCCAATATGTCCATGAACACAAAAATAACGATAATTGACAAATGTTTTTTTCTTTCGTTCCAGCTACACTCTGAATAACACCCAGCTGCATGCTCAATGGAGCATTTTTGACGAGATGACAGGAATGAAATGCGCTGTAGACAGTGAGTTGTTCGGTGTCCTCTACTTACACGAAGAAGATGCTCTGAGACCCGATGATGCAGCAGGCCGCCTTCTGTACCGCAACGTCAGCTCCGTGTGGCTGCAGCTGGCAGACAGCGTTTCTAACAAAGTCTACGAAGCTCCCGTTGAGAAAGTAGAGAGTGAATGTGTTGTTCTTAGACTGTCATCCAAGATGTGCTCTGATTTACACCTCTATGACACTTGTGATGTTTCCGTTAATGCCCAGTTCCAGTTGAACCGCTGGCCACTTTGTGAAATGCACTCGGCTATTGATAGGCTCACAACAGGCCAGTTACGTTTTATTTTTCCAAAGCCAAGAGTTTCCGTAAGGAGTGAAGTAAGTAGTACCAACCTTCAGTTTATTCAATATAAATCTATAGCCACCTTATGTAATCAATCAAGTGAAGGATTTCTGGCATGCGCCCCAGGATCATCAGGTAGCAACAACCCTTCATTTTCCTATAACATTTATTCAACATTTCGTGGATAGGGTGGGTTAAATGACATCATTTATACCGTATTTTCTCCATTAAACGCCGGGGAGTTCATTTTAAACTCGACCTCGTCGATCCAAATACGGTACCTGGACTAATAGAAGATATCAAAGGCGCCTTTCTTAAACTGTTGTTCTTTTTCTTCCTGATCCTTAACTGATGTTTATCAGATATGCCTGTTGCAATATCAATTGCAATTGTCTGTTAAACTTAAATATTGTTCCGCGATGAACTTGCATTCTACCCACAAATAGAAGAAATTATCATAATTGTCTCATGCTACAGAAATAGGGAATTCCCTCTGGCACCAAAGAGCTTTGCAATAACTACGATTAGAGCAATCCCCGATTTTTGTTAATTTTGTGTCTTAAGTTATGTTTGCTGAAGTAATCATGCGGTAAAAACCTCTAGGTAACAATCCGGTGGCAATGGCTTCTCGATCAACGGCTGAATGAGAATCAAAAGACGGTAATCAAGCATATTGCGTCTACTGAGTACAACGCTCCTCCTCTGGTGGTATTCGGCCCTTTTGGGACAGGAAAGACATTCACGCTAAATCAGGCTGTTCGTCTCCTAGTGCAAGTGGACAATAGACATAGAATTCTTCTCTGTACCCATTCCAACCGCGCAGCTGATATCCACGCCGAGCTACTACATAAGTACTTGACTGAACAGAACGGCATACCTGCAGCAAGACCTTTGAGAGTTTATCAGCCTATGAGAAGGTATCTTACTTATTCTTAAAATGGAATTCACGCCTCGGAAGACTACTAGCTTGGGTGTACACCTCTCTTTAGTAGAAACTAATCCATGTTCGATATTTTGGTTTTATTTTGGTTTGTTATATGCCACAGATAACATTTGTCGAGCATTCAAAAACTCATTAATAATTCATGAGCATATCAGCCAATCACACGACGCAAATCGATCACGTGTATGAGCCTTTATACCTGGTAATCTACGGTCATTATGAAAAGCCTGGTGGCGGCTTTGATTTCAGTCACAGGGGAGTGCGGGGCTGAATGGGCAAACAATGCAATTATCGCTGAATTTTTAATGATAATTATTTTAAAATTACCGTGATATTTATATTAAGATCACACGTAATCTTTATATAAAGATTACTGATATGGGTAGTAATTGTTCAGGATTCTTAGTGCAACAAATGGTGACTTTAATATTTTTGTGCAGTACTGTTTTACGAAATCTGGTCTTTCGCCATTCTATTTGGAATCTTCTCAACAAAATAAACAACCAACAGTTTAACAAGTGAGCCGTTATTTGAATGACACCAGCGCCCTCGTGTAAATTGCCAGGTAAGCGACTGGTTCGCAGATGCAAGCTACTTATTTCTACTCGTTCTCTACCTCCGAAAAAAAAATTGTCAGCCGTTTTATGTACCGTACCTGACAACTTTAGTATAGCATTTTTCAGTAGATGTTTTCCCTCAGAACTATAAAATCCCAAAACTTTCGACAGGAGCCGGGAAGCAATGGTCACTTCGTCGAAGACGAGGCACATGTGTTGTATGCTAATCAGTCTAGTCTACTTGTTTTTCTCGTATGCTAATTTCCTCTTTGCACAAAAGCGCAATTGGTTTAATTCCGAAGGGACACGCTTTTGAAAGAATGTTTTTGAAGCCGTTCAAAAAACTCGCAGCACGTGTATTATCAGGTGTAAAAACTCTCGGCTTCGCCTCGAGTTTTTAAACCTGATAATACACTACTGCTCGTTTTTTAAACTATACTTCAAGTCCTTCCCTGTAGTTTTACTTCGTGTTCCGGTTAACATCGTATTTTCAATCTACATAACTCTGGATTTTCATTTAGGTTGGAAACCGCATCCGAAATAGCAAGGAATTATTGCTTGATCAAAAACAACGTCTTTGTGTTGCCTTCTCGCGATGACCTTGTAGAACACCGTGTGATAGTTACTACTCTAAGCACATCACAGGTGTTCCTTGATCTGCAAGTGCTGCATGGATTCTTCACCCACATTCTTATTGATGAGGCTGCCCAAGCACTCGAACCAGAGGCACTGACTCCACTCATCTTTGCAGGGCCTAACACAAAGGTTGTTTTCACGGGAGACCACATGCAGGTATTATTTGTTTTGCAAAGTGAAGAAATGATCCTCACTGTTGTGTTTGCAATTTAAGCAATTGCAAAGAAACCTGAAAAGATTTCAGGGCTTTAACGGGATTTAAACTTATAACCTCCGTGTTACCGGTGCGATATTCTAACCAACTAAGCTATGAAGCCACACACATTGGGATCAAGGTCAACTGCGAGTTCATAGCTTCCCGTAGAAGCCCTGTTTTTTTTTCTCATGCTTCTTTGCAATTGCTTAAATTTCCAAATACAGCTGCGAGGATCATTTCTTCACTTTATCTTCTCTATCCGCAGTTCATTTATAGTTCATTCATTTGTAACTTTTTATTATGTTAATCTAAGCTGTTAATCTCTGCTCGTTGTTACCTATTATATTTGAGCAAAACTTGTAGGTATTTCACAGCATACTTGGAAACCCTTCCATTAAATTCAGAGTTTCTTGTCTACATTAAAGTCAGAGATACGTTCACATTTACATTAAGGCCTTAACGTTTAGTTATGAAAAGTGGTTTTACAGGCTCTAGCATTAGACCTTTCAGGAATCGGAAGACGGACAACGCAATAACAATCAAAATAGTGAAAACAAAGATGTGTTCTAAAGAGTTAGCATGCTTATTTCTCATTCACGTTACTTTAGATGAGCCCAGAAGTGTATTCACCTCAAGCAAGATGCTCAGGCCTTCAAAAGTCACTAGCAGAACGGCTTTTCGATATGTATGACAAAAATGAGTCTGAAGCAATGAAGGAATCCAATGTCATGTTCCTGACGGAGAATTATCGCTGCCATCAGGACATTCTTCAGTTTCCTTCCGACAACTTTTATGGTGAAAAACTGGTTGCTCGTGGACATGGGTCACAGCCAGCGCATCCGAAATACGGCCCCCTTTTGTTCTTCTCAGCTCGTGGCAAGGAACAAAAAGAGCACGACAATTCCTATATCAACTTGTCTGAGGTTTATGAGGTGGTTAAGAGAGTGAAAGAGGTTGCACAAAGTTGGCCTACTCATTTTTGGGGTCCTAGGAAATTATCTGAGATTGCAGTTCTGTCCTCATACCGTTACCAGGTGAATAGTTTTGTATGACTGTTTTGTTTAGCTGTCAGCTACTGGATCTTTATAAGGTCCTTAAGCCTTGTCACATTTCGTGATTGGTTTTCCAGACATACCGACGAGACACGATGAATACTACAGATCATCATCAGCATCATCATTATTATCAGTATCATCATCAATCAAAACTTGTTAGTACTCTAGGCACATGAGGCCAGGCTGCTTGAGTTACATATTGCTTTTTTCTTTCACAAAAGAATTTTCATTGATGAGATGTTGTATATTCCGTTCATGCCTTTAACTGCCTTTATCTAAAACAATGCAAATATATGTAAAAAAAACTACAGAAGGATTACCTACACTGGAGACTTTTCTTCAATTTTTTAGCAAATGTAGGCAGGCCATACATCGTCACTTTTGGGAACGTTTTGGTCTTAATCCAATTTATACCAGAGAGACTTCCAAAAATAAAGTAATAGAGAGGAATAATCTCAATTGCCGTATGATGTTCAGGGTAAAAATGTCAATGATCTTTACTCAACCTGTAGGTTCAAGCAATTCGTAATGGCCTCAGGAAAGACAGAGATCTGACGGATGTAAAAGTGGATACAATTCATAACGTCCAGGGTAATTGAACATGTCACTTAATTCCTAAGTCCTTACATATGATTTTTCTGTTCAATATTTAAATCTGGTTTACAAAAAACATGCGTAAATTGAAAACAAATAGGTGTTTAGTATAAACTTTCCAGTAACGTGACCGAAAGGTCAAATATTAACATATACGAACGATGAAATTAAAGTTACGACTTGTCATTACGCTTTCCTTATTGACTACTTAATGGTCATTGGATAACTGACGAGGAAATAAAACAAAATAAAAACATTTAACATTTGACAAACAAGAAAGCAGTCGGTGACATGCACAATATCGATAATTAATTAAACTGAATATTGCTCCCATTTCTGACAAAACGTTGGAACACTGAGTGTTGGAGGGTATATAAATGGTGGCTCTCTCCCTCCCCATTCAATGTTGTCGGGAAAAAATGAAGACGATCGTTCATTGTGTGATCCAACATTGAAATAGTGGACAGGGGAAGGCTGTTTCAACGACCTCTGACGCTGATTGCGGTTAGCCGGAAGATGTCAATCAACATTCGTGACCATCCTGGCCGACCGACAACTCTTAACCCTTAACTTTCGTTCTTGTGCATTTCTTTTCAGGGGAGGAATTTCGGGCACTCTTCATCAGTACTGTTCGTACATTTCATACCTGTAAGCCGCAACGGGAAGAAGTACGTGCCAGTGGATCTGATCGACAATTGTATTGGGAATTCCTGTCTGATCCAAAACTGCTCAACACAGCGGTAACTAGAGCAAGGTGTTTGATCGCTGTTGTTGGTGATCCCGTATCGCTCTGTACGGTTGGAGAATGTCGCAGTATTTGGCGAGATTACATCAAGAGATGCGACGACAAAGGCGGCCTTTATGGAACGACAATGGCTGAACTAGACAAAGAGATCAACGCGGCAATCGCCAGTATTGAGCTTAACCCAAAAGCACAGCCGTTTGTTCCAAAATCTCTATCAGCGCCAGAACAAAATGAAGTCGTGACAGAAGAGAACACAGCCCAGAGCAACGAAGAGGCTCTCGAAGAAACACCATTAGAAGGCAAAGAGAGAGATCCAACTATTCCTCAAGAAAGAATTGTGAAAGTGACAGGAAACCATCAGGATATAAAACACGTATCCTCTACTGGCATCGCCGTGGATCTAAACCCCGAACAAAACCAAGAAAACAAAGAGGAAGAAGAGGTAGAAGTTGATGAAGAAGAAACTAAGGACGGAATTGTAGAAGCAGGTGACTTACAGGATGATCTTCTTGAAGATGAGACGGTTTTCCCCAGATATATGGATGAAATCATTCTAGCGTTTGTGAAGAAATGCGAGGAAACATTACAGTTGGACGAAGCAAGAAAAGCAATGTTTGATAATTCCGAGTTTCCTCCTTTACAAGCATCCGGATCGAAAGACATCAAACTTCAACCAGTTGAGAAAGAGCACCATTTTTCATTCAAGAGCGGAGCGGATATCAAAGATTTGTTTCCAGAAATACGTGTTATCAATGGTCGCGTTGAAGTACGTCTTACTAATCTTGGTTTTTACAAGTCTCCTTCAGAAAGGGCTCAACAAATCATGGCTTCCTCCAAGCAACAGGAGTTTTTGGATCCTTCGGTCTTGAGGAAGCTTCTCATAGATGATCCCAAGAAGTACATTGTCTGCAATCTTCGTATAAGTCCAGAAAAATTTCAGGTGGGATATGCAGCGATAGAAGACACAGAAACTCCAGACATCCAAATAAAAGGAAGAGTCCGTCAAGCATTTGACAAAGACAAGGTTGTTGTGGAGCTAGCTGAAAAGAAAGCCCGCTCAAAGACGGATGGCACAGAACTTCAAGTCCAAGGAAAGGTCGTTGGTAAGTTTGTATTTCTCGAGCATAACAGTCAACAATAGCACATTACACTTCACTACGTGTCTCACGAACCAAGCATTTAGCTCAGATGTCGCAAGCAATAATTACGTGAAAAGGGAAATTGCAACTTTCTCTGATTGGAATGTTAAGACTACACATTTTCACAGTTCTTTTTTACAGTTAAGTTTGGCCAACATTTCTGTTCGACGGTACGCATTATATCACTTGGCGAAACAAGTCAAAACATAACAAGTAGTAATAAAAGAGTAGTGCTTAAACTACCCAGGCACAGCCCAGGCACATATACCGATTTGTTTGAAGAGCTAACCACCAAATCAAAACGCTTATACAACAGCAACGAGGCACACATATGACAGTGAATCAAGTAGGGAAATTTGATAGAATTGAAAAAGTACGTCGCATTTCTTTTGTTTTTAAAACAAAATTAAATAATGTTCTTTTATCTTCTTGAGTTCTTTTATATTGTAATTGATCTACCATTTACTTTACACAGGTGTATTGGAGCACATAATCAGCCCGCATGAACGCCAGTTTGTTTGCACTACTGATTACGAAAACCCTGCCCTGATGGTGCCTATAAACAAGTCGGCCACAAAACTGGTAAACCTATCAGACAAGAGCTGTAAGGATATTCCAATTTACAAAAAGGATCAAAATGGGAGGGCTACCCAAGTCAAGATGATGAAAAGGGAGAAGGTCCTCAGTGGAAAGTACTTGTTTGTCGTGAAATACCTTCAGTGGAGACGAGAATTCAGCTATCCTCTAGGAATTGTCGTGAGAGCAATGCGTAGAGGAGAAGATCTTAAAAGTAGCATGGAGATTGCCTATGCCGAGCGTGGAATACGAAAAGTATTTAAGGAAGATACCACGAAATATGTTAAGGAAAAATTTCCAACACAGTGGTCCATTCCTGAAAGCGAGTATGCTAAACGCAGTAAGATTGACAAGGCTGTTACCATTGATCCTCCCACATCGTTGGATCTCGATGATGCACTGACGATAGAAAGAACCTCTCCATCGACCTTCGTGGTAGGGATCCACATTGCAGATGTCAGTTTCTTTGTTAAACCAAACTCACCATTAGATCACGAAGCCTTCTTGCGTTGCACATCGTATTACCCCGGTGAAGAGCAAGAAAACGTGCCTATGCTTCCATGTGAGCTGAGTGAAAGTCACTGCAGTCTTCTGCCTGACCAGGACCGTCTCGCAGTATCAGTGTTTGTCACACTAGACAATGAAGGAAGAATGACAGAAGCGCCAAAAATACAACGCACTATTGTCCGGTCCTGCTGTCGGTTAAGTTACGCTGAAGCTCAATTCATTATAGAGAACAGAGACATTGGTACCATACAAGTGCCAGAAGAAATCGTGGAAAAAATCAAGCAATTAAGCTCTTTAGCCCAAAAGCGAAGACGCCATCGATTGGAAGACCGTGCGTTTGACCACTGGCAAAACCAGGGGATTGTAGAACACTTTGAAGCACATGAGTTAGTTGAAGAAATGATGATCCTTGCTAATGAGGAGATAGCAAAACTTCTGTCCGAAAAGTGCTCTGAATTGGCGCCCTTAAGAGTACAGCTACCTCCAAAAGACCACAGATTGGCTGAGTGGATTGAAATGCACGGCAAATACGCTAGATTGTCACTTCAGTTTTCAAGAATGTTCCAAAACAATACAAGTGATGATATCTCACCACTAAACATGTTGCATTCTGACAAGACCATGTTCAAAATCCAGAGGTGGGTTTGGGGTGAAATATGTCAGGCTGCAGAGTCATGTGATCTACCCAGGCTTCATTACCTGATTTGCAACGAGAGAAACCACCCTCAGATTGCTGCAGCCCAGTCCCATTTCCGACGAATTCAGTCGGAGTCTCGGTATGTTTGTGAAGGGGATCAACCATCCGCGAACATCCAACACTACTCTCTTGGTATACGATCATACACGCATTTCACGTCTCCTATAAGACGGTATATCGATGTTGCAGTACACCGACTCCTTCTTGCTTTGCAGTCTGGTAGCTCTTACGAAGAAAGTATGTCCAAGGATGACATAACAAAAGTTTGTCGCCGTTCTACTTTCATGCAAGACAATGCACGGAAATTTGACAAAGATTGCAAGAGAATCCATATGGCAACTAAGCTGCAACAGCGATGCCATGAAACCCGTGTTTTCATTGAATCCATTGAACCGAAGTCAATCACTCTTCATATTTGCAAGCCAGAAGACGACCAACTAGCAGGTAGACAAAAGAGAATGCTATTCAGTCATATGAATCCAGTCGCGCTGAAAGAGGAAGATAATGGCAATGATAAAGAGAAGTGCATTGTTCTCAAATGGAAGATTAGAAAGTACGTGGCACCAGATGCTCCCAGGAATGTGAAAGAAGACGATGACGATGCTAAGAAATTAGCGAGTTACAGTGGGGTCGGGGAAGTAGTGGATATTCCCTCGGATATTTGGATTCGTGTTTTGGATGCCGTAAGGGCCAATGAAGAGAGCAAGCTAACAACTATAATCAAGCAAACGGAAGCGAGTTTGGGCATCATGAATCCTTCCCACACGGAAGAGAAACTACGCCAGCTCAAATCACCTGATTATACCAGAGGTGAACTTTACAAGCATCCTCATCATGATGAAAACACTCCGCCATCTGCCAATGAAACGGTGTGCCATTTTTATGAGAAGAGCCTTGCACTGAGGAAGTACGATTTCTTTTCTGTACAACTCTGCCCTCGCATGATGAGAGGAATACTAGAACCAGACATTCAGATGGTCAAGATCAATTCCCACCTCAATATGTGCATCGAGCACAGAAGGTACCCACGCGAGTCGTTTGCACACACAGCCAGACACCAGGCGCCAAGAGAGCGGTACGGAACCATTGATGAATACATTCGCGCTTGGAAACCAATTCTTGCTATGGAGGCTGCGACGGAAGCTGTTAAGGAGAATGATGGATTTATCATCGAACACCTTAACCTGAAATGGGAACAGGGCGATGGAAGTGTTATCGGGCTGTTTTCTCTCCCCTCGATCTACTGCATAGGCCGACAATTAGACTTTTATTTGGGCGATCTTGCATGCATTCGCGTGCCTTATTCCGATACAGATTGTCGTTGTGATGAAACGTCAGCACAGGAGCAGGTAATTATTGTTTTAGTATTTACATTCTTATTTCTTCAGTTTATTTATTAATTTTATTTTGTATTTTTAATTAAATTAGGTAATTTATAGGCACGGCTCTCAGCTGGAAGAGCATATGTATGAAGGAGAAACCGTGATTAAATAAAGATTATGTATGCATGTAAGGAGCTATGTCATGACGATTTGGAGGTTTTTGGGTCAAACTGCCCCAAATTACAACTAAGTACCTTTGTCGAACACGAAATGCTTTAAGAACACTAAGAGGAAGATATCAAGTGAATTTTAGAAGAGAAAATAAACCACAATCAGAGTTTTAACGAGTTTTCCTAGACACAAGCGATGAACTTGAAAAAAAAAAATAGCTCATTTTTTTCTAGATGCAAACTACTTCCATTCTGGCCATCTGCAGCCCAAGACACTTTATTTTTACTCTTAAGCCCCGGCTACACTTTCTAGCATTGTTATATAACATTTTTTTGTTAGAAGAATGTTTTGATTTCGATCAAACACTTCTTCTAACAAACAATGTTAGACAAAAGTCATCTAACATGCCGGCTACACGTTCTAACATTGTTGAACCAAAAAATGTTATATATTAATGTTAGAATGTGTAGCCGGGGCTTTAGAGCACTAGTAGAATAATTTGAAACAAAACTAGACCATTTTGGGGGATTTTCACTGATATAAAAATGGTGGCATAGCCCCTTTAAAATTCGTTATCTTAACTCGCGTGTGGTTATTGTACCACACCAAGCTTAACAGTATTTTCTTACAGCCAAAATGTTTACCTTATGATTGTGGAGAGTATACAATATCATGTCCAGCACTCTGATTGCCTTTGGAGCATTAAAATATAAGTTGTCTCAAAACCGAAGCAAAGCTGATTGTTTCCAGTTAGATGACAAAACTGAGAGTGGAGAGAAAACATCTAATTTCAACGTTTGTTTTGTACAGTAACAAATTTCCAACATTCATCTGATTGCGTTCGTTATTAGCGGGAATTCGTTGTATATGCGAGGAACAGTGGATATCTTACTAAATAAGCAATTCAACAATCATTGTCTGTCTCAATGCGGATGTTTCTTATCTTGTAGTGTATCCTTATTGCTTGTTATTTTCTATAAGATTTGTCCAGGTGACTCGGTTGAAAATCAACGCGTTCCTGACTTCTGGGTAGGGCACTGCATTATCAAAGACGTACATTACCTCGAGAAAGAGAAGAAGACGATAGAAGTCAAGATGGACCTTCATCAGACAGCATCAAATATCCCAGAACAACTCACAAATGGAAACAAACACAGATGTATACTTGAGCTCATTCACAGAACGCTTCCACAGAGGTATGACACGGTAAAAGCGGTGCAGTATTAGATATTCATTTGGGATCTGCTAAATGCAGTCGAACCTCCTGTGACAAATACAACCAACAAAAGAAAGCGGTCGCGGTCGCGGTCGCGGTCGCGGTCGCGGTCGCGGTCGCGGTCGCGGGCGCTTAGGAGAAGTTAACATTCGAGTGTTATGATTTGACCAGAAACGTTTGGGTGCTTTAAAAATGTGGTCGATTTGGAGAGTTAGCCACTTAGGAAAGCTGGTCCACAGGAAGGTTACACTGTATTACAGTTACCTGCCTCGTTGCAAAAAGAGCAATACAAAAATTAATTTAATTAGTAGGAAAAAATCACTGTGCGTTTAGTTGTGTCCTTTGATAAACAGAAAATAAGAAATTGTTATGTCATATCTTTGAATTAGGAAATCGAGCCGAAAAGTCAGCCCCTAATGTTCGCCGTCGAGAGAGTTTAATTGCAGACAACTTAGTGAAATTTAACAGGAAGCAGCCAACCACTCATGTCCGTCTTAGAGAGTTGTTCGCCTTACAGGAGAGTCCCCTGTGAAAACGTTGACTGTAACCTGTTTCTAATCTAATATTTTTCATGTAGACGAATGTATGCAGCACTATGCAGCAACCTGGAAGACTCGTCGGAACTTGTACATGCCATTTGCAAAGGAGAAGAACCAAAGGAAGGTATACTGTTGCATATTAACTGTTCTTTCCTTTATGCAAAATGATTATTCAAAATCTAAAGCAGAGTGTTTTGGGCAAATCGTCGCCAAAACGCCAATATAATTTTATATTCTTATCATCAAATGATCTTAAGAGAAAACTTTGAAATGTTGTCAAATAATCTTAGTGTCGTCATGGCACGCCGCCTTGCATACATGTAGCTGCAATTTCAATTATGAAAACCGCTAGCTTATTCAATTTTTGGGCATGGAATATTTAAGAAAAAATACGCCTTCTCCAGACTGTTATTCAAGAATGTAATATCCTCATTATTATTTTTGCAAAGAACATTTTGACGCTCCACCTTCCAACTTGTCCTTGGTACAATATGGATTTAAATCGTTGAACCAGTATCAGGAAGCCGCAGTAAAGGAAGCACTCTCTAAGCCATTTACACTGATCCAGGGACCACCCGGTAGGTCAAGTCATCAAATACAAGATCGTGATGTATGTTTTCAGGGTCACGGGCACCAACCTATATGCTTATTCCCAGGGAAGATGTTTTAGAGATCCCGCAATAGACCGGAACTTATTGACCTTCCGTGCATAATAATAAAGTGAAACCTCAACTTTGGGACACCTCCATTTAGGGGACATTTCTCCTGGTCCCGGACGGAAAAACGCTCATATAATCGTTGTAGTTATACCCCAATTAAAGGGACACCTCCTGATCGGCAACATGCTCATATAATCTTTGTAATTGTCACCTCTACTAAGAGGACACTTCTCCTGGTCCCGGCCGGCAAAACGCTCACATAATTTTTGTAATTAATACCTCCATTAAAGGGACACCTCTATTAAGGGGACACTTCTCCTGGTCCCGGCCGGCAAAAACGCTCATATAATCTTTGTAATTATTACCTCCATTAAAGGGGCACCTCTATTAAGGAGACACTTCTCCTGGTCGCGGCCGGCAAAACGCTCATATAATCTTTGTAATTACCACCTCAATAAAAGGGACACCTCTATTAAGGGGACACTTCGTCTGGTCCTGGCCCGCAAAACGCTCATATAATCTTTGTAAATTATCACCTCTGTTAAAGGGACACCTCTATTAAGGGGACACTTCTCCTGGTCCCGGCCGGTAAAACGCTCATATAATCTTTATAATTATCACCTCTATGAAAGGGACACCTCTATTATTGAGGGAACACTTCTGGTCCCGGCCGGCAAAACACTCACATAATCTTTGTAATTATCACCTCTGTTAAAGGGACACCTCTATTAAGGGGACACTTCTCCTGGTCCCGGCCGGTAAAACGCTCATATAATCTTTGTAATTATCACCTCCATTAAAGGGACACCTCTGTTATTAAGGGGACACTTCTCCTGGTCCTGGCCGGCAAAATGCTCATTATATAATCTTTGTAATTATCACCTCTATTAAAGGGTCCCGATGGTGTCCCCTTAATGGAGGCTCCACTGTAAAATCAAAGCAACTCATCTGGAATTGGATGGTAAGCCATTTATCAAGAGTTCCCTCCAGTATTTATGGTTTCAGATCCTCTCTCTCACCTCCAATCAATCCACTGATATCTAGTAATTTCTTTTGGATCGAGAAAGGAAAGGTGATTAAAAAGAATGTAAACCAACCACATGCCCGTTTCACATTCCTTCATTACCACAGTAACACACATTTCCATTGTCTCACTCAGGTACTGGTAAAACTGTCACCGGCGTGCACATTGCGTACTGGTTCGCAGAACGAAACAAAAGATTGAAGTCTTACAAGGTTTGGGAAAACGAAACAGGTGACAATGAAGTTGAAGGAGCTTACAAAGCACCGCCCCAAGTTATTTATTGTGGACCATCCAACAAAGCCGTGGACGTGGTTACTGGTATGTTGTATCTGATTCATGCATAATAATCTACCGTGTTCTATTGAGAGACACAGTACTGTCTCGGGCTATAGACTGGTCTTATTCAAGACAAAAGAAACCTAGAATTATCGTCATCATCACCATTATAATTGTTTCTATCATCACCATCATCATCGTCATCGTCATCTTCATAATCACAATAAAAACTTTTATCATTATATTATTTATATCATTTGTCTATTTATCATGATTATAATTACTCGCAGTGGAGAATTGGAAACAAAGCGTTACTTGATTTCTATCCAAGATTAGAGTAATGTATTTTTTTTTTTAATGGTCAGTGCTTAATATAAGATAACGTCTTTGCACCATGTACTGCCACCCTTTCAGTTGCTGGCTTGTCTAGTCTTTGTGCACTCAGAGACCATGACTTTGTGTGTGAAAACTTAAAGTTATTTTCTCCTTTCAGAGTATCTTATGAAGATTCCAGATTTAAAGGTTCTGAGAGTCTATAGTGATCAAATTGAGCAGAAGGAATTTCCAATTCCTAACAAACTGAAGCCAGCCAGAATCACAAGAAGTGATGACGAACTTAAAATGTCCAGCGAGAAAATAAGGTCCGTGTCTCTTCATCACGTGATTCGCAGGCTTGGTTGCCCTTTTGAAGAAGAGTTGCGGCAATTTGAAGAGGGATTTGCAGAACAAAAAGCAAGGGGTGAAATCATCAGTCAAAAAGAAGTCGGTGACTATTGCAAAGTAAGTTTAGTTGTGTTTAATATAAAATGTAGCCAAGCAACTTTCTCATGGAAAGAATAATGCGTTTAAATAATGTAACGTTTTACAGCTTAAGTCTAAGAAGTGAAAAAGAATGACGAGCTTAAAATAATACAATAGTTTATTATTCTTAATACTTTATTGAAAGTTTTTGAAGGCTATAAGGTTCAGATAGCTGAACATTACATGCAAAATCTGAAATAAAGTAAGTTCGTAAATGAATGTAAGTTCGTTCTTAAAGTAACCGGGTGTACATTTACCACAAAATAATAAAGAAGTGACCTGATTTGTTCCTTTCAATTTATTGTTAATTTATTGGAGTGATTGCAGTTAACCCGTGAAACACTATCTAACAATTAGTGTGTGATAGTCCAAATTAAACAAAGGAAAACAATGGAGTTATTGTCTAATAGTGCGTAATATTCTACTAACTATTTCACGGGTTAACTGTAATCACTCTATTTGTTACGAAAGGCATAGCTAGAAATTTACTGTAATGCAAAACGTTGGTAGCCGCTATTAAATTGTATTACAGTCGAACCTCTATTAACGGCCGCCTCCCCATAACGGTCACCTCTCTACGACGGCCATGTTTTCTTGTACCGCCTTCTTATTTATTTACTCAAATTCTGCAATGGAAAACCTCACTATAACGGCCACCTCTCAACAACGGCCGGAAAATTCTGTCCGAATGTGACCGTTGTAGAAAGGTTAGACTGTATTTCCTTATTTACTATCCAGGTTATCGGGCATGCAGAGCGCTGGGCGCTTGAGAAGTCTGGTGCCCAAATTATCCTTTGCACATGCGCAGCTTCTGGTAGTCCTAGAATAACCTCTTCCTGTGATAACATCCAGCAGTGTATTATTGATGAATGCGGCATGTGCTTGGAACCTGAATCACTCGTACCGATCACGTGCTCAAGAGCACGGCAAGTGGTTCTGATTGGTGATCACAAACAGCTCCAACCCGTTATCCAGGATCAAGTAGCAAAGACACTTGGATTGAGCGTGTCTATGTTCGAAAGGCACTCAAAACGAGCTATGATGCTGGAAATGCAGTACAGGATGGTAAGAACAGTGGAATACATACACCTTATTTGACGGTTTGACAGATAATACGCGCAGATGTTTCACGAGTTGCGCCGTTTTTTTCTGAGCCCTGCTAGGGCGAAGAAAAATGCGAGTAATGAGTATTATTCGACTGCTTAGTTTTCCAAATTTTAAGAACCTTTTTCTTTGTACATCATTTTTCGTCCAGTGTTTAACTCTCGTCTTAAGCGCGCGTACTTTATTGTAGCACAATCAACTTCGCCCTGTTCCTAACCTGTCAAACCGGTATACTACAGGGTAATACGCAAGCACATTGTACGGCAAAATGACGTCATAGTCGAATAATAATATTTAACTATTATAGCGCGAAAGCGCGCGTGATATCGCCTAATACTTAGCCGACGGCTAAAATTAGGCGATATCACGCAAGCTTGAGCGCTATAATAGTTTTATAATTCAACACATTGATAACAAAGCACAGTTTGAAGAAAAAATATCGCCGACAAGCCTTTTATTTTAAAAAAAGCTTACTATGTTTTACCGCGCGAAACTTGCAACATTACACAGTTCATGAATGAAAGTGGCACGTTTGTCAACGTTACGCAAGTTTGAACACTATAACTGTTTTATAATTCAACGCATTGATAACAAATCAGTTTCGAGAAAAAATTCATTGAGATATACAACCTTTCATTAAGTAAAAAGGCTAACAACAACATTTTACCTCGCACCATTTCTTAAACAACAAGCAGCGAATAGCGAAACTTTTGCCAAGCTAAAATTAATCTAGCGTACACGATCAGTTGAGAGTTTCTACGAAGAGCTTTCGTCTACTCAAAGAACGAGACAGAGTAGTGACTACAAGAAATAAAACACAGTAAAATGGCATAGAATGTCCTAGTTACAAGTGTTTCGTATCTTAAAAAGTTCAATTCAGAATCAAAACCAATTGAACAAACACACGGCTACGAACCTAAACATAGCGGCGAAAAGTCGGAAAGAACTGCAGCGTGGACAGTATGTCTTACAAAAATTCACAGCTATAGGATACAATAAACGGTTAAAACATCGTACCTGTAGTTGATTTGGTTCCATCAGCGCCACATTTTCAAACATCGAAGTACGAGCTGAGTCGATCAATCTGATCAATGTTGTTTACAAACTTGGAATGCTCGTTTTTTAGCTCCTACAGCCGTAATGACGAGATCAGAAACTTTTCTGAGGAAACATCAAGTCTATATCATATTCCAGAGGTGATTACCAACGATTTTTACGAAAATTGTGCTCCTTCATTCACTCCTTGTCGAGCGGTTAAAATTTGAACCAGTTTTCATTCAGCTACGCCAAGAAACACTGCGACCGCGACAACGCGAAAATTTCGCGCCTTTTTTGTCCAATCAGGGGAACAGTATTTTTTCTCTTTTCTTTTCTTCCCTTTTTTACTTTCTTTTCCCTTTTTTAACTAATAGTTCACGCACTTTTTCGCCCAAAAACACGAAATTGCAGGCAGCAGTCATTTTCACTTTCCTTCAAAATGCGAAATTAACCGCCATCGCTGGTTATACGTCATGTGGACATAACGTATATCGATAACTTTTTGACCATATTTTGGCAGTGTATCAAGAATGTGTTGAATTATAAAGAGAAATAGTCTGCTACTGTTTCCGGTTTTGTTTATAAGTTACGTTTTCCTGCCTGAAATAGTCAATCAAAGATCAGACCACAACAGAGAGGGTATCGAGAGATAAACACGCACGAATGAAAAAGTATTAATAATAATATTAATAATAGTGATAACTATAAAAAATTGCGACAAAACATTTCTTAAAAAATTATAAAATTTGAAAAAAGCTAAAAAGCTGACGACGTTTCGACGTTACCGTAATGTCATTATCAAGTCAAAAATGTATAAAAACTAGGTTCTATAAATACTAAGACGAACAATGATGAAAATAATTGCGAAAATCACAAGTTAAACAAAAAGTTTCGCACGTATGGAGTCCGTTTGGACGTTCAAATAAGGTTTGAATTTCTTGATGTAAAGCATTTCAAACACTAAACAATCAAACAATCTAAACAATCTATAAAAATATTATAATAATAATATTAATAATAATAATTTATATGTTTTTATTGCGTATATTCCATGTAAATGATCAAATGCACATTACAATAACTATAATATTAACTGAAATACATTATATATAACAAAGTTACAGAAATATTAAGACACATATCCTCAATAACACATTTCCAGAGTAGATTCTGTACAATTGTGATTAATAACGAAACATGTTGGATCTAATAGGTCGCTGTTGCACTTTTTTTCAGCTTAGGCAAATATTTTCGTTATAATAAAACAAATTTCACTATTTAATTGATTAAACGATCCAATTTGTGACTTAATTCCTTTAATTATTCTCCTTTAAAAGTATTTTTGCTTGATGTTTTAATATATAAACTCTCAAATAAATTCTTACATTATTATTCCCCATCCAGCACAAAGGTATTTGTGAATTTCCGTCAAAACAATTCTATGACGGGAGACTCCAGACCGCTGAAGTAGTATACTCACGTAATCCTAGCCCAGTGTGCTTTTGGCCCGCGCAAGTTCGTAGGAATAGGAATCTTCCCATCGTGTTCTGTCATGTGGAAGGTCAGGAAGAGTCTTCTGCCATAACAACCTCAGAGAGCAACGAAGAATCCAAGAGAAACATGAAAGAAGTTAGGAAGGTGGTATGTATACATGTTTCATCACGCCCATGCGCGCGGCAGAATGCATTCAATGGGAGCAAAAGGTACAATTTTATTCCGTGCAATAATAGACGATTTCGAAAAAGAGTAGTAACCTAAGGCGAGTTGCCGCGCATCTATTTTAGGAAAGCTTGTTCTTTCCTTTTGAGAACAGTTTCATTGATTATGCCAAGAAACAGTACGCGACACATCACAAGAAACACAATCACAATCACAATCAGCGTGATCTGTGTTCAGGTATTTAGCCTTTTTATAGCCGAGAGTGAACTGGAACAGCACTAGCACTGCCAAGTTTCCCTATTAAAGTGAGAACTCTAGCTGGTAGGCCCAGTACTGCTGAGTTCTCCTCGATCCGAATCACTTAATAACAACAACAAAAACAACACTGAACCGTCTTTCAACAGGCCTCAAGCAAGCATTTCGTTTACCATTTAGCGTTTTTTTTTCTCTACTGCACACTGCTACATTTCGAAACGAGAAACGAAATAATCACTTATCTTTTCTTTTTTTTTTGTATCCTTTGCAGGTTCAAGTTGCTAAGTACCTAATCAATCGTTACAGGCCTCGAGTACGCATGTCAGATGTGGTTATATTGTCTCCCTACAGAGAGCAGCGAAGCAAAATCTGTGAGTTACTGAAGGGCGCTTACGAGGACATTCAAGTCACAACTGTTACGAAAAGTCAAGGTACAGTATCCGAAACTAGAAATCTGATTAGCTACTACTGTATATAAGTGGCCTGTTTCGAGCTTTTAGATAGTGAACACCAAATTAAACGCGCGGTCTCTATACTTCAAGTCTTCGCATATTCCTTTTTCCTTTCGACTTCTTTCTTTCGGTAGTCCCCACTGTAAAGATAATAACTCTACAAGATGGCGGGACAACTAACCGATTTATTCGGTGCCCGGATGTACATTTGTACCACATGGTACCCATAGAAATACGATCATTACGCTAACTATGCTGTGAAATGATATATATGAAATAAATCAATTTAAGCAATTGCGAAAAGAAGCCTGAAAAAATGATTTTATTTCTGCAGTTCATATATGATTTATTTCATATATATCATTTCACACTCATTCCTTTCACGGGAACATATGAACCTACAATTGACTTGTTCCTAACGTCAGTGGCTTCATAGCTCAGTTGGTAGAGCATCGCACCGTTATCGCGAGGTCATGGGTTCGAACCCCGTTAAAGTCCTAAATTTTTTTCAGGCTTCTTTTCGCAATTGCTTAAATTGCGTTCACAACTGCGAGGATCATTCTTCATTTGCTAACTATACTGTACCTCAGAGATTGGAACAGGTTACTACACTAGCTTTCACCAATGTTTTTTTTTTTAATATACTATTATTTTATTGTTTCACTACGTACAAATTACAAAGCACTAACAAAGAAAATACATTACGGTATATAAAAACAAATAACAGAGCATAAAAACGGAATTAAGATTAAGATAAATGCAAATAACAGAGGGATGAACAATTAAGCAAAGGGTATTTTTAATCATTAAGCAGAGATACAAGAGTAGTCCATTTGGCTTGACTGAAATTTGTGTAACGTTCTGTTCGCCGTAGCAAAAGCACTGAGTGCCAATAGCTGTTTTGTCTAATTTTTGTTGGTATATATAAAATTTCCCAATTAAAATATAATAATCCAGGAGGTAGGTTTCCCTGTCTCCAAGCACCAATGGGCTCCTGATTCCATCTTTCTTCGATAAACTGCCCTGAAAACCAGCATACCCTTTTCAATGTATTGTTAGCAAACACGTGTCAAGTAAACCATTACAGTAAACCAACTCTAGACACGAGACTGTCGACACTGACAGCTTGTCTTTTAGTCCTATCGTACCCTCACCATAGAGTTCACCGCATTTAGACGTTCACCCCCACCTGCTATCAATACATTTGCGAACAGGAATCTTCATACTAGCAATTGAATTGTTTGTTTGATTATTAATCCATGCTTTAATTTAATTTCAGGAAGTGAATGGGATTACGTCATCATATCTTTGGTTCGCTCCTTGAAGAAAGAAGACATCGATCCAGAACCCTCTCTCAGTTGGCTCCGTGAACATTTGGGATTCCTGACAGATGAGCATCAAATGAACGTGGGACTCACACGAGCACGCAGAGGGCTTTGTATTATTGGTGAGATATGCTGATTTAGTATACCGTGATACCAAACCAGTGGATAATGTTTTTCATGTGCTCTGATTGGCTACTTAAATTTGGAATCGAATTTCCTATTCACTTCCAGAGATAATTCTGGGTTTTCCCATTTGTCAGAAATAAAGTAACTACTTTAGACTGGCTATCCCCTGGTTTGGTACATACTAAAACAATGGGCCATTTCCGAGTTACGTTATGCCTCGTTGTCAAAGCGAGGCTAGGTGCACAACCTTTCATATGAAAATGGCTTTTTTATTCAAATACAAATAAAACTCATCTTCATATGAAAGGTTGTGCACCTAGCCTCGCTTTGACAACGAGGCATAACGTAACTCGGAAATGGCCTATTATTCACCTCAGTGTCGGTGATCGTGAAGACTGGTGGATATGAACGCCATTCCAGAAGTAGTGAAATGCACGACTTTGCTTAGATTCCAATTTCTGAAGGTTGGTCGGATTCTGTAATCTTCAAGTAACGAAGTGTGACAATAGTGCCCTGAAACTAGCATTAGTGCTGTAGTGGATCCATTATTAATTAAATAAATGTTTATTGTAAACGTCCGTTAGTAAATCCTGTACATGTAGATCCTTATAACTCCTCTTCTGAAATAACGTTTTATCCCCTTTAGGAAACAAAAATCTTCTTGGGATGGATCAAATGTGGAAAAAGTTGTTAGAGCACTATGAAGAAAATCACTCCGTCGTGGACGAGTCGTGGCCGTGGCAGTGAATATCAGCACGGTTCTGCGTTTTGTTTGTTCCTTTTGTCACTAAGGACTGAGAGCAAACGTGGAGCTTTTTTTAAATCAGACTCAACTTGTACAATGCTCGTTTTTCCCAAATGATTACGTAGTTGTAAATAGAGGACCCGGGGAACGAGGTTGCGTTTTCCCACCCTTGGCACTAGCAGTATGCAATGTTAATTCAAATTATGTTTCGTTTGTTGTGATTGGCTACCAGATGTGATGATCGTGTTTCTTTTGTTCGTTTTGTTTTTGCTTTCTTGTGTTTTAGGTGGGTAGAGGGTGAAGGTATGCTACGGTGGCTCATAAGTACGGTGGCCCATAAGTCGCATACAGAAAGTGTCACTTTTTTTCTTTTAGCGACTTTTTTTAGCGACTTTTTAGCGACTTTTTTAGCGAATTTTTAGCGACTTTTTTTTAGCAAATTTTTAGCGACTTTTGTAGCGAGGTTAGGGTTAGGGTTAGGTTAGGGTAACCTAACCCTAACCCTAACCCTAACCCTGACCTAAACCTCGCTTAAAAGTCGCTAAAAAAGTCGCTAAAAGAGAAAAAGTGTGACACTTTCTGCATGTCACTAATGAGCCATCATAGTATGCAGTTAAAATGTAAATCGCCTTTGTTTTGTTTCTAGCCTCTATTCGAATTCTGTGGTCAAAGTTTACTATCGAGAGGGGTTTACAATTTTTTATATATTTTTTACAAGGGTTTTAAGTCAATTTTACGACTTATTTTCTTCAACAAAGGTTCAAGATGCCTTGATAATTTTTTACAGATTTTTACCCGGCTTAATGAATAGCGGGTCAATTTTACGATTTAATAATTAATATCATTTTAATTAAATTTTAATTAAAATTGTTTAGTGGAATTATATTTTGAGAAAAGTAAAAAAGAAAAAAGTTACACTGTTATATGACGTTGACGTTGTTTCCTTTTTTATTATGTTCAGTAGCTTGTTTCCAATTTTTCTAGTTGAGTTACCTCGTTTGTATAGTGTACAGTACTTTGCTTTAGCGATAAGTGTTTTGGCAGAATTGCTCAGCACAGCTGGTCTTCCCGCTCTCTAGCTCAGCAAATTTTTGCTTATATTTGATAAAATTTGGACAACAACTTGTAAGTATACACCTGTGGTTCCGGCTATGACGACTGGCTGTGGTTCCGCATACGGCCTTGCCTTACTTAAAAGGTTCGCCTTTGTCTGCATCGGAAGTAGGGTGGGCTGGCCATCATTGACAAAAATAGAAAGGAAGAAACTGTACGAAGACTGAAGCAGTGAGAACAAACATTCGGTAAATGCCGATATCTGTGAACTGATCAGTGGTGCGTTCTTACGCCTTTAGTCAATTCTTCGTTTTGGATCAGCTTGAAATAAATTTACTATAGCCTACGTGCAGCCGTCTCCGATTTCCTTGCACCCCGTGGAAAACGGACTTCTGCGTAACGCCGTTTCAAATGGTGTTCACGTATCCTGCTATTTCTCAAGAATCTGTGGACCGCGCTCTGATTGGACGCTTGACAGCAGGCATTGTTAGAAACAACTGATAGGCTATCACCCCGAAATGCCGAAATAATTTATGATGCATAAAAATTCATACGGGGTTTTTCCATTGACAGATCAAAATATGTCGACGAAACGTGGGTGATTGTGTGCTATGTTTCTCGTCTATCGTGAAGCATAGCGACAGAAATCCTGTTCAAGGTCGCGGTGAATTTAAAGTTGCATTGATATTATTTTAATCACTGTCTCACCAATCTAGTAACGGCTATATTACTAGTTCTATGTTTCTATTCCTTTCTAAGTAGTATGTTCTCTTTTTCTTAAAAATAAATTGTAATTTAGTTATAGGGCATATAATTAGTTTACCTATATCTTGCCCTTCTCTATTTGTTTTTTCTTATCTTGCTGACTTAAAAAAAACGTTTGTAATAATAATAAATGGAGTAAATAAAATGAAAAGAAGCAAATTTATTTATTCATTAATACAATACATTATAAATCACAGCGAATTAATATAATCAGTGTTTGATAAAATAATACCATGAAAGGACAATCTACTCTAGCTCGAAGAACATAAACCTACAACCTAAGACAAAATTAGTTGGGAAGGCTTGTAAAACGC
The DNA here is from genome assembly GCA_022457155.1 of Cladopsammia gracilis. Taxonomy (NCBI): domain Eukaryota; kingdom Metazoa; phylum Cnidaria; class Anthozoa; order Scleractinia; family Dendrophylliidae; genus Cladopsammia; species Cladopsammia gracilis. The sequence goes on from JAJGOT010000110.1 coordinate 896,374, forward strand.
TAAAAAATGACACTACCTTTGGGTTTCAGCTCAATTAAAGCCTCGCGCAACGCTTTTTATGGCCCCCCTCTCCCCCAAATCCAATGTTGAAGACGTCTATACAAAAGACAGTGTAAGGTAAGTATTTGCGTTAACAGCAACTTTGGAAGAGGGGGGACGAGGGGGGAGTGGGGAGGAAAACAAGGAACCTTCCCAACACTTTTGTCTTTGGTTGTAGGTAGTTCTGATAATAAAAGGTCAAATGGGGCTATTAATAAGAGGACTACAGAGTCACTACAAGAAAACAATTTACTTGTAGATCCAATATAAAATTTTTCCGCGAAGAAAAACATTCGCCGAAAACGGAATTTCGCAGGTCCTACTTTTGTGGCAGATTAGAGATGTTGGTAGTACTGAGCCTAAAAAGGCAAGGAAAAAGAGCTAGGGAATGAATCTTCAAAACATTATCACAGCGAGAGATCCCGGCGAGACATTAGGCGAAGATCATTTCACAGCACAAGTCGGTCGAGATAATTTATGGAATATTGTAATCTAGAACAGCATGATACGTGAACACGATTCAAATCGGCGTTATGGCCCAGTCACACTATTGCGTATCGTACTAGCGTATACCAGCGTATGAAAAATATCACTCATACGCTAATATACGCTGTAAGGCTAGGGGTACGTTAGGCATAGGTTGTATACGTTTCAAGCACGGTCGCATACCGTGGCATACGGCGAGGCAGAAAATTTTTTTTAGCATGCTTAAAAAATTTTGTGCGTATTCGGACGTATGGTTTATACGCTGAATACACGAGAGTTACGCTAGAGGTACGTTACTCATAGGTCGAGTACGCTGGTCAAACGCTGTATTTTCAAGGGAATTTGGTACGTAAGAAAATTATTTTATGAATTTTTATACGCAGCTCATACGTTTCTTTAATACGCAATAGTGTGATAGGGCCTTTACGCAGACGTGCTTTTCCGCGTGAAGAAAGGGAACGAAATAGGAGACGTCTGACTCCCAAGGGAGAAAAAACTTCATCATAACCACCACATGGAGATATTATGTACGCAATCCAATTAAAGAACACGTAACCGTGGCATCTTGAGCTTTTGGGTATGCGAATTGAAAAGAACTGTATGGTTATCACCAAATATGCTCATTATGATCCGGATGATGGATGAGGTGCAAAACAAAGAGAAATAAGAACATCAAAACACTGATTTTCTTCGTTATATAAAAAATATTACATTACGCCCAAAGTTTTCAGTGAACTGATGAGAAAACTCTAATCCGACGCACAGAATCATGCTATTAGAATTTTTCTATTTAAGAAACGAACACTTGATAATGAAGCAATAACGACAATAATACATCCAAAGACAACACGTAAGCAACGATAAGAAATTGACTGTAAAGGAAAAGACAGAATTTGTTTTACTCAAGTAAGGTTCATGTTTTGACAATGAGAGGATCAGCAATGAGTATAACATTCCGGGGTGTCTCCAGTGTAACATCTCTAGTGTCTCGAGATTACTGTTAATATCCAAATAAACGTTTTACAGCTGATTATCTGAATACACTTATCATTTTCTAATACGAATTAGTATAAATCTACTAGAGCGTTCTATCACAAAGGCTGTTCTCTTATTGGCTACGCTACTCACTATCTATTCTGTTGTAGAAAATGAGTAGAGTGAGTAGCCGATTGGGCTAAAAATCGTCGTTGCGAATCGTCCCGTGTCATGACGTTATATAAGGTGGCTCCAAGTCGTTTTATTTTTTTGGAGGTCGCACTTGCCTTTTTGAATGCGCTTTTTTATATGCGCTTGGCATAATGAAAGTTTTGAGCGATGCTCTTTTTATGCGAATCGGCGTTTCCATAGCAACGGTAAACAAACATGGCGAAAAACAGTTTTTTTCAAAAATAAGGCCTAATTATTTTTCGATTTGGGAGCTACCCGCGACAAGCGAATAAATGCGCTATAATCTACACAGTCTAGCACACTAAATGGGAAAATTGCAAACAAATTTAACTGTTAGATTTTGAATAAATCGCTGAAACATTTTTAAAACGTGATTTTCATGTTTGAAATGTAAGTGGTCAAAACATTCCATAGGTCTCACAAATTATTGTTAAGTAAAATAACACGGCAAACTGATCCGGACGGCGGAGAAAAGATTAAGTAACCAAGGAAAGCTTCCTCAGGCTTAAATTATTACTCCCTACAAATAGCTCTGACTAATTCCTCGGACTGGACATTATATGACTGGACATTGGAGACACCTTAAAGTGTCCTCTACAAACCATAAATTTCCTTTGAGAAAACAGCCCATAAAAAAATATTGTGCGTCTGATAAACAAACTTCCGTCATTTCCGTCATTTCTCGGTCAATTTTCACTCTTTTTCGATAATTATGTTTTGAATAAAAAGTCATTCTAAAATCTTTACTTTGACCTCCAAAACAAATTTCGAGAAAATGGTTGATCTGAAGATTCTCTGTAACTTTAATGAGAATAATTATATAGCAATTTCAGCACATAACAAGAGTAAAAAAATAGCTCGGTAATCAGTTCCTTAAACGCCGAACGTTATATTTTCATATTGGACTGACGATTCTTCTCTTCGAGCTTCGCATCTTAATGATTCCCCTAGTAACGGCTGGAATCCTGCAAAAAAAAAAAGACAAAATATGCTATTCATTAAAAACCCACTGTTTTCTTCCACTCGTTTTTATTCAGAAGAAGCGTGAACTGTCGACAACAACAGAGTGCATCGGTTTATTAAGGACTGGGTCTGCCCATATTTTATCAAAAGAGTAAGGGGGTGGTCTATCTTCAAAAGGAGACGTGTTATAAGTATGAAACTTGGCAACGGCATTCCACTTGTTGAGACAGTCTTTTTGGACGTTGATGTTTCCATGGCAACCTATCACGTGACCAATTGAGGTCTTAATTCCGGTTTGATCCTTCAGTGGTCTCGCAGACAAGGAAAAGTTTTGTTTTCTGAGAGTTTTAAGTGACATTATTTCTACCCTTTTAAGGTACTTTCCAAATGTAACTGGAAACGTGGTCCACTTACGCGGCATGACCGTTTTCTGGTTATTACGTGACAACAAAATCGTGACATTTCAATCGTCACGTGACCTGGACACGCCTTTCAGTTAATTTCGTGTATGACTTTGCGCACTTAAAAATATCCAAACGATATTTTGTCAGTCAGAGTGGTATAAGTTCTCCTGCAGTTAGCCTAAAGAAAAACATGGAAATTTGATACCTTAATCAGTTGCGTGACTCTTTTCGTGACAACTTCTTATCAAAATTAATCTTTGTATCAAGTTTAAGCCTTTGGCCAAGTTTCATATCAATATGTTCCATACTTTATGAGATAGACCACCCCCCTTAGTTTTTGGATGTACCGTATCTGACCCGACCTTAATATACCTGAGTGATTAGTACTAATTTTTTTCGTAACTTCTATCTCACTTCCACACAGACTAGGCTAGTAAAAAAATATAATTATATTATTTCAATTGACGTTTCTGATGCAACTTAACTCTTCTTCTTGACAAGTATGGTAATTTATGAACCGCTAGCTGTAAAGCAGATACCCAGCGAGCAGAGTCTGTGAAGATCGAAGGGGGCTCTGCTCGCAGGGTATAAAGCAGATTCTAAATAAGAAAAATTGCGAGAACTAAGATAATATTTCTGCTTTCCTTTATTTGATTTTTTTTTCAAATATCAAGAGACCAAACGTTTGTAAAGTAACATGCCGCGACCCCTACGTATTAAAAATTTACATATTTATCGAGGTAAATCAATATTTTATGTTCCCAGCTTCGGTCCTCGTTAGTTTACACCCAGTCCGCGTCTTATACCGAGTCCATGATTCTCAGTCCTTGTTTTATACCCTAGTCCACGTACGCGACATCGATTTCACTCTCATCTATCCTGTTTATAGATTGCATACAACACATGTGCCACGTCTTCGACAAAGTGACCATTGCTTCCCGGCTCCTGTCGAAAGTTTTGGGATTTTATAGTTCTGAGTAAAAACATCTGAAAAATGCTATACATGTACTAAAGTTGTCAGGTACGGTAGATAAAAGGGCTGACAATTTTTTTTGAGGGTTGTCCAATACTGTCGACTGGAATCCAGTGGTATCCCCTTGCTTTCCATCGGAAAACCGGAAGTCAAGTGGTACTGTTGACTGGAATCCAGTCGTATCGGAAGTCAAGTGGATGAGATGGATGAGGGGGTCGAAAGTCGTTCCGATGGAGTCCATCGGATCCATTGGAAATGATTAGATTCCGATGGAAAAGTACATTTTCTATTCGTGAGAGACTTAGCAAAATTCCACTCATGTTGGACGAGGGTGTAGAAAGTCGTTCCGATGGAGTCCATTGGATCCATTGGAAACGAAAAGATTCCGATGGAAAAGTACATTTTCTATTCGTGAGAGACTTAGCAAAATTCTACTCATGTTGGATGAGGGTGTAGAAAGTCGTTCCGATGGAAAAGTACATTTTCTATTCGTGAGAGACTTAGCAAAATTCCACTCATGTTGGACGAGGGTGTAGAAAGTCGTTCCGATGGAGTCCATCGGATCCATTGGAAACGAAAAGATTCCGATGGAAAAGTACATTTTCTATTCGTGAGAGACTTAGGAAAATTCCACTCATATTGGATGAGAGGGTCGAAAGTCGTTCCGATGGAGTCCATCGGATCCATTGGAAACGAAAAGATTCCGATGGAAAAGTGTAGCGTGCTTGTCTCGGGTCATGGCTTAAAGTACGAGGTATATTACATGTGTAGTGGATCCGATGGACTCCATCGTAACGACTTTCGACCCCCTCATCCAATATGAGTGGAATTTTCCTAAGTCTCTCACGAATAGAAAATGTACTTTTCCATCAGAATCTAGTCGTTTCCAATGGATCCGATGGACTCCATCGGAACGACTTTCGACCCCCTCATCCATGTCATCAACTTGACTTCCGGTTTTCCAATGGAAAACACGGGGATACGACTGGATTCCAGTCAACAGTACCACTAGACTTCCGGTTTTCCGATGTAAAGCAACGGGATGCCACTGGATTGTTTACACTTCCGTTTTTATCTTGTGACTAGACTTCCGGTAACTCAAGTGGACTCGACTGTACTTCCGGTTTCATTTTTCGACTAAACTCCGTTGGACTCCAGGTTTTGTCCAGTGGAATCTAGTCGAGAGTATTGGACATGCTTGTACACGAGGGCACTGGTGTCATTCAAATAACGGCTCATTGTTAAACTGTTGGTTGTTTATTTTGTTGAGAAGATTCCAAATAGAATGGCGAAAGACCAGATTTCGTAAAACAGTAGTGCACAAAAATATTAAAGTCACCATTTGTTGCACTAAGAATCCTGAACAATTACTACCCATATCAGTAATCTTTATATAAAGATTACGTGTGATCTTAATATAAATATCACGGTCATTTTAAAATCATTCTCATTAAAAATTCAGCGATAATTGCATTGTTTGCCCATTCAGCCCCGAACTCCCCTGTGACTGAAATCAAAGCCGCCACCAGGCTTTTCATATATTATGACCGTAGATTAGGGATGGACCATTAGAAAAGTGATGGGGGGGGGGGGGGGGGTGGGGCTAAAGCAAAAAAAAAAAAAATTCCCAGTAAATTATTAAGAAAAAAAATATATTCCCACGCATTATTGCAAAAAAAAAAAAATCTGCCCAAGGAAAATTAAAAAATAAAGTATTAAAAAAAAATATATTCCAGCCATCGAGTGAAAAAAAAAAAAAAGATTTCCACCTTAGGTGGACAAAAAAAAATTTCTTGCCTCTCCCAAAGTTCCCACCCCCCCCCCCCCCCCCCATCACTTTTCTAATGGTCCATCCCTTACCAGGTATAAAGGCTCATACACGTGATCGATTTGCATCGTGTGATTGGCTGATATGCTCATGAATTATTAATGAGTTTTTGAATTATTTTTCATGTTTTGGTTCATTTTAGGATTTCACGCTCAAGATTCCGGATTCCGGATTCCGGATTCCGGATTCCGGATTCCAGAGAATAGGTTAATCCATTGGTAATAGCGCGCAGCGCTATCGGCCGCCATTTTGGAATAAGATGTATACAATGGCCTGTTTGCTCTTGGAACACCCGATCACTGCGATTTGGATGTCAGAAAAACTGGTAGCGAGGAACTAAACCCGTCGTTCAAATGTCTGCCGTCGAATACAACAGTTTACTCTACGAAATAAGCCAGAGACTAGACGAACTGAACGTGGGCAGAAAATTACTTGTTATGTGCAGAGGGAAGGTAGCGCCTCGTGGCGAAGAAAACATGCAAGATGCCTTCTCGTTATTTGAAGAATTGGAAAAGAACGAATTTCTAGCTCCTGATCGTGTGGAGGTATTGAAAGAACTGTTGGAAGGCGTGCAGGAATGGTATCTTTTAGAAAGAGTTGAAAAATTTGAGAAGGAAAGAAAGGAATATAACGATTTGCTTAAGCAGATCATTCGAGTACTCGATGAGCTCAATGATATCGAACGTCTCATTTCGATGTGTCGAGAGAAGATATCGGAAGAGAGGCAAGGCAACGTTCATGACGTTCAGTCATTGTTTAAAGAGCTGGAAAACAGCAACTGCCTAGGAATTAACCATCTCGGCATCTTGAAGGAGATTTTGACCCAAACGGAGAAAAGCGATCTGCTTAAGGAAGTGGAGGAGTTCGAGCAACGAAGAAGTCGTGAAAAGATGTCTGAAAGGCGAAAAGGTATTCACATGTATCCGTTATATATTTTGATTTTTCTTTCGTCCTGTTTATTATGTTTCCATTATATTATGGCCATCCTCTCACAAAACTGAATTTGAACATTTACGATTTGTTCATGACGTACGTCTGTTTGTTTCCTTTAGGAAAAGTGGCTGCTATTATGTCGTCGGCTAGCGGCAATTTAACTGGAGGTAACTATAAATTAAAGATTCCAACCAGATAAATATAAAGGGAAACGGAAAAGTTTTCCATTTGAACGAATCGAAGGCTGGGTAATGTGAAATGGAAAGAATAAGGAAAATATGCCGTACAACCACTGGGCGCCCACACAATCTGTTTGTGTAACATGACTAAATTTATAGGAAATGTATGGGATTTACCTAAATTTCATCATAGCGACGTATCGCCAAATGTATGTACTGATTAACGCTAAATAAACGTTAAATTACTTTATTTGTTGTGTGTTGTCGTCCTTTTGCCGCAGAAGTGGTATTTTGAGCGATTTTGAAGGATTCTGAGTTTGCCTCTTTCTGATTGGTCGCCGTTAAACAATAACCGATTCAAAATATCTACCAAGGGTGGGGAGCCATAGGCTTTCCGTAACGTTTTCGTTCAAATGTAAGCAAATCGCCAGACTCCCCACCCTCGGTACGAATTTTTTATCGGTTATTGTCTAATGGCGACCAATCAGAAAGAGGCTATCAGCAGGACGGTTTCTGGCTAGGACAAGCAGTCTTGATACGCATATCGACCGCTTGGAAAGTGTGGGATTCTAATTTTCTTTGAGGGCTAGCTCCGGGCCGTTTGGACGGATTTTCGATCGAAAGGTACGAGAAGAAGCGTGAATCTTTCGGCCTTTCTGTTGCATGGTTTGAAAGCCAAGCGATGCGATTTTATGTGGAAAAGCGGCGCTAGAGCCGTTCAAAAAGCTCTTTCCACCCTTGTCCTTCTCTTTATAGACGCACAGTCAACAGCGAACTCAGAATCCTTTAAAATCGCTCAAAATACCACTTTTACGGCAAGGTAGTTTAACGTTTATTTAGCGCCAATCAGTACATAAATTTAGCGATACGTCGCTAAAATATGAAATTTCAATAAATCCCATGCATTTCCTATAAAATTGCAAATGGTTATTGATATGTTACACAAACAGATTGTGTGGGCCCCCTTTGGTATAACACGTCAGTCGAGTCAGTTTCCACCGACTATTAAACGAGCACCAAGCCACTCGTGTCTTTAAAACAGTGTTTCAGTTTGACTGACGAGCCGGCGAACCACATCAAGTTATACTTCTTCAAAAGTGGCCTCGTATTCTTTGGTTTAGTTGTTTCTCCCAAATGAACCGGATCAATTAAACTTGTGATCGAAAAGTTGAGCGTATTAGTAATTCGTACCCAATCCCATTCTTATTTAGGTTGCGGTGTCACAGTGATATGTGTATCCCTGTGATATGTGTATCCCCGTACACATATCACAAGTGAGATGTGTATCCCAGTGGGATACAATATTAAAATACTCCGAGCTCAATACAGAATTCGTAAGTTTAATTATTTGAAAATATTAATTTTAGCGGTGTGAAACAGTGTTTCCCAAAATAATCATTGTTAAAGCCTTAAGATGTTATTAGATTGAGTTATAACGCGATCTTGCTTCAAAATACTGAGTGATTATATACATTTAAGTCATGAATGGTCAAGGTAAACAAGCAGACGAAAGCAGCGAAGGTGCAAACTTGTTTGTATATACGGTTAGAAGGGGGCATCGCATAACTTGAGAAGAGTTGTGTGATGATCGTGCGAGAACATTAAGTACTTCTCCCGAAAAGGGTACACACGACGTATGAATGATTCGACGCGTGCAATATCCCACAAGTCCCAAAGCAATTACTATCCAAAACACGCTCACCGACTCACCGTTTATTTACGTGAAATAATCCAGTAAAATGTCAAATAAAGACACCAGTCAACATGGTACAGCTAGACAAATTCGTTTGTTTTAAAAATGTTCTTGTAACCAGGTGGATTCATAATGAATAAAACGTTCCTCTGGTTAAAAACTTATGTTTGAAAATAGTTAAAAAAATATATTAAACGTTTCAGCTAAAACTTAAGCCTTCATCCGAGGAAAGTGATAAGAAATTTACAAAGAGCGCGTATATATATAAAGAAAAATGCAAATTTGAGCTAACTAAGTCTTGCGGCAAATGAATGCCGTCGTCCCGGTTGAGCGGATTCCTGCAAACATTGATCTCCCATGCCTCCAAAATGCGTCTGTTTAATACGCCAATTTGCACTCGTGCGTAAGATCTTGGGTGACTCCCAGGAGATGGAGTGACCAAAACGTAAACAATGTTCGGCTAACGCTGACTTTTGCGGTTGTACCGCTTTCTGGTGTTCTTTCAGTCGAGAAGCAAATTTGCGTTTCGTTTTACCAAAGTAGCTCTTGTCATAATCCTGGCAATTCGTTTGTATTTTCAGTTGTCGATTCAGATGACACGCATTTTGTCAAAACAGTGTCAGATGTATAAACCCTTGATAACCAAAAATAGCAGTGGGTCGCACAATTGTTGACAGTACTGTGGTGGAAACCCCTTTTGCCACGGTTGGTAACCGGTTATAAAATATTCACTGCATGTGTTGTCAGACGGATTTCTCACACTCATTTTATATGATAGGCAACGCGATTTCGTCTGTCTCAGCGACGCAGAATGCGAAATAATCGATTCACACAAAATTGGCAACGAATTGCCCGTAAAAAAGCAAATAAAATGGTAAAATATATTTGCAAAATAAATGTCAAAATAATTGACAACGAATTTCCCATAAAAAAGCAAATAAAATGGTAAATTATATTGACCAAAAAATGTCAAAAAAATTGGCAATGGATTTCCCATAAAATAGCAAATAAAATGGTAAACTATATTGACAAAATAAATGTCAAAATCATTGCGAAAAAAAGTGAAAAAAAGGTTTTCTAAAATTTTACAAATATTTATCAATATCTTGTTTTTAAAAGTAAAGTTTGTAGTAAAGTTTGTCAGTAAAACGGTCCAGACGGTCCGGACCATTAATGCGTGACATTTCTCAGCAAAAAACAGGAAGTTAATGTAATAACGCATAGGGTTGACGCATTTACACATTTATTTTGCGTATTTACTTTGCGTTTTAATAAGAGTTCTGCGTCGCTAGATTCTCGAATTATTAAAAATATAATGTCAATTCTTCAATTTTTCCTTCTTTTTATCGGATCTGTTTTTTTTTACGCTTGTTCTTTGGATTTTTTTGTTGTATCTTGACATCGTTTTATATATCTTACTATCTATTTTGCAGTCCAACTAGTAGTAGTACTTATTTTCATAATCCTGCTTGATTTCTATTTTATTCTCAAGCATATGAATACGATTTCTTACTTCAGATTCGTTTTCTATTTTTTACATTGTATTTTACTTCCTTAATGTTTTTATTAATGGATTACAACGTTTACATAATAGTTTAACACCATATTTTTGGACATATTCGTCAATGTAACTGTTTCCTGCATTTTCGAGAGCTCTTTTGTCTTGACTTGGAGCTAATACAACAGACTCAATTTTAGGGTTTTTATCGTTATATGTTTAAACACTTGGCTATTTTTGTTGGATATGTTCCATTTCATCCTTGTTTTTAAATCTTTACATGTAAAACCAATGTATATTAATTCATTGTCAAATGTTACTTAATAATAAATCTTACTATTTTGAAATAAACCGTGGGCATGAGATAGCTCTAAAAATGGCATTTTTTCTTTCCAAATATACTTCATTTAACTTTGTGTTATCAAGATGTATAAATTCGAACTTTGTGATTCTTGATAATGGTGTATATGTTTGCTTTTTATCCATTCGATTAACATCATATATATTGTAATTTTATTTATACACGGTTACACAGAAGGAAATAATAAAGTTTTTAGAGAAATTCTTTTCTTCAAACCATTCGTTATTTCCTTCGAACTAAATTGTTATTTCTTTGATATAACAAATTGCATTGTGTTGAAAATTTTGCTATCTGTAATGTTTGTACTTGTAATAATAGGCATGTCCTAAGTTTCTTTTTTGTTATTATAAATGAAATATACTCTGATAGAATCTTTATTGTGTTCTTTAATGAATCGCTTTTCTTGCATATGTATAGCATATGTTTTTGTAGTAATTGCCTATTGGGATAAATGTGTTGATATTTTTCCTGTCTTCAATAATACAGACAGCGTGTTATAGCGGAGCTCTGCGGGCCGAAGGCCCGCGCGAAGCGCCATACTCATAGAACCAGAGAACCATAGAACCCATGCTCGTCATTTTTCATGGTCATGGCTAGCAGAATGTTTCGCGGGCGCGTTGTCACACCGCCGCCGCCGACGCCGACGCCGACGCTGTCGCTTAGGGTTAACTCGCGGGCGCCTAGACCGTCGCAAAACATGCGCGTATGACGCCACCCAACAACATTGCAATTTCACGTCACCTGGGAAAACACTGCTGTGTTTAGCGGAGAAAACCGTTTAAATTAAAGTAGTTATTCTCCTGAATTTTTTCGCGGTTTGCTTCTCAAGACAGGGATACTAATTAAGGGATATTCAGCAGCCGCTATAGTGGAAATAGAAGAGCTTTCATAGATAAAATCTAGCTTCGAGGATGGGAGCAATGCGGGAAGATGTTTGTCACTTCGGGTTTCAGAACTGAAGAAGCGGAGATTTAAACAATTTCCAAGCAGTGGAGGGACTTACAGTAAAGGTAAAACAAAGTACATTTTTCGATGGGAATTTATGTTGATATCAATCTGTGATTGACTTTTTTGTGTTCTCGCTAGTTTTCGGGAGAATTGTTTATAACGCGCTCAATTAAATTCAGTTGTTTTGATTTCTTTCATCGGAGACATCTCGGCCTCGAATCATGAGCTCTTAATGGTTCGCGTTTTGCTTTTAATCATAAACTTATGGAGATTTGAATAAAATTTTTCCAAAGAAGGTTGTGTTGTCCATTTTTATGTGTTTGTTCATTCATTACATAGATTGAAAAGCGATTTTATGTAAACAAAACAAGACTTAGAATTTCTGTCTTCACTCGCGTCGCCTCAGTATGCAAACATGCTTGTGTATTTTTGCAATTTTGATTTCCAAATCAGTTTCTCGGGCAATTTTTGACAAACAAAAACTGTATTTTATTCGGAAAGTAGTCGTACTAGTTATTCTAGACAGAGAAAAGTTGTTTTTGTGAACTTTTCTACGGTCTAAATGTACTGTGCAGACTGTCGGGTAATACTGTTTTTTTTTTTAGAATTGCTAAAATTGAAAATAGCCCGGTCGTCAATCTTAATTCTTGTGCTTCCGACCTTTCACCTTAGTTAAGTTTAACGTTAGTTAAGCTTGTTCCTTTTCTCTGGCTCATTTCGATTTTTACCGTAATTTGTACTTGCAAGAACCTGTTAATTTAACATTCCAAACCGAATTTTTGAACAAACTTGAAAACAGATTAAGTGAGAGCGAAATTTTATCCTGCGAAGGAATTTTTATCTTTGGCTGAAATTACCCACGCAATGCGTGGACTTTCTTCAGGGAAAACCCCCGGTTCAGACGGATTACCTCAAGAATTTTACGCTAAATTCTGGGATCTTTTAGGCCCTATTCTGTTCGAAATTATAAATTTAGTTTGGAAAATAATTCTCTCGGTGATTCAATGCAAGGAAGCGTGACTAGATTACTTTACAAGAAAGATGATAAGAAAAACCTCAAAAATTGGTGGCCCGGCCATTTCGCTACTCAATGTTCATTACAAAATTTGTTCAAAAGCTCTTACAAACAGACTTTCAAAAGTGTTACCCTCGATTATTTCAAGAAGATCAAACTTGTTCCTTCCCAGGTAGGACGATTTTTGAGAATTTATTTTTCTTGCGTGACTCTCTAGATTATATAAATATTACCAATGAAACTGGTATCTTGCTGAATATCTACATTATACTGTCAAGCAAATATGAAAATTATAGTTAACGGTTTTTTGACTAAAGAAATTCCACTCGAGTGGGGGGTGAGGCAGGGAGATCCCCGGTCTCCACTTTTGTACATTTTATGCGCAGACGTTTTGGCTACCAGTATAAGTAAGGATGATACTATTGAAGGTTTTCTCCTTCCAGAAGCCTGAGGAAAGCGTTTTAAAATTCGCCAATATGCGGATAACTCCACATGTTTTGTAAACGACATTTTTTCTTTAGACAAATTGTTTATCTTACTTCACAAATACAAGACAGGTACAGGGACTAAATTAAATGTGGCAAAGAGTACTTAAGCCATGAAGTTAGGAGCTTGGTGCTCACGTCCGGACACTCCTTATCGCCTGACGTGGGTGTCAAGAATGCGAATCTTTGGTGTCTGGTTTAGCAATGGTACTGCAAATGTGGAACCAGATAACTGTTTACCACGCCTTTCCAAGCTAGATTAAAATTTGAACATGCGAGCACGCTTTTTCATTAAGACCATACTTTATGGTATATGGGTTTTTCGAAATAAAGCAACTTTTCACAATAGCACCGAGAACTCTCGGGCCACTGTAAGGGACATAAGGAATGACATCACAGCACAGTTGCAAATTGACCGAGGGAGGGAGGGGGGGCGGGGGGGTGGTACTTTGCAAATTTTTGGGCGGGGGTGTGCTGCTGGGACTCTGAGACCGTTAACCTATACTAGACCATTTTAGTTGCATTTTGCAACCATATTCTAGACTAAACACCGAAAAATCCTACCCTATCCTAGACCTTTTCTAGACTTGCTATTTTGCAGAAACTCATTCACTATCACAGTCTAAGATACCATGGGTCAGTAAAAATGTCATACAGCACACCTTACCGATTATTAAATGCCATTTGCCAGTAAACCTCGTCTAGACTAAATTCTTCATGCAACTGATCAGTTTCGTAGAAAATGATACCCTATTCTAGACCAAAAATCTCTGATTACTATACCATATCCCAAACTGCCTGAAAACCATACCCTTCACAGCGGCACATACCTATATAGCTCATATATGGGAGTACCCCCCACCCCCCCATTGGGCACATTTCGCGTATTGATTAAGAAGATGTATAGTCCTAATGTATCTGAGATCCTGATTGAACAGGAGAACACTGATTGTGATCGCTGTACATATAAACAGTGTTATTAAATAGTGTAAATGCTTTGTAAATCAATGTTATCCATTTGTTCAGTGGCACCATACTAAATTCTGTAATAAAGATGGTTTTATTTTTCAGACTATGAAAGCCAATTTATAAGTAATATAAATTTAAGTTAATGTGACAACCATGGAAAGAGGATAAGTTAGAGAAGATCTTTCATAAAATGGCGGTTATCCTATTGTTAGAGGGTGGTAATCCTATTGCGTTGCATCACGGGAAGTGAGTGTAGAGACACGTTTTCAAGATGGAGTAAAAGTTGAGTTTACGCTAGCTGTTCTCTGTGTCGTCTATCCATAAAATGGTACCAGGAGTGGAACAATCCACGAATTAAACTGCTGCTAAAAGACTGGTGGACTGCTGTGGGCCGTGTTTGGAATCCGTAAGTCGAGAGTTGGAAAAATGTCGACGAAAATACTGATCGGACATCTTCGCGCCAAAACTACGACTCGACTGGATCGTGTTAATCTGTGTAAATTCACTGGAATTTTCGTGTTTTGCTGATTCTCTGAGGTAGAAATTCTGATAATTTATGTCTCCTGCTGCTGCTGTACAACATGTCGGAAGAAGGTGCCGAAGCCTCCGAAGCTGTCCTAGCTCAGAACCCCGGATTTTATACGGGAAACATCATGAACTTTGAACGACCGAAGTTGAACGATCGCCAGGAAAATCGCTTCGGAGCTCTGAGGGCCTTTAAGAAAAAGTGTGGTTACATCTTCAAAGGAAGCCTTGTGAATATTTCGAACGAACGAAAATGCATACTGGTGCAAGACTGGCTCAGTCCTGAAGGCCAAAAGCTTTAAGACAGCTTAGACTGGTACGAAAGTGAGGATGTAAACAACTACGAACTGATGTGGACTAAGTTGGAGAGAGCGGTAAGTCCAGAATGTAACGAGATTGTTGTCTCTAAGAAATTCAAAGAACGAATACAAAAACCTGGAGAGACAATCACTGCTTTTATCACTGATTTGATGCTGCTAGTGAGACTGTAATTATGTAGACGAAGATAGACAAGTGAGAGATCAGTTGGTTAATGGAGTATCACACGAATTGAAGCTACTGCAATTGGCAAAGCTTATGAAAGCACTAAACTTGAAGTTCAAGAATGCAGTACAAAACAATCTGCAAAAGAGAGCATAAAAGCTGTGTCTAAAGACAAGCAAAAGAAAGTTCTCATGTGTAATTACTGTGCCAACAAGAAAGGAGCTCACAGTTTCTCAGACAAAAAACTCTGCCCCGCCTGGGGAGCAGTATGCAGAAAATGTAAGATCAAAAATCACTATCAAGATTGAAAGGAGTGTAAACGATTACAGAAAGGGAGACAAGAAATACAGTCTGATCAAAAACAATTAAAATCATCAACAAAACCATTTGTACCGAGAGTAGAAGAAGATGGTGAGGAACACTACTATGAAGTTCAAAATATGTGTACTAATGGTCAAAACTGTGACCACAAGAAAGCTTTCGCAAATCTTCTGCTATCAAAGAAAATAATTCCTGTGAATTTTCAGATAGACTCTAGTTCTACATGTAGTATTCTGCCTGTGTATCTGTACAAAGACGTAAGTGGAGATTATGATCTTAGGGACCTTAACCCCATTTAGACTGGGCTTTTTTAGACAGTCTATGACTGGGGGGGAGGAGGGGGGGGGGGCTCCTCGGACCCACCTCTATATTTCTGGAACCAGTAAGGCTAGGACCATGAAATTTTCACACAATATTCACCTCTATATAAGGAAACCTCGCACCCAGTTTTAACCTGCCACACCCAATTATGACGTCACTTTTTGTTTTTCCGACGTTTCTTTGATATATTTCCATCCAGATACTTAAAATATCAAATATAACTGTAAAATCATCTCTTTAATATTAAAACATAATAAATGCAAACAAGGACACACTTGTAAAGCGAGAAAAAGCAATAAAAAGCGATAAAACTATAATTTCGAAATTATTGTCTGCCATCTTGGATTTTCTTTTTTTTGTTTAAATTAAAATTTAAAAAATATCTAAAGGAGAAAAGGATCAGAATGTATAAAACACGTATCAAGCTAATGTCTATTATCCAAACAATGAACTTAGAAGCGTTATTTAATAAATAGTACAAAATGTTTGTCTATAAGTAAAAGAGAGCAAAACTTTACCTACCCCTCCCCCCAAATATTTGATGTTAAAAATTTTTTGTCTTTCAAGAACTAGTCCCAAAAAAACTATTCTAACAAGAAAATGCACTATAAGTCAAAGAACAAGATCTTAAAATAAAAAAATTCACCATATTTTAATATTTTGAAAACCTGTGTCAAAAACCGGTTGCCATGGCAACATGGTTAATCGCACTGACATGTTATGGATATCAAAATGTCCCTAGATAAATTCTAGGAAAAGTCAGAAAATTTCAGCCTCATAGCTAATTCGGTGTGAGAGTTATCACAATTTTACTGGAGGGGTGGTTCGAAAAGCCCCCCCCCCCCCACCCCCCCAAGTCTGAATAGGGTTAACACAGCAATCAAGCCTGTTCTTTCTTTGTATGACGAAGAAACCAAAATACAGACACTGCGAACCAATAAATTCTTTGTATTAAATCCTGCAACTAATGAAGATGTGATCACTCAGTTTAGAATTGTTGACAGAGACCTGACATCTCTCATTGGTCTAAATGACTCTGAAACTCTCAAACTTATTGAGCTCGTAAGAGAGAACATTGCCGTAGTAGGACCAGCTAAGCCAGGTGTCCCTTCAACAGCTACTGAAGTGTTAACACCATTGACCATGGAAACCATTCTAACTAACTACCCTAAGATATTTGATGACAGTGTAGGAACGTTTGAGAGCAAACTACATCTTTACACAAGTGATGATGTCACTTCACACAAAACAACTCCTAGAGAAATCCCTCTTTCTGTGCAACTTTATTGCTGAAGTACAAGACCTCCAACAACAGGGTATACTTGAGAAAGTGACTGAGCCCACCGAATTGGTAAGTGCTCCTACAATTGTAAACAAGCCTTCTGCTAAGAATGGAATTAGACTCTGCATAGACAGCAGACCACTGAACACAGCTCTCAAACGTACTGATTATCCAATTCCAACTGTTGATCATCTGCTTACAGAAATTGGCAATGCTAAAGTATTCACCTTAGCTGATATCAAGACTGCCTTTTGGCACGTACCATTAGATGAAGAAAGTTCCCTGCTGACAACTTTCAATAGCCG
The DNA here is from genome assembly GCA_022457155.1 of Cladopsammia gracilis. NCBI lineage: Eukaryota > Metazoa > Cnidaria > Anthozoa > Scleractinia > Dendrophylliidae > Cladopsammia > Cladopsammia gracilis. The sequence goes on from JAJGOT010000110.1 coordinate 913,552, forward strand.
TCTTGGAAGGATGAAATGGAACAGAATGCCTTTCGGCATTAGTGTAGCACCCGAATAATTTCAAAGAAGAATTGACGAGAATCTAGAATGATTGGACGGTGTAAAAGCAATAGCTGATGACATCCTGATCTGGGGTGATGGTGACAACATCGAAGAGGCGACCGCCAGCCATGACAAGCGACTGCTAGCCTTGTTAGAACGATGCCAACAGAAGAATATTAAACTGAACAAGGAAAAGTTCCAGCTGAGGAAGACTGAATTGTCTTACGTGGGTGTGGTCTTGAGTTAAACCCGACCCCAAGAAACAAGATTGTATCCAATCAATTCCTGCCCCAACTAACAAAGAGGAAGTCAGAACATTAGTTGGTGTTGTAACGTACCTCTCACGATTTTCTGAAGACTTGTCAACCAAGTCAGAACCACTAAGAACACTGTTGAAGAAAAACACTGCGTTCATCTGGGAAGAAAATGAACAGAAAGCGTTTGACGAAATAAAAACACTCATTTCAAACGCACCACTGCTGAAATACTTCAACCTGTCTGAGGCAGTCGAAGTACAAGTTGACGCATCATCAAGTGGATTAGGAGCTTGCCTTATGCAAGGCGGCCAACCTATACAATATGCATCGAGAGCATTAACTGACACTGAAAAACGTTATAGTCAAATTGAGAAGGAGATGCTTAGTATTGTTTATGGCCTTACTAGATTTCATACCTACACTTATGGTCGAAAAATGACAATCTACAATGACCACAAACCACTTGCTGCAGAACTGAAGAAACCTGTTGAAGATAACCCTGTTAGACTCCAGCAAATGCTCTGCAGAATCATGGGATATGACATCGAATTCAAGTATGTGAAAGGCAAAGACCTTCATATTGCTGATGCCCTTAGCAGGTCTCAAACGACGAACCAGAACCGAAGCAAGACTGAACAAGAGATTGAAACGACTAAACTGGTTCATGAAGATCGAAGTGTAACAAGCCACGTAGCTGAAATTGCACAAGCAACAGCCCAGGACCCCGAAATATTCACCACCTATCTAAAGGCTAGACAATCAGCAAACGAAACGTTCCTGTTGAAATTTTTCCCTTCTGGAGCATCAAGAACGAACTGTCGTTCAGTAATGGAATTGTTTACAGGAATGATCGCATCGTAGTCCCAGCAGCACTGAGAAAGACGCTGACTGAAAAGCTACACCAAGCGCATATGGGCACAGGGTCAACCCTTAGACGTGCTAGAACATCCTTATGGTGGTCAGGAATGGACAAGCAACTGAAGCAGTCCATTGCTACCTGTGCAATGCTTTCCAGACCAAGAACCAAAAAGAAACTCTAATGAGTCGTGAAATTCCTAACAGATTGTGGTCAAAAGTTGGGTCTGACATTTTTGAGTGGAACAAAGAACACTATCTAGTGTTAGTTGACTATTACAGTGACTGGATTGAATTTGACCTGATGAAAAACCAAACCGCAACTGAAACAATTGACCTGATGCAAAAACAGTTTGCAAGATGGGGAATTCCTGATGAGATCGTTACAGACTATGGTAAGAATTGCGACTCTGCCGAATTCTCTCAATTCTGTCAAAGGAAGAAGATCAAACATACCAAATCTTCACCTCATCACCACCAAAGCAACGGAAAAGCTGAGTCCGCCATGAAGATTGTTAAGACATTGTTGAGGAAATCAGAGAAAACTAAATTAAATCCGTATGAAGTGTTACTTGACCAGCACAACACACCGACAGATGATATGACATCTCCCGAACAAAGATTCCTGAACCGTCGAACAAGAACTGAAATACCTATGAAAGGAACACTGCTGACACCGGAGATTGCAGAAAAAGTGTTAGAAGAGAAAACTAAGAAAAACAAGAAATCTCGAGTTCATTATGACAGGACTGTCAAAGATCTGAATTAGTTAAAGCCTGGAGATACTGTTAAAATAAAGCCTGAAGGACTAGTGAAAGGGCAAGAGTGGAAGAAAGGGACTGTCGCACAGAGTTGTGGATACCGGTCATACGAAGTTAACGTAGATGGCAAACGGCTGAGAAGAAACCGTGTACATCTGAAGGAAGATAAGCAAGTCAAAGTCGCGGAACCATCCCTGACATCTGAAGTACGGAAACGCAAAGACCAACCAGCAGTTGTTGTCCAATAGAGCGTGAACGTCAAGTCATCAAAACAGACCGCAAAGGCTACACAAACAGCTAAGTGCACTAAGGAGATGGAACTGCTTACTGTTAAACGAACACGCTCGGGACGCTTAGTAAAAACACCGCACAGATACTCTAACTGAACCTAAAATGGCATATTTTACTAGGGGGAAGGTGTTAGAGGGCGGTAATCCTATTGTTGGAGGGTGGTAACCCTATTGCGTTGCATCACGGGAAGTGAGTGTAGAGACACGCTTTCAAGATGGAGTAAAAGTTGAGTTTACGCTAGCTGTTCTCTGTGTCGTCTATCCATAACACTAGCAAAACAAACGCTCTCTTACTTTACGTCCAAAGGTCGAATTCACCCCATCATAGTTAATAGAAAAAATAGGTAAGCAATGCGTACAGAAGCGACGACGAGTTTCAACTTGGCGTTAAATCAAGGGTAGTCCTGCACTTGTCCAAACGATGTCTGTGATTCGCTAAGAAAACAATAGATTTGTCCCGCTGGGATAGGGATTAGGGATAGGGGCATTGTTCAAGTGATACATCAATTGTATCGTTCGACAATCACAGACATCGTTTGGACAGCTACGACCCCGCTCTAAATCAATAGGTCTGGGGTGCTCTGATAAAATCAGTGAATCACTCGATTTAAATGCGAAGTTCCACTAGAAAAGGGTCGGTGTGAAATGCAAATTTCGGCGACTTTCAGTCGGTGCATGCTGTTGACCAGAGTGTCCTATAAATGAAATTTGCTTAAAAATGCTCATTAAACCAGAATATTGCCCCAGCAAATAATATAATACCAGAAGTAGTCAAGAACTTGTGATAGATTCAACTTTCATTGGTAAAATGACTTTTTTTCCAAATATTTTCAATTTTTGTACTTATGGTTGTAGGAATAACGTATGTTTGTCAGTTGTTGATTCTTTTGTGTTTGATTGAAAACCGAAGGTGAGAATGGCCAGGTAAGCCCTTTTTATACCAGAACTTCCTGTTGAAGACTGGTCCTGGCTGACACCGATACTCGTGATATGCATGAGAAGATTTATTACACAAAATTATTGTGGTGGCTGCATTGGTAATTGCACATTTTATTTTAACCATGTTGCACAAACTCGTGTGCAAAATCAAAACAATCATTGTTTTCCTTCATATTTGTGACAAATATGGATTGGAATTTATTTTGTCATACTTGGTTGGTATAATTCTATGCTGATCAGGCTTAATATGTCACACACCCGTCAAGAACAGGTAACACTTTCATTTCCAAATTATTTGAGATTAAAATTACATCGGAAAGGTTTGTTTTACAGATAAGTTAATGACTGCCAATGTGTTTGTTTATTTTTCATTTTCATTTATCTTGTTTTGCTTTTTATTTTTACATATTCGCAGTGATGTACTTAAGCTTTGCGAATTATGATATATGAATAAATAAATAAATAAATAAATAAATTTACTTGTGTGCAATTCAATATTTGTACATTTTGCAAGTTACAATTGATAATCAGTCCATTGTTGTCCGGATAGCTGATTTTCTGATTCCTTACAGCGTTACTATGAAGTGTTAATACAAGAAGCACAATTTGAACTGTACAATGTACATGATTAAAACTGTTACAATTGCTAAATGACAACAACTGGAAATTGTTTACATGTTTGTGCTTCACAAATTGAAAAGACTTTGTCAGCTCTGAACATGTTTTCAGAGATTATTGGTAGTTTGACATTTTGTGGTTTCATTAATTAATGCATGAACAGCAGGTCACCAGTTTCTTCAGCACTTGAGACTTGAGACAGCATTTGTTGATGTACTAAATGTTTGCAGATGCATTGGCTGGAGGTGATTCAGTACCCTTAAAAAGAAAATAAATGAATACCTTGAGATTCAGTTCATTTTTTAAGTGTTTTGTCATACTACTTAAGTTTAAAACCAAAATGGCTTTATGGGGACTTAAAATTAAGAGGAATTAAAGTGCTTCGTTTAGAGATACATTGGATGGTGAAGAATTCAATTTGGGAGCTATGTATTGAAAAACTATTACATATGGCTAGTCACATGTAATAACCGGTGAAGACAGAAAGAAAATTCTTGCACAACCTCAAGGCAAAAAAAAATATGCACAGAAAAATTGCCCCCCCCCCCCCGGCAAAAAAAAAAAAAAACAATTATGCACAGAAAAATTGCCCTCCCCCCCCCCCCCCCGCCTTCAAAATTAAAATGGTCCATCCCTTAGCCCAATATGTACAAGATAATGTTCTCACCCTTCATGAAAAACACATAAGGAATTCTGAAGATATTGCACCACTTCCCCTATACTGTTAAATTCCAACAGAACACTTGTTCCATTTGTAGCAACATTTCCATGACTATCTCGTGAATGGTAATCAAATAATTTGTAATAACAATGGTTGTCAACAATAACGGTAACATGTGTTTATTTCAGTGATCAACAGAAAAGCATTATACTGTGTCATCAACATATCGAAAGCATGTTGTAATGGTAAATGACAATCTCTTATATGAGACATCTGTAAGTCACCAGTACTGCTATCACTGAACCTAATAAAAAATGTTTCATTGTTGATCGATAAAGCAGAAGGAATCTCGTACAGCAACAAATAGTCTTTTCCTGCAAACTTACATAAATGGGAATAAAGTGAATTACCGAGCAACAATATTTCATTAAGAGGGGGGCGTAAGGGGGGTCCGAAAACCGCAAAACCGCACGGAAATAAAACGCAAAACCGCGCAGAATAAACGTCAAAACCGCAATACCGCATCGAAATTCATCAAACTACATGAAAACCGCAAACCGCGTAGTTTTGTAAAACCGCAATACCGCGGGTTAAAATTAAAATTACCGCAAAACCGCATAAAAAATAACGCAAAACCGCATCACCGCAAACCCTTACGCCCCACTCCATTTAAATTATTTCTAATCCAAGCCGATGCATTCGTTCTAAAATTGTAAACGGCCGTCAAGCACATAGCTACACACTGTTTACCAGAATTACTTCCAAACAGCGAGACATTGCCCTGATGAAAATCAGCTGTACGTAACTATCTTTGAGGTATATCCTAGAAAATAGCAAGGACCAGGATACATTTCTACATCGTTAGCAAGTCGAATCAAAACTGGAATATAACAACGATACATGCAGATTTGTGTGAACCAAAGCTTAGTGTAGTAACTCATTTGCCACCCATAAACAACATTTCTCAACGTTGGGAAGGTATATAGCTTCCAGATAAAACAGAAATAACAACATAGACCAGAATTTTCCTTTGACACGATTTAAACATTCTCTGGCTTTGAGATAAGCATTATACAACCCCACAGCGGCTCTATATTACATTAAAGATACATAACTGTATACACAATATGATGATAATGATGGCTCACCTTTGTTAATAGCTTGATTCCTAGATAAACTGTTTCCTTCTCTTCCTTCGATACAATGAAGTTGCTCCGATATTCTGTACACAACTGATCATGAACCACCGCACATTTCGTTTTCAGGTAACAGCTCTCGTAGGATACTCAGTTATAAGTCAAGTTCAGTAAATCAATGCTATTTCGGCGCTAATTCTGGCCTTCAGTTCTGACAAGTTCTTTCTGAGACAAGCAAAGATCCGTTCTGAAACAGCGAGTGCGAGTATGTACTGCTAATGTGTGTATATCACTTCGTGTCTGTTTGTTTGCAAGTGAGCGCAAATATATTCACGATATATTTGTGTTTGGTAAATATGACTGAATAAATATATTTGGTAAATATGACTGTAATAAGTACAACCCGCCTAGATAAGTACAATAATAATAATAAGTAATACAATAATAATAATAAGTACAATAATAATAATAAGTACAATAATAATAATAATAAGTAATAATACAATAATAATAATAATAATAATACGTACAACCCGCCTAGATTAGCTGTGCTATAAGCGGGTTTGTAGATATTTAAATTTTATTTTATTTCTTTAAATTTAAATCAATTAATTAATGTAATAGTGTTGAAAACCAATAAAATCCAATCCTTGTTCTAATCCTTGTTCCTAAAGCACGGCGGTGTAAAATTGGAAACAGACATACAAACCTTTTCTCCACACTTCAAAACAAAATGGCGGAGCAAAGCAAACTGTCTTCGACGAGGTGGTCACGTGACCTTATCTTCCAAGCTAGTTTCCGGTGTTTCTCGGGTGTAATCCGGACAGCCGCCGGACAGACACCACAGCACGACGGCAATAACGCGATGACTTCGTCATCGCTTAAAAACGGGTTATGAAACTCAGTCAGTCCTTTGTTATATGTTTTTGTTCTCCATTTCTTTTGTTCGTTTGCCTTGACCGTGCACAAAACACAAAATATATTGAAATGCATATGAGCAACAGACCAGTAGAAACATTTGGGCTCACAGAACAAAACAATGTGCACGGTCACGGTTTGTTGATTGGGTTGCCTTGTTGCCAAGCCTGCCCAATATATAAAATTGAACGCTGCGCTGTTTCGTAGTCACTTACTGACACGCCGGGGGTCCGCCATATGAAAATGACGTGGTGTCCTTTTAGAATTTCGTTAGATGGGCATGGTTGAAAAGAAGTTTTATCGTTAAGAGCTACTAATTGAAAATTTTTGTAGAAGTCTCCCCCCCCCCCCCGCATTTTGGAGATTTGAGATTTGAGAGTAGATAAGTTGATATGTGGTGTAGGAGAAGTAAATGGGGATGTGCGTAGGCTAATAAATTGATTAAAAGATTGTTTGTCTAAAGGGTATTTGTTTATAGCGGTGTGGGAGGAAAGCATGAAGGTTGAATTGCCTTGTGAGCGTTTAAAGAGGTTTTAAAAGACACTAACCTATTTCTAGTAGCTGGTATTAATAGATTAAAAAGGGTGAAACCCGTACGAAAAATTATAGCCTGACGTAGCGAGAATCCGGCCTGAAGTGATTTTTACGGCCTGCATTGAACGAGACAAAGCACGCCTAAAACGAGCCATTCTTCTCGGTCTTGTCTCGGCGATAATCTAGCCTGCATAACAGGCGTTATTGGGGGCGCTCAAGCGGGTTTTTGGGCGCGAGCGCGTAGCGCGAGACATGACCGCGAAACGTGAGAACAAAAAGGTCTCGATTCTACAGAGAAGAGAGTTTCTACACTAGATAGAACAGCGTAAATTACTGAAGAGCTTTCTGCTTTGTAATACATGCAGAATTTGGGAAAGTATTCCCTAAAGTATGTTGGATCATATTGATCATTTGCAATGTGATATTTCAACGAATTATGCTGAGCCGCTTCCAATAACCAAGCGTAGACTTCTGCCGTTGGGATCACTAGTCTGTTGCGGAAAAAAGGACTTACGGTTTATTTGATAACATAACGCCCCGAAGAGTAAGAAGAAAGAATTTGAGGCGAGCAATTACATTGTACATGGAACATTAATGAAACGTGATTTTCTTCTATCGTTCATTGTTCTTTCAGTGATAAGATTTGCTGCTAAAATCATAATCAATTTTGAATGACACAGGCTGGAAAACTTCAATTTTAATTAAATGAGAAATAGAAAATGATCTTCATGTCAACAATCACTTTGACGGAGGTCATGTCAAGGTTGCTTATATTAGTATTTGTTTTACACAGGAAAAAATGAAGGGGGGACTCACTTATAAAATGACGGGGGTGTCCGTCGGAAATGTTTGAAAAACACCCTATAAGGTACTTGAATCTCGACGAGCACTGCCGTCATTTTTATATGGGAGTCCTCTTCCAGGATTTTCAAGTGTTGTGGAGATTTGAGAGTAGATAAATTAATGGGTAGCGTAGCTGTCGTTGATTCTTGCTGCGTAGGCTAATAAATTGGTTGAAAGGTTGATTATGAAACGTGTATTTGCTGTTTATAGTAATTTGATGGAATAATAAAACGATTTTTGAGTTGATTAAGGGTTCTTGGCTTTCTTTTATTTTTGTCATAGCATAAGTTGTTATGCAATTTGTCTGTACTGATTGGCTCCGAAGTATATTCTATAGTGCTTTGCATTATTACTAAAAATAGATAGCCCCCTACGTGACTCAGACAAAGTTTGCTGTCAGCTCAAAGGCTTTGTATGAGCGTGATTTGTTTTGGATATAAAAAATCGGTGAAATCAGCGGTAAACGTGATTTGAACGTTTTGCGGGCTTCAAATACGATAAATACAAGGCCATGTTACATCAGGGAGTGAAAAACGGATTCAAGAAATGTAAATTTTGACTTAAATTTCAACAAAATATTAATTATGTGACGAGGCTGCACGGTGAAATCCGATCATCGGACTTCCAATGTATTTAATAGCCCACATGCGATAAGAAAACATTTCAGAGAAAAGTATTTTTTTTAATTCTTCTTATATGAACACTGAATGGCAAGAGCCAACGGACAACTGCAAAGCTAAGGTACCGGATCCTGGAGGATCTAGTCAGCAAATTTACGACTGAAGTAATAAACAATATAAGAAAGGCTGAGTGTACAGTTGGGAAAAAAAATTGTATATTTCCAATATTTCGTCAGGCACGGCCTGACGTCTTCAGGGTACTGATTATAGGCAACATCGTTACAATTCAAATAACCAAGTAACAATGGAATATAAGGTTACAAGCAAAAACGTTACAAAATTCAAATAATACAAGATAAGTAATAAAAGATGACATGTGCTATAAATATAAAATAGGGGGTTTACAATTCCTCGCGCTTATTGATACCGTTGGGTTCAAGTGTTTGACCCCGTTCTATTAATAATCCCTCCCTTGCTTTGCGTGTAGCGTCACGAGATGAATGCATGAGTTCTAATGGGATGAGTTCCATGTCAGTGGGTGAATGGTTGTCGGAAAGAAAATGGTCTGAAACTGTAGTAGGTCTCGAGGTAGGGGTGCGTCTGTGAACTGGTCTTCGGTGTTCGTTAAATCTGTCTTTAAGTCGCCGTTTCGTTTCACCTATGTACTGTTTGTTACAACGTCGGCAGTGTACCATGTAGATGAGAGTTTCTGAGTTACAGTGAATGTGATGTGTGATAGTTCTGGTTTCCCCAGTGACAGAAAATGAGTAGTTAGTACGTCCGTCAGTAATGTAGCTACAAGTGAGGCAGTTGCTTCCGCATTTAAAGGATCCCCTGGGCAGGTTGGTTTGTGTGTCGCTATAAGTACGTTGTTTGGATCTAACTAGTATGTCACTAAGATTGTTAGTGCGTCGGTAGGCGACAATGGGTGTGGATGTAAATATACTAGCGCAACGTTGGGAAGAGGAGAGAATACTGAAATGTTTACGAATGACGGATGAAATAGAGCGAAGGGCAGGGTTGTATGTGATAACAAAAGGAACACGACTGGGTGAGTCTGATGTTGTAATACTGGGTTTGACTGCCACAGTACGTGTGATGGCGTGAATACGTTGTACCTCGTGTTTGAGGAAACAGAGGTTGTAACCACGAACGTTAAGGTATTGTATAAGTTCGTTGGTGCGTTGTACGAAGGTGTCGTCGGAAGAGCATATACGTCGTAGTCTGAGGCCGAGGCTAAATGGAATGGCTCGTTTGGTATGAAATGGGTGATATGAAGAATGTAAAAGGTACTAGTGATGTTTGTCCGTAGGCTTGGTGCATAGATCTGTGACGATGACACCATTGTCTAGAGAGACATTGACATCAAGAAATGGTATGCACTGTGATGAATGGGAGGAAGTCAATTTGATGGTGGGGTGACGGTTGATAAGGTAAGAAATGAATGAAAGTAGGTCGTTCTCCGTATGAGTCCATATCATGAATATATCGTCGATGAAGCGCCACCAGGTATGTGGTTGAAATGGTGCATGTTTGAGTGCATCGGTCTCGAACTTGGCGAGGAACAGGTTAGCGTATGATGGTGCCATGCGTGTACCCATAGCTGTGCCGTGTGTTTGAAGGTAGTGGCTTCCGTTGAAATCAAAATTGTTCATAGTGAGAACAATTCTGATCAGGTCGCAAAGAGTCTGTGCGTATGGTGTAACTAGAGCGAACGCGAGTATTAACTAAAGGTAGTGTCGACAAGCGTCAATACCTTCGTTATGTGGAATGTTAGTATAGAGTGACGAAACTTCAAGTGTGACATGCAAGAATGGCGTTACTAGGTAAACGTCCAGGTTCGTTAAGTTTATTGAGGAAGTGTGTAGTGTCCTTGATGAACGATGCTGTATTGTGAACGAGTGTTTAAGATGATAGTCGATGAAATGAGAAACGCGTTCTGTGGGGTGACTGTTGCTGGAGACAATGGGTCGTCCTGGGGTACCGTGTTTGTGAATTTTGGGTAAAATGTAGAAACGTCCTGCTTTGGGGTCAGTCTGTATGAGGAATCGTTTAGTTTCGTCGTTGATGATATTGTCTTTGTGCATGCGTTGTACGTAGACTCGTATGCGTGTTTGAATGTCACTAGTAATGCCAGCGTCAAGCAGTTTGTAGAAATTAGTATCGTTAAGTTGTCGTTTACATTCGTTAATGTACCAGTCACGGCCCATCACCACTGTCCCAGATCCCTTATCTGCGGATTTGATGATGATGTCAGTTCGTCTGCTAAGTTGTTTAAGAGCGTCACGTTCGCGTGGATTAAGGTTATCACGAATGGGCTTAGGAGAAATGTTGATAATATCATGTTTGACTGCATGTATGAAAGCGTCCAATGCTAAGTCTCTGTGAGGTGGAGGTGTCCAAGTGCTCTTGTTACGAAGGGTTTGGGATTGGTCTGAGAGGGAAAGTCGTGGAAATATTCTAATAAACGCATACGTCGGGAGAAGTCCTTTATTTCGGCTCTAACCTCAGTCCAGTCTATTTGTCGTGGTGTAGGGCAGAATGTGAGACCTCTAGCAAGCAGTTGAGTTTCGTCATGTGAAAGAGTAGTGTTGCTAAGGTTAATGACGGAATTTGTGTCTAGTTGAATGTTATGGTTGTTATGTCTCCAGTACCGTGTAGTCTGTTTGTTGCGTCTGCGTCGTTGGCGATATCTGCGAGTATGAATCGAGTTGTTCTGGTTTGCGTCAAGAGCAAGAGTGAGTGATCTGTCGTGATTGTGATCTGTGGGTTCAGTGACTGTTGTGCGTGACGTGACGATATTAGTGGCAGTAGCGTTGTGTTGTAAACGCAAAGGCTGAGAGGGATTGTACCTACCACTAGATATCCTACTTCTTTTACTATTACATCTAAGGTTCAGTGTGGAACGGAGATCCGCTGCTGATGATCTCAAGAAGTCACTGATGTGTTCAAAAGTGGAAACATTACATTCAGATTTCAATTTTTGAAGAGAGTCATTGAGTTGAGATTTAAGTGTCAAGTGGTGACGCTGGCATGCTTCTTGAAGAAAATGGATCTTCTTGAAGGAAGTTTTCTTGAGTAGTGAAGTCCCGTTTTGGTGAAAATTTTGGTCATAAGTATCAATGGAAGGTGTACATTTAATGGCGAGTCCCTTGGGGATGATCTTGTGCGTGTGGTAGTATTTGTAGTAAGAGATATAGTGTTCATAACGGGTGACTTTCAATTTAAGAAGTTTCGCATTGTTGAAAAGTTTACGTTGTTCAGGAGTGGTGAAGTCCTTTAGGATGTGAGCAGCTGTAGGTCCTGGATTGGGATGAACATCCATACACTGTGATATCAGGATCAACGAGGTAGAGTGTTGATTCGACTGAATAAAACATGATTCTTCCGTCCAAGCGCTGAGCGCTGTACTTTGGCAAGAACAAAAGAACAGCAGCCAAGAGAATGAAGAAGAAGAGTTTGTTGCGATACCTTGTAACTTGGTTATTTGTCTTGGTAACTAAATTTCTTGCGGTGCTGCTTTTGGTTGGGCTTGGTGTAGAGATCGAGGAGGGTATAAACATACCAATTCTCTGTCTCCAAGCGATGATGTCGATTCCCATCCCTTGAATTGGATCTAAGTCTCAAGTTTATAGCCACGATCAAGTCTTCCTTCAGACTTAGATCCAACTCAAGGGATGGGAATCGACATCATCGCTTGGAGACAGAGAATTTGTATTTCTATACCCTCCTCTACACCAAGCCCAACCAAAAGCAACACCGCAAAACTTGGACTGAGGGGAGTACAATTCATGGAGTAATCGGGTTAGTGATTTCAAATCTGGCCAAGTTGAGCCTTGCTTCAAGGCTGGCAAGTGCTCTCAATCTTGAGTTTTCCAACCTAAATAATTCAATCTTCACACCCCACTGTACATTAATTTAATGTGGTGGATTCTTTGGTAAAGTCCAAATACCAGTACACAAACTGTACAGTGTGTATTCCCTGTATAAAGCTACATCTTTACAGTTTTGTGAAAATTACCAGCATCTTATGAACTACAGTGTATAATTTCTGATTTATGATGAAAGTGTACATGTGCAAACAATGTAAGGTGATGGAGTTATGCCGGACATTTTCTGCACTGCATTCAGTTATGATAAAAAAAAAACAGTTGATATGCTTTTGGCAGCTAAGTACAGTAAGCATTTCATAGAATCAAGTTATTGATTGCCCCTTTTCCAGCTACAGTATCATACAATGTAAATTTACAGGACTGTGCCCTTGCAGTTGCTGGTATCACCAGGCTACAATGTACAATATACTAAGATATATTTACTACATGTGTAATTTCTAACACAAAGTTAAAGTGCCGGGCACCCTAGATTTAATTGTTGAGGGAATTTGAGCCCCTATGGTCTTTATATTTATATATCAAGACTTTCTTAAGGAGATGCAATTATTATTATATGTGTACATGTTCATATAGTAGAATTCGATTTTTCCTGTTAAATAATTACATGTACAGTATGTGCTGTATTTAAAGGCACTGTCAACAGGTTTACTCTGTCATGTGGAATGTCAACCAAAATCCACTGTTTATTACTTTTGATCTGTACATACAATCATGTATATTTTTGGATGAAATTGAAGGCTATCAAAATTGAGGCCAAGTTGAAGTGCTGTATACAACCTCCAAACAACTATTCAATCTCTTGCTTAAGTTCAGTTATTAATTCAACCAATCTGCATTTCTTTTTTATGGAATAACATATCATCTTTAATTTGGCAAATAAAATTCATCAGGTATAAATTCATGTTTCTCCCCTTTGATGAGCGAGTCAAAGTCAACTCAAAAGGGGTGTTAGTAAAGGGCAGTGAATACCACCCAACATAACAACAGAAACTGCATCAACATAAATTTATACTGCCTTGTCCTGGCCTCGTAGTTCTCACTAACAAGCGTTGAGTTACACTTGAGTAAGTTATTAAGTAAAAGGCAGCGAATGCAACCTTACTCAATAGCTGGGTTACAGCACGATAAGACCAAAACTCAAGCTCCAAACATGCCATTGAAAGATTCACTTATGAATTCTTAAATTTTTTGCTTGATGTCTACAAGAATTATATACTTATTTTCAATAACATTTTTTGTTTATTAGGTCAATTACCTGTCATATTTTGTTATATTTTCAAGCTGAGTCACCAAAAATGCACTGCACACACAGAGGGTGAAATCTGTCATTTTTTATGACATTGAAATTACCGAACATTGTACATAGTGAGTCGGAATCTAACTGCATCATCCCAAGTTGTGTACAGTGTAATTGGAAGTCTGTAACTGTTATGGTAACTTTTTTTTTTAATTATTAGTCAGTTTGAAACATTTTTAAGCAGTTTTGTGCTATCGGTGGACAAGGATTTGACATCCAAAGTCATTGGTCTTATGCCCACATGGTTTCCTAAGCATGGATGACCAATGGCCCCAGCAAATAAAAAGAAAATAATACTGTAAAATCAACATCACTTGAACAGAATTACAAGATTAAGGAATATTATAATTTAAGCTGTAGTTTCTTATAAGCTTATTTATTAAAATGAGCAGGCTGAAATTGGTTCTGTCCTGGCCGGTGTACCGATATACAAAGACAAAAACAAGACTAAACAATAGACTACACAGAATACAATGCAAAATCCCTTGTGAAGACTGTGAATCCACCAAGACAGAACCATGAAATTCGCAGAAACTCTTCGGTGCAGGCAAACAAAAATATTTCAACTGGTTTATATAATTACATTTTTAACCTAAGCTTACTTACCTTTGGGATCGCATGGGCAGTAAGAATGAAGCGCTTGAATTGGTGGGGCTTTGAAGAAGCCAACATGGCGGACAAACTGGACTTGACGATGCTTGTACGATGGAAGCAGTCGTATGCATAGCGATCGTTGATATGTCGTAAAAACATTGCATACAGCTTATTTAGAAAACGTGGAACGAGAAAAAGGCTCAGATCACAAGCTGTCCTTTCAAAGCAAGTGAAGTTTTGAGCGCTGAAAACGAGCGGCAAGATACATGGAACGGTTCGTTGAAAGAAGCGCCAAAATCACGAACTGCCCGCCGGGAATGACTCTCTTTGCGCATGATCAATTCGCACCCAAGACCTCTCGGTCGAGCGGCCGAGTGGAAAAATTGCCTCGATTTTCACCATTATTTTTTAACAGTTCACTTAAAGCTTTACGAATTTATCAAGGCATTTCTTTTGAGTCTCTTGTTATTTAGAAATCGTTTCTATTTCCGTTCCAGGTAAATCCAGGCTTTAAAAACACCTCTTCAATTTGAGTTGTTTTGGCAAATAATTATTTAAAATAACAAAATATTAAAATGCTCTGTCGGCTGTGTGCTCTTCACCGCCGGGTTTAAAGTTCTTTGAAAATCACATTGTCCAGGATGACCTCTAATCGGACATAAGTTTTAGCAGCGTTCTTATTCATACTTATTTACTCTTATGTGTGTGCTTTTGCTCACGTTTGAGTAAATGTGACTGCTACACTGAGTTCACTCAAAATAAAGAGTCGTTTGAACTCACTATATCGGGTTAAGAATTAACTCATATTTTGAGTTTGAGTAAGAAACACTTACTCACTGCGGTGAGTAAGTTTTTACTCGTAAGTTTGAGTAAAAGTGACTCCCGCTTGATTTACTCAAAATAAGGAGCTGCTTCAATTCGCTATGTTGGGTTAAATATTTAACTCAAATTTTGAGTAAACTAACTCAAAATATCGAGTAAAATGCTTACTTTACTCACAAAATTAGTCAGTTTTACTCATTTGCAAAAATGCTTTTTTTTGCTGTGTAGGCCATAATTAGTTCTGGAAAATGGCCTGTGCAGGTTTTGATTAGCGGCATATCTAGTATTATAATTATGGATAACCGAAACCGGTTGAATTAATTCGTAGAGAGCAGGAAGTGTATCCTTTTTTCGATATTGTATTTTATGCACTAGAGTGCCAATTTTTAATTTAAAAATATTCTCTAACTTTAAGATTTCTAATAGTGTAAAGTACGGTGTGGAACTTTCCCTTTTGTTTGCAAAGAAGATGCAGCGAATACAGTTATTTTGATTTATTTTAATTTTATTTAACTTAGTTTGGTATACGGTACCCCAGCTCATTAATCCATACGTTAGATACGAATATATGAGAGGATATAGTACAACTGTTTGAGTATACTCATAGGCACATAAAAGGCACAAAAACTTTTACATTTGCACAAAATAATGTTTGACTAAACCAGCCAAAATCACGAGATCCTCTGTATACTATTGCATAATCAAAGCGCAATTTTTATCACCGTCAATACATTCTACCATGTACCTAAATCTAGCAATGATTCACTATTCCAAAATAGAACAAAAGGTAATTTAAGATCAAAAGTTTATCAAATGATAACATACCATGAGAACTCAAAGCCATTCATTTAATAAATTCATCTTACATATTACTCCTTTCCTCATCAAGAAAAACAAATTTCTGTGCAAGCTCTTGTGACATTCACTGGTTGAACAAGAGTGACAGGAGCGAAAGTGAAACGTCTCCATTCATTTTAAAAATGTACCGTGAAACTGCGTTTCCCAAGAACATACGTTTGACCTTTTCTACACTTCTAAAGGAGCTTTAATGACTTTACGACAAATGATTGACAAGAAAAACACAATTGTTTTGAACCTTTGAAGATCAATTAAGCCGTCTCGGACACATCCACTTGAAAACAAATTTAAAAGATTGATAGGTAACGTGAGATATCGAAACTTAATAAGAACTTTAATACCGTTGTGGTGACGTAGCGTGAGATATAACAAGTTCATGACGTCCCAATACCCTAGGGAAATTAACAATAGATCCGGAGGTGCTCCCCAAAAATTTTAGTGGCGGTATGTGACGCTCTTCTTGAAATCCTCACCGGTTTAACCATCCATATCCTCAATGCCCTAATATAGCTTCTATAAAGAAGAAAGAACCAACCCCCGGACAAAAGTTAACAAAGTTAACAACGAACCTTTGTTAACAACTTTTGTCCCTTTTTTATACTGATACCTATATCTCGTTTGCGCGCATGCGCATTAACGAGATAAAAGGTTCTGTTCAAATGTTCATTTTTTGCAGAAAATTCAAAATTTGGGTAATCACACTAAGGTAAATTTCGAAAAAGGTCACGAAGTTTGGTCGGTATTCGTTAGATGCTTCTAAAGTTATAAACGTTCAACGCTTTCCACCTACTCCGCTCGGTCTGAATGGGGTTAATTTGGTGGACAAAATAAGGTTTTATTTTAGGTAATAAAGTAAACGGAGTTTGTATTTGAGCCAAAATAAAGCGGACGTAATAACAAGGTGGTATCATTAACGGAAGGCAGGTTTCCAGTGAACTTATTCTTGCTTCTGTCATCCTTTGCTGTTTTGTCGTTTTACTGTTACTGTTGTACTGTTACATATTCTTTATTTTGCTGCTGGTTCCACAGACTGTAATGCATGTGACCACATTAATCATTTAATTTACCTCATCAGTTTGACTCCCACTCGAACACCGACCAACCAGCACCGTCAGACCGCAAGAAGACTTGGTGTACGTTTGGCTTGTTTGCCTTCACGATTTTCAGGAGATGCTCCAACATCGCGCAAACAGTGCTCCAGTCTTGTGCACAGCTATCAAATATATGAACATATGATTGAATCTGCAGGCTGTCATCCGCTGAATTTCTTGATATAACACAGCTTATATGCCAGTTAATTCCTCTTTTCCCGAACCATTCTGACTGCTTTTCCCCGATACTTAAGCTGTAAAAATGTCATTGCCCAGTCCATTACAATTAGGACAGAGTTAACCTGCATAGAATTTAGCACATTTTGCTTTGCTCGCTCTTGGTTATCTGCCCTGATAATGTGAGACTTCCACTGAAAAATCATTTCCCGGGCTTGTGAAAGGTCGTGCTTTAGATCGTCTTTCTGTTCACTATAGAGATTAATGGAAGGTTTTTCGATTTTGTCGGCAATTGACTGAATTGATGATTTCAGTCGTTCGCACTCGTCACATAGCATTAATTTTTGATGTTGATGTGAACACGAATCTTTAAGATCGAGTTCTTGGGGTCACTGAGAGCAAAGCGCCTGCAATGATCTGGGCAGCAGCTTTCATCTTCGCGGCAGTACACTCTATATCCCGTCTTGAGGTAGCGCTTTCCATCTTTGAGACCATTTTGCACTTCATCGCACCATGTTGCACTTGTTCCGCTATCTTTCAAGTCATCTACTATCTTGCGCATAGTGTCAAACGCTTCAGCACCTCCTGCAGCAATGTTGTCAAGTCCTTGGAGGGACTTTCTTTGGGGAGCTTCCCTGACTTGCAAAATTCGGAATAACGTTGACCTTCCAGGGGGATCAAAGTTATCTTCACTACAATGCTTTAGATACTGCTTTATCATCGTTTACCTTCCAACAATTCTGATGACGTTTGCCATGACCAACTCCTCTCCTCTCTTCAGTGTCCTCGTTTCATATGTAACATCCTGGTAGAAGTATGGCTGATCTACAAAGGACAAAAAGTGATCCAGCTTTACCAAATCAATTTTGACCCGGTTGCGTAATGGTTTTTCGACGTTCATTCCTACTCCAACCATCTTAGCGTGTGCTCTTGCTTTTTTTATTTGCCGATCGCTAAGCTTTTCAAAGGGCTCGTGCATTTTCTTCAAGTACGCGACTGGATAACGGGTCGCATAAATGACAAGAATGTGGGTTTTTAGATTTCTTTTCGTTGCATTCTTCTATGCAGTCACCAGTGTCTTAAGGTCGTTTGAATAACCCATTTCCCGTCTTGATTCTTGAAATTCTCGCAACAGCTTTTCAGTGGCTTTTCAGTGGAGCGATGACACCACAGACAGCACGACATGCTTTTTTTTCCTCCACCTGCTCTATACACAAGGCTTTTTATTTTTGCGTTGCCTCGTCCCACTCGGACTTAAGTCTAAACGTAAGTGGCTCCACCGTTCTTTTTTCCGAAACTGAAGCAATGTTGCACATTGCCTCATTATACATTTTCAGTACATCACGCTAAGTCTCAGAGGAATCATAATCGGGCGAGCTTTCAGGATCCAATGCGCGCCATTAACCAAGAGACCAAGCAGGATCAATTTTACTGTCACGTTCTAGTGTTGGTGTATGAAAACAACTCTCAAAAGCAAAGCGTGCCTCTTCTTTTCTTTTCCTGGAAGATACATCAGCAAACCAAACAGTCAAAGTAAAATTACGCAAAAATTTTAACCTGACAAAACCATCATTGCTGACAAACTGCTGACAAACACCATTGCTGACAAACCACCATTGCTGACATTTCCAATCTTTGGCCATTTCACGGATTATATTGCCTAGCGACCTTACAAAGGCAATCACGCAATTATAATATTATCTTGTGGGTGCTCTTCTAAAGTTAGCCAATATTTTTCAACAAGTCTTTCAAAAACTCCAGTCCTAAAGTAGAATAAAAAAGAGTGAATACCTTGATAACTCTGGTTGAATATCATGCCTTGTATCTTCGGTGTCACCACTTTCTTTTCACGTTGTTCTTAACCAAAGCCATTCAGTCTTCAGTTTGCTATTATGCAACTTTCTACAGCTGTTACAGATGGCTAGAAAATAAGGAAAGGTCCTCATTTTACTTCAAAACCTTCCGAAAATGTCACATGCAGCCATATTACACTTCCTTAGTAAACGCATTTTTTATGCGTTTCATCGGGTTTTGAAAACATAATTTTCGCTTTATTATACCTTTCTGTTTTGCTCTCGCGTGTGTTTAATTTCTACGAGGGCTCTCATTTTGGGAGGTTATCGCTTTCCACTAGTTGTCCAATTTTCCCTCAGATACCCTTTCATGGGAAAAGAAAAGAAATCTGATGTATTAATGGAATCGATATGATAACTAAGCAAAACCCCAGCAACAACCCAAGGTTCCAAAACCCCCTCTCGCTAGCACCAAGGTGAGGTAACTGCTGTGACTCACAACCTTACTTGTTCGTCCGAACGTTGGGAAAAATGGAAAACCAAAATGTTTGAAATCGCAGATCGTGGATCTTTTACGGCCATAAAACATGAACTGTAAAAAAAAATTGAGATATTTGACTAAAAGTATATAGCCATAAATTTTTACATATGTCGAATCAAAATACTCACGAGATCCGACTGGAATAATGCTTCCGTAAATATCGAAAATCTCTCTAGCCAGCTGCACATTGAAAACACAGTCTCCTTTTACTGCATCGTGTTTCTCCTTGTGGTCTGGATATTGGCAAGCACATGATTTGCATTTCCAATACGTCCCCAGATTGCCACGATGCCGAGGGCATACAAACATGCCTTCTATATTGTTTTCGCTAAGGCGAAAATGGCCCGCGCGAATCAAAATTAGTTGGCACTCGGAAATATTTTCCTTGGAAAGGTTGCAGCGCCTCAGGTGGCTAGAAATATCAGCTTTACATTCTACAATTGGTGTTATGGCGTTGACTCCTTTGAAATCTCCACACCCACTAACATCCTTGCTTTCCATTAAACATACAGGCATCTTTACTTCTGCCAGATAGAACGGTTCTATCGCCGACGCAAGTACGTACTTTATCTAAATATCACTTTTTGTTACACTGTTTTGTCAGTGTCTGACATTATATGTAAAACCATGAACGCGGAACTGCAAATGGATCCAGAACTGAATCCATAAAAAAGACCGAGGACGCACTCTTCAAGACAAACCATAGGTTAAACAAAATTCTTGCGAGAACGAGCGAAGCTAGGTTTTATAGCGCTATTAAATTAAAGCAGCTTACAGTACGGAAAATAATGGCCTCAGTTACATTGGGAAGGGTCCTGTTATGTTTTGTTCCAGTTTAAGCGATAAGTACGAGTACACCTGTGCGGTTGCGCTTTCTCTTGCAGATCCAAAGACCGCTTGATGTCCCAGAAAATAAAAGAATAAAAATGTTTCTGTAGGCCCTCTTTTTACCACCCCCATACCCTTTCCTGTTCCTTTACTCATTATGCATTTAAGTCCCCGGGTTCCCACCCGGTCCTGTTTCGTGAAATAATTGTCAGGCGAAACAGCGTTTCTAGCTTTGCCGGATCGAATCCGATGCTTCACTAAGGTTGAAAAGTTGCAAATGCAAAACAAACAAAACTCGTGTAAAACAAACAAAATGCCCGACCCACGAGGGCTTTCCACAGGGTCACCAGCTATACGATTTGTGACCGCTGACCTACACTATGCAACCATAATGGCGCAAAATGTGGCAAATAACCAGTAATTTGTTTAAAAAGTGCTGATGCTTATGACGTGTACGATTGGTTACATGATATAAAATCATGTGTTTTGTATATATAGAATAATTTTTCGCGAATTGATTAATATCATAATCATCATTCAGTACAAACATATTTTGTTATGATCTATAAAACCATCTAAAACGCCACTATTATTCCGATGCATATATTTAACATACAATTTTGTTTCTTTTGTATAATAATCAATGCATTCTTTCATTTTCATATTTTTCTGGTAAAAAAAAATTATGTGATTCTTCATTTTAAAACATGATATATCCTCAACTTTTATCATGTTTTGTTGACCATTGTAAGTCTGACATGTATTTTACTAAATTATTGCAATCGCCTTGATTTGCTTTGAATGCTACTATTTTTATTTTTTCATCTGTTATAGGATATAATTTCATTTTCCTCTGTGTGTTTAATAAATAAGACTTTAAGTTAAATAATCTCATTTTGCTTGACGTTTTCACTCTCTTTAAACTGCATTTAAATGAAAAGCTCAATCTCTTTATTGCCGAGGAATTAGTCAGAGCTATTTGCAGGACTTGCAGGGAGTAATAATTTAAGTCTAGCTGATGAAACTTTCTGTGGTAATTTAATGATAATTTGTGAGACCTATGGAATGTTTTGACCGCTTGTATTTCAAATATGAAAAACACGTCTTAAAAATGTTTTAGAGATTTAATTAAAATCGAACAGTTTAATTTGTTTGAAATTTCTCATTTAGTGTGCACTGTGTAGATTATAGCGCAATTATTCGCTTTTTGCGGGTAGCCCCAAAATCGAAAGATATTTAGGAAGAACTGTTTTTCGCCATATTTGTTTACCGTTGCTATGGAAAGGCTGATTAGCATAAAAAGAGCACCATCCAAAACTTTCATCCAAGCCTAACATCTGGTATCAAATTCAGGTTGATTGAGCTAAAGCACGATTTTGTATAAGCGCATCAAAAAGGGAAGTGTGACCCAAAAAAAACGATTACAACTCTGTCTATTTCCTGTAGTGAGACGGCCCAATCTTAGTACGTGGCATTCCTCAAACACCCACACTTTCTCGTCTTCTTTGATGACAAGTCGCTTGATCGTTGTGCCATCCTTTTGCTTGTCCAAATAGAATAGCGACTCTAATTTTGGGTCCAACTCGAAATTTCTGGCACATCGTCGTAAAATTAATTTCTCTTGTTTAGTAAATCCCGGTGGATACTCATGATTTTTAACATATTCGAAAAAGGTTTCTATATTTTGTGCTATCCTTAGCTTATTTTACAGTAAAGGCTTCCCGCGAAATTTCGCATGTGAAAGGGATACACATATCACTAGGGATTTGGTATCCTGGGAGGGTACCGGGGATATACAAAACACGGCAGCCATATTGGAAGGGGATACACATATACTGAACTGTGACAGCGGCCAATTTTCTAAACCAAGAAATCATCTCGCCTAGTAGCTAGGCCTCATTATATCATCGCAGTCAATTCGTTTGACCGTAGTCCGACCGAAGAATCGAGATACATCACCGAAATGCATGGCCCGGTAAAAGCCGTACAGGAACTAAGCAAGAAATCATCATAATTTCTTGTCTAAACAAATAATTACGGGATATATGCTTGAGTTTTCTGCAGGTTTTTTAACCGGAAAACGTAATGTAATAATGATAAATGTTCGAGTTTTGAAATTCGTTTTGTGAAGGGTGGCTAGTGAAAAGACTTTTCACATCAGTGGGTTATATTTATTAGTATCAGTCATCTTTCTATATATTATTGTGAAAGTCATTAATAGTTCATAACAGTTATGACAAATAAATAGGCAGTATTTGAGTCTCATGTACACCTCTGTAAACCCCAATACAAATCAACTGAGTTGATGAATTATTAAACAGTAGAATTAACTTTTGATACAAACACCTGCTCAGCTAATTAGTATTCATTAACTTTTCATATAGAACACTTCTCGTTGTTTCATTTCACAAGTACGATAAAATATTCGCGTCTGATCATATTTTATCTACTACATAGCTATAATCGTTTTCAATTTATTGGAATTTCGGTATTTAGGTTTTACCGATATGATTAAGAGATTACAAAGTTATACTAATCTTCTGTCTGCTTATTTTTATAAGTAGTAATTTTGATCCATTTTGGCTTTACCTTCACTGTAATGTTTTCACTGTTCCGTTATAACTTACGTGTGAAAGACCGAAATCTTCAGTGATGGATCCAAACCGGCATATAAGGTGGGGCCCCAAAATTGTTTTGGATCGAGCTGGGCTTAATCTCCTCCTATAACGAGAGGGCCAAACAACCGTGTCGGGCCTTGCAGAATTTCGTCAAAAGGAATGAAGCCCAGGCCCTCCCCAACAACCGCCACTGATCTTAATATTTAACTGACCAGCACAGCGTTTAAGCTTTACAGAGTAGTAAGTGATTTTAATCACTTAAAAGTCTCGTTTCCCTTGAAAATTTCATTTCCACTGCCCTTTTCACCGCGAATAATGACCCTTAATCAGTCACGCTAGAAAATCCTTGGGCTGATAATCAAACTTCCTCCCAGACCCTTGTTCAAGACTTCTGGTTCCCCTTGCGTATTCTTCCTAAGAGGGGACGCTATAAAGCAATTGATACAGAGTAAAGTTATCCATGAAAGATTGGACACCCTCTAGCGAGAAAGGTGAGAAATAAACATGCGGAGACCGGAGAAAGAAACAGCACTGAGGAGAGGAAATAGCCTATAACACGAAACTCGCTTTCCATCTTTTTGGTTGATATAAATCGACGCACGTTGTAAATTGCTAATCCAATCCTGACAAAACTGGTCAAACAGAATACATACCAGGAGCTGGTATACTGGAACTAGGTCATAAGACCACAGGCTCTCGCAACTGATCTATTTCCCTCCCATCTATTTTCGCGGTTGCTCTTTCTTTTTCAATTGCCTCCACTATCGGAAAACCTGGACCAGGGTAACATGTTTGTTACTTTGTTTTTTTAATCTTTAGTTCTGACCATAAAGACTATGTTTAAAGTGGTCACAGGAGGTATGGTAGTTGCTTCCGCCTATGCGCTGTTAAGACGTTCGTCCACATATGATCAACTTATCACTGCTATTAATACCTGCGTGCTTCCTGCTGGCGCCAAGCTGATTGAAATAACTGAAGGTAGTGTGTACCTCAAAGTTCAAGCAGAAAATGTGTCAGCTCTGAAAGCATTGTGGAGTTTATACAAGGATGGTACTCTGAAAGCACGCCTACAAGCCTTGTTCTTGGTCACCGATCAAATGAGAGAACTTGCTGGTGGGGAGCAAGTGGAGGTGATTGTGACCATCGACGAACAAGAATACGAAAAAGCCTGGAACGAGCTGACAGTTGAAGCTCAAGGTAACTTTATTCATTTTTGGCTTTCGTAGCTACAATTCAACTAACCTGCAAATTTGCTCTCGAAAAGTGCAGCTTTTAAATATCTTTACTGTGCCAATTTACTTTATTAACTCCAATTGTAAAATCCAGTTTAAGAAATTTAACTACGTTTTTCGACGATAATAGAATGTATTCGTTAAAAATTAAAAATAAAATATTTAACTCTTTCCCGAAGAATCTTGCATGTAACTTTATTCCTTATTCGAGTGTTACTTTTGTTATTCCCATTTTAGTTCATTCCAATTCCCTTTTCAATTTTCAATTTCATGTGTAGTTTCCTTTTCCTTTTCGATACTATTTTCATTTCTGGAAGGTCCAGATGGTCAAGAAGACGAGCAGTTAAGATACTTAACTCAAGAAAAGTTCCATTACATTCAGAGTTATCTGGAAAACGCCGAGAATACTGATGCATACAGCGTAACGACAGAAACAAATGAGAGTGGATTTCAAGGATCTCATAGCACACCATCTGAATATTCAATCGAAGAAACAAGCGGTAAGCTAAAATGTTGATTTACTTTATTCACGGGAGGGAGAGGAAGGAGGGTGGAACACCGATATAAAAATGACGGGGGTGCTCGTCGTACCTTTTAGGGGTCAAAATTTGTAGATTGGTACCGCTTAGGGTGCTAAAATGGCTAAGATCTGCTGAGTTATGATACATATGATACGATATCATAGACCTAAGGAAAACACGTGTCACGCACAGATAATGACTTTCATCACTTGCTACGTATTATACTCCCATTGGATAGAATCCAATACTGTACATATATATATATATATATAATTAAAATTCATTGAATGCAGATCAGACTTCAGAAGATGATGATGAGTGTGGTCATCTTTTGACCATACGAAACAGAACTGTAGCATTAAACGAATGAATATCTTCTGAAGTCTGATCTGCATTCAATGAATTTGCCTTTGCTCTTCTAATGAATTAGAGTTGAGTGCTTTTTGAAATCCATTCAACTGAACTGTCAAAGAATATATATATATATATATATATATATATATATATATATATATATATATATATATATATACACCCGTTTGCAAAAAAAATGACGTTTTCAAAAAATAGAAATATATATATAGCTATTGTGTTCGCATCACAAATGTGGTGACAGACGGTAGATACCTTTTAACAGTGACTACAATACCCTTTGCCAAGTGTTCATTACAGCCGGCGTCCGTTAATCTGCACCATTCTTCACGGAAAACATTATTACTCATGCGCATAGCGGCATGAGTCAAGGTTTCGGTAAGGTTTCCTTGTTTCCATTTTTAGCTTTCGTCCCGCTTTTTGTAGTCACAAATTGCCTTGTTTTTTTAAAGTTTCCCGTATCCCGCGGGAGGACTTTCACTGGTCTGATTGGTTGACATGCGACCTCGTGATTTCGGCGTGCCCGTAATCACGTTCTTGTTTTCAAATAACCGAGTCAAGCCACTGGCATTTGGACTTCACTGGAAAAGAAATTACATTTTTCGATGGGAATTTATGTTGATATCAATTTGTGATTGAATTTTAATTTGTGTTGTTTTAGAGAAATGCTTATAAAACGTGTTTAAATTCAGTTGTAAATTCAGTCGTAATAAATGATATCTGATTATGTAAACAAAACAACACTTACATGTCACGCAAAATTCGTTGAGAGAGATGGGGTGCGTGACCCAGTTAAATAAACCATAAAACGTTCTTATGCAAGCGCATGAGTAGGTCGGCATTAGATAACATAGGGTGAAACCTGATTTCTGCCCAGCGGTCGCAGTGAAAACAATTGGTTTATGGGGTTGCTCATTCTCGCAGGCGCAGAAATCAGGTTTCACCCTATGTTATTTAATGCTCACCGCATGAGTACAGGCTACCAGCTAGCCTCTTGTTGAATAATTTTACTGATTAAATTATTCAATGCCTAAATATAAACAAATGAACCACAGACAATTTATTGACTAGAGCCTATGCTTTTTTTGAGGCATTGCGGATAGTAACGCTCTTCGTTGGAGACTATGCAGCAAAAAAGTAGTGGAAAATAGACGTCCTTGGATACAAATATCACAACAGTTTAGGAAAAGCATAGTAGACTGGGACGATTTTCGCAAAAGTGAACTTCTGGCGGCAAATTCGAGGAAAAGTTGGTAAACAGACTTTTCTAAGTGAAAATTATACGCTGAACACGAAAATCTTGTTTACCAAGCTTGATTCGGCCATTTAAGCCTCCAAATCAGTAATTTTTATTGGTTTACACAATTCCAGACATAAAAGCGAGACTTAATGCCCTATCTCTTTAAAAAACACTCTTACACGGTTTAAATCTAATGTAAATCAGCAGATGTTACATAAACTATGTTTTTAAAAAGCATTTTGTGTTTACTACATGTTGGCCACGTGATCCTCTGATCACGTGACTCTTGAAAACGAGGCTAGAGTTTAGCTTAATTTGTTGATGGTAATTTTATACAAGTCCTCGAAAAAGAGTTAAAAACTGTAATTATTTACTTTTAGAATATAAAAACCGATCAAGTGAATGAATTTTAAGTTATCGTAACATCCACGATCGGCTTTAGTCACGTGACTTCTACTTAGATTGTCCTCTTGACTGGCCATCCTGAAACGCATGTCGATACTAGTTGTACAAATTGAATAGGAATTGAAGTCATTGACTATATTCCTGGATGATATCAGGCTCCCACAGGTCGCTGGCACGTTCAGCATGTCTCGATGTAGGTATCCTCAGAAATCTGCTGCGACAGTATTATTCTTGATATTGGACATCTGCCCCGTCCTACAGAAAGAGAAATGGAATTTTTCATCGGATATTGAAAAACAATACAAAAAAAAAAAATGCTCAAATATGCTAAGCCATTTTACTGTACCGTACCATTTACTGCTCTTGGTTTCCGATAGTATTGGCATTATTTTGGCAGCAGCTGTCTGTAGTACGTCAGTCCAACACGTCGGCAGCTACACTTCCTTGAATTACATCCTGATTTGCAGCCACAGTTAACCATCTCATCGCAGTTTTGAGGTACGGGGGCAAGAGACATCAACTTTGGCGCTAGCTTTCCATTCAGCCTAGTCCAACCCGAGCTCTCTGGAAGGGGAAGTGTGGGATGTTGAATATGGGCTTGTTTCCAGACCATTGCTTGGTAGTGCGCCCTTTGAATATGCCATCGCACTGCATCGCTCGTCGGAGGAAGAGCTTCTAGTGACCGGCATCTAGAAAACAACGTTGCGCGCGCTTCATTACAACTCTCCACCTCAGTTACACTGAAAATTCGGCAAATGAACTTTTTAACGGACGTCACTGTGGAACTGTCCAGATCGCCACTTCCTAGGTTTCTCAGCAGCATGTGGTGTTCTGTGAACGTTTTCCATGACGTTTTCTTGCTATGGCCAGCAAAGTAGGAGACGGTATCACAGCCCGTTATTGCATGAAAGGACAGAATGCTTTCCACCTCAGGTATTGTTTGCTTGAGATTCTCTCGAATTGTATGGATTGGCAGATACTTTGGCTTGTTAGACGTTCCAGCTCTCATCCACAACTGCTTGCATCTCATTCTGTCCAGGTGCGAAACAAGAAGGAGAAATACGTCCGTGTCTTGACTTGCGACGACAATGCACTCTGCATTTGAATGTACACAGTGGAGAGTCATTCGAGTGTCGGCCTCTTCATGGAAACATTTAAGAGCGCTGGTGTCGATGTTTGGGCGGGAACACTTGACTGTATCTTCTTCCTTGAATCCGCCGCCAACAATAATGAGTTTATCAACTGGGGCTCCTGCAAGAAGCCTTTCTGAAAGGAAGCGTACTAAATCTGCTTTATTTTCGTCAATAGCGAGAAAGTTAGACCAGTGCTTAGGCAAAGGAACGGTGCCATCTTCAATTACTCTTCTAATTGGTGCATGACCTCTGGAACGCTTCTTTCTGGTTGCGCACTTCATTGATGTTTCCCTGTATCTGTCAAATGTTACGTCTATTCGATTAAAATCCTTTCCAGAGAAAAGAACAGCTTTCACAAATTTTTCGGCGAAATCGTCAAATGTGTTGCACTCTGAAGGTCTTCCAAGAGCCATGACTAATGCCTGACCATCTACTATCAATGTCGATCGTCCTGCGACTGGTGTGACCCGAGGACGTTCCAATCCTCTTGACAGTAGTTCTATCATCATGGGTAATCCGCATCAAAAGTCTTAAGTGTACGCTTATTTTTGGGGTCGTTCACGACCCTTACCGTTATTTTACAAATCTTTTGATTGCAATTAAAAAAGGGGGAATCAATGTTGGCAAATTTAGCGACCTTTTGTGTAAAAAGTATTTCCTCTGTTCGACGAACTTGCCGCTAAATTGGTAGCTTTTGACATATACATATATATTTTAATGAAGAAGAGGGGGGTTGCTTTAAATGTGATAAAAGATGCGACGTTTGCAAAAGATTTTTACTTCAAGATTCGAAATTCCAGAGTTCTGCCACAGGTCGTTATTATTCTATTCGCCAAAGTTTGTCATGTTCGTCCAAAAATGTGATTTATT
Source organism: Cladopsammia gracilis (assembly GCA_022457155.1). Classification (NCBI taxonomy): domain Eukaryota; kingdom Metazoa; phylum Cnidaria; class Anthozoa; order Scleractinia; family Dendrophylliidae; genus Cladopsammia; species Cladopsammia gracilis. The sequence continues at coordinate 942,311 of JAJGOT010000110.1, forward strand.
TGGCCACCTGCAATAAATGCAATTTGCAGTATGTAGGTTCTACATCCACCGAATTTAAAGTCCGTTTCAGAAACCACAAATCTAGCATGCTCAATAATAGGAGAACATGTGAATTGGCGGTACATTTTAATAGTTCTGAACATGATATTTCACAAATTAACTTTATTCTTATCGAAAAAATTAGATCATTTCAAAATACATTTCACCTTGACCAATTGTTGCTCACTAGGGAGGCTTATTGGACAACCCAATTGTTTACGCTCAATCCGCATGGCCTTAACAAGAGACGTGAATTTAGATCAAAAAACCGCATTAACTACAATAATTAACGCACGTATCTTGCAATAATAGGATTGTCTTTTTCTTTTCCTTGTTTTATTCTTTGTATTGTTTGTAGTTGTTTTGTGTTTGAACGTTCTGTCGGGGGCACTTGGTAAGACGTGCTGGTCCTGTCATTCCGACAGTGACCTATATGATTATTCAGGGGCCCTCGATAGGGAGTTTTCTTTGTTTCAATCATTAATTAAGGTTTTTATCACATCATGTATGTTATTTTTAGCGTTAAATTTTTCCTTGTTATTTAGTTCTTTTGTTATGTTACGTAACCTCGTTTTCCTTTGTTTTTGTAGCTTAATGTATATAAGTCACAACTTGTATAACTTAATTATTGTACATAGTTTTTAGTTTTTAGTTTTTAGTTTTTATTTCTTTGTAATTTCTGAAGAAGGCCGAAGGCCGAAACGTTAAAACTAGTCAGGACCAGTAAGAAGTTCGCCCCATCGATTTTTTTTTTTAATTCATTATATCAAGGCGGCAGTACAACAACCTGAATGTTATGTACAAATCCTTTAATGTTGGTTAAAAAGAAACATGAAAAATCGCCAATAAAGCGGTAAAGGTTACAATAAGCCCCCAATATGTTCTGAAAAAGAGAACAAATATATGTTCTTTGTCCTATGCTTTTTAAACTATTGTGATATTTCTATCCAAGGACGTCTATTTTACACTACTTTTTTTGCTTCACAGTCTCTAACGAAGATCGTTGCTATCCGCAATGCCTCAAAAGAAGCAAAGGCTCGAGTTAATAAATTGTCTGTGGCTCATTTGTTTATATTCAGGCATCGAATAATTTAATCTGTAAAATTATTCAATAATGTTTTCCGTGAACAATGGTGCAGATTAACGGACGCCGGCTGTAATGAACACTTGGCAAAGGGTATCGTAGTTACTGTGAAAAGGTATCTACCGCCTGTCACATCATTTGTGATGCGAACACAATAGCTTTATATATATTTCGATTTTTTAAAAATGTCATTTTTTTTGCAAACGGGTGTATATATGTATATATATACATATATACACCCGTTTGCAAAAAAAATGACATTTATATATATTTATATATATATATATATATATATATATATATATATATATATATATATATATATATATATTCTTTGACAGTTCAGTTCTAATTCATTAGAGGAGCAAAGACAAATTCATTGAATGCAGATCAGACTTCAGAAGATATTCATTCGTTTAATGCCACAGTTCTGTTTCGTATTTTTTTATAATCTGTCAAAAAGAATTATGTAGCCTTAACAAACGCAACGAACTAGCAAGTTCATGCCCCCACAGGAACAGATTTATACTCAAGAACTTCATGATAACGTAGCTGTCACACAGTAACGCAACCCCTCATTCCGCTTTTGTATGTTATTGCATCTATTTATATACCTCGTAATTCATATTTATATATATATATATATATATATATATATATATATATATATATATATATATATATATATATATATACAGAAATCATGTATGCTCATTTAGAAATGAAAAATACAAGCATGCAACAGAATTAAGCAAATACATCTGGAGCTTAAAAGAAAGAAACGTCATTTACAACATCAAATGGCGTAAGATTAAACAAACAAGATCGTATTCAAATGTAAACAAGCGTTGTAATTTATGTTTATGGGAAAAATATTTCATCATATGCAGACCCGAAATGTCAACACTGAACAATAGAAGCGAACTCCTATCTACTTGTAGACATTCTAAGAAATTCCTGTTGAAAACTGTATTCGTTTAGTAAACCAATCATATCTCCGCACGTCACGCCATTAGGTATTGTTCTGTAATATCAAATTTTGTATGTATTCTATGTATCCGTTATTGTAAGCAGTTGCCTGATGATTGCTTCGTAAGAAGCATGAAACTCTGAGTAGCAGTGAATAAATGTCTTTGACCAAGTAATCCATCTCTACAAATCTATCTATATATATATATATATATATATATATATATATATATATATATATATATATATATATATATATATATATATGTTTATGGAGGAAAGAAACAAATAAACTACGCTTTCATCCCGAGCCTAACAGCGAAGCTGAGCCTAACAGCGAAGCTCTCTGAACAGAAAGCCAATGATAACCTTAACTGAGGTGAAAGGGCGGAAGCACATGAATTAAGATTGAAGACCGGGCAATTTTTTAATTTTAGCAATTCTAAAAAAAACAGTACCGGTCAAAACATTCCATAGGTTTCACAAATTATCATTAAATTACCACAGAAAGTTTCCTCAGTTTAAAATTATTACTCCCTGCAAATAGCTCTGACTAATTCCTCGGCAATAAAGAGATCGAGCTTTTCATACAAATGCAGTTTAAAATAAAAACTATTAAATAAAAAAAATATAGTTTAAAAAGAGTGAAAACGTCAAGTAAAACTGCATTTGAATGAAAAGCTCGATCTCTTTATTGCCGAGGAGTTAGTCAGGGCTATTTGCAGGAAGTAACAATTCAAGTCTGAGGAAACTTTATGTGGTAATTTAATGATAATTTGTGAGCCTTATGGAATGTTTTGACCACTTACATTTCAAACATGAAAAACACGTGTTAAAAATGTTTCAGCGATTTATTCAAAATCGAACAGTTTAATTTGTCTGAAATTTTCCCATTTAGTGTGCTAGACTGTGTACATAATAGCGCATTTATTCGCTTGTCGTGGGTAGCCCCAAAATCGAAAGATAATTAGGAAAAACTGTTTTCGCCATGTTTGTTTACCGTTGCTATGGAAACGCTGATTAGCATTAAAAGAGCATCGCTCAAAACTTTCATCCAAGCCTAACATCTGGTATCAAATTCAGATTCATTGAGCTAAAGTAAGATTATGTATAAGCGCATTCAAAAAGGGAAGTGTGACCCAAAAAAAAAACTACTTGGAGCCACCTTAAAGCTTTCTCTTTCTATTTTGAATATTTTAAATGTGAGTAATTACTCCGATAACACGAATCTACGGTTTTAAAAAACAAGCACATGCGATGCGCGGTAGCCATTTTTGTAGAATTTGTAAGTGACCCGAGACCCGGTTTAATACTAAAATATGCGTGCATAAATTTGCATGCAAAATCGTGACACAAAAAATACGAAGAAAAACGGAGGGCGAATTTTAACTCATGCCGCTTTGCGCATGAGTAAAAAATCGCGTATTCAAAATCCTGCGATATTAATAAACACTGCAGGAGAAAACACATTGATGCAGGAAGCACGGAAAACTTTGATCTATTTATGAGCGCGTTCAAACTTTGAGTTGAAATCGACAAAACACTGACCCCCCAGTCCATGGACTACCCCGATGGACAACCCAAATGGACTACCCTAACCCTACCCCTACCCCTAGTACTAGTACTAATTCGAAATAGAATTTTTAGCGGGTAGGGTTAGGGTTAGGGTTAGGGTAGTCCATTTGGGTAGTCCATCGGGGTAGTCCATGGACTGGAGGTCAGTGTTTTGACCACCACCGTCGAAATCAATTCTTCTTCCGTCATAAGTGACTATTTGAAAAATAATCTATGCAGAAATATTGTGTCTCTTCCATCGTTATTACCGCGTGAGATTCGTTCTATTACAGATCAAGGGATTTTTAAGTGCCACCTGAAAACGCACCTTTTTAAGGAAGCTTTTTATTATTTTTTATTAATTTTTTAATTTTTTTATCATGATAATAACTAGTATCTTAACATTTATTGTATATTTCAATTTTATCATAGTATATTTTTAATAATTATTATTAAGATATCCTGTATTTAATTATTATAGATAGAAATCATGTAATGCGCGCTTGATCATTTCATGGAAAGCGCGCAATATAAGAATTAAATTATTATTATTATTATTATTATTATTATATTATTTCATATAAAATCTTGTTATTTCAAATCTTGTTATTTCAAATCTTGTTATTTCAAATCATGATTATATTATTATTATTATATTATTATTATTATTATTATTATTATTATTATTATTATTATCGTTACCGTATTTTTAGTCACGCAAGGAGAATTCTTGCATTGTTTACATACTCGTTTACTTGTTTACATACATATTCAAGCTTTGTAAGTAGGCGCATGGTAGATTTGAATTCACGGGATTTTTGACAACCTGAACAATAGTAAAGAAAATGCGTTGTAAACATCGCAAGTGAATAGAACTTCTAAGAAGCAAGCCAAAAGTCAGCCAACTTGAGGTAAGCTTTTGATAGCCTTAGCCTCTATCACCTAGCAAAAGTGCTTGCGGGTCAATAATATAGGGTACAACGTACTTGCTCCTGCAAATTCAAGAAAATGTAATGTGGGAAATTAAAGCAAGCACTAATTCGCCGATAACTTTTAGGTGCTACATAATTATTAGAAATGGAGGCAATACAACATGTGACACATCAACAATCGAATTAGCCTATTTCGAAAGAATACACGAAATCCCCTCTTTTAAAATGTGTGCAATAATATGTTTTAACCATTTCGGTAAGTTACCATTTATGACAGATGATTTGCATGTCTTGAAATATTCACAAATTTACCCCAAGAAAGCTCAGACAGAATAATTCCGACATTGTATTGTACCTGTACCTAAGACCGATTTTGCTAAAAACTCAACACGCCCGGAAAATACTACATTAGGAAAATTACCCATAGCAACACAGCGTTGCCAAGGACGCTACGATCCCAAAACTTTGAGCTGCATACTAAAGTTTGTAGTAAGTATATGGCATGACATTCTTTAAAACGTCTTCTAGAAATGCTTTATTTCAAGGTAGGAAATTGGTGTTCGGGGCGTCGAGAAACCACATCGAGCCACCTTAATATAACAGATATCCGGTTTTTGTTCAGCCAGTCAGTACATTAACACATCGGATATCCGGCACAACGTAAATCATAATGAACGAGTTATAGCGAAGCGTAATTATAATGAACGAGTTATAGCAGACGGGGACAAATATGCAAATGTTCACTTCTTCCTTCCTTCCTTCCTTCCTTCCTTCCTTCTTTCCTTCCTTCCTTCCTTCCTTCCTTCCTTCCTTCCTTCCTTCCTTCCTTCCTTCCTTCCTTCCTTCCTTCCTTCCTTCCTTCCTTTCTTCCTTCCTTCCTTCCTTCCTTCCTTATTTCCTTCCATCCATCTATCGGCTTGAAACATTTCTCAAGGTGGTAATTCCGCTGACTAAAGCATAAGGCTTAAAACCAATCTGAGGACTTCAAGGGAATTTTTCAAGAATTCGGAAAATGCTACAGCTCGGTAAATGTTGTTTTTAAATGTGTCAAGTTTCGCTGCCAAAAGTTCAAATAAACCAAATTTTGCTTCCAGTCACGAACTAATAAAAGGCTCTTGTGAGCCAATCCGTGGATAACAAATGCTCTACACGAAATGTACTTAAATAGATATTTTAAATTTAGAAGTGTGCTTTATAATAGTTGATTTGGTTGAGGATACACTCGAGTTCGTGAAAGCTTTATTGCGTTAATTAGCACTTGCGATAAGATTGCCACTTTTTTATCGCGTAACGCAATGTACGGTATGTTTCAATTATAAACACATCTCGATATCTTTTAAAATACCGTAATCCGCGATATATGTGTGATATTTAAGGTCTTCATATTCTGTTCAGTAGAAAAAAGCAAGGATCTATTTTCGCTTGATCTACAGATTCACTGACGACATATGAAAGTTGACCTTTAGTTCATTACCGTGTCCAGTTCTCTACAATTTTAAACAATGCGTATTTGTACTGTCACGCTAAGACACGAAAGACATAAATTTGGTTTATTCATCAAAGAACTCCAAATGCGAAATATCTTTAAGCTTATTGTTGTTCATATTCGTTTACAATAAATTAGTTATTTATTTGATCAGTAGAAAAACGCAAGGATATATTTTCGCTTGAGCTACAGATTCACTGACGACATATGAAAGTTGACCTTTAGTTCATTACCGTGTCCAGTTCTCTACAATTTTAAACAATGCGTATTTGTACTGTCACGCTAAGACACGAAAGACATAAATTTGGTTTATTCATCAAAGAACTCCAAATGCGAAATATCTTTAAGCTTATTGTTGTTCATATTCGTTTACAATAAATTAGTTATTTATTTGATCAGTAGAAAAACGCAAGGATATATTTTCGCTTGAGCTACAGATTCACTGACGACATATGAAAGTTGACCTTTAGTTCATTACCGTGTCCAGTTCTCTACAATTTTAAACAATGCGTAATTGTACTGTCATGCTATGACATGAAAGACATAAATTTGGTTTATTCATGAAAGGACTCCAAATGCGAAATATCTTTAAGCTTATTGTTGTTTATATTCGTTTTCAATAAATTAGTTATTGTTATCGCTGGATTCACGTTGTTCTTGTTATGCAACGCATTCGTAACAAAACTAATTTAAAACATTACGTGACAAAAAGTTTACAGCTGATGAAAGAACCGAGTGAGCGAGGGCTCATTTGCATATTTGCTACCGTCTGCGATAACCCGTTCATAGGGAAGACCTTAGATAACAACGGCCTGGACCACCTCGACGCTTTATTGAGACTTATATAACGGAGTAACTGGTTAGCTTTCAGCTGAGGTTGGGGTCAGCAGTTTATATAGTTAAATTTAGGACTAAGCAACCCGAGAAGCTAGGTGGTACAGTGGTACGGTAGGCTATGTAGGTCTAAGCGTGGCTGAGGTCACAGGTTCAATCCTGTGTGGGGATTTTAGATTTTAAGTGTCAACATTACGTTATATAATTCTCAAAAAGTGTCCAAGGTGGTTCAGACCGTTGTTTTCTAAGGTCTTCCGTTCATAGGCCACTCCGAAAAATACCATAATAATCTTTTTATGTGCAGGGTTAGTCTCACCGGGGTGTAATTATTCCAGTCTCCTTTGTTAGAATGGAACAATGGCATTCAGAGTACATGTAGGAACGCTAGGATGTAGCATTGTGTGTTCGTGCACCGTATGCAAATTGCCAAGACGTTGAAGCATAGCACGAGCAGTTCGTGCTGAAAACAAAGAAATTGGAAAAAATCAGGCTTACATCAAGCACCACCCCAACCTGCACTTATGGTATTTTTTCGTAGTTTCTGGAGTGGGGAATTACGCTTCGCTCACGGGTTGAAAAAAAAAACATGTATTAGTGTGACACAAATACGCATTGTTTGAAACTGGAGAGAACTGGACGCGGTCGAATTACCCTTTTTGGTGTTACATGTAAAAATCGTGCGTGCAACTTGCAACATTTTTTTGCGAGCTAATTAAAGTGCCCCTATGATCAAATTTTTGATTTTCATTTTTTTACATTTTCGTGTACTATTAGACTTTCTTACTCATCTTGCCAAATTTCAATCCATTACGAACATCAGAAGTCATTTTATTTTAACATTTATTTCCGAGAATTTTCGGCATAGAAAATTGCACGAAGAACAAGTCCAAAGTTTTTGTTGCTTTTCGCGTGATTTTCAATACTTAAAGTTATTATAATTTCAACCCGTGAGGTATGTTTGTGTCTTTGACGTCACTTTCTCCCATTCGCAACCAAGCTTTGGAACAAGGTTGATTAATGGCGGCCGAAAATTCTCGGAAATAAATGTTAAAATAAAATGACTTCTGATTTTTGTAATGGATTGAAATTTGCCAACATGAGTAAGAAAGTCTAACAGTACACGAAAATGTAAGAAAAATGAAAATCAAAAATTTGATCATAGGGGCACTTTAAGTTGCACGAAAAATTGTTACGTGTAACAGCACCTTTACTCCCCAAGCAAGGTTTTTTTTTATACTGGTCCAAATCTGCTAGTGAATATTGGCTGCGGTCACATCTGGGCTACTAACTATAGTTAAGACGGGGATAACTATAGTTAGCTATTTCGATAATGTGACCGCTTCTCAGTTCGCTCTAACTATAGTTAGAAAATTTACGCCTCGGTGATCCAAAACAATACAGACTAAGGCCCCGTCCACACGTTTCCGGATATTTTTGAATCCGCAACTTTTTTGTTACGGATTAGATAATATTCGCGTCCACACGCAGCGTATTCGAATCGTATTTGCCCGAATGCGCCGGATACGTGTGGACGGAAGGCTAATCCGCAACAAAAAAGTTGCGGGTTCAAAAATATCCGGATACGTGTGGACGGGGCCTAACTATAGTTATACCCAAGCAGGGTTCATGGGTTAGTCTTAAGTTTACAAACAAACAACCAATCAGAATGTGACAATTCTTTTCGCACGTGCAAGATGAGAATATATAAATATGCAAAATAAAAACCAAGCGTGAAGCGAGGGGGAAACCAAAAACAACAAACAAAAAATTTACATACAACAAGGTAGCAACACGTGTACCCGGCGTCGAGCATCCGTTAAAATTCTCAGCTTATTTCTCATTTTTCTCCGACGGTTTGCCGCACGAAAAAAATAAATAAGAAAAAAAACTAGACACACTTTAAGTCGGTCAACCATGTTGACATTTCACGGATCAACAATAAGCGCCGTCACGAACCTCTTTTAATTCTGACGTCATTCATAGGCTAATTAGAACTAACTGTAGTGAACTGCGTGGTGTGACCGCAAAGTCGACCGAAAGCACTAACTACAGTTAGGTATGACGTCACGTAACTTGAGACTAACTTAAGTTAAACTTTAGTTACGTCGTAGATGTGACCGCAGCCAATATTAACCTGTGTGGATGGTGGTATTGTTTGTATGAGGACAAGGTTTTGTGAAGGCAAGTGACAAGTGAAGGGGATTAGGTAAGAGCCCAGTCGTGGCTTGCATTTGTATGTTTACTTGTATGTGCGGTTTGCCTCCAAAACTTTGTCCCCCCATGAAAGATATCCAACGCAGTTTTATTCAGTGACTGTAAAGTCCTTTTTCACCGCACTGGTTGCCCATCCATCTACGTATTGAATTCAAGATCCTCCCCATCACCTACAAAGCCCTTCATGGCCTTGCTCCTCTTAACCTGAGCGATTTAACTCAACGATATCAACCAGTGCGCAACCTCAGAGATCGTCTAAAAATATATTCTTGCAATACGAAATGTTAATCTCAAATCCTTTGGCCGGCGTGCTTTTTCCTTTGCGGCACCATATCTGTTATACCTTACCTGAACATATTTTATTGAGTGATTGACATTTTTAAACGTAAACTTAAAAACCTTACTTTTTAAACGAACTTTTTAAAGTTAACTTTGTAGATTTTTATTTGTAACGTTTTCAACTTTTTTGAACTTCTGACTTGGTTAAGCGAGCTTTTTAACTTTGCAGATGTTAGATTATATTTTAAGTGTATTTTGAACGTAATTAGCACCTTTGAATCGTCGAGAAAAGGCGCTATAGAAATGTATTATTATTATTACTTCATAACAAATTGACTCAGCAATATTGCTGGAGATGACACTGGCCCTGGTCAGATGGCAACAAGCCACCTTAGATCCCAAGGACTCTTCGAAGGATTCTTGCAGTCCCTAACAAAACCGTCTTTTGGATAGTTACTGATCTTGTCCGCACACCAATCTGTTCCAGGTTGCCTCCCAATCTTCTGGGGATGGTTCCCAATACTCCAATAACGACTGGGACTACTTTCACCGACTTCAATTTCCATAAGGTCTTAATCTCAATCGCCAAGTCACGGTACTTTTCCATATTTTCATCTTCCTTGGTTTCCACCCTACTGTCCCCAGGGCATGCAACATCACTAATTTGACACTCCCTCTTTTTCTTATGCACAATGACAATATCCGGGCGATTATGTTGTAGGTGTTTATCCGTTTGCACTGTGAAGTCCCACATGACTTTAAGATCTTCATTTTCCGTGACACTCTCAGGTACGTGATCATACCACTTCTCGCCACAATGTAACCCATTTTGATCACATATGTCCCAGTGGAGAGCCCTAGCAACCCCATCATGCCTCCATCTCCCTCCTCCTCATATTATTATTATTATTATTATTATTATTATTATTATTATTATTATTATTATTATTATTATTATTATTATTATTATTAAAAATTTTACCAAAGCAATACTTTATTAACAAATTTCTTAAAAATCGATTAAGCCTTAACATCAATTTTATGTACACTTGCAGGAAAAAGCTATAAAAGTTCATTTATATAATAATATAATAATATATAATAATTGTTAATCTACTAAAATGCTAAAAATATTCATAATTACAATCCATAAAATATCGTAAAAGTGTTACTAAAAAAATTTCAATTATTATTATTATTATTATTATTATTATTATTATTATTATTATTATTATTATTATTATCTAGAGTTCGCACAGTAATTCTGGAGTTCTTGTAAATGTTCCAACTGTCAAGTCACAACAAGGACCTCAGACAGAAAGTACTTTCCTCAGGATGTGCGCTGTTCCCAACAATGCAGATTTCTGGAGAACATTGATGTTGTGGTCAATGTCCAGTTGGTCTAGGTAGCTCTTTAGTTTCACTGGGATAGAGCCCAATGCTCCGACTATAACTGGAATAACCTTCACTTTTGAGGAAGGTAGCCCCCACATCCCTGCAACCTCAACCTTTAACTCTGCGTAGTTAGCAATCTTTTCAACTTCCTTCACTGCTATGTTTTGGTCCCCAGGGATTGCAACATCAATCAGGTGGCATTCGCGTGGGTCTTTTTTTGAAGACTACAATTTCAGGCCTCCGATGCTCAATCTCCCTGTCTGTCATAAAGTCGAAGTCCCATAAAATCTTAGTCTTGTCTTCATCATCCAGGACCCTCTCTGGGGAATGCTGGTACCAGTGATCGCTGACCTGGTAGCCATACTTCTTACAAAGTAACCAGTGAAGGTTTCTTTCTGTGCTAGCATTTTGCACGCACTGACAAGATGGGTCACACTGTCCACCTTTTCCCCCTTTTCCTTATTATTATTATTATTATTATTATTATTATTATTATTATTATTATTATTATTATTATTACAAGTGAAACCGGAAATAATATATTATAATTAATTTAACATATTCCGTAGACTATAGCCCAGAAAAGAACTACAACAACGTTGAAAAAAAATCTGCGCCGTTCATGTAAATCATGTAAATAAACATGTGTACACCACATGGCCTGCTTTTCAAAGGTACTAATTGTGGTGTTGGGAGGGTTCATACTAAATATACAGATGGTTTTCACTCACGTGACCTTCAGTCCTGTTGGACTCAAATGACAAAGGCCATGGTGGCCATGTTGGTGTACATAACAAAAGAAGTTCATTAAATTTCTTTTGTAGTTGTACACCAACATGGCCGCCGTTACGTAACGTGAAAACCACCTAAGTATAGAGTTTGAAGGGGCAACAAACAAAAAGCGCTGAGAGGTTATTCAGCATAAAGTTGTGTAATATGGCTGAGTATTTACTGACGAGTAAAAATGCCCAGCCGTATTTCACAACTTTTCACTGAATAAATGGTTTATTATACGACAGAAATCTTCTTCTGCATATTTGCACCCTAGAATGTTATGTCAAATGATAATGTATCAAAGATTATATTTGCATTATATTTGATTTATAATACAGCAGTACTTATAATACAGCAGTATTTGAAAAAATATATATTTATTTAAATTTAAATGATAATACATTAAAAAGACTTTCTGACACACAGAAAAGGTAATTGATTTGACAAAATGTACTGGTCATTATTATTAAACTATTGTCACATTCCATATCTTCCCTATATCAACCAGTGTACATTCACTTGGAAGATGACAAAGCTTTAGAAAAAAGTAAGAACATTGTCATGATGCTTAAACTCTCTATTCTGATCTGGTTATGATCAAATCGTACATGTACATGCATATAACCAATTCACTAAGAAGAATGTCCTATCCATCAAGTGATCTAAATCACTTTTGACAGTTCTTCAACATTTTTTATTTGTTTATTACTTTAACTATTTGTTTTCATGTTTTTAAGAAAGAAAGAAATCCAGTTTGCCAATGTTTCAATGTACATGTACCTCAATACAACCTTAAATTTTTGCAATAATCACTGGGTGGCCATTTTCGCAGCGCCCAAAAATGGCCACAAACAGAACCTCAGAAAGCAATGTACCCTGGTTGAGAATGACCCTTTAATGGTTCAAAGGGAAGGTCAGATAATAATTAACACTACAACTCTTTCTACAAACAGACAGTATCATTATTAATTGAAAATATTTTAGTCATTGTAAAAAATTCCATTCACTGTTTCAGTCGTTGTAGAAAATCCACCTTATGCTTATACTGAATATACAAGGGATGCCTCTTCAACAGTCTGTTGAAATAGAAAACTTTTAATTGAAGCATGTTCACACTGTCTTATTGTTTATTGCATCCTTACTGCACATACAGTTTATGTCAATGCCATGCTACATCATGCAACTCAGCCAATGCACAGAGGAAGAAAACTAACCACATGAATGACTGTTGGCCATTGCATTAACTTTGCAGTCTTTACTAAATAAAAGTTGGTGTCACCTTATTTTTTTTTTGCATTCATTTTTTTTTTTAATTCATTTATTTATCCGGGGAGATCTCATTAGCATAAATACACACTGTGGCTAGTTGAAACACTACCATGGCCCTGACATGAGTTACTTATTACCAAGCTGTAGCAAAAGTGTTAGAATGTTTTTGGCCAAACCGCCCCAAGGGCCATAAATATTCAGTTTTCTTAGTTTTCTTCATTAAGAACCATCTTCCTAAGAACTCATGAATCAAAACGTTTTTGCTGAATGAAATTGGCAATGCAATTACCATCGCTATGCAATGAAAGAGACAATTTCTTGCAAGTTATGTTCTGAGCATGTGTAGTCCATGTAATAGGTATAGTATAACTAAACACTGTGCTGGAGCAGTCGTACAGTATGCATGAAGAGGCCCAAAATATACATGTAAATGTTCAGTATTTACGATGAAAACATAATATAAACATGCATGTAATATAAACCCACAACCAAATATTCTTATTTACATGGAAACTAGTATATTAGCAACTTTAAATCAACATACATGTACCTTAGAAAGATCACACATTTGCAATGGGTTTACAATGTGGTGTAGACTTTTATGTCCATAATCCTTGACAGTAAATGTAGAGTATGTGATGTTTCCTGGGAGAAACAATTTGATAAATATAGGAAGTGAGCATCTTGAATTGATTGATAAATTTTTCAGACATAAAAAAAGATTAACTATACTGGTATACATGTACCTAGCCGAAAATTGTAATTATTATAGTAACATTAAATTATTATTTCAGTTTAAGCAAGGCACTGATGGGGCTTGTAAAAAAAGTTTGCAATTTGATTGCCTTTCTACAGGTAAACAAGTTTGTTTGAGAATACTTAAGCACTTTACATTTAAGTATTTCATATTTTTTTTCAAGGAGTGGAGTAAGCAAGTGCCTTACTGCAGAGCACAAGGTTGAGAAAAATAGAACATCTTTAGATTCCTAATTGTACTTGTAAAATTCATTAATAATTCATAAGGGTACTAACGAATAGAAATGAGTCATTCCAATCACATGATTACCCTGTATAGGCCGATACAATCTTGATGCAACTCACTAGTGGTTGTATCTAATTTGCATTCCAGATACAACTAACGAGTGGTTGTATCTAATTTACATGTGAATATGAATTTCACAAGTTGTTTACTACATTCTCGTCCATTTTGTATCGGCACTATACATTCACTCGCCTTTGGCTCGTGATTGTATAGGCCGATGCAACACTCGCGCTCATGTAGTAAACATTACATGTAGCTGACAATGACAGAAGAGCAAGGCTGATGAAACATGTCTTGCAGAATTGAAAATGTGGTTCTCTTATTACAAAGTACCAGTTACGATTTTAGATCTTTCTTCATGTAGCATCCTTGTATTGGTTTAAATTAATTTTGAGTCAGATTTGGTTAATACTGTATGGAGGTCCAAGATTGTGGAGTCTTGGCTGATTTGATACCATCACAATCACATGACCTATCTTAAAGTATATATTAAATATTTTTTACTCATGGCATAGCCGAGGAAGAAGTTATAAATTTGGCTTTGTGTCGCATTAGTGCATGCAAATTTATGCATGCATATTTTTGTCTCACTGGTCTGATTGGTTGACATGAGGCCTCGTGATCTCGTGGCTTCGTGTGTTTTAACTTGAGAAGCAGAAAGACGAATAACAGCATACAAGTTTTCGAGACAATGCGAGGCATTCATGGATGGATAGGACTGTTTGATATTTGTTCGCCGCTTATTGCTGTGGGATTTTTGTTCCAGCAAACAGATTACCTTTATCCGACTGGTTCCTTCTTTGAAATGTAAACCACAACATGTACATGTGACTGTAGTCTTTGAACGTCTTGAACAAAACTGCAAAATAGCAATACAACTGTAGTTGATCTAAATTTAATTCTAGAGCATGATGCAAGATTCAGACCCTCGGGTTTTTGTTTTACTTCCACCTCTAATTTCCACTGTCAAAGATCTACATCTCCATGCTTGAAATACAGTGAAACAGGTGAAACGAAAGGCAACGAAACGTCCTTCTTGCTAACCGTCATGTACAGGGTGTACATGTCTTATAAGTTAAAATGTGGACAAAACATGTCGAGAGCAAGCTTAAAACCTTACCATATAGCATATGTATTAACTTCAAAATTTACCACGAAAGCGACTATCGTTGCCAATCTTTTTGTAAACAAATACACTTAATAATTGTAAACTAAAAAATCTAAAAATTTTCATACTCGGAGCGTAATAAAATATGTAAAAATCGAGAAATATTATGTTCGGTTCTCCTGAACTTCATCAGTCTCAAACGAATAATGTTAATCAGGGGGGTTATGTCGTGTTTGTGGGGTTCTCGAGGGGGTTAAAATAGTGTCATATATTTTTGCTAATTCATAGCCATTGTCTCTGTTCAAAGAGGGCTTTTTTAACTTTATCTTGATTGCCTCCCTTATGCGTCGCTTGAAGGTGTTATTCTCAGAGGCGAGAACTTTTGTTTCGCAGCTAAATGTTTTATCGAATGCCCTGTGAGATGGCAAGCAACCCATAGAGGAGGCAATCGAGATAAAGTTAAAAAAAAGCCCTCTTTGAACAGAGACTATGAATATATTTTAGCTATGAATTAGCTAAAATATGTGACACTATTTTAACCCCCTCGAGAACCTCACAAACACGATATAACCTTCTTGATTAACATTATCCATTTGAGACTGATGAAGTTCGGGAGAACCGAACGAAATATTTCTCCATTTTTACAGATTTTATTACGCTCTGAGTACGGAAATTTTTAGATTTTTTAACATGTTTCCAGAGCAGGAAAATGATATTTTTGATTGTAATTGTAAACTAGTTAGATGTGCACAATATCAAATAGAAACTAATATAAATCAATCCCCAAAAGGTCTAAAATAACCCTGAACCTTGTCCAGTTGGACATTAGGTTGAAAGTTAAACTTACTAAGTCGCCTACGTTTTCTTGTCCTTTTTGCGCAATATCGTAAGTTAGCCACGAAAAGAACAGTTTGCAAAGCAATTTCACCAACCTTTTTTCGCTAAACACGACTCTGAATCGACGAAATAAAATAAATTTTCTGTGCTGACGCCACGAGCAAAAACTGTTGTCTCGAACCAGTCCTCCCGCTGACCATGTCCTGCAAACCCGAGCGGCCAAGGGGAAGTGGACCGAGGGGAGTGGGGTGGGGAATATTCTCCTGAAAAAATCTAACCCCTGATCGGTATGAAAGAAAAATGCTACAGGAAAACTGCCAACACCATTTGTAAGAGGTAAGATAAAACCACTTATGCAGATTCGTTTATAGTTTTTTACTGAAAAGTCGCTGAACAGGATCAGGAAAGGATGGATTTCCAACGTGTAAAACGTTTTCTCGTCACCTTCATTTTTACTGGAGGAGTAATAATCGCTTTTTTATACACAAAAATATCATAAATTTCAACTGGGTGGAAAAAACGGGGATTTATTGAAATTAATAAAATTGAGAAACGGTTCCAAAAAGTTCAAAAAATCGGTCAACTTCCGTGCGTTTTGGTCACGTGATTCATGACGTCATACTAATAACGTTGATAAAGAACTTATTTTTATACTTATATCTACCAACATACGGAATATTTTAACTTTGCATTTCACCCTAACAAAGATACATGTATACAAAGATAATAGTCCCCAGACCCCTATTTGCTCATGTGTATAGGCTCCTTAATGTTAAAAATCCAGAGTCATAATGGCATGTGGAAATATTGCAAGTGAATGCCTTCTTTGCCACGTTGACTGTATTTGCATTCATCAAAGCATATTCCTAAAAAACGTTAAAAGGCAATTGGGGGCATAGTCACGTGACGGATGACGTCATCGCACTTAGTCATGCCAATTAAAATAGATATGTTGTGGTAGGTTTAAATAGCATGTGGTGTAGTATCCTCATACACTCAAAATTGACAGAGTTATTTGGCATCGAAAATTTTTGTGGTGCAAAGGGTGCTGGGAAGGTTCTTATTATAATTATAACATATTATTTTAATTATTATTATTATTATTATTGTTATTATAATTGTTATTATTATGATTGCCCTTCATACACATGTAACAATGGTATAGAATTGTGGGAAGAGAAAGCAGACCGATTATCCAAAAGTTATTATTAGTGACAACTCTGAACAGCTCATCAATGTGATTTTTTAACCGAGGGGAAACGGTAACCGTCACAGGTTTTTAATTTTTAATTGATGTATGGTGCAAGTGCTGTCTCTAAATAAATAAGACTCCTAAGATTACGAAAACTGTCATCGGAAAATTAACGAAAGATTTTAACTTAATAATTAACACCAATCTAAGAAATATCAAGGCACAATAATAATTAAAATAATAATAATAATAATAATAATAATAATAATAATAATAATAATAATAAAGATAATTTATTACACATTTTAAAGTTCAGTTTTTTTATTTCATACATGAATAATTTCTCGACAGTTTTGCCAAGCCCTCAAGAGAGTCTTGCTGTTACTGCTGCAACTGCTGCTGCCGTCACTACTGAGCCATCAACCAAGACATACAGAAAAATTCCCGATGGTGTATTTGTTGTGTGTGATGACTTTCTTCAAAAGAACTTTAAGCGAGCTGCAAGCATCTATGAAAAGAAGAAAGCGTGTAAAGGCTGCGAGAATCGCTCGAAATTGAAGTACGCCATCTGGAGTGACATCAGCAAACAGTGGCAAATAATAAGACCATATCCTGCAGAAAAGGTTCCACTGAATGTTGCTTTCTCGAAATGCCGGCAGTATGCCCTTAACACACCTTGCCTGCGGACACCGTGTTCATTTGCTCATGGCGAACAAGAATTACAGATGTGGACCTTGGAAAGAGAAGGAGGTATGTTTAATGAATTACTTGTTTAAGACTCTGACATGATCAGACCGAACCACTTTGTGCGCCAATGAATGTATACAACCTCATCGACCTTCCGTTCTCCTAAGTCATTTGTGGTGGTCATAAGAAAGCAGGGGGATTACATTAGCTTAAAGAAGCATTTGCAGAAATTGAATAGGTTTGATGAAATATACGTACATAACCCCGTCTCTTTCCTCTATTTTATTAGTTCTGTCTACTCCTCGAGAAACCCTCACTGGATCGCCTGGGAAGTCATCGGAAATATCTACCAACACACAACCTTCAACACAATTACGCTACAGACCTTCCCCACTAGGAGTCCCAAACGGTGCCTTTAAATTATGCAGAAGGTATCTTTAGCTCATTTGTTTCTATAAGGATAGATTTAAAAAAGAATGGCTAATGATCAACATGCAAACTCGCATTAATGAGGTCACCTTATGTCATATCAAAAGGTTGGTGTCATTGAGCCTCATTGATGAAAAGACTTTGATGTTCATTTCAAAAGGAAGCAGCAAAGAGGTAGCTGTAAGGCCGGTCTTAATTGTTTCCAGACCCAACCAATGAGAACTAAACAGAGCTCTTTTATTAACGATAAAAGTTGGGAAATTATAATTGCCCAGTTGCAATTTTAAATTAAAACTTGACAAGTCACCTGCAAAATAATCCGATTTACCTGTATCCATATCCCTTGTGTTGATGACTTACCAGTATTTGGATACCTGTGTTATGCGCAAAGAATTCTGGTATCGCCAGGAGGCAAACATTGCAAGTCGCTAGAAGGAAATGTACGGTGTAAAGTTGTTTCTTCGTCCAAAACCTTGATTTTGGGAAGAGAATACGCTTTTTCGCCGTTATTTTTATCAGATATTTTTTTATTATTATTTAGCATTTTTTTTTAGTTACATTCACAATTAACTACATACATATAAACGAGCCGAAGGACAATACAGTACACACACGCGCGCGCGCGCGCGATAATCTCGTAAATATCTTGAGACGAGCTTGGTTCTTTAGCTTGTAACTCTGACCATGCATCGAAACAATGCTTGTACAGCAATAAATTATCTTTACACTGTAAATGGTTTGAACCAAGGAGTATCAGTAGTCATTAGTCTGTGATCGTCCGGGTGCGTGTAGTTCTGAAAAGAACTGTTGTTGTTGTTGTTGTTGTCAACAACAACAGTTCTTTTCAGAACTACACTCACCCGGACGATCACAAACGACAGACTAAATTATCTTTTGTTACATGTAATTTACCATTAAGAGCAAAAAAGAAAAATTAACACCTGAGTTAACTTCCCATTTTTTAAAAATATTGGAGTAGTTTTCCTTTCTTCTCTGCAATATAAAGCTCAATATTATAAACACGCAATAAAACTAGCAATAAAATTTCGCAATGAAGGCATACCATTCTGGTACTTTCTAGAGTAAATATAATATTTACCTATCAATAATATTTGGTTTATCACTGAATATAAAATCTTCTCTAATGTCAAATTTCCCAAAGATCAAATCGGTTTCGTTCAAAGATCCAATGTGGATTTCATTGTCTCGTAGCCAGGACAGGACGTGTTTCCAAAACTCAGAAGATTTATTGCAGGAAAAGAGTAGATGCTCGATGGGTTCGACTTCTTCGTGACAGAAAGCACAGCTTAGTGAATCGACTATACCACAGCGAAAAAGTTTTTCATTTTTAAAGATGATACAATTTAAGACCTTATACTGAAATTCTCTGATTTTCGATTCTACGGTAGTAATAAATGCTAACGAATAGACCTTTTCCCAGTCTATTGATGTGTTTGGTTACTTGGACATTAATTTCTGTTTATATATAGCAATGGGCGGGATGTTTTTTCTCCAGGAACAGCTTGTAGATTTGCTTTGAGGAAACGTCGAGAATTGGAACCGAATTATCCTTTATTATAATTGATGGAGTATTCGGAAACGGATCAATTACTAAATGGATAGTAGAATTCTAAATACTAGAACGCAATTTTGGTGGGATCGAATTTACAATACTCATAACAAAGAATCTTTGTTCAGGGGTTAAAAACAAGAGCCTAGGATTAGAAGAAAGAGGATTCGTCGAAATCAATTCCCCTATTTTTAAAAGGCTCAGGTTGTCGATGTCTCTCCTGTAAACAGACTTTTTGTCGCTGCAGATAAACCTATTATTCCAAATAATCTCGTTAATATCTTGAAACGAGCTTTGTTCTTTAGCTTGTAACGCTCACCATGCATCGAAACAATGCTTGTAATAAATTGGCAAGTTAACTTTTAATTTAGAGGTATCAAAATTGCAAAACAAAACAAAACTCCCTCCAATTGGTGAAAGGCGCTTGTCAAGGTTTGTCTTCCAAGGACTCTGGTAATCTTCCATAAGTTTCTTTAAGCGTATTTATTTACTCTTTTTGTTCGAATCATACAGTAAATGCATTTCGCTTTACCTTATCACCGTTCCAAATAAATTTGTAGCAGATTGAGTTGGCTTCTTAAATTAACTCTGCAGATATTGGAATTACAGATGCTCTAAACATAAGCTTAGGGATGACAAACATTTTGACTATTTTTATTCTCCCCAGGAGAGAAAGACCTCTCCATTTCCATAAATTGATCGTTTTTTTAATCGATTTTAAAGTTTGTCGTTGGTTCCCGTCATAGCCAAAATAAACTCCTAAAATCTTGATGATCTGACATTAGTTTAGCGTCACAGAAAGATCTTCTTGAAGAGTGTTGCCACCAAGGGCTAAGGTTTCCGTTTTTTCCTGATTTACTCGTAAGCCAGAGCATTCTCCAAAAACCTCAAGAGAACGCAAAAGGTTTTCATATGACAGTTTATCTTTCAAAAAACAGGTCATATCGTCTGCGAAGAGAGAAAGTTTCACCACTTCTTGTCCAATTTAACCCCTTGAATATTGTCATCGTTTCTAATCTTTATAACTAAGACCTCAAGTGCTATTATGAACAGATGAGGGGAAAGAGGGTCGCCCTACCTCACTCCTGTACCTAATACAAAGGAACCTGTTGCAAAACCATTGTTCATTACAGAGCTGGACGCATTCTTATACAAAAACCGCATCCATTGAATAAAAGAGGGACCAAAATTAAATTTATGTAATGTAGTTCAGAGTATCAAACGTTTTTTCAAAATCAATAGCCACTAAAAAAAACCTGGAAACCCTTTATACTTTGTATAATCAATCACATCATCAATTGTTCTGATTGCGTCGAAAATAGTTCTGCCCTTAACAAAGGCATTCTGATTAAAATTGATTATATCAGGGAGCACCTTTTCCAGACGCTTTGCCGAAAGTTTTTGGCGCTATTTTCGCATCCACATTTATGAGAGATATAGGACGCCAGTTTTTTAATCATTCTTTTATCTTTTCCTTTCTTTTCAATTAATGTTATAATAGCCTGCCAACATAATTGAATGCATAATTAAGACTGTCCACTAACAGTCGTCCAAACAACGGCCAAAAGGCAAGGTAAAATTCGATAATTAGGCCATCGTTTCCAGGCGATTTATTTTTTTTGAAAAGTCTGAAGCACACTATAGCATTCATTGCTTTATTTGGGACAAAATGCAATAGATATAGAACCCCAAGACCACAGTCCCAGTCATACCAAGGGTAAGACACACAAAACCAAAGCTCTCTGGACTGACTCCATTGAGAAAATAGAACCATAACACCAATGAACGATGGAGATGAGGAAACAGAGCTTGGATAGACAAGAAGACTAAGGAAGTGGAGAACTATACAATGCATGGAAGAAAAAGGGGAAAGAATGGAATGTAAGCGCAACTACAAGCCCCCAAGTGAAGAGAAATGTAGAAACGCAAGAAGATGAATTGAAGAAGGAGTTAAAAAAAACGTCGTAAGCATTTTGATTAAAAACAAACAAAACAAAAAACAAAACAAACCAAACCAAAACATAAACAACCTAAAATTATTGATCATTGATAATTTTCAATTCATATACATGTACTTTAGTGAGCTCACTAAAAACGTATTAATAAACAACATAGATTGATAATATGAAAATTAATATTTATCTGCTCAGAAGGTCTGTCATTCTCGTCAGGGGCACAGTGAACAGACCCGGTAGAGAGATTAATTTCAACTAAACATTCCTCCCGAAATAATAAATAAGCGCACGAGAGACAGGTAATAATTAAAACTTTCGATGAAATTTACGACTTATTTGCCAAATTTATTCGGAAAACTCCCTACCACACGTTTCAAACCGTGGTACCACAGCTGGCCCTACGTGTCTGAGCTGACTGTTATCAATCTATGTAGTTTGTTTATTCGGTAAGACTAGTCTTTTACCTCAGAGTGTCCAGGCATTGAAGATGATTTGAGCTCTCTCCTTTGACTGATGCCGTGATTCAGTGGGAGAAAAACTGCAGACACGAGCGATCAAACAGAAACTACAAGCCATATTTACGATTGCAGATGCTAACTATACTGGCTGAAGACTAAAAACTGCTCAGCCATCCATAAATAATAGTAATTTTCATCCACAAAATAGCCAAGCGCGGAAAGAAAAACAACATTGAGTCTTTTCGGCTAGTCTGCTCGCGACATTTGTTTGTACGCGCGATTTGAATTCAAACGCTAGATAATGTCCTGGGACCGAGCGCGCACAAATACGTAATAAATAGGGATTTTATGTTTTAAATAAATACCGTATTAATTAATAACATTTGATGTATGAAATTTGAAATAATTTAGGGGAATAATTTTTGATGTATGAAATTAAAATAATTTAGGGGAATGATTTTTGTAAGGGAAAAAAAAAACTCAGTAAAAATTATTGATGTAATTTCGATGATTCATAAAAAAAAAAAATAAATAATAATAATAATAAAAAAAAAATACGAAAAATTAACTAAATAAAGTAGTTTTGGGGGGATAAAGAACGGAGTTTTTAACGATGCACGAACCACCCAGGTTTGTCAAGAACCAACTTTACAAAGAAGGATACTAAAAAGTAGCATCAGTCTGAGTGACCATACCAGCACAGAAGTACCGCGTCGTTCTACAGCATTTCGAACCATTCAGTTCAGAAAGAGGTCTGACACAACAGGCCATTGGTAGACGCCCCATATCCTAACTTGCCTTCACAAACATCTCTCTTCCGTTAAATTGAGGATTTTAGTGGGGTCATTAGCCCTTTCATGCATGCTGTTGTTCCACAACAAACCAATGAATTAATAAAACAGTCACGTACTTATTATTTCAATACAAAAACCGTGGGCTCCTGGGGAAGAGCATAAGTGGCACAGAGAGAAGACTGGGGATAGGAGAAACCATGATGTTTTTGTTCCTTGGAGTAGAATGATTTAGTTCGGTGTGCGGATATCTGTCGATTGAGGTAAGGTGAAACGCTTTATTTTCTGCTACTTTAGTTGTTTCAAGCTGCAAAAAATATTTTAAGGGTCCTCAAAGACCTTTCTTCAGGAAGAGATCGCATCGCTGCTGTTGGCGGTTCAAAAGCTGATTGGTAGATTCGAATGGACTCGCATTCTTCAGATTCCTTTGGTCATGAATCTGGCACCGATCATATTGAGGAAGCAGTTTTTCGGACTTCAGGATCGCTTTTCTCGCTTTTATTGAACATATAGGATAAACTTAGTATTCAGAGCAAATCGCGGCCAAGTTATTTATGTTAACTCATATTTCTTTTGTAACCGCCATTGAACGATATCACGCAACACACACAAAAATCGGGTGGTCCGCCTGTGTTTACACCCTTTCTGCATGTTGTTGTTTGGCAACAACATCCTGATTATTTACCATAACAACGTCGTAAGGTCACACGATTTGTGAAATTGTCATTAGCTTAATAAAATTTACTAAGTTTATAAGGATTTTTTTTTTTTCTTGCTTCTTAGAATTCATGCACCGAATCTGCGCAATTACCAGCATCATAAAGATTAGAATAAAAAGATTACAACTCATTCAAGACTTTCTTCGGATCATAAGTCAGCTGCCCCTCGCTAGTAAACATTTTCGGCCGTACACAACTTTTCTTCTTGTTAGATTTTTCTAAGTTCAAAAAGTATTTATTATTTTTCTCACCCAATTCATACCGGGTTGCGCGGGAACGAATGATAGCACCTTGTGTGATATAATCATACAACCCATCGTACTCTGCTTGGAGACATTCAAGTTCTTCAAGGTTTTCTTTTGAATGATCAGTGTCGCATTTAAATGTGGAATCTTTCAGATTTTCTTCGAGTTTATTATTATATTAGCCTTGCTGTAGGCTATTGTTCGCTGTCTTATTTTATATTTAATCAAATACTTTGTCTTGGACTTCTTTAAAATCGTCTAACCAATTTCCATATTCTGTCTTTAGAAGATCACAATAATCTGAATCATTCACTAAATTTGAAGCAAAGACCGATACAACGTAGATAAAAAAATTTTAAGGTGTACTATATTTCGGCTGACCAAACCAGCCTTCTTCAGGTACAATGAGGTAAAATTTACATTGGCATTTTATAGACCTTTTTCACATTGGCGGGCGAGTTATTTATTATTTTATATCTATGTTTATTAGCCCTAGTGGCCTCGTTAGCGTGTGCAAAATTCAAAAGAATTTTTACTCTAAAATGAGGCCAATAGGGCTAATAAACAGATATAAAAGAATAAATAAATTGGCCGCCATTATGAAAAAGGTCTATATAAAAAGCAAATGAAATGAAAGGCTGATTGTACAGTGAAGGAATATATATATATATATATTTTTCAACCGATTAATTTCGAACAGCACGGCCGTTCTTCATCAGGGTATAACCGTACTAAAGGAAAAACGTCAAAACAATGATAGACAGAAATAGAACTAGCTGATAATGAAAAATATACAGAAAACAATGAAAGGAAACTATTACAAAAGTGAATTATTAGTATGTTTCTTCGCGAATGTTGAAGCCGTGAAAAATAAAAATAAAAATAAATAAATAAATAAAAAAAAATAATATAAAAATAAAAATAAAAAGCCAATGTAAATTTTACCTCATTGTAACTGAAGAAGGCTGGTTTGGCCAGCCGAAATATAGTACACCTTGAAAAATTTTAACTACGTTGTATCGATCTTTGCTTTTATACTATTACTTTCACTTGTTAACCAATCAGATCACTAGTTTGATCCAACGTACACTAGCAGGATTGTCGTCCACGGTTGCTGGCTTGAAGACTTTTTAACAAATTGATTTTTTAATAATTTGGTCCTCTCTCGTTATCCTCCAACTCGTTTATTGATAAAGTTATTGCAGAATGATCTGATTTTATTGATATAATCATATCTACAGAGTCAACGCCATCTTGTTTATGAGATAGATATGGAGTTAAGCAAAGTTGATACGTGTAAAGTGAAGTTGTTGTTTGAATAATGTGATACAATATCTCAATAAACTCTTGCTTGCTTAAGGTTGATTGTACTAGAGCCTGTAAGGGACATTCGAGATGTGAAATGCAAAATGCGAGATAGAAAATGCGAGATAGTAAATGCGAGATTAAAAATGCGAGATAAAAAATGCGAAATAGAAAATGCGAAATAGAAAATGCAAGATAAAAAAATGCGAGATAGAAAATGCGAGTTAGAAAATGCGAGAAAAAAAATGCGAGATAAAAAACGTGAGATACATAATGCGAGATAGAAAATGCGAGATAAAAAATGCCCCGGGTTCGATTTGGCGACACCAAATAGGCTTAAAATAACTCATGATTCACTCGACTCGCATATCAAAACTACTGCGCTAGAAAAAGCTTCCATAGTTGCAATTTGTTGTATAACTTGTCGGTCTAAACGCCTTGATTTCATAAAAATCTGATTAATCTAAGTATTCAAGGGAAGTCAAAAGCTTATGGCTCTCCCGTGCTCCGTAAAACGATAGGCGAAAAATAACGATAGTTTTGAGCATGAGCCTTTGTTCAGAATTTCGTACTATTAATGACAATACTAGAGTTGAAGATCTTTCAAAATATGTAAAGTTTAGTTTGGGAAAATGAATTTGGAATTTTTAAAAATTTCTTGAAAATCGCGAACGATAGACATAAAATCACGCCATCTTAAGCTTGTGTATTCGTGACTAACAACAAAAACAAAAACGTTTTTCCTTGAGAAATCTTCAGAATCTTGGCAACTCTGACGCCAAAAAACAATGGAAATATACAAACCTTAACTTGGATATGAAATTCTTGAATGTCCAAAGTGTTTCAGGCCCCGTCCACACTAATGCGTTTTTGAAAACCTCCGTTTTTAGTTCCCCGAAAACGGAAAAAAATTGGTGTCCAAACTAGGAACTGAAAAACGATGATCCAAAGACACGTTTTCATCACCAGGCTCTGCGCGGTCGTTTTTTCTGTTCAATACGCATGCTCCAATAGCGTCAGCGATACTACGCGTTACTAGTTGTGACGTAAGCGTTTTTGGAAAGCTCCGTTTTTGCCGTCCACACTAAAACGCTAGATCTGCATTTTCAAAAGTCTCCCCTCTGAAAAGCGTTTTCGAAAACCTCCGTTTTCATAGATAAACATCTCCGTTTTTGATCATTTTAGTGTAGACGATCGGTAAAAACGGATAAAAAAAAGAGTGCGTTATTAGTGTGGACGGGGTCTCATTTTCCCGTTTGTTCAATTTCATTCGTGAAGTTTATCATGAACAGTGAAGCCCGTAGCCACGATCAAAAACACTTTACTTTTCGCTGAATTCTTCGTAGCTCACTTTGCACTTTCGTGCTCTTTATACTCCTGATACAATTTTCCCCCATATTTCTGGCGAAAACTATAAAAGGGCTGACAATAAAGAGAACTATTTCAAGCATGTGTTCCCAGTTTCCATCCTTGCATAATCGTGAACCGTTTTGAGACTATATGGAAATTACGTCTCAAATTTGCATATCAGGCTGAGCAAGCGTTCGTGACAGTCACGGTTACATGGGTGGATAATGTATTCTCAGTGGCCAAAATTGGGTCTTTTTGCCATATATTTCATGTCTTTTTTTAGAGACGCTTAATGCTCGCGCTTTGTACAGTGGTGTATGCTTCAAGGCAAGAACACGGTGCGACTGCAGTACCTGAAATAGAGAAAGCGGAATTTTTCCAAACTTTTTCTGCCCCATCTTTCCCAATGTTCCTCTCACAACTGAAGCATTGTTGATTGTCACACTGTAGAAATGAAACCAGGGCTGGCCTGTCTTTGTTGGTGTTTTAGTATTAGCGGAAGTACTCTAAAAACAAAAACAATGGCAAGTAAATGGATCAAAACTTCTTAATCGTCGTACCTGCCTTTTCGTTTGAAAGAGTATTTAACATGTGAAATACAGGCCGACCAGATCTACCTCAACCCAACCCCACCCATGTAAAAATACTGTATTTTAACTCCCACGAGATATCTTTCCTGCTTTGAGCTGTATTAACTGAAGACTTCCGAGCAACAGTCGTCAAACTTAAAGAAAAAATTTCGGCCACTGAGAATACCTTAATAACCCAGTGTACCAACCGTGACTGTCACGAACGCTTGCTCAGCCTGATATGCAAATTTGAGACGTAATTTGCATATAGTCTCAAAGCGGTTCGGCAGGTTTCTTTTGCAGGTCACAGGTTACAGATCACAGGTCACAGGTCACAGGTTACAGGTCACAGGTCACAGGTCACAAATCTAGAGAAACACATTTGGATTGAAATTGAAATAGGCCATTTGCACGATGACGTCATATGACTACAACTACCAGAATCCTTCAGTTTTTTGTTTTGTAGTGCAAATTAGGGCTATTGTTATTTAAACCGCACTGGGATTACAAAATTGAAATAAGAAAGTAAAAACGAAATGAATTCTGGTAGTTGTAGTCAAATGACGCCATCGTGCAAATGGCCTATTGCTCTCCTTTGGGGGCTGGCTATGGGTGTTTTGTGACAACCTTCTGGGCGGTTTGATTCGCGAGGTTTCTCGAAGCAGTATGAACAATTCCATACATGAGTCAAAATTTCTCAGACTTCATAAGCTACGATGCTTTCTGCGACGATGCCAATATGCTCATGAAAATAAATATCACTTTGACAAATGTAACACTTTTATTTGTACATTAACATCTCAGACGAATGAATCATTCAACTTAATGGAAAGGTTTCTCTTCAACAAAACTCAAGAAATGAAATCTTTACCTGAAAGTTAAATACTTGAACATCAACAATTAAGCATGCTCGTTCATTGTGCAGTCGAGAGAGGTTTTCACGGCATTCCAACTGTCAGAGCCAGAAACTGCTTTGGGTTGAAAATTCTGATCGTCTCAGTTTTATTTTTTTTTTATTTTTTTTTTTTTTATTTTTCTTCACTGTTCATGATAAACTTCACGAATGAAATTGAAAAGACGGCAAAATGAAACACTTTGGACATTCAAGAATGTCATATCCAAGTTAAGGTTTGTATATTTACATTGTTTTTTGGCGTCAGTTGCCAAGATTTCTCAAGGAAAAACGTTTTTGTTTTTGTTGTTAGTCATGCATACACAAGATGGCGTGATTGTATTTCTTTCGTTCGCGATTTTCAACAGATTCTTAAAAATCCCAAATTCATTTCCCCAAACTAAACTTTACATATTTTTAAAGATCGTCAACTCTAGTATTGTCATTCTTATTACGAAATTCTGAACAAAGGCACATGCTCAAAATCATCGTTGTTTTTCGCCTCCCGTTTTCGGAGCACGGGAGAGCCATAAGCTTTAGACTTCCCTTGAATAGGTGGTTTTCACGTAACGTCACGGCGGCCTTGTTGGTGCACACCTACAAAAGAATTTTAATGAACTTCTTTTGTTATGTGCACCAACATGGCCGCCATGGCGTTTGTCATTTGAGTCCCACAGGACTAAAGGTCATGTGAGTGAAATCCATCTATACTTAGATTAATCCAATTTTTATGAAACCATGGTGTTTAGACTATGACAAGTTAAACAACAAATTGGAACTATGACAGCTTTTTCTAGCGCAGTAGTGAATCATGACTTATTTCAACCCTGTCTGCATGTGTTTGGGATCGCCAAACTGTGCCCTCAGTTGATAACAACTTTCTTCGTTTTTCTCGGAAACAAATAGATATTTCAGGGAAAAAACTACATGGCATTCATATACTTACCATAGGCTATCTATATGCAAAAGAAGAGCGAATTTGATTTTTTTAGCTTTGCCGAAGATTTGCGATTTTGTTTGATTCTTGCACGGATCTGCTCATAAGGCGTAGCTCCTCAAAATAATTAAAAACAAGCGCGGGTTTATGAAGCTCAACCACGGTACAGATATGTATCGAATAAACGGTTATTTGTATTCTTTCACTACAACAAAAGCTATTTAACACTTGCATCACCATTTGTATTACCGCGACTTTGGAACGTAAAATATGGTTATTGTTTGAATTACAGTTGTTACACAGGTGAACGATGCAGATTTGGTCGAGGATGCATCTTTGCCCATGGCAATGAAGAACTGAAAGAATGGCAACGAGAATACATGAGAAAAGAAATAGAGAAACTCAGGAAGGAGCTTCAAGACAAAGACGAGCTTGTTTCTTTGGAAATGGCAACACAAATCTTGAAAGGACCAGCAGAAGACGTAGGTGTATCCATTTCCAGCTTCAGTTTGTCAAGTATCACTAGTATTACTAATCCCGATACTGGGGTTTTCAGCGGTGCTTCAACTGATTACATCGTTTACATGCATTACGTAACTGCTAGCCTGCGTAGCAGGCGCATGAAAATAATAGGGACTTTAAGATACGGCAACTACGGACTTCGGACTACGGTTGGACGCCGTTTTTCTTTCCATGGAGCACTGGGCCGAATACACAACGGGTGGCGTGAAAATACGAAGTTAAGAACGCGGACTACAGACAACGGACTACGAACAAAGAGCAAAAGTAAACACCAGACAAAGCTCGCTCTTTTTTATATTTTATGTACAAAACATGTCTTTTAGAAAGGTAAAAACGCCCTGGTTTACGCTTCAGCGGATAAAATAATAAGACCAAGAAGAATTTGTACTTTTGTTTGATGCCTACAAATCATACTGGGAGTACGATGGTTTTTGACTCGACTCTTTTGATTCAAGTTAATGCTTAATTGAGTTTAGAGTGAGCAAGGAAGATCTTCTTCGTTTGGCCGAGGTTCTTAGAGTTTCGGCACAGTTCAAAGAGAGTGTTAACATCGTAAGTTTTGTTGCTCGTGTGAATATACAGCTGAATATAGTTAAACAATGTGACGGTCAAAATCAGTAAACAAAAGTTAGTCGTATATTGTTCGCTTTTCTGAGTTCAAAAGCACTTGAAATTGCTCCAGATGTGGTTTTTAATTTACGTGTTAGAAAGAAGAAACTTCTCAGTCAATATTCTAACTTAAAACTTCCTTTTTCATACATTTTTCATGACTCCGTACTCCATGCTCAGTGAAATTTGCCGACTACGCACCGTCGTGAACTTGCGACGGTAGGAAGCAAGAGCAAATGTGTTTCGTCCTAGTCCTAATTTTCGTTACGTCCGTAGTCCGTAGTCCGTAGTCACCTTATCTTGAAGTCCCTAATATGGGCGCAAGAAACAACGGGTGGTCGCGTTTCACGAGAAAACCGTCACTCAAAGGAAACACGAGATCGTTTGTAAACTTGTAAACATGCAGTAGCAATATGGATGTCCAACAATACGAATCTCGTTTGGAAGAAGTGTTAGCAGCACTCAAAAATAAGGAATTTAACTTCTCTTTAAAAGGAGAACAAGAAAGTGCATGGCGCCATCTGAATTCGAGCACAAGAAATATTTCTCAGAATCCAGATAGCCTGTGAACAGGCTTCTTTTTGGGGAATTGGGTTAGGTTAAAATCGGCGAGCGAAGCGAGGACTGGGGAAGAGGGAAGGGGCGGCGAAGCCTGTGGACTCGCCTTTGATGCCGCCGTTCCGCCCCTAGTAATTATCCTGTTATTACATTGTCAACAATTTAATTAATATGTCAACAAGTTGTCTTTCACGCCGGGCCAGCAGCACGCACAAAGCCGCCATTAGGGAACTACTTTTGTGTTTTTAATCCGATGGAGTTCAAACTTTGCAACACAACAGACATTGCAAATCCAAACAATCGTATCGTTTTTGTTTTTCGATTTTAACGGTTTTTGGCGGGAAAATGGCGTCATACTACTAGCAGCAAAAATTTATTTTCACCTTATGACTAAACTGATGCATGGTTTTGAAAGAACATGTTGAGGCAAATTAAAATATGAAAAAATTATTGAAAAAGCTCAATTGGTTTAAAAGATATAAAGATCTGAATTTTGAAATTCCCGCCATTTTGTTACTATTTTTAGAAATTTGGCAAATTTCAATATGCAATATCTTTTTAATCAACAATCATTTTAAAATTATTTTTTCATATTTAAATTCGTGTCAACAAATTCTTTCAAAATCATACATTAGTTTTGTCACATCGTGAAAATAAAATTTTGCTGCTAGTTGTATGACGCCATTTTCCCGCCAAAAACCGTTAAAATCGAAAAACAAAAACGATACGATTGTTTGGATTTGCAATGTCTGTTGTGTTGCAAAGTTTGAGCTCCATCGGATTAAAAACACAAAAGTAGTTCCCTAATGGCGGCTTTGTGCGTGCTGCTGGCCCGGCGTGTTTTTATTCGGTTGAATGCATCGGTAGTAGTATAAAAATAGACAGGCTGAACACGACCCCCACTCTTCGCTAAAAAGTATTTAAAAAGCCTAAAGTATAAAGCTTTCCCAGTAAGACTTCAGAGAGAATTGCGCCTTTAGATTGTTCTCTTCGATGATATTGACCGTTTGATCTCAGCGGATTATAGTGTTTCCGGCCACACGGTAATAGGCATCTTAGATCCGAGTCTCAAAAAGCCGTAGTCTATAATTCCACTGCAATGAAATCATGAATTCTTTAAATCTCGGTATATGCGAAAAGTTTCGAAACGAATTGCTCAAAGCTTTCTCACAATCGAGATCTGAAAATTGCATGCGACGAGTCGCCATGTTTGTTTATCATTTGAGCCAGCAAATGGAACAATTATGCAAATTTAGGACGCCAGGCATCTTAGATGTCAACATGTGTCGTCAATCACCGCATATCTGTCAGACGGCTCCTATTTTTTTTTACATGTCTCGCCAACGTCGTTTTCGCTGCAATCTTCTGAAAGTGTCGAGGAAACGGAACTAAGCATGTCACATAATTTAATCAGCTTTCTGCCACACTTAGAGCACACAACTTCGGAAACTCCGTCAATTTTCTCAACAGATATCCTGATTTGATGAAGACTTCGAGCCATTTTCCGCCACAGTCATTTTCCCTCGCAGACAGCTTGAAGAGATTCATGTAAGACATAAATCCAGACCTCCTTGTAACGCACGGCCCATAAACTATTTGTAAATTTGTTTTGCACAGACAGCAGAAAATAGCAGGATTTTCATTGTCTCGTTTTCTTCCGCGATTCGATTTGGATTGCAATTCACCGCCGCTCTCGACCGACATGTTGCAGAATTTCCCGCAATTTGCGTTTTTGCGAGAAGGGTTCTGCTTTCTGTCAAAATTTTTCACCGATCACACAACGCTGCCAAGTAATTGGATAGGGGCGGGAAACGATTTTCATGGGCCTCTCAGGCAGGCGCTCCTTCTCTCCTCGCGTGTCTTCCTCGCGCACCCCGTTCTTCCTTGCGCCCATATTTATTTTCATGCGCCTGCTACGCAGGCTACGTAACTGCTTATTAGGTACATTTCACAAAATCGACGCCATCTTAAATAACAGTCTTCAATACCCTAGCTAGTCAATGCGTAGTAAGTTGATCAATGCATACTGGTAGTTCATTTAACAATGATTGAGGAAATTTGGAGTTATTGGTACATGTTCAATTATGCCACAGAATATCGCCATCAAATCATAACTTATCTAATCATCGAAATCCGCCGATTCATCTTGGGTTATGGAATTTAACTTGTCTTTAGTTTTAACAAATATTTTTTTTGTTGATGGCAGGTGTCCAAATTTCCCTGTGCACTTTCGTTTTTAGCGCGATGCAAGTTAATATAATTTTGGGTTTCATTCCGAGCCGTTTGCCTCTCCCTCGCCTCTCTCTCTCGCCATCAAATCATAATTTATCTTATCATCGAAATCTGCCGATTCATTTTGGATTATGGGATTTAACTTCTCTTAAGTTTGAGAAGTATTTTTTTTTATGTTGATAGTAGGTGTCCAAATTTTCCAGTATACTTTTGTTTTTAGCGCGATGCAAGTTAATAGAATTTTGGGTTTCATTCCGGGCCGTTTGCCTCTCCCTTCGCGAAAATCTATTTTCTTGCTTTTTCTTCAAATTAAGGGGCTTCTTGTGTTAACAAACTCCATCAGGTTTCTCTTTTTACTGATGCCTATTTTTGAGCAAGAAATGAAAGAAATTGATTTTTCACTTCCTGTTGCGAAATGTTTGGTGGGTAGAGAAAGTTGCTTTTAAAATATTATTGAGTATTTTAGGCAGGAGAGAGGCTTTGTACGATCACGTTTGTAGAAAGCGTGATTACTGTACATCTAACTTCGATCCGAGAGCCTTAATCACTCCTCTCAATCTTATTCTTTACATAGCTTGTGGAATTCCTGCCAGGAGTTAAGGTTACCTGCAGTCCTGCCGAGCTTAGTGTAAAGTTTCAAGACAGTAATGATACACATACGTGTCAGTGGACATTCACCCTTACTTTCCAGGTAAGTGAATTACCGGCCGGGATTTGAACCTGCAACCTCCCGTTCGGAAGACGACGTCCTATCAACATAGCTAATCAGATGTCTGTTAGCTCAAAGGGAACTTTTTTAAAGACTGTGTTTTCTTTTTTTTTTTTCACAGACAAACGACGTAGGACACCTACGCCACGTTCTGCTACTTCACAGATACCACAATTGCTATCGACTGTCAGAGATTCGTGGTGACTACTGTTACGAACATCGAGGCTGTAAAAGCTACAAGATGTGTTACACGGCCAAGCTCAAGGAGTTCTGGTTCAAGGCCCCAGATGTTAAGAACTTATCGGGCCGCGTAACAGTGTCTCTAACTGTGACATTCGAATCCTCACTGTATGGAAGCTTTGATCAGTGCGTTGTATTCGATTTTGGGAAGAAACCGTACCTCATACAGAAGCTCAACGCCGATGTACAAAGCGAATCTTTGTCAAAAGCTCCCATTGTGTCTGCATCTGCCATTTGGGACGAGCGTTCCATGGAAGTAGTAAGGTTCGTTCACAAGACAGACGAGGCTTTACATGGAGAACACTTGTCAAGAATATACAGCCTTCCTAAACAAGTGAAGTTCACAGCAGACGAATTGAGTCGCGATAATTACAAGAACGTTATGCATCAACTGCTGTTTGCGGAGGAAGGCTTCATGAAGGATGAAATTTCACGGTTAGCTTGAATTGATAATGTTTTGAAAGAAGGCTAAGTATACGAGAGAAAGTTTTGGATTGGATGACTAGGTCTATTGCATGGAATTATAAGAACATAATCACGGCGTCTCGTACCATTTTCGACATGATCGAATCCTTAACAATTTGCAGGAAACGGCCGCATGATATTGAAGTGGGATGGTATAGTCTTAAGCGCGTTGAACGTTTGTTTTGAAGGTTAGTGGTACGAGCCTGATCCACTCGCATCCTTAGTTTCATTGAGCTGTTTTTAACAACAACAACAAGTGTAGTTTCCTTAGGCAAGGTTTTCTGTTGGTTGCTTTATCTTCATTATCCAGGTGTACCGGCTAACATAATGCTAGTGGAACCCCGCGATGGAGGTACATTTCATCCAGGTTGCTTAATGCTTCAGAAACGGAGATAGGTTTTTCAACGCACACTTTCCCTACAATTCTCACCCACAATTCCACTCTTTAAATAATGATAATTAATGATAATTAACAATTTTTTTCTTTCTTTTCAGCTACACTCTGAATAAGACCCAGTTACATGCTCAATGGAGCATTTTTGACGAGATGACAGGGATGAAATGCGCTGTAGACAGTGAGTTGTTCGGTGTCCTCTACTTACACGAAGAAAATGCTCTGATACCCGATGATGCAGCAGGCCGCCTTCTCTACCGCAACGTCAGCTCCGTGTGGCTGCAGCTGGCAGACAGCGTTTCTAACAAAGTCTACGAAGCTCCCGTTGAGAAAGTAGAGAGTGATTGTGTTGTTCTGAGACTGTCATCCAAGATGTGCTCTGATTTACACCTCTATGACACTTGTGTTGTTTCCGTTAATGCCCAGTTTCAGCTGAACCGCTGGCCACTTTGTGAAATGCACTCAGCCATCGATAGGCTCACAACAGGCCAGTTACGTTTTATTTTTCCAAAGCCAGGAGTTTCCATCAGGAGGGAAGTAAGTGGTCAACATACCGTAGTTTATCCAATATAAATCTATAGCCACCTTATGTAATCAATCAAGTGAAAGATTCCTAGCATGCAACCCAGGACCATCAGGCAGCAACAACCCTTCATTTCCCTATAACATTTATTTAACATTTCGTGGATAGGGGGGGTTAAATGACATCATTTATACCGTATTTTCTCTATTGAACGTGAGGGAGTTTATTTAAACTCGACCTCGTCGACCCAAATACGGTAAGTGGACTGATAGAAGATATGAAAGGCCCTTTCTTAAACTGTTTTTCGTTCTCTTCCTAAACATTAATTGATGTTCAACATACAGGTATATGCCTGTTGCAATATCAATTGCAATTGTCTGTTAAACTAAAATATTGTCCCATGATGAACTAGCATTCTACCCACAAATAGAATAAATTATCATAATTGTCCTTTGCCACAGAAATAGGGCATTCCCTCTGGCACCAAAGAGCCTTGTAATAACTAAGATTAGAGCAATCGTCACTTTTTGTTAATTTGTGTGTCCTAAGTTACGATTTGTGAAGTAACTATGCGTTCAAAACTTATAGGTAACAATCCGGTGGCAGTGGCTTCTCGATCAACGGCTGAATGAGAATCAAAAGACGGTAATCAAGCGGATTGCGTCCATTGAGTACAACGCTCCCCCTCTGGTGATGTTCGGCCCTTTTGGGACAGGAAAGACATTCACGTTAAATCAGGCTGTTCGTCTCCTAGTGCAAGTGGACAATAGACATAGAATTCTTCTATGTACCCATTCCAACCGCGCAGCTGATATCCACGTCGAGCTACTGCATAAGTACTTGACTGAACAAAACGGCACACCTGCAGCGAGGCCTTTGAGGGTTTATCAGCCTATGAGAAGGTATCTTACTTATTTTTAAAATGGAATCCACGCCACAGCAGACTAACAGCTTAGGTGTACATAATTCGTTAGTAGAAACCAATCCATGTTCGATATTTTGGTTTGATTTTGGTTTGTTATATGCCACAGACAACAGTTGTCGAGCATTCAAATCTTTCATCTCGCCTGTAGTTTAATTTCGTATTCAGGTTAACGTCGTACTTTCAATAGATAACTTTTGTTGTTCATTTAGGTTGGAAACTGCATCCAAAATAGCAAAGATTTATTGTTTGATCAAAAACGACGTCTTTGTGTTGCCTTCTCGCAATGATCTTGTAGAACACCGTGTGGTTGTTACTACTCTAAGCACATCACAAGTGTTTCTTGATCTGCAAGTGCTACATGGATTCTTCACCCACATTTTTATTGATGAGGCTGCCCAAGCACTCGAACCAGAGGCGCTGACTCCACTCATCTTTGCAGGGCCTAACACAAAGGTTGTTTTCACGGGAGATCACATGCAGGTATTATTTGTTTTGCAAAGTGAAGAAATGATCCTCGCAGTTGTGTTTGCAATTTAAGCAATTGAAAAGAAACCTGAAAAAATTTCAGGGCTTTAACGGGATTTGAACCCATAACCTCCGCGTTACCGATGCGATATTCTAACCAACTAAGCTATGAAGCCACACACATTGGGATCAAGGTAAACTGCGAGTTCATATGTTCCCGTAGAAGCCCTGAATATTTTTTTTTAATTATTTTTATGCTTCTTTACAATTGCTTAAATTTCCAAAACAGCTGCGAGGATCATTTCTTCACTTTATATTCTCTATCCGCAGTTCATTTATGGTTCATTCATTTGTAACATTTTATTTTGTTAATCTAAGCTGTTAATCTCTGCTCGTTGTTACTTATTAAATATGAGCAACACTTGTAGGCCGCTTATTGCCATGGACAAAAGTAGGTATTTCACAGCATACTTGGAAACCCTGCCATTAAATTTAGAGTTCCTTGTCTATATTAAAATCAGAGATACGTTCACATTCAGATTAAAGGCCCATCCGCACTTACCGTGATTCATTGCGGGCGTTCTAGAATTTCGTGGCCCCAGAAATTTTAGATTTGTGTCGGCGAAGTTTGATTCCTAAACAAATCCGTTTACATCGGGGAATCTGTATCGTCTATAAACTTCAAGATTATTTCTTTCAAATATTTAGTTCATATTCAAGGCATTGCATCTTGTTTTTGTCTGTTTTCTTTTACTTTTCCATCGTTACTGATACGTTTTCTAAGCAACGCCGCCGCGGAAGGCTCGAGGCCGGCTGTCAAGAAACGAGAACCTTCAGAAGGTTTGGCTCAGAAATTCGGTTGTCCGTGGAAAGAAGTTAAGATTTATCTTTAAATCTTTTCACTGTAATTTTTAGTACATTCGTTTTCCAGATACTGTGAGTTGACATTTGAATCTATAACCGTGACCGTTCGACCGGAACCTGGAGATGTAAACAACAGAAAAAGCTCAAACTTCTCGGCTAGCCGGCGGAGTCGTTTTTGCCAGCAACTATGTGAAATATTCGCATTATTCCATGGAAGTTTAAAGAGGTTTTCCCCGTCCCTTAAAGCCGTCGAATTTTTTTCGATGCAAACTTCTAAAGCCGATAAAACGTCCTCCTCTAGCGGAGCTCATTAATTATGCCCAATGCAAATCAGATACGCCGACTGAAGAACAGCCCACAAAATACAAACACTTCTCGGCTCGCTGGAGGTTTCGTCTTAAACTTTCGGTAAAATTAGCGGAAGGTTTACCGCGTATCACAACGTGAAAATGTTTTCGATGCGAACTTTCGAAGCGGAGGAAACTGCCTCGGCGACTGGAGTTGCCTGGAGCTACACTATTAAAGAGGCGGGTTGAGCGGCTCCAGACAAAATGCAAGACATGTTATACGGGCTTTTGATATCTAACAGGACCGCTTCTTAGGACTAATAAAGTTAAAATGAACGTCGAACGAAATTTCAAACTCAGTGTTCATTTCTTCCTGGAGATGAGAGGCAAAATTTCACTTCGCGAGAGAGCGCATTTATCTGGGTCCAAATCAGAATAAATAATGCGCGGTGCATCACAGTAAGTGCAGATGAGCCTTTAAGGACTTAACGTTTGAAAAGTGAAAAATGAAATGGAAAGTGGTTTTACAGGCTTAAGCATAAGATCTTTCAGGGATCTGAAGACAGGCAACACAATAACAAACAAAATAGTGAAAACAAACATGTGTTCTAAAGAGTTACCATGTTTATTTCTCATTCACATTACTTTAGATGAGCCCAGAAGTGTATTCACCTCAAGCAAGATGCTCAGGCCTTCAAAAGTCACTAGCGGAACGGCTATTTGATTTGTATGACAGAAATGAGTCTGAAACAATGAAAGATTCCAATGTCGTGTTCCTGACGGAGAATTATCGCTGCCATCAGGACATTCTTCAGTTTCCTTCTGACAACTTTTATGGGGAAAAACTGGTTGCTCGTGGACATGCGTCACAGCCAGCGCATCCGAAATACGGCCCCCTTTTGTTCTTCTCAGCGCGTGGCAAGGAACAAAAAAAGCATGGCAATTCCTACATCAACTTGTCTGAGGTTTATGAGGTGGTTAACAGGGTGAAAGAGGTTGCACAAAGTTGGCCTACTCGTTTTTGGGGTCCTAGGAAATTATCTGAGATTGCAGTTCTGTCCTCATACCGTTACCAGGTGAATAGTTTTGTATGACCGTTTTGTTTAGATGTCAGCTACAGGATCTTAAGTTCCTTAAGCCTTGTCACATTTCGCGATAGGTTCCCCCGACATACCGACGAGACACGGTGAATACTATAGATCATCATCATCGTCATATCATCATCATCATCATCATCATTATCATATATGTGTAAAATATGTGTATAAATATGTGTAAAAGTAAACTACGGAAGGATTACCTACACTGGAGACTTTTCTTCAATTTTCTAGCAAATGTTGGCAGGCCATACATCATCACTTTTAGGAACATTTTGCTTTTAATCCAATTTTTTTCCAGAGAGACTTTCAAAAATAAAGTAATAGAGAGGAATAATCTCAATTGCTGTATGAAGGTAAGAGTGTCAATAATTTCTACTCAACCTTTAGGTTCAAGCAATCCGTAATGGCCTCAGGAAAGACAGAGATCTGAAGGATGTAAAAGTGGATACAATTCATAACGTCCAGGGTAATTGAACATGTCACTTAATTCCCAAGTCCTTAAATATAATGTTCCTGTTCAATATTTAAATCTGGTTTACAAATAACATGCGTAAATTGAAAACAAATAGGTGTTTAGTATAAACTTTCCAGTAACGTGACCGAAAGGTCAAATATTAACATATAGTAACGATGAAATTAAAGTTACAATTTGTCATTACGCTTTCCTTATCGACTACTTAATGGTCATTGGATAACTGACGAGTAAATAAAAACATTTAACATTTGACGAACAAGAAAGCAGTCGGTGACGTGTACAATATCGAGAATTAACCTGAACAAAGCTACCATTTCTGACAAAACGTTGGAACACTGAGTGTTTGAGGGTATATAAATGGTGGCTCTCTCCCACCCCACCTTTCAATGTTGTTGGAAAAAAAGTGAAGACGATCGTTCATTGTGTGATCCAACATTGGAATAGAGGACAGGGGAAGGCTGTTCCAACGACCTCTAACGCTGATTGCGGTTAGCCGGAAGATGTCAATCAACAGTCGTGACCATCCTGGGCGACCGACAACTGTTAACCCTTGACTTTCGTTCTTGTGCATTTCATTTCAGGGGAGGAATTTCGGGCACTCTTCATCAGTACTGTGCGTACATTTCATACCTGTAAGCCGCAACGGGAAGAAGTACGTGCCAGTGAATCTGATCGACAATTGTATTGGGAATTCCTGTCTGATCCAAAACTGATCAACACAGCGATGACTAGAGCAAGGTGTTTGATTGCTGTTGTTGGTGATCCCGTATCGCTCTGTACGGTTGGAGAATGTCGCAGTATCTGGCGAGATTACATCAAGAGATGCGACGACAAAGGCGGCCTTTATGGAACGACAATGGCTGAACTAGACAAAGAGATCAACGCGGCAATCGCCAGTATTGAGCTTAACCCAAAAGCACAGCCGTTTGTTCCAAAATCTCTATCAGCGCCAGAACAAAATGCAGAAGTGACAGAAGAAAACACAGCCCAGAGAAACGAAGAGGATCTCGACGAAACACGAGGAGGCGAAAATGATGGAAAACTTCAACCATTAGAAGGCAAAGAGAGACATCCAACTATTCCTCAAGAAAGAATTGTGCAAGGGTTAGGAAACCATCAGGATGTAAAACATGTATCCTCTAAGGACATCTCCGTGGATCTGAACCCGGAACAAAACCAAGAACACAAAGAGGAAGAAGAGGTAGAAGTTGATGAAAAAGAAACTAAGCACGGAATTGTAGAATCAGGTGACTTACAGGATGATCTCCTTGAAGATGAGACGGTTTCCCCCAGATATATGGATGAAATCATTCTAGCGTTAGTGAAGAAATGCGAGGAAACATTACAGTTGGATGCAGCAAGAAAAGCAATGTTTGATAATTCCGAGTTTCCTCCTTTGCAAGCATCTGGATTGAAAGACATCAAACTTCGACCAGTTGAGAAAAAGCACCATTTTTCT
This sequence comes from Cladopsammia gracilis, assembly GCA_022457155.1. NCBI lineage: Eukaryota > Metazoa > Cnidaria > Anthozoa > Scleractinia > Dendrophylliidae > Cladopsammia > Cladopsammia gracilis. The sequence continues at coordinate 983,053 of JAJGOT010000110.1, forward strand.
TTCAAGAGCGGAGCGGATATCAAAGATTTGTTTCCAGAAATAAGTGTTATCAATGGTCGCGTTGACGTACGTCTTACAAATCTTGGTTTTTATAAGTCTCCTTCAAAAAGGGCTCAACAAATCATGGCTTCCTTCAAGCAACAGGAGTTTTTGGATCCTTCGGTCTTAAGGCAGCTTCTCAGAGATGATCCCAAGAAGTACATTGTCTGCAATCTTCGTATCAGTCCAGAAAAATTTCAGATGGGATATGCAGCGATAGAAGACACAGAAACTCCAGACATCCAAATAAAAGGAAGAGTCCGTCAAGCATTTGACAAAGACAAGGTTGTTGTGGAACTAGCTGAAAAGAAAGCCCGCTCAAAGACGGATGGTACAGAACTTCAAGTCCAAGGAAAGGTTGTTGGTAAGTGTGTATTTCTTGAGCATAACAGTGAAAACAATAGCACATTGCACTTCACTACGTGTCACACGAACCAAGCATTTAGCTCCGATTTCGCGAGCAATAATGTCGTGAAAAGGAGAATTGCAACTGATTGGAATGTTAATACTACACAGTTTTATAGTTCTTTTTTATTGTTAAGTTTGGCCAACATTTCAGTTCCACGGTACACATTATATCACTTGGCGAAACAAGTCATAATATCACAGGTGGTAATAAAAGAGCAGTGCTTAAACTATCCACATATACCGATTTGTTTGACGAGCTAACCACCAAATCAAGACGCTTCTACAGCAGCAACGAGGAACACATATGACAGTGTACCAAGTAGGGAAATTTGATATAAATGTAAAAGTGCGTCGCATTCCTTTTGTTTCAAAAACAAAATTAAATATTGTTCTTTTATCTTGAGTTCTTTTATATTATAATTACTTTATATTATATTTACTTTACACAGGTGTATTGGAGCACATCATCAGCCCGCACGAACGCCAGTTTGTTTGCACTACTGATTACGAAAACCCTGCTCTGATGGTGCCTATAAACAAGTCGGCCACAAAACTGGTTAACCTATCAGACAACAGCTGTAAGGATATTCCAATTTACAATAAGGATCAAAATGGGAGGGCTACCCAAGTCAAGATGATGAAAAGAGAGAAGGTCCTCAGTGGAAAGTACTTGTTTGTCGTGAAGTACCTTCAGTGGAGACGAGAATTCAGCTATCCTCTGGGAATTGTCGTGAGAGCAATGCCTAGAGGAGAAGATCTTAAACGTAGCATGGAGATTGCCTATGCCAAGCGTGGAATACGAAAAGTAATCAAGGAAGTTACCACAAAATATGTTAAGGAGAAATTTCCAACACAGTGGTCCATTCCTGAAAACGAGTATGCTAATCGCAGTAAGATTGACAAGGCTGTTACCATTGATCCTCCCACATCGTTGGTTCTCGAAGATGCACTGACGATAGAAAGAATCTCTTCATCGACTTTCGTGGTAGGGATCCACATTGCAGATGTCAGTTTCTTTGTTAAACCAAACTCACCACTGGATCACGAAGCCTTCTTGCGTTGCACATCGTATTACCCCGGTGAAGAGCAAGAGAATGTGCCTATGCTTCCACGTGAGCTGAGTGAAAGCCACTGTAGTCTTCTGCCTGACCAGGACCGTCTCGCAGTATCAGTGTTTGTCGCACTAGACAATGAAGGAAGGATGACAGAAGGGCCAAAAATACAACGCACTATTGTCCGATCCTGCTGTCGGTTAAGTTACGCTGAAGCTCAAATATTTATAGAGAAGAGAGACATTGGAACCATACAGGTTCCAGGAGAAATCGTGGAAAAAATCAGGCAATTAAGCTCTTTAGCCCAAAAAAGAAGACTCCATCGATTGAAAGACCGTGCGTTTGACCACTGGCAAAACCTGGGGAGTGAAAAACACTTTGAAGCACATGAGTTAGTTGAAGAAATGATGATACTTGCTAATGAGGAGATAGCAAAACTTCTGTCGGCAAAGTGCTCAGAATTGGCGCCCTTAAGAGTACAGCTACCTCCAAAAGACCACAGATTGGCTGAGTGGATTAAAATGCACGGCAAATACGCTAGATTGTCACTTCAGTTTTCAAGAATGTTCGAAAACAGTAAAAGAGATGAAACTTCACCACTAAACATGCTGCATTCTGACAAGACCATGTTCAAAATCCAGAGGTGGGTTTGGGGTGAAATATGTCAGGCTGCAGAGTCATGTGATCTACCCAGGCTTCATTACCTGATTTGCAATGAGAGAAACCACCCTCAAATTGCTGCAGCCCAGTCCCATTTCCGACGAATTCAGTCGGAGTCTCGGTACGTCTGTGAAGGGGATCAACCATCCGCGAACATCCAACACTACTCTCTCGGTATACGATCATACACGCATTTCACGTCCCCAATAAGACGATATATCGATGTTGCAGTACACCGACTCCTTCTTGCTTTGCAGTCTGGTAGCTCTTACGAAGAAAGTATGTCCAAGGATGACATAACAAAAGTTTGTCGCCGCTCTACTTTCATGCAAGACAATGCACGGAAATTTTACAAGGATTGCAAGAGAATCCATATGGCAACTAAGCTGCAACAACGATGCCTTGAAACTCGTGTTTTCATTGAATCCATAGAACCCAAGTCAATCAGTCTTCATATTTGCAAGCCAGAAGACGACCAACTAGCAGGTAGACAAAAGAGAATGCTGTTCAGTCATATGAATCCAGTCGCGCTGAAAGAGGAAGATAATGGCAATGACGGAGAGAAGTGCATTGTTCTCAAATGGAAGATTAGAAAGTACGTAGCACCAGATGCTCCCAGCAATGTGAAGGAAGACAATGACGACGCTAAGAAATTAGCGGGTTACAGTGGGGTCGGGGAAGTAGCGGACATTCCCTCGGATATTTGGATTCGTGTTTTGGATGCCGTAAGGGCCAATGAAGCGAGCAAGCTAACAACTATAATCAAGCAAACGGAAGCGAGTTTGAGCATCAAGTATCCTTCCCACACAGAAGAGAAACTACCCCAGCTCAAATCTCCTGATTATACCAGAGGTGAACTTTACAAGCATCCTCATTATGATGAAAACACTCCGCCATCTTCCAATGAAACGGTGTGCCATTTCTATGAGAAGAGCCTTGCACTGAAGAAGTACGATTTCTTTTCTGTACAACTCTGCCCTCGCATGATGAGAGGAATACTAGAACCAGACATTCAGATGGTCAAGGTCAATTCCCACCTCAATATATGCATCGAGCACCGAAGGTACCCACGCGAGTCGTTTGCCCACACAGCCAGACACCAGGCGTCAAGAGAGCGGTATGGAACCATTGATGAATACATTCGTGCTTGGAAACCAATCGTTGCGATGGAAGCTGCCACGGAAGCTGTTAAGGAGAATGATGGATTTATCATCGAACACCTTAACCTGAAATGGGAGCAGGGCGATGGAAGTGTTATCGGGCTGTTTTCTCTTCCCTCGATCTACTGCATAGGCCGACAATTGGACTTTTATTTGGGCGATCTTGCATGCATCCGCGTACCTTATTCTGATACAGATTCTCGTTGTGGTGAAACGTCAGCGCAGGAGCAGGTAATTGTTGTTTTTACATTCTTATTACTTTAGTTAATTTATCAATTTTATTTTGTATTTTTCATTAAATTAGGTAATTTATAGGCACGGCTCTCAGGAAGAGCATATGTATGAAGGAGAAACCGTGATTGAATAGCGATTATGTATGTACTGTAAGGAGTTATGTCATGATGATTTTGAGGTTTTTGGGTCAAACTGCCCCACATTAAAACTAAGTTCCTTTGTCGTACACGAAATGCTTAAAGAACACTAAGAGGAAGATATCAAGTGAATTTTAGTAGAGAAAATAAACCACAATCAGAGTTTTAACGAGTTTTCCAAGACATAAGCGATGAACTTGAAAAAAATATCCTATTATTTTCTAGATGCAAACCACTTCCACCCTGGCCATCTGTAGCCCAAATCACGCATTTTTACTCTTAAGCCCCGGCTACACGTTCTAACATTGTCATATAACATTTGTTGGTCTAACAATGTTAGAACGTATAGTCGGCATGTTAGATGACGTTTGTCTTACATTTTTTGTTAGAAGAATGTTTTGATTTCGATCAAACATTCGTCTAACAAAAAAATGATAGTCAAACATCATCTAACATGCCGGCTACACGTTCTAACATTGTTAGACCAACAAATGTTATATGACAACGTTAGAACGTGTAGCCGGGGCTTTAGAGTACTAGTAGAATAATTTGAAACAAAACTAGCCCATTATTTTTGGGTTTTCACTAATATAAAAATGCTGGTATAGCCCCTTTAACATCCGTTATCTTAACTCGAGTGTGGTTATTTTACCACACCAAGCTTAACAGTATTTTCTTACAGCCAAAATGTTTACCTTATTATTGTGGAGAGTATACAATATCATGTCCAGCACTTTGATTGTCTTTGAAGCATTAAATTATAAGTTGTCTCAAAACCGAAGCAAAGTTGATTGTTTCCAGTTAGATGACAAAACTGAAAGTGGAGAGAAAACATCTAATTTCAACGTTTGTATTGTACAGTAGCAAATTTCTAACATTCATCTGATTGCGTTCGTTATTAGCGGGAATTCGTTGTATAAGGGATCGATACATATGAGAGGAACAGTGGATATCTTGCTAAATAAGCAATTCAACAATGATTGTCCGGTCTCAATGCGGATGTTTCTTATCTTGTAGTGTATCCTTATTGCTTGTTATTTTCTATAAGGTTTCTCCAGGTGACTTGGTTGAAAATCAACGCGTTCCTGACTTCTGGGTTGGTCACTGCATTATCAAAGAGGTACATTACCTCGAGAAAGAGAAGAAGACGATAGAAGTCAAGATGGACCTTCATCAGACAGCATCAAATATCCCAGAACAACTGACAAATGGGAACAAACACAGATGTACACTTGAGCTCATTCACAGAACGCTTCCACAGAGGTATGACACGGTAAAACGATGCAATATTAGACATTCATTTTGGATATGCTAAATGAAGTCAACCCTCTTGTGACAACCCTAAACACCAAACCAGGGTGCAATGTGGTCACTTACGTAAGGTTAACAGCATATGGGGTCTAAACTTTGAAGTACACTTACAGTAATTTTAATATATCAAGACATGCACTATAAGCGCAAAATACTGCATCGTATAGAACTTCTGATGAAATATTGCAGTTGTACATGTTGTCCAATCTGCACTGTAGTCACATTGAAGTACGGACGAATTCTCGCTTACCAGAGGTTAAAAACAATAGACAAATACAACCAACAAATGAAAGCGGTCGCGGTCGCGGCCGCGGTCGCTTAGGAGAAATTAACATTCGACTGTTATGATTTGACCAGGAACGTTTGGGTGCTTTAAAAAGGTGGTCAATTTGGAGAGTTGGCCACTTAGGAAAGCTGGTCCACAGGAAGGTTCCACTGTATTATAGTTACCTGCCTCGTTGTAAAAAAATAAATACAAAAATTAATTGAATTAGTGGAGTGAAATTTAACAGGAACCAGCCAACCACTTATGCCTGTCTTAGAGAGTTGTCCGCCTTACAGTGGTGACCCCTGTGAGAACGTTGAATGTAACCTGGTTTCTAATGTAATATTTTTTCATGTAGACGAATGTATGCAGCACTATGCAGCAACCTGGAAGACTCATCGGAACTTGTTCATGCTATTTGTAAAGGAGAAGAACCAACGGAAGGTATAACGTTGCATATGAACGGTTCTTTCTTTTATGCAGAATGACTATTCAAAATATAAAGCAGAGTGTTTGCGGCAAATCGTCGCCAAAACGCCAATATAATTTTCTATTCATATCATCAAATTATCTTAAGAGAAAAATTCGAAGTGTTGTCAAATAATCTTAGTGTCGTCATGGCTCGCCGCGTTGCATATATGTAGCTGCAGTTTCAATAGCAAAGCGCACAGATGACGTCAGTACTCATGTTTGTCTGAGTTTATAACTTCTTCTTGTTTTTTCTTGCATTTCTGACAATAGAAATTCGTTATTAGGAATCCCCTGAGAGTCACTTTTGGTTTGTTTGTCTGAGTTTAAGTTCTATAAATAGTAATTGTGCGCTTCGCTATTATGAAAACCGCTAGCTTTTTCAATTTTTAGACATGGAATATTTAAGAAAAAATTACTCCCTCTCCAGCCTGTTATTTAAGAATGTAATATCCTCATCGTTATTCTTGCAAAGAACATTTTGATGCTCCACCTTCCAACTTGTCCTTGGTGCAATATGGATTTAAAACGTTGAACCAGTATCAGGAAGCTGCAGTAAAGGAAGCACTCTCCAAGCCATTTACACTGATCCAGGGACCACCCGGTAGGTCACGTCATCAAATACAAGATCATAATGTATGTTTTCAGGGTCACAAGCAACAACCTATATGCTCATGCCTAGGAAAGTTATTTTAGAGATCCTGCAAGAGACCGGAACTTCTTGACCTACCGTGCATAATAATACAGTGAAGCCTCAACTTTGGGACACCTCCATTTACGGGCAATTCTCCTGGTCCCGGCCGACAAAACGCTCATTTAATCTTTGTAATTATACCCCTATTAAAGGGACACCTCTATTTATTAAGGGGACATTTCTCCTGTTCCCGTCCGGCAAAACGCTCATATAATCTTTGTAATTGTAACCTTCATTAAGGGGACACTTCTCCTGGTCCCAATGGAGTCCCCTTAATAGAGGTTCCACTGTAAAATCAAAGTAATTCATCCGGAATGGGATGGTAAGCCGTTTATCAAGAGTTTCCTCCAACATTTCTGGTTTCAGGTCTGGTCCTTCCTCCCACCTCCAATCAATCCACTGATGTCTAGTAATTTGTTTTGCATCGAGAAAGGAAAGGTGATTGAAACGAATGTAAACCAACCACATGCCCGTTTCACATTCCTTCATTACCACAGTAACACATATTTCCATTGTCTCACTCAGGTACTGGTAAAACTGTCACGGGCGTGCACATTGCGTACTGGTTCGCAGAACGAAACAAAAGATTGAAGTCTTACAAGGTTTGGGAAAACGAAACAGGTGACAATGAAGTTGAAGGAGCTTACAAAGCACCGCCCCAAGTTATTTATTGTGGACCATCCAACAAAGCCGTGGACGTGGTTACTGGTATGTTGTATCTGATTCATGCATAATAATCTACCGTGTTCTATTGAGAGACACAGAACTGCCTCGGGCTATAGACTGGTCTTATTCAAGACAAAAGAAACCTAGAATTATCGTCATCATCACCATTATAATTGTTTCTATCATCACCATCGTCATCGTCATCGTCATCGTCATAATCACAATAAAAAACTTTTATCATTATATTATTTATATCATTTGTCTATTTGTCATGATTGTAAGTACTCGCAGTGGAGAATTGGAAACAAAGCGTTACTTGATTTCTATCCAAGATTAGAGTAAAGGTTTATTTTTTGTAATGGTCAGTGCTTTTTGTTTATTTTGTCCCCTTGCATGAACAAACGAGAAAAACCAAACATGCGGATAAGCCCCTTTACCAATTACAATAAAGAAAATAATATCTTAATATAAGATATGTACTGCCGCCCTTTCAGTTGCTGGCTTGTTTAGTCTTTGTGCACTCAGAGACCATGACTTTGTGTGTGAAGACTTAAAGTTATTTTGTCCTTTCAGAGTATCTTATGAAGATTCCAGATTTAAAGGTTCTGAGAGTCTACAGTGATCAAATTGAGCAGAAGGAATTTCCAATTCCTAACAAACTGAAGCCAGCCAGAATCACAAGAAGTGATGATGAACTTAAAATGTCCAGCGAGAAAATAAGGCGCGTGTCTCTTCATCACATGATTCGCAGGCTTGGTTGCCCTTTTGAAGAAGAGTTGCGGCAATTTGAAGAGGGGTTTGCAGAACAAAAAGCAAGGGGTGAAATCATCAGTCAAAAAGAAGTCGGTGACTATTGCAAAGTAAGTTTAGTTGTGTTTGATGTAGCCAAGCAACTTTCTCATGGAAAGAAAAAAAAATAATAGATTGTAATAATGCGTTTAAATAATGTAACGTTTTACAGCTTAAGTCTAAGAAGTGAAAACGAATGATGAGCATAAAATAATAGAATAGTTTATTATTTTAAATACTTTATTGCAAGTTTTTGAAGGCTATTAGGTTTAGATAGCTGAAACATTACATGTAAAATCTGAAAGTAAGTTCGTAAATCAATGAAAGTTCGTTCTGAAAGTAAGGTGTACATTTACCACTTAACAGTTAGTTCATGCGTCAGCGTGCGTATGTCCAGATATTGAGCACGCGGGAAGTTTGGAGAGCACGAAAGAGGCGTAAGAGTTGCACGAGGAGCAGCCGAGTGAAACTCTAGCCTCTTGAGTGCTCTACAAACTTCCCAAGTGCTCAATTTCTCGACATACGCACAGCTGCAGCATGAAATAATTGTTTTATAACATTATCAACGCGGTGTTTCTCGAGGTGTTAGTTTGCTGACGTCATTAGCGTGCTCAATAAGAATATGAAGCACGTTTGCGCTATTAAATTTGATTACGTGAAAATTCTAGCTATGTTATAAAAAATAATAAAGAAGTGTCCTAATTTGTTCCTTTCAATTTATTGTAATTTATTGAAGTGATTACAGTTAACCCGTGAAACACTATCTAACAATTAGTGTGTGATAGTCCAAATTAAACAAAAGAAAACAATGGAGTTATTGTCTAATAGTGCGTACTATTCTACTAACTTTTTCACGTTTTAACTGTAATCACTCTATTTGTTACGAAAGGCATATAGCTAGAAATTTACTTTAATGCAAAACGTCGGTAGCCGCTACTAAATTGTATTACAGTCGAACCTCTATTAACGGCCGCCTCCCCATAACGGCCACCTCTCTACAACGGCCATGTTTTCTTGTCCCAACTTCTCATTTATTTACTTAAATTCTGCAATGGAAAACCTCACTATAACGGCCACCTCTCAACAAAGGCCGGAAAATTCTGTCTGAAGGTGACCGTTGTAGGGAGGTTAGACTGTATTTCCTTATTTACTATCCAGGTTATCGGGCATGCAGAGCGCTGGGCGCTTGAGAAGTCTGGTGCCCAAATTATCCTTTGCACATGCGCAGCTTCTGGTAGTCCCAGGATAGCCTCTTCCTGTGATAACATCCAGCAGTGTATTGTGGATGAATGCGGCATGTGCTTGGAACCTGAATCACTCGTGCCGATCACGTGCTCAGGAGCACGACAAGTGGTTCTGATTGGTGATCACAAACAGCTCCAACCCGTTATCCAGGATCAAGTGGCAAAGACACTTGGTTTGAGCGTGTCTATGTTCGAAAGGCACTCAAAACGAGCTACGATGCTGGAAATGCAGTACAGGATGGTGAGAAAAGTGAAATACATACACCTTATTTGATGGTTTGAGAGATGATACGCGCAGATGTTTTACGAGTTGCGCAGTTTTTTTTTTCTGAGCCCCGCGCTAGGGCGAGGAAAAGTGCGAGTAATGAGTATTATTCGACTGCTTAGTTTTTCTAAATTTTAATAACCTTTTTCTTTGTACATCATTTTTCGTCCAGTGTTTAACTCTCGTCTTAAGCGCGCGCACTTCATTGTAGCACCGTACAATCAACTTCGCTCTGTCTGTTCCTAACCTGCCAAACCGGTAAACTACAGAGTAATACGCTAGCACATTTTGCGCGTTCTCTTGCCCTTCTACAGCAAAATGACGTCATAGTCGAATAATAATATAAAGAAGTAGTCTGCTACTGTATCCAGTTTTGAAATAGTCAAACAAAGATCAGACCACTATAGAGAGGGTATCGAGAGATAAATACGCACGAATAATGAATAATAATAATAATAATAATAATTTACATGCTTATATTGCGCATATTCCATGTAAATAATGAAATGCGCATTACGACAACTATAATATTAACTGAAATACATTATATTTAACAAAGTTACAGAAATGTTAAGGTACATATTCGCAATAACACATTTCCAGAATAGATTCTACACAAGTGTGATTGATAACAAAACATGTTGGATCTAATAGGTCGCTGTTGCACTTTTCTAACAGAGAAAATCTTTCAGCTTAGGCAAATATTTTCGTTATAATAAAACAACTTTCACTATTTAATTGATTAAACAATCAAATTTGTGGACTTAATTCCTTTATTTACTCTCCCTTAAAAGTACTTTTGCTTGATGTTTTAATATATAAACTCTCAAATAAATTCTTATTTTATTATTCCCCATACAGCACAAAAGAATTTGTGAATTTCCTTCAAAACAATTCTATGACGGGAAACTCCAGACCGCTGACGTAGTAAACTCACGTGATCCTAGCCCAGTGTGCTTTTGGCCCGCGCAAGTTCGTAGGAATAGGAATCTTCCCATCGTGTTCTGTCACGTGGAAGGTCAGGAAGAGTCTTCTGCCATAACAACCTCAGAGAGCAACGAAGAATCCAAGAGAAACATGAAAGAAGTTAGGAAGGTGGTATGTATACATGTTTCATCACGCCCACACGCACGGCAGAATACATTCAGTGGGAGCAAAAGGTACACTGAATCTTATTCCGTGCAATAGACCTTTTCGATAAAGAGTAGTAACCTAAGGCGAGTGGCCGCGCATCTATTTTAGGAGAGCTTGTTCTTTCCTTTTGAGAACAGTTTCATTGATTATGCCAAGAAACAGTACGCAGCACATCACAAGGTTTGGCGCCTTTTCGATCCCACGATACAATGCGCACCTAGTCTCGCCCCAAGCCGTCTCTCTTTTTCAAAGTGATCTGTGTTCAGGTATTTAGTCTTTTTATAGCCGAGAGTGAACTGGAACATCACTGACAAGTTTCCTATTGAAGTTAGAACTCTGGCTGGTACGCCCAGTACTGCCACTTATGTCCAGGATTGCAGATAATTAGATGCATGACAAATTTTGATATCCAACACGAAGTGTCCCATTAAGTCTAAGTGTTAACTACCTTTTTTGAAATGTAAGGTAAGCATTAGTGTTAGTGTTGTTTTTAGGTTAGGGTAAACGCACATGTTTATCTTTACTTAAAGAGCAGAATTTAGGGTACACTTCGTGACGTTTATTGTCTGTATTTTTGAAAACAAGTGATGTTGAAGTTGAGTAGAAGGGCAAGAGGACACTTTGTGACGCTTATTAAATTTGTCATGCATCTAATTATCTGCAATCCTGGACATAACTGAGTACTGCTGAGTTCTCCTTGACCAGACTCACTTGATAACAACAACAAAAACAACACTGTGAACCGTCTTTTAATGGCCTCAAGCAAGCATTTCGTTTATCATTTAGCGTTTTTTTTTTCTCTACTATACACTACTATATTTCGGAACGAGAAACGAAATAATCGCTTTTCATTTTCTTTTTTGTATCCTTTACAGGTTCAAGTTGCTAAGTACCTAATCAATCGTTACAGGCCTCGAGTACGAATGTCAGATGTGGTTATATTGTCTCCGTACAGAGAGCAGCGAAGCAAAATCTGTGAGTTACTGAAAGGCGCGTATGAGGACATTCATGTCACAACTATTACGAAAAGTCAAGGTACAGCATCCGAAACTAGAATCCTGATTAGTTACTGTACATAAGTGGCCTGTTTCGAGCTTTCAGGTAGTGAACGTCAAAACAAACGCGCGGTCTCTACTCCACGTCTTCACGTATTCTTTTTTCCTTTCGACTTCTTTCTTTCTCTAGTCCCCACTGTAAAAATAATTAGTGCTTTGTACTTTGTAGCGAAACAATAAATATTATATTAAAAAAGAACATTGGTGAAAGCTAGTGTGGTAGCCTGTTCCAATCTCTAAGGTACAGTATAGCGGGTGTAACGATCGTATTTCTATGGGTACCCTATGGTACAAATATAAATCCGGGCACCGAATAAATCGGTTTGTTTTCCTGGCATCTTGTGGAGTTATTATCTTTACAGTGACGACTAGCGAAAGAAAGAAGTCGAAAGGAAAAAAGAATACGCGAAGACTTGGAGTAGAGACCGTGCGTAATATAATATTTATTGTTTCGTTACAAAGTACAAAGCAGTTTCAAAGAAAATACAAATACCTTTTTTTCTGTCTAATATTTTTTTGTATATATAAAATTTCCCAATTAAAATATAATAATCCAGGAGATAGGTTTCCCGGTCTCCAAGCGCTAATGAGCTCCTTATTCCATGCATCTTTCTTCGATAAACAGCCCTGAAAACCAGCATACCCTTTTCAATGTATTGTTAGCAAACACGTGTCAAGTAAACCATTACAGTAAACCAACTTTAGACATGAGACTGTCGACACTGACAGCTTGTCTTTTAGTCCTACCGTACCCTCACCATAGAGTTCACCGCATTTATTCGTTCAACCCCGTCCTGCTAATTCATACATTGCGAACAGGAATCTTTATACTAGTAATTGAATTGTTTGTTTGATTATGAATCGATGCTTTAGGTCCCGTCCACACGTATCCGGATATTTTCGAAAACGGAGATTTTTTTCTTCGTTTGCACCTCCCGTCCACACGTAAACGGCGTTTTCGGCAACAAATACGGGGGTTTTTGAATACGCTCTCCAGACTGTAGATTTTTAAAAACGGAGATTTATCGTATTCGTGTAGACGGTGGAAAACGAAGGTTTTCGAATACGATGACGTCAAAACAAAGATGGCGGCAAACTCTTTGATTTTCGCGGGCTTATGCTTCTCACAGCGCGCATGTGCCAGTAGCCTGCGCATGCTCATCATGTGAAGTCTAGCGTATTCGAAAAATTTTCGCGTATACGTGTGGACGGGCAAATACGATTGTAATACGGTCCGTGTGGACGCGGATGTTTTCGAATACGGAGAAAAAAATCTCCGTTTTCAAAAATATCCGGATACGTGTGGATGGGGCCTTAATTTAATTTCAGGAAGTGAATGGGATTACGTCATCATATCTTTGGTTCGCTCCTTGAAGAAAGAAGACATCGATCCAGAACCCTCGCTCAGTTGGCTCCGTGAACACTTGGGATTCCTGACAGATGAGCATCAAATGAACGTGGGACTCACACGAGCGCGCAGAGGGCTTTGTATTATTGGTGAGATTTGATGATTTAGTATACTGTATACCAAACCAGCCATTTTCCTGTTTGCTATTTTAAATAGAAGGCCATGATGAGAAATGATATTGTCGAGTATAGCAGTGGAATGCGTGACTTTGTTCAGATTCCAGTTTCTGAAGTTTGGTCGAATGCTGTAATCATCAAGTGACGACGTGTGAATTGCAATAGCTGAAACTAGTATTAACGTTGGAGTGAAACCATTTTTTAATTACGCGTCCGTTAGTAAATCCTGTACATGGAGATCAATATTTGGATCCAAAATATGGCATAACTCCTCTTCTAAAGTAACGTTTTATTCCCTTTAGGAAACAAAAATCTTCTTGGGATGAATGAAATGTGGAGAAAGTTGTTAGAGCACTATGAAGAAAATCACTCCGTTGTGGACGAGTCGTGGCCGTGGCAGTGAATATGAGCGCGGTTCCTTGTTTTATTTGTTCCTATTGTCACTCCGTTTTATTATTTTTAAGTTATTATTTAGAAAATTCATCTTAGTGACTGCATGTGTATTTTTAATTACACGACCCCACAAGCTTTTAGCTTTTAAACATATCGTGTATAAATAAAGGTTTCCCATCCTATCCTATCCTATCCTATCCTATCCTATCCTATCCTACTGAGAGCAAACATGCGGCTTTTTTACATCAGACTCAACTTGCAATGTACTCGTTTTTCCAAAATGATGACGTAATTGAAGAGAGAGGACCCTGGGAACGAGGTTGCTTTTATTGAGTTATTAGATGTGATGATCGTGTTTCCTTTGTTTGTTTTGGTTTTGCTTCCTTGTTTGTTCATGTTGTTGTTGTTTTATTGGTTGTTGTTTTCTTTTGTTGGGGCAGGAAGTGGGGGTAGAGGGTGAGGGTGCGCGGTTATACTTCAGCTATTAGACAACTACTGCAATCCAAAATGAAATACATTACATGTATAACAATTGGAATTATGTTGTCAAAGAATTCTATATTGAGAGGGAGGTTACAATTTTTATATCTTTTTTATGAGTGTTTTAAGTCAATTTTACAACTGATTTTCTTCAACAGTAGGCTGCATGGCCAGGCTTTGCAAGCAGCGAAGGAAGACGAAAGCAAACGAGAAGCCGTGACAGAAGTGGGACATAGGGCGACGTTGGACTCCTTCTTGTGTTCGGAAAAGCCTGGTCACGCAGGCTACTTCAACAGAGGATCAAGATGCCTTGTTTATTTTTAGCCGTCTAAATGGATAAGAAGTACCGTAAATGAATTTAGTCAATTTTACGATTTAATAATATAGTAAATGGTTTGGAGAATTAAATTTTGAGAAATGTAAAATAGAAAAATTCCACCATTAACGGTATTACGTTGTTGTTGCTGTTGTTTCTTTTTTTTACTGAATAAAAGTTTTGAAGAAGAATAACTAGTGCGGCTTACTCAATCAAAGTATGCAGCCAGTCCCTCTTGTCCCATGTGGACTACCGTCCAACGTAAACCTTAAATGCGCATATGATTTATTTACAGTTTGTGCTTAAAGAGTTACTAAACTGTTGAGACAGTTCTAAATGTGACACAAATGGAAGAGGTAAAGAAACGGATTAAGAAATGATCCTTGCATTGATGATGAGTGCAATTATTGAAATAACGATTAAGCCTGGTTTTCATATGTCGGGAAAAGCCCGAACGATCGGGGATTTCGCTGTTTCCCGACCGTCCCTGATTTGGCCGACTTATGAAAACACTCAATCGTAGACATTCCCGATCATCTGGAATGGTCGGGACAAATCGGAAAAATTGGGAGCGACGCGTCCCAGATTTCTGCGATCATGATCGGCGATTTTCCCGACATATCGGCAAAATCTGGGGACGATCGCGAATAGCAAAATTCCCGATCGTCTGGGATTTTTCCGACATATGAAAACCAGGCTTTATAGTCGATTTTACTGTAGTGTGAAGAGCCGGGTTTTTCAAACATGATTCGCTGGCTATGGTTCGCACAAGATACACTGTAAGACAATAGTGAAGAAATTATCCCATAAAGTTAGCTTAAGGGGGCTATATCACCATTTTTAGTGTTACTTCAATAAGCCAAGATACATCTTTATATCAGTGAAAACCCAAAAATAAGGGTCCAGTTTTGTTTCAAATTATTCTACTAGTGTTCTTAAGAGTAAAAATAAGAAGTGTCTTGGGCTGCAGATGGCTAGGATGGAAGTTTATCGCTTCGGTCTTGGAAAACTAGATAAAACTCTGGCTATGTTCCATTTTCTGTTCTCACACTGGAATTCACTTAATATCTTCCTCTAAGGCCCGGTTCAAACGTCGAACTTCACATGTGCCGAATCAAATGCAAATGAGCAAAATCTATTATTCCTGCTCATTTGTATTAGATTCGGCACGCACATGTGAAGTTCGACGTTTGAACCGGGCCTTAGTCAGTTCTATCGACATTTTGTGTACTACAAAGGTACTTAGTTTCAATTTGGGACAGTTTTGACCCAAAAACCTCAAAAACACAGTGGCATAGCTCCTTTAAAGAGAAAATACTTACTTCATGAAACATACACAAAGAACATGACCTGTGAATTTCCTTCACCTTCGCAAATCAATTTTGGCGACTCACGACTGGCAAATCATGGCGGGTGAATCATACTGGCGAATCTGAAAGTCATGATCAGTAGTCATTTACTCTGTGTTTATGTGTGAATTTCCTTCACAATCCAGTATCAGATCATGGGCGGACCATGAGGGGTGAATCATAGCCGGCAAAACATGTTAAAAAACTGGGGTCTGTAGACTGTAGTAAAATCGGTTTTCGACGGCATTTAAACTCGTAGCGTTCGCACTTCTTAATGACTAATTGTGACTAAGCCAAACGAGTTATTTTAGCATTGCCAAATCTCTTGCCCCCTCGATCAGCTACATTAATATCGGTGCCGTCAGGTTTTGCTACGATAGATTAATGATTTCACCCCGCGTCCTCAGGCTGAGAGAGGAGCGAAGTGTACGCGAGAAGATGGCCGCTTGTTTAGAGTTTGTGTCAGTTATAGTTATACTGGTGCCGTATAGTATTCACGGAATTAGACTGCAAAACAGTCGGGTTTTTTATTCGCTACTCGCTCGCAAAGGCACGAAGCGCCGAAAGCGTAAATGCTCGCGCACACACGCTCCAGGCCTTTCGTTCGAAGACCGTGCGCATTCGTATGGCCAACGAAACATACGACTGTTTTGCAGTCTATCACGAAATTTTTTTCCAAGATATATAACGCAAGAGAAAATTAAGACATACGCAGTTTTTAAGGTGCTATCGACGAACAACATCTTATACTCATCTTACGATTCACGTAACTTAGGACTATCCTAAGTTTGCTGGTCCCGAAACGTTAACGATTATCAAAACTAATCCAATCAGAGTGTGTTTTATCTGTTATGTTGCTCAGACCAGCATTCAAACAGAGAATGGCACTGGCACAAACATAGTCCTAGCCTGCAACGCAGTCGTTCTTAGGTCACATCATAGGGAAAGAGTGCGTGACGCACTGGCAAAAACAAACAAAAACGAATATACAGTCAAGTTTTCTAGAAGCTTGATTGTTTGTTTGTTTGTTTTTCTTTTTTTTTTGTTTTTGTTTTTTTTTTTTTAACTTCAAAGCGGATTGTATTAATGCGCACCGCTATTCGCAAGTCCGATCCAGGTAGTTTTGTTATTTTATGAGTAACGCGAACAGACTGGGCACAAGTGTGATCAACATGGCGGCTTGGTATGATCAAGGTTTGAGCTCTCGATTCGCTTCAAAAAGGTAAGATAAACTTTTTAAAACTTCCATTTGATGGCTTAGAGACGATTGAACGTCGAACGTGTAATTGAAGGTCAACTCGCCGCTTTTTCGTATGTACCGATCAAATCGAACCTTCAACGTGAATAGGTCCTGTGCTCTGGTGTTTGAAGTACACAAGGACAAAGAAGACACACACACTAAAAACGAAATACAGTGTGAAATCCCTTGTGTGAACCCCCACATCAGGACAGAGCCCCCGGGTAACTCCCAGGCATTTGAACCCGGGGGTTGTTATTGTTGATGTCTACAAATTATAGCAGTGTGTCCGTAATACTCGTCGACAAAGCGTGTATTGGGCTTCCGTTGGGCTTACATGTAACTATAAAGCTCGGCACACAATAGAGGACTAATCGTTGGGCTTGTTCTATGAACAAGTTTGCTTCAGTGTTTTACGTAGTGGGGGTATGAAGTGACTGGTTGCAGGGACTTGAAGCAAACTTAAGCTTATGTTCTAGGGACAAGTCGCTTGAGCCCACAAGGGATACAAGGGAAGCATGGTCAGATTAAGGCTACCCGGCGTTTTTTTGAGAAAATTCAGATCCAGATTCTTGAATCCAAAAAAGGATTTTTCATTATTTTTACTAAAGTCCAAAAGCCGATCATGAATCCGTTGAATATATATATATATATATATTTGGGTGAGATTCTTCAGATCAAATTTAAATCCGCATCTTAAGATTTGTGATCTACATTTGTAAGTGTTTTTTTTATGGAAATGGATCAAAAAAGTACATCTGACAAGTTGTCTTTCATGAAAATTTACTTGTTCCATTCGCTGTTTGATAGCATGGGCAATGAATACAGGTAAGATCTTGGTTCTTTCTGTGTGTACCAGAGCACAAATGATATAAAACAAAAGGAACAAATAGCGATAATAATACAAACGCAAAACAAGACCAAAAATAAAATACCTCACAAACAATAGAAGACAATAAGTACCGGTACATGCAGAAAGACCCAAGATTTTATTGCATATATTTTGAAAATTATTTGTTGATGCAGAGATATAAAAACACAAGTGAGTCAAAATAAGTTTAAGATTTTAAGATTTTTGTTTTAAGATTTTTTTTAAGAATCTATATGATCTGAGATCACAAATCCAATTTTGGATTCTCTCAAAAAACACAGTCTCAGTGTTGGAAATAACAGTCGGTCATCGGACATTCAGTTGCCCGACCAAAATCCTAAAATGTCCAACCAATTTTAAATTATGCTCGGACAAAAGCAAAAGCTAAATTCCCTAGCTTTTGCCTTTAAAGTCTTCTTAACTCATCGCATTTGATTCCAAAAACATTACAATAAGAATTTAAGCTGTTTGTACCATTGATTTTGCTGTAAAAAGCTCCCTCGATTAAAAAAAAAATCAGAAAGGCCATTTCATTTGAAATCGCCCTACAATACATTGCAAACTTTCTTATAGCACATCATGTATGCTTACTGATTGTGTCTCAGGAAAAATCCAAAATGCCAGATGTCCGACCAATTCTGTAAAATGTCCAATCAAAAGGGAGGTTTGAAAGGACACATGTCCTTCTAAGTAAGAAAAATTATTTCCAGCACTGCAGTCTTAGTCTCTGACCGCAGTGACGAGTCCCATGACCCTAACAGTACTCTTGAGGAGAACCTACACTGTAGAACAACTAGCTCTGCAATTCAAACCAGTTTGAATTCATACAATAAATGTCAAGGACTAAATTTTGGTCTCCACAACTAGATTTTGGTCACAAAAATGGGTATTTATTAAGTTGCAGGGGAAATTATTCCCCACAATAATAATTATTATTATTAGTCCACTTAAGGAACACAACTACCATTCAAACAAGCGATGAAATGTGAGCCTTGTGGGATATATGTAGCTAAAAGTGACACACATTATTCATTATTATTCAATAGTTTTTGTTATTCCCAACTCAAACAGTCAATTTCAGCTCCATTCTACATTGTATTCAATTTATAGTATCAAGTTCAGTAGAACTAGAAGTTCAAGGTCAAATTGGTTGCCAATTTTTTATGTCAGACTGAAACATGGAGCAAACATTCCCTGTTTCACTAAAACATGGTGCAAACATGTTACTTCTGCTTTGTATTATGTTTAAAAAATGAGCAGTAGTGTTTTATCAGGTATAAAAACTTGAGGTGAAGCCGAGAGTTTTTACACCTAGTAATAAAACAAGCGCTGCAAATTTTTTGAATGACTTCAAAAACATTCCACACAAAGTGTCTCCCTATGGAGACTAAACAACTGCGCTTTTGTGCAAAGAAGGAATCAGCATACAAGAAAAACAAACAGACTGATTACCATACAATGTGCCACATATACAGACTGACAGACCATGACATCCCACCTACTTGAAAATTTTGGCGGTTTCAAAGTTCTGAGGAAGAAATAATCTCCTGAAAAAATGCTACACCAAAGTTGACAGATATGGTGGATAAAATGTCTGACAATTTTTTTCAGTAGCAGAGAATTAAAATAGAAATAAGTACATGTAGTTTGCACCCCTGTAGCTTACCTAACAATTATTTACAAGTGGGCACTGGTGT